>CALNVZ010001721.1:29807857-29836878 GCA_940671915.1 Paracentrotus lividus | reverse complement strand
AAAAAAAAAAAAAAAAAAATTAGTATAATAAAAAAAAATTATATATACTTTATTATCATGATTGTTACTTTTGTACAATGACCATAATGTTGGGAATGCTGATTATTTTTATATATCCTGCGACAGAAATCTTAACATGCCGGTGGTCAGAGTTTTCCTTCTGAAAAATTGATTGCAAGACTATTTTTATTTAGATTTCTCCTGTTGGTATTATTCTTTGATCTAAAGTCTCTAGTGCAAATGCTTATGCGACCAGAGATCAACCAGGCCTGGATGTTTGGTGGAGTATTCCTTCTCAGTGTGCTGTCAAATTGGATTATTACAAGATATCATATCAACTCATCTCACGGCAAGCTTGCCCAGATGTTCCCGTCATAGATGCTATGGTCTACCATCTTAACACAACCTCCTCAGCCACCCGAGTCGTCCAACGCATTACAAGCTTGGAATATTACGCAACATATAATGTTTCCATCAAAGCTGTGATTGGAGAAGAAGAAAGTCCACCAAGGTTTGTGACTGGAAGCACGTCAGAAGGAGGTAAATTGTACAATTCGTGGTGTTCTCATGTGATGCATGTAGAATAAGTCAAGTTAAAATCAATTTTAAATCATATACTATAGTAATCAGAATTCGCACTTCAATATTCAATAATAATAACATCTAAAACTATATGAAAACAGTACTTGACTGCTGATTTTAATGACAACTATGTTTTCTTTCTTTCTAACTAATTCATAAAAGTAATAAAAGTGTAAGTATGCTCAATGGCAGAAATATAGGTTTTCCTGCTCATTTTCGTCATTTTCATAATTCAATATAACATTCGGAGCAATCAATGTAACACAAGCTTCGATCGCGCTACTAAAGCGTCACAGATTCATTTCACAATCCTTGCAAACTATTTCACTAAAATAATTCACACCACGAGCAAGCAATTTCATTAACAGCTGCCTGGGGTAAATTTTTGGTTCTATTTTGGTCTTCAAATTCGCGAAAGGGGACTCATTTTTTGTATAAATGCATACAATTAAAACCGTGTAGGTGGTAAATGACAGTTTTTTGTGACTGATTCTTTGAAACAGTTGTCTTCAAATCACTACCTCCTTTTTTATATACATGTAGCTCTTTATTTGGTTTGTTTATGACAGCTTAAGAAACCCCGTCCAGACGTTTAGAAAATGCAAATGTATATATGGGGCGAAGGCTGGTTGGATTGGTGAAAATTTTGTTATAAAAATGATCTCCATTATTTTATGAATCCTAAATTGTTCAGAATTAATTTCAAAATTTTTCCGCTACCCTATAACATTTTTAAAACGTAAAATGAAATCATACTCGGGCGAAACATCTTCTTATTTTTGAAACTCTATCAGGAAGAATTACTGGGCAGCAACGAAAAATAAATATGCGGCATATGATGGTCACTCATTTGTATCGAAACAGTTTATATGATTTATACATGTGATGTCCATATACCTTTAAATTGGACGCTCAAAGTAGGAGTGCCTAATTATATGAAATTGTATGCCGCAAAAAAAGATCATCCTGGTTTCTTGTTAATTTTTAATGCTCGAAAGAGGAAATTAATGCGTTTTCGCGTAATGGATGCTCCAAATGACAAATCGAGTGCTTATAAATGAAATTGAGTGCATCAAGCGAACATTTGAGTGCATGTAAAATTTATATGACTCAACCGACACGAAAGTTGCAGGTGCTTGGATTGGAATGCACATAAACTAATTTGAGTGAGGAAATAATGAAACTTACCGTGAAAACCTATTATATATCAAAATTTAAGTATAAAAAGTGGTTGACTGTGTATTTTGTCATGTTTGTGGAACTTTTTATGTACATTTATTTTCTGTACAGTACCATCCACCATTTCGTCAGTGTCCTACACTTCAACTACTGAATCTTTACACTTCATATGGGAAGAACCATCATGTGAAAACCTGCATGGTGAACTGGATGACTACGATTACGATCTGTATAACCTCGATGAAGGGTTTTATGCGCGATCATTTGCGTCTACTTCAAGGAATGATGTTGTGATACATGGCCTTGATGCTTGTACAGAGTATCGCTTCAGAGTGAGAGCAGTCATGACTTCTTTGAGAAGGAGTGATAGGCTTATATTAACGGCAATAACAAATACATCAGGTTTGTCGATCACCACATGTTTACCTTCCACAATTGTATTTTGTTCCATTTAGACATTACATGTAATGAAACTAGCAGGGCAATTCCATAATTAGTTTCGTTACACTTTATGGTACGTGGTCCTCTAAGGATGGCTTCTACGTGAAGATGCTTTTTAAAAATGCTCCGTGCTCAAAATTTTATTGTCCGAAACAAAGATGACCGGATATTTGTTTTGCCCCTTTTTTGCCCGCTGAGCAGCCCCAATTTTTGTAGTGTCAATACCTATAGACCAACTCTACTTTACAGCAGCAAAAAGAATTATTAGGCATATTTCAATCAGTGATAACAGCTACTTAAACTTTGATTAGGTACGATATCAAAAGTGGACATGGTTTTGGGGGGACTGACTTTGACCCTACGGTTCCAGGAAACTATGTTCAACTAAAAAATTAAAAGAAAGTGACATTAATGCTTTTGCTGATGAGTTGGCAAGTCATGTGAAATATTACATTTCATGAATAGCTTGACAATTTTCTATAGAAACAACAAACCATGGTTAGTTACACTACAGTTAGTTACCTTACATTTTGTCCAGTGAATAATAGAGGTTATTTAACCCCTCGTAATCGATCAAATATCACAATAGCCCCTGAAATGTGGAAATGTGTTCATCATTTCCCTTTTAGCAAAATTTGTAAGGAGAAATATTAAACAAACATTGTGTAAATTGCATTTGAGTGAAATTTATTGTCCCCAGTCCCACATGTACAATTTTAATGATGGTTTGAGATCTTGAAGATGTTCACGAAAATGACTTTAAAAAAAAACTGAATATGACAGACTGAATTTATTTCCACATATTCATTTAAAACATATACAAAGCATTTACAAACAATATAAAAAGAAGTTGACAAAGAAATTAATGGAAATGTGGTGGGATCATAAAGAATTTAAACTAATCTTTTGATTTTTATAATCTAAAAAGATAAGATAAGACATGAAATATTTGCAGCTATTGGGTTTAGAATAACTACATGCGTACTCTTTGGTCCGACTATTGCTGAATAACTATTGTCGTGTTATATCTACTGAGATCAAAAGAAAGAATAAAGAATAAATGAACAAATATTAAAGTTGAAAATACAAATACAAATTTAAAAAGGGGGTATATTATATATTATATAATAAATATTCAGAAAGAATGCACATCATGCATTTCGAGCAAAATTACAAAATCCTTGCAAAAACAAAGCATTAAATTGATAAAATGAAAGCCTATGTGACATTTATTTTTTCTTTTCTTTTATATGATTCACGTATAGCCTGAATTTGCCAAAAGTAAACACTTTCTTTCAAACCCTATATAACCCTTATCAGCTCCTGGCGCACCAGATATTACACAGCTTACACGATATCAGTATGGCATTGGTAATACTGGTCTTACAGTAACATGGCAGCCACCTACCACACCACGGTGTCAGCCTACAAACTATGAGATCAAGTACTATCTTCGGCGAGGTGATATGTGTGAGCCCACTCAGAGTAATCCACAAATGAAGTTAGCAGGGGCAGTCAATGGCTCAACTTTCACCTTTGACATTAAGGAGCTTCCCCCCAATTCCGAGTATCTGGTGTTCGTAAGAGGCAACACTACGAGCGGATATGGTGATTCCGATTCTATGGCAGAGACTACTGGATATTCATGTTAGTATATAAGTTTTATTGCAACTTCTCAAATTAATTTGAATGATAATCCAATCACATTTGAATATTCACCCACCAGTGTGTAACTTCAAGGGTATAGTATAACATGCACTTATAGGACTATATCCTACATCGAAACGCGCGCGAGAACGTGAAAGCAAATGAAAACGGCGTTCTGGACTGATTTTTTTTTTTTTTTTTTTTTTTTTGGGGGGGGAGGGGGGGGGGAGGGTGAAGTTCCAACCACTCCCACACAGCCATGACTACCGGTACGTTGTTTTGTTTCATACAATGTCCCTCTGACCCATGATGCTGATGTCCATAGGGAAAGGTCAGTCAATTGAAAAAAAAATAGAGTGGGTTGAGAGGAGGATACACATCCAGACGACAGTAAAATTATTACCGTATAATGAAAATAAAATTTCCCAATGGCCTAATATAAAAAGACGGATGAGCTACGACTGAAAAAGCTAAAAATCAGGACTGGCTGAAGCTTCTATACATGTAAATGATAACCAGAATCAATAAATCAAAAGGTTTATTTAAATTACCATTTTTCATCTTTTATCTTATTTTTCAAGATCCTACTGGACCCCCAACTAACATCCACTCTACATCCATCAGAAAACGCAGCATTGTCTTTACCTGGGAGAAGCCAGAATGTGGTTATCGAAACGGACCAATCACAAGCTATACAGTCATGCTTACTGATTCAAAAGGTATAATTTCAGATCCAATGGTAGTTTGGGTACCCTTTATTTTGTGGATAAAAATACAGAAATTCCCGAATAAAAAAAAGCCGCAGCTCGTATATTTAAAATTGTCTCTGCCAGTTTCATTGTCGGAAGTCTTCCGGTAATGTGTTATGGCAATATGTGATGCGTCACGTCGAAATGAGAGACTATTCGCGATTTTTGAAATCCATTTTATTTGATATTATTGATCCCTGATTCATTGCTTGATTTGATATATAAACCGACTGTAAAGAGTAAATAGAAGTGGAGATATTAGCCTCTGAACGCGAGGAGAATTGTGCTCTTGGAAATCAAAATCAAGAGAAAAACGTCTGCGAAGTTTGACTTCCGTTTGACTCCGCGCCAGGAAAAAAAGAACATTTTGTCACCGTTGTACTCATCCAAATGCCCTAGCAACCACTTGTTAGCAAAGTGAAACGATTGACCAATGAGGAGGCTACATTCAGGTAAACAGAGAACAATACTCGTCCGTCACGCATGATCGAAACAACGGCGATGTTGTCTAAATAACATTTCAATCTTTCTCAACAACAAAAAAGAAGCTGAATTTGGTTAGTTGTTTTATATCTTCGTCAAATAAATAAAAACGTCATGCTCTTTCTAATTGTTTTAGAAAAAGTCCGCTCTTTTAAGAAAAGTGTTTACCAATTCCTGGCGCTAAATTAGTTAGAAACAAAACTATTTTAATAACCTTTTTGGGGTTTTATTTTCCGGATGTTGCGTGCGTTCTTTGAATGTCGAACGCGTATACTTTTACTCATAATAAGCGAGTCATTTTGAATCTAACTCTGTTGGAAATTTTGACATAATAATGGTCTATGACTAAATTATTCTTGAACAGGAGCTATGCATTTTTGTTTATATTCTTTGAATAAGTATATGATAGAGATAAGCCTCCAAAAATGTTTTAATAATATTTGCGCTCTACGAATGTATTAGAATTTCTCTGATCATGTTTTATGAGTGGCTAGGTAGCTTAAGACAATGAAAATAAAAACGTAAATGATTTGCTCGATCTCGTTCTTTATTGATCAAACTTGTTACCAGTAATAAAACGACATTAATAATTTTTAGAAATGAATTATTTTAAGAGTAAATCGTATTTTGTTTTCGCT
Organism: Paracentrotus lividus; assembly: GCA_940671915.1. Taxonomy (NCBI): domain Eukaryota; kingdom Metazoa; phylum Echinodermata; class Echinoidea; order Camarodonta; family Echinidae; genus Paracentrotus; species Paracentrotus lividus. Next base: position 29,831,159 of record CALNVZ010001721.1, on the reverse strand, counting down.
CGTGTTTAGTAAAACGCTACTTTCTTAAAACACGTTACTTTGTAAAATAAACTGCAGAAGACTTTAACCTAAATACTTGTATCAGAAGTTTATCACGTCACCTCTTTTGTTATGCTTATGTTTCCCTGATGGAACCAAAATTTGTTTATAGGAAGGTTTAATTTCCCATCAGGACAACAGATATCGCGGCCCTAACATAAAATGCTGAAATTAACATTCATTTGGATCCAGATAGCAATAAGTAGCTTTTCCCCACATAAACCCCCCCCCCCTCTCCCCCACCCGATTGTTTAGATTTGACATTCGTTTGCGATCCCGGATGAAACAGCTTTTATTCACAGCATGCAGTTGTGGCATCGCACGCAAAATTTCTGAGTGCAGCTAAAGAGAGTTTAGTTCGCTATTCGCTCACAAAACGAAACAAAAAAGCCAGTTGAAATCACACATCACACGACCCTGAACGTCCAATAACAAAGCTATGCGTTGCTAAAGGGCGGAGCTAAACGGGAAGGGGAAATGAGCGTGGACGTTCGCTTGTATGTCCGGAAAAAAAAATTATTGACCGAAAAAAACCCTCGCCGAAAAACTGCTTTTTTACCACTTTCCCGTTATCATTTCACTCATTTTTTTTAACAGAGCAAAGATGAAGCATGGTAGAACCAGAAAATTAAAAAAAAAAATTTCCTCAAAATTTTGAGTTTTTTATTAGTTTGTCGATTTACTCGGATCTTTGATCTGCGACTTCTCTCTCATTTCGACAAGACGTATCACATATATGAGATCATTTTATTTAAAAGATCTCCCGATACGGGGTAACTGAATTTATGTAGCCTCCGACCGCAAAATACAAACAAACAAACACCCCCACCCCCCCAAAAAAAAACAACAACAACAACAAACAAACAAACAAAAAACAAACAAAAACAAACAAACAAAAACAAAACAAAACAAAACAAAAACAACAGTTATATATATATATACCCAACAAAAAAAGTAAGTCCCCCCCCCCCTAATCAAATTGATGAAACTTTTTAACAAAGAGGAGTTTTTCATATTTTATTACATGTGTTTGTAGATAATTTTATCAGCTTACATTTGAGCGAATTTTACCGAAATTCGTTATGTCATGCTTCAATGACTACAGTCAAAAGGCAAAAATGTCACTTTTCGAAAGTAACAAGGTTAATTTCATAACTTTAATTTAATATCATTTGAACAAATTCAGACTTTTCAACAAAAGATATGTTCAGAAGGGTTGTTGCACTTAATTTCTAACACATCAAAGGATTTTTGCATTAAATTTCACGGTTAGATGCACATGAGGTAAAATTTGCAAAAACTGCATTTTTTAAACATTTTTACTTTTAAAAATCACTGATTATGACGGAATATGCAATCTGGAAGAGTGTTTTAAACAATACTCATCAATTCACGGTTGAATGAACACTTATTAAAAACAAAAAAGAATATTTTCAAATTTCTAAGATAAGTATTGTTCCATATTTATGTAATAAAATCATTTTATCGACATTTTTTTGTTATATGTATGTCAAATTATTTTTTTCAAATAATGTTATGGCATTTTATTAAAATTCACGCTTCAATGAACACGTGATACGTGAAAAGCCGTTTTTTTGCTAGTGGACTGAAATTCAGTTGCTTACTTTGAATAATTGTCACAGACCTTCTTGGATACTTCATTTGATTTGAGTTTCACGAAAATTCCAGGGTTTCACGCTTCAGTGAGCAGAAGTTATTAGAAAAACATGCAAATAAGAAGAAATTTCAGAGCTTTGGCCGCACTCTCTGCCTTATCAGATTATCAATTTAGCGTCTGTTCCTGTTAATTAGTACCACCCATAAGTTGTGTGCCAAGTTTCATGGAAAAACTTTCAGTAGAATTAACAAAAATCATCAATGAAATTAAGCCGAATGTCAATTTTGTTAAAAGTTTGATTTCCTCTCAATTGACATTGTGTACAATCTCGAGGCAAAAACAAACCCCAAATCAACATACTGGAACTTTTTAACAAAAAGGTGTCGAGTAATATCGTTAGGCAGTTATGTTTATATACTCATCGACTAACTCATGTGCGAATATGAGATAAAACCTTTGCGTCATGCATGAATAAACATACGTTAAAGGCAAAAATGTCATTACAAAAGTCACAATAGTCACCTTTAAAGTGTGCTCACTCGTCCATGACACGACGAATAGTGCTCATTTTTTCACAAAATGTGACGATAATGTTGATGATAATATCTGATATCAATTCTTTGAATAAAATTGTTGGATTTTACCATTTTTGAAGGCCTGAACATAATTCTTAAAATTGTGCTCACTCATCCATGAAAAATAATGAAATGTATCGGAATTGGTGTTGGATGACCAAATTTTGGATGATAAATCCACCAAAACAATTAAACACAAGGTAAGAAGGAAATCTTACAAAATTTTTATTTTTACAGCCTCCAAAACGACCCTTGTGACTTTCGAAAATGTCCATTTTTGCTTTAAACGTTGATCACTCATCCATGTCTCAAGGGATCAATGTCATTTTTTCACAGAAGGTACTCAATAAGTGTAGAAAACCTCCCTCTAAATTATTATGCTAAAAACAAGCCCGTTCAAAAGTTACATCATTTTGATTAGGGGGGGACTTACTTTTTTTGTTGGGTGTAGATTTAGAATATTCATCAAAGTGATGTCAATTATATACCATGATGATAATTACAAAAGGAATAATAATAAAAACATCAATAATATTGATAATAGATTACATTATTCCTGATGGCATTCTATAATATCTTACTTGAATATTGTAAGCAATTACAAACCCAGATAATTTATGTCCTTCCTTATCTATCCGTAATAAAATATTGACTTCCGATGTTTTGTTCTCTGTTGCAGGAGTCGTAGTGCACAACAACAACGTGTCTGATAGTGAAGCAGTCGGGTATGAGATATTTTCCCTGACCCCCTATTCTAATTACAGCATTAGTATCAGGGCTTGGAACTATGAACTTCTAGGAGAGTTTGGACCGGAAGTTTGGGAACAGACAGCTGAAGCAAGTAAGTCGTAAGGATCAAAGTACACAAGGTACTTGTTGATGACGATAAAGGAAATCAGAGGCGTTTGTTTTCAAAATGGCATTAAACTGGGTGTTCTATCTATTCAATTACTCATTTTTAAACTAATTTTTATTTATAATACAAACGTGTTCCGTATAACTAAACAATCAGGCACGTGTATTCGATTTTATCGATTATATAATGACCAGTGTGGGTAGCATATTAACTTTATATTGTTTAATGATAATTTTAAAAGAAGTAGTCAATTTTTTCAAGCAACATTATCCATTGACATGACTTTTCATTAAAATGATCTGAATTGATTTAAAGGGATTACACCTGTAAAAACAACAACATCAGAAACACAAAATGTTAATTGGGTGAAGACTTCATATTTTCATTTTTCTTCTTCTTCTTCTTCGTCTTCTTTTTAAAGGGCCAGCAGCACCAGAACAAGTGACAATACCATCCTCAGACCAAGAGAGTATCACTGTGGAATGGGTTTCACCAGATCCCCCAGAAGGCAGGATCATACGATATTACATCCTCTACTGGGAGACGGATGATGCTGATGCAACGCCTAGCAACGTCAGCATCCCATGTCTGGGTGACCAGTGCTCTGATCTTGAATACAAGTTTTCTGGAAGAATCCCTAATCTCAAATCAGACACAAATTATTCAGTTCAGGCAAGTGCTAAAGCAGTCCTCCATGTCTCATACATGTTTGTTTTATACTTTCGAAGACTTAGTCTTTCAGTACAGTATTATACTTCAATGTATACCCTGTTGTCACATGAATACTAGCTTCATGAAACAGTAGGGATACTAACAAAAAGAATCCCCTGTTTCTAACAGATTAACTGGTTTATTTATATTCTTATTTATTACTTTCATTTAACTACAGGGTTTCCAATTTCAATAGAAATTGGTATTCTATATGACTCTCAAAAATGACTCAATAAAATATAGTATAGGGGGCCATTGAAAAGAAATCAAGTACAAGTATATAATCGAATACAATGATAACACACATTGCTGCAAAAAAAATTGAGGTAAAAAAGGTTCGTTTGAAAAAAAATTACATTCAAGAATAAACATATGAACTATTTTTTGGATACAGGTATGAAAGTATATAGATTGCATGAAATATAGAAAGACAATACTCACTGTCCTTAAACCTTGTATATTAAGGGATAAATCCTATAAAATGAGCTCGGTATTACTTCCATTCCTTCATCTTCTACCCCACTATTCGCTTAATGAATTATCCCTTAAATACGCAGGTTCAGGCGGAATCCATCCGAGGTGTTGGTCCTAAAAGCCCGCACCCAGCCATCGTCGGGATAACATCCAAAGACAGTATGACATCTGTGTTTCTTTTCTACCGTCTATTCTAGTGTTTATTGAATTATGTAATTGTAATAGTTCTGATAGTAGTCCTCGTAGTAATATATTAATAGTAGTATAAGATACAGTCATAATTGAATAGATTTGGATACAGTCATATATAATAATTATGTCTTTTATCCTTACAAAAATGTAATGTATGTTTTAGCTTTCATGGAAAGGTATTGGTGTAAAACTCAATTTCAATTCGCTTCCCCAACACTTCCACATACAATATTGTTTATTTCCTTGCAAAGGCAGTGGACCCATGTATTACTATTTCAATGCTTCACAGTCTCTTCGTTCTCCTTGTGCTAGTTTCCATACCACTATACGCGCACTGAATCTTTTGATGGCACACTAACTTCTTTGACCCACTGCACTGAGACAATACAGTATAAAAATTATTTTTATTGCTCCCAAACGGGAGAGAATGAAAAATTGAAATGGCGTTCAACGATTGTGTAGCTTTGGTTGATAGTGTTACCTATTAAACAAAAGTTCGGGGCGATCCGGACACAAGCCAAATGCCTTTTTACTAATAAAATAGAAAGCAAATAGCCTATATAGTATTGAAACATTCTAAAAAGTTAACATGGATTTCGAATAGATCTAAGGTAGATGTGGAGTCATTAATAGTTCTTTGAGAGCATACCGTATCAGGACAACTACCCCTGGAAAGTTACCCTCTGGACAACTACCCCCATAACTAGGGTTAGGGCTAACTGTGGCATTAGCATGATTAGGGAGGGGTGGATTCTCGGAGGGGAAGTATTCCTAGAACCGAGCACACACGATATAAAACCAGTCGATATTCAAGTCTAAACTGCTATGTCATGTATTGGCTGAACGTCGATAACTTGCTAAACAACATCAATTGTATCAGGAAAATTACCCCTTCAATAGTAGCCTACCCCTGGATAACTACCCCTCCCCAGAAATAGGGTTTTGATCAAGTGTGCGGTTAGATGATAGCACACATGCTGGAGGGGAGAAGTTGTCCAAGAACCACCGGATGGTTATTACAAAAAATAGATACATGACATGTGTATATTGTTCTAGAATGGTTTTAACATTGTTCCTTCACAGTACCAAGCGATCCCCAGGAGGTCACTATTACCAGCAGCACTGAGACTTCTTTGACGATAACCTGGGCCAAGCCAAAGTACCCCCGTGGTAGAATAATATCGTATAAGGTAAGCATTCTCAAAGTTAGAATCAGATACTTTCATCCCAGTTCTACCTTCTTTATCCCTCAAGGAGTCTGTGTTTATTGACACTTAAAAGAAGACAAACTTACTAACATAATCAGAAAATTAGTTAACAAAGTTAACTTCGTGTACATATATCAATCGGAATTTTAAAAACTCGTATGGGTAATTTTCACTAAGAACACAATTACTCATGTGCTTTCATCATCCCTCTAGTTGGCATATAAAATCAAGGGGAAGCCATACGACAGCACATTCCGGCCGGGAGAAGATTTTACAATGAAACAGCTAGATGGAGATACTACGAGTTTTGTTCTTTCGGACTTAGTGCCAGCAACGCACTATGAAGTTTATGTGGTAGCATCTACCAGAAAGGGAGAGGGATGGTCGAGCGAGCATGTGCTAGAATTTACAGCACCTCCACCAGGTATGAAAATTATATACATGATTATTACCCTTATAAGACATCTGAACCGGGCTATTGCAAATTCATACCGACCGCAGTTTTGATATGATATCGATATATGAAGCGATCATGGGGTATATTGGCCATATTGACCGGAATAAAAAAATCCCATTGAAAAAACACGCATTGACGTAAGGCTGCCTTTTTACAATGTTGACCGGCTGGTCAGGGGTCCTACGCGTAATTTTAATGATGCGCGTTTACAAAGAGTAGTAAGACAATGGATACGCACAGAAGCATTATTGCGTCACAATGGTTCAACTCAGAATGCTGAAGAAACAAAGAAAAGAAAAAAAATCCCACGACAAATGCCCAGTTTAAATCAGTTTTTCGGTTTTTGGTAATGTTATATCCTGAGAAAGCAAACTTTTATGACTCGTTGAATGACACATTCTGCAAATTATACCGAGGCATGATATTTCGAGGGGAATTGATTCCTTGATAATTTAATATTGATGAAGACAGTGGAACATTTTGGATTCAAACATACATGACTGTACTGTAGCAGTTGTACCAGACCAGCTAGGATATGTGGTAAGTAGACTACACTGTGTGTTTTCAATGTCCTATGTTGGAGATAGGTAGTTGAAGGATAATAATAAAAATATTGACTGTTTTTTTCGGGCAATATGGCATATAGTGCCCTTACTAGCACCATATTGCCCTCGTCTTCGACTCGGGGCAATATTATGCTAGTTCAGGCACTATATGCCATATTGCCCTCAAGGGCAGTCAATATTATTTAATTATTCAAAGAGGGAAACTGAATCCGTAAAATAATAACTAATTAAGGCATGAATTGAAACATCTTCATTATCGTATTTCTAAATTTCCCAGAATATGCTGGAATATGTTTGAAATTAGGTCACATTTTTGACAATTATGACTTATTCCTCGTATTTCCACTTATATTTTTGTTATCCCTCATTAGTTGACGACCTTCCCAAACCTAGCCCGCCAGCGATAGTTATGTCTCCCGAAGGTACGCCCATGATCCAATTCAGCGACGTGCTGGAATCTCCATACATTACGTAAGTATTAGGATTCAATCCTTGTTCGTATTTGATCAAAGGAAACATGTTCAGTTGATCACAAAGACAAATTTAAGGAATGGACATGAAAACTGATTCAGACTTGTTAATTGTAAATAATCGAAATAACAATGTTGGGAAATAACTCAATAAAGGAAGTCTCAGTTTGTGAGAATTTGTCAACTAGCCGTACATCAGTAAGCAATCAATGTATACGTGTCCACCAAAACAAAAACAAAAATAATAAAAAATTGTAAGCCCGTCCCTTTCTTTCTCTACGGGTATGAACTTTAAAGAGCAGTGGTATTATAATGCCGCTAGAATGTACGTAGTAATGTTTTACGGGGGAAAGGCTTTGGGAATTAATGATTTGTCTCCTTCATAAAAGGCTATAGCTTTGTACCTATGTAACTTTATATCACCTGTTACACTTTTAGAGATGCAAGCTTACATTGGTACAATCGAGTCATTTTTCAGCTAACGACGTTATGTCGCAGACACACATCTCCTTTTGCCATTTTAACCACTTTCCCATGGCAGATACATAATGCGCGTTTAGTACAAATATAAATAAAATGACTGTTTTTAACTCGTTTTATGTGAAACGCGAAAATTGATGGTAACTACATATTCTAATTTATGATTGAAGGCTTTACTCAAAATAATTTTTTCACAATGGTTTACAAGAGGAAAAATCATTCCTAGTTATCACTTTGAAATTTCAGACACATGCTTGTCGCGGTGGAAGAAAGACTTCCAGTAGCCAGACGCCGGCGTCAGCAGTCCGAGTACGGGTCCTACTCGGAGAATCCATCCGCATACATAGCAGCTAGTATCAGCAAGGACGACCTACCAATAGAGTTTACAATAGGGGATAACGAGACATATGGAATATACCACAATGCACCCCTGAAAGACAAAGCAATATACGGTATACGGATAGGTGTTCAGAGCAACGTTGGGGGGCTGGTAAGCGTTTTATGTGGATGGTAGGCCTAATGTTTCCAGATTTATCTGTTGGTATTATACATTTTATCATTTAAAGTCAATGTTATTTTGGTGTATCATTAATGATACCAATGTTAGGGTCAAATGAGGGTCTATGTAAGTGTTCCATCATACACTCGAACATAATTGGTGATGGTTTCATTCTACTGAATATTTCACACAAAAACCCGACACAATTTGAAAAAAAAAATAGCAAAGAATTCATTCTATCCGAAGAGTTATGCTCGAAAAATTTTTTTTATGGAACTTGGCTTTCCATGGCTATGCGAAATAGCATATATCAATTTAATGTGCACATTTACACGTACCTATAAAACGTACCTGTAAAACCACCAATATTTTGATGTATTTTTTGTTTTCTTTCTTTCTTTTCCTGTAGAAGTGTACCCTATTCGGAGATTCTAGTGAATTTAAAACAGGTATACATTTTTTCTTGCAGTTTGCATTTGTGTGCACTTTGTTTTTAACATGATTATTACATTAACAATCTTTATGGTCTGTGGTGAAAAAATATTAATCACACTTTTTGACATATACACGCTTCGAAAATTTCAGGTTTTTCTATTTTAATAAAGCACAATTCATATATATATATATATATATATATATATATATATATATATATATATATATATATATATATATATATATATATATGCATATATATTTAAACTTCCTATTCAAAAGAAAACATGGATGGTCCGTAGACATCACTGGGAACAACTTTTTCTCAAAAATCAACCATGAAATATACATATCGCAGAGGTATTTTTAAGGTCACTTCCATAATAGAGAATGTAGCATGGATATTTCCACATGGCTTTGATATTATGTTCGAGAGAGGTAGTCCCTGGGATAGGAATTAAAATTGAATTAAAATTGCAGGAAGCAGAGCGATACACGCGTATTTTTATCTATCCCAAACGGGAGAGAATAAAAAAATTGTAATTGCGTTCGTTCTATCCATCGACAACTTGAACGATTGTGTAGCTTTAGGTGATAGTGTTGCCTATTAAATAAAAAAGTTCAGGCCATCTGGATACAGACCAAATGCCTGAAAGTAGCCTATATATTGAAAGAATTGAATTCAATCCCTCGGTCAGTTGAATCGTCGACATGGGCTTCGAACAAATCTAAGGTAGATATGGAGTCACTAATAGCTCTCTATATTATGCATAGCATATCAGGAAAAACTACGCCCCCCCCCCCCATGGCATAAACTTTCAAAGAAAGGACCCCATAAAAGAACAGTGATATCATAAAGCCACTAGAATGTACACACATAAATGCTGGGTAATGGATTGTAGTTGGGTAATGTCTAAATTTGGTTTATTTTTTCTGCGCGCTTACGTATGTTACTTCTCGGTTAGAAATATTCGTACACCCCGTACCCAGAGATAGGCTATATATCTACTTGAGAGATAACAAATAATGTTGAAACTAAATCCTCAAAGCCAATGTTTGCGTGTGTATGTGTATGTGTGTGCATGTGTGTGTATATGGAGTGTGTGTGTGTGTGTGTGTGTGTGTGTGTGTTTGTGTGTGTGTGAGTGTGTGTGTGTGTGTGTGTGTGTGTGTTTATGTCGTGACATGTCGGTGGATTGTGAAAGGATGTATGCCTGATAGGTTTCAATAAACTTCAAATGTCACGATAATTATCTGGATTCTATACATATGTTTGTAAAACAAAATGAATTGAATGGCATGTCTCAAGCTCAACTATTACGACCGGTTCTAGGATAACTAGCCCATGGAAAATTACCCCACGGACAACTACCCCCTTTCAATAAATCTACCCCTAACACTACATCTAACCCTTTCTGAGAAGTAGTTGTCCTGGGGGTAATTGTCAGGATAAGATTTTGACCAACAAGGCCTGATTATTTGTTACCTTTCAGGTGGGAATGATGTAACCAGCACACCATTAGGAGCAGTTATTGGGGGCACATTGGTACCGCTGATGATAGCCTTACTCTCAATGATTTCTGTGCTGTGTTACAGAAGGTGAGATGACTCGACAAAATTCACATAAATTAGAGTTATGAATATATAAATTGTTGCTGTCTTTGCTACTTTCCATGTTTGTTTTTTTATTATTGAATTAACCACCTATATCTGCCCCAACCATCACACTTATATGATATATATTGTATACAGCATGTCACTTAATGAATGAAATGTTAAATGCAAAATTTAAACGTTCAATATTTCTTCTTTCTGTTGACAACTATACATGATACAATTAAAGCTATGCATTCCAGAAGAAAAGTGTTTAAAACAAAGTCAATTGTAAAAATCAGATTGTGCAGAAATTTTGGGTATTGTTTTATCAGGTTTCGTTCCCCAAATACTTATTAAAATGATAGTGACTTCAGATTCAACAATTAGTTTTTTTTCTTGCTGTGGTCATCCAGTGCGACTCCCATTGTTTTGATCTGCGCAATTTCATTTTGACAAATATCAAAATATTCGCCAGAATCGAACCGAATTTACAGAGGTCATTTCACTTTGTGTTTTAATGTACGATACGTTGATGTGTCACACACTTGAAACATGGAAGCACTAAAAATGAACAAGGGGATGCAAAATGTTCATTTAAATATTTAATGAGTTTCCAGTGGGACCATATTAAGTTGTAAAAACGATTATTCATCATAAACAGGGGTTGTGGAAAGAAGACCCTATAAGCTAATGCCTTACGTAATTGTGAGTCATTTAAATTTACAAGAATGTAAATGGTAAAGAGCACGGCATCAAAAAACGAAGTTTGATTCATTTCCTTCGTAAAACTTCTTTGCGTGAACGCGTGAATGAAATCGCACACTACACATCCTTCAGCAATTTGTACTCATTCACGTACTGTATCAAACACATTGCATGAAATGATTTAGAAAATGTCCCACTGCGGGTCTGGAAATCTGTATTTGACTTGTTCTTTTTATTTCCAGGACCAAACAAAGACATGGCTCGGGACCTAAAACCTCGTCTACAGCTATTCCAACGTATGAGAATCCTGCGTTTGATAAATCCAACGCCCAACCTCATACCTATCAAGCATTCAACGCTGATGACGCTCATATTTACCAATCTGTTGCTTCTTATGTCGATACAAACCAAGATACGTCTCCTAAAATCCACACTGGCCAAGATCCTACTCCTGACACCCATACTTACTTAGACCCCTCTCTTTATACCAACATAAATCTAGATTTAACCAATGATACTCACACTGACCTAGATCCAGCTACTGACACTGATAATTACTTACATCCCTTTACTGACACCCATGTTTACAGTGCTTGCCTAGAGGAATGTGCTGACACTTACGATTACATAGATCCAAAGACTGACATTGATACTGGACTTGAAACTACTCTTGACACCAATACGTACTCCAACATTAATGTTCTTCAATAAAATTAATGATGTAGGAGCCACTTTGACTATTTTTTTTAAAGGTTGCTACACGTGCATGCAGCTAATTGCACCATAATTCATTCATGACAATAATGATGTCGACCATTTGTGTATGATTTCGAACCGAAGACATGGCTCTTTTTTTATTCCTGATAGCAATATAATGTCAAAACATTTCTGTCACAAAGAGTGAAATAAAAGAACATTGTCAGAAACTAAAGAAATTTGGGAGGTGGGGATGATTAGTAAACAAAGTCCTTAATCTAATTTTTACTGAAATGTTTACAGGTTTCATTATATTAAACAAAGAGATAATAATGGGCATGACATTTCAATATAAAGACAGGGGGAACACCCCGAGAACAGATATTTCTTTTTGCTGTTGCTAAAAGGGATTAATTACTCTAGTTGGGTATTTAACTTCTTTGTCAGCTCGAATAAAATTGAGTACATCTTATGATCCTAGATTACTAATTTTGAATATATCGATCGTTTATTTGAGCAAAAAATTAATTCAGAAATGGCTAGAATATCCACCTACACAAAGAAAAATCTTGTCTGATTTGACATGGATGCCAGTTGAATTTTGATTATATTCTACATGCGTGTAAAACCAATGAAAAAAGTCAATTTTCCCGTGATACACTATGGGAGCGCGGTGTGTTCTAACGCCGAACCCGTAGGAGGGGATAAAGCGAGCGTATCGCTGAGTTTGACCGTTAGAGCGTCCCTCTCTACGGACTTAAATTGGACAGAATTTATGAGAGGAATGCATCACAATTTCTCATACCTTATTTTTTATTCATGCAGACTAGTAATAATTTCATGATTTCATAATTTCTTTGTCGTTCCTGTTACTAATGTATCCGTTTTAAACTGGAAGTGCGCCTATTACAGAGGTCATGATTTTCACATAAGATAATAAATCTGTGAAAAAAAAAGTTGCTTTGAAACGTCTTTGCAATACTGAATCAATCCTTCTTGGAAACGGCACAAAGAAAGTGGTGCACTCTTGGGAATTTCTTCTGCCCTTGTATTGGCAAGGCTTAATGGTTATGAATGAAATATAATAATATACAGAAAGGCGTTAAAAGTGTATTTTATCGACCGTAAATTGCAATACATATGACCGTTATGCGACAATTTTTTGTTGTTGTTTTTTTTTCTTTATCATTCTGAATAACTTCTTTAAAAAAATGTACCCGTATAAAAACCTGTTTTGTACATTTATGTGGTGCATAATATTTTATTCACATATCACGCATGATTAAATTAACATAATGTGAAAAAAGGGATGTTCCAGATTTCAAAGAAACGAATTCTAATTTTGAATTAGTTTTTTGGGGTTTTTCATATAATCATTTTAGACACAGAAACACGTCACATACAAAATCTTTTCTTTAATAAATTTTATAACACCTCTCTAATAATGTGATTCATATTCAGATTCATGGTTTATTATATCTTCCTCGCGGCGGATCGCCAAAAATATTTACAATTTAAAATACACATACAAATGAAAATAAGAATATACATAAACAAGATATATATAAATCAAATTGTTATAATCATTTTAATTATTATCATTATTATTATTATTATTATTATTATTATTATTATTGTTATCATTATTATTATCATTATTATTATTATTATTATTGTTATTATTATTATTATCATCATCATCATTAATATTTTTATTATTATTATCAAATACAATTTGGGTTACAGATAGTGATGCATACATATCATAAATTTGAGAAACTACAAGACATTATTGTTTTATCAGAAAAGACGCTTTTTGGGGTAGGGTACATGCAGGTAATATGGGCACACTGAAAACCTAAACGGGTAGACCGACTAGCTTTAAAGCTAGTCGTAGTGATACCCAGACTGACTAGCTTTAAAACTAGTCGGTCACGACGGAATAGCTTTCCTTCAACACAACCCGGTTATTACGGACTAGCTTTAAAACTCGTCCGTCTCTACGGACTAGCTTGAAAGCTAGTCCGTCAAGTTAGTCCGTCATGACAGACTAGCTTTAAAGCTAGTCGGTCACGACAGACTAATTTTAAAGCTCGTCCGTCGTGACCGACTAGTTTGACGGACTAGCATAAAAGCTAGTCGTAGTGATACCCAGACTGACGAGCTTTTGAGCAGGACTAGCTTTACAGCTAGTCGGTCATGGTGTGAAAGCTAGTCCGTCGCGCTTTTCTGCCGCAATTTTCTTGCTGCTGTCTTGACAGACTAGCATGACGGACGAGGTTAATATGGCTTCACCAGCTTGTCAGAGACGTCAAATCTGAAATATTAGAAGACATTATAAAGATACAATCAGAAACATGCATTTTGTCACAAGAATTTGAGCAAAAAAAACAAAAAAAAAAACATTTTATTATGATGATATAAATCAGAAGACAGGAATTAATACAGGAGGCACAATTAACATTATGGCAATTATCAAATAATGGGGGCGCGGGGCCCAGGGGTTGCCGCCATGGCTTGCATCATCATGACTTTTTGTTGTAGGCCTACCTGATTTGGCAAGACATAATTTTTCGCGTTGGTGATTATAGCATTAATCTATGTGAAAAAATAACGCTATCTGTAAACTGAAACATAAGGAATTTAAAAAGAGTACTCACACAGTCATGTCACAGGAAAGAGATCGCCATTATAATCAAAATCTTTAGCTTTACGGGGTATATCAAGTGTGCGTCTGTACAGTTTGCTCATCAAATGGAATTCACATACAGATAATGCAACTAGTAGTGATGTCCTTTTCGCAATGCGCATGTTATTCAATCAATTGTCCCACCTTCTATTCACTGCTGTTGCTAAGCCGGGCATTCACCAGCAATCTATAAGAATAGACGGTTCATTGGTTCTATAGTAACGAAGTATTCAATTAGCCTGTAATTAAAGAATGGAAAAATATTTCAAACCTGCTCGTGAATAGCATACTATTCATGATTGATGTTATTTCGGCTATCGTATTGCTCTCAGATTGTCAAGCCAAAACAACCTTTGTTTGAGAATGGTGATTGTATCCAACTTCTATTCACTGTTGTTGCTAAGCCGGGCATTCACCAGCAATCTGTAAGAAAATACCGTGGGTTCTTGAGTTCTATAGTAACAAGGTATTCAATTAGCCTTGCGCCTGTAATTGAAGAATGGAGAACAATATTTGGAATCTACCGGTACTCGTGAATTGCATACTTGTCATGATAGATTTTATGTCTCGTAAGCTTTCAGATTGTCAAGCCAAAACAGCCTTTGTTTCAGAATGTATCAACTTGATTATGCCCGGAAACAGAATAAATAGAGAAGGTACATTGAAACGACATTGCAACTAATTGTATCAAAAGCTAGTCAGTCATTCTAATGGGTAAACTGGGTCCACCCAGCTACTTTTTTCGACCTAGTCGGTCCCGTCGACGGACTAGCATCAAGCTAGACGGACGAGCTTTAAAGCTCGTCCGTCAAGTTGAGAGATGTAGATTCAGTTGTATGCTAGTCCGTCTCGACGGACTAAAATGACAGACTAGCTTTAAAACTAGTCCATCTTGACCGACTAGCTTTAAAGCTAGTCGGTCCATTGACGGACGAGGTTAGGTTTTCAGTGCACCCTAAGCTCATTTGCCTAATTTGCATAAAATTACAAAATGACACATAGTCTAATCTTTGTTTATATGAATCAAGAACTACTGCTCTAACTTTTATTGTAAAGAAAAATAATTATCACCAACCCCCCTGTCTGCAATATTCAAATGTTGACGTCATTACCAACGTGCCCATATTACCTGCATGTAATATTAACTAATAATAATAATAATAATAATTAACTTTAAGATATCATTTGAAATTATAAGACCCTTCAGTAAATACGTTGACTATACATTTCATTGTTTTGTATGTTGTATATTATTTCTTTTTTTTAAATATTATTTAAATATTATTTTCATTATACAAGTCAACATAGGCCTACAATAAGTTATTTATATTAATTATATAGGGTACATGCAGGTAATATGGGCCAGCAAGTAATATGGGCCACCTGAAGCAAATCATGTCGTGACCGTCGACCGGTGACCGGTGGGAGCACCATAATGTTGTTCATATGAACTGTATACGAAAATATATCGTCGTGAGAGCATCTGATGCCGAAATTTCTCTGAGAAAACTGCTGAAAACCAACAAGGTACGTAAAACATACGGCATTTTTTTTTGCCCTGATGTAAAATTTAATATTTCACAGAATGTGATGGTGAAAGAATGTTTGAGGGGGTAACCTCAATTGTTTTGTATATTTAGTAAGCTTATAGTTTCATTTTGATCATACTAGCGTGTACAGGTCAATTTGTTGTAGTGAAGGGGTGCAATGTGGCATTGAATGCTTGCCTGACACAGCAACATTAGTGCAGGTAATATGGGCCAACCAAAATGGCGGAAATGATTCTGGTACTTAGTATTGTGATGAGGCATCAATCTCTTTCCTACGATTTTTTGGGGTATATTCACAGTATATAATTAATATAAATAACTTATTGTAGGCCTATATTGACTTGTATAATGAAAATAATATTTAAATAATATTAAAAAAAGGAATAATATACAAAATACAAAACAATGAAATATATAGTCAAATTGTTTACTGAAGGGTCTTATAATTTCAAATGATATCTTAAAGTTAGTGATTTTCAACAATTTAAGCAAATTGCAGACATGGTAAGAGTCATTGTAGTTTTTAAATCATACATTATACACTGAAAACCTAACCTCGTCCGTCAGTGGACGGACTAGCTTTAATACTAGTCAGTCAAGACGGACTAGTTTTAAAGCTAGTGTGTCATGTTAGTCCGTCGAGACGGACTAGCTTACAACTGAATCCAAATCTCTCAACTTGACGGGAGAAGCTTTAACCTAGTCGTCACCTTGATGTTAGTACCGTCGTATGCGACGGACGAGCTCAATAAAATTGGAATGGTAGCCCATTTAACCCATTAGAAATGACGACTAGGATTTGATAACAGCAAAGCTGCAATGTCGGTTACAATTGAAGATGACTGAACAGCTTTTGAAATACACACAGATGCAATGTCAATTATTATCTCCATTGGAAATTAGAGCGGCATGTTTCGACATAATCAAGTGAATACATTATTCTCAACATAAGGTTGTTTTTGATCCTGTCATCTTTAAAGCTTACGATACTATAAATCAATCAGACAGAATGCAATCACGAGTAGGTTCAAACTGTTGTTCCATTCTTAATTACGGCTAATTGAATACCTCGTTATAGTAACCCAAAAATTGGGTCTATTCTTTAGATTACTGGTGAATGCCCGGCTAAGCAACAGCAGTGAATACAAGGTGATAGCATCAAGTGAATAACATGCGCATTGCGAAAAGGACATATCTATTATTTGTATTATCTGTATGTGAAATCTATTTAATTGAGCAACTGTAAGAGGAGATCCGATATACCCGTAAAACTGAAGCTTTTGATGTAAGGCGATCTCCTTCATGTGATATGTGTGAGTACTCTTTTTGAATTCCTTATTTTAGTTCATTAGATATAATCGTTATTTTTCACATGGATTAATAGGGTGGCTTTCGCTGGACTACGGAGGAGATATATAGAAGTTAGCAATTGAAAGGCTTTATTTTCAAAATAGCATAATACCCCAACTCCTGCATACTGTAGTAAGGAAAAGGAGTGTGTTAAAACTGTTATTTGCTAGAAACGTGCTGGCAAGCGTTAAATTACAAGTTTTCGTGTGCACAAACGAGGGTTTCCCCTAGCTACAAGAGATAGCTCCCCGTTGTCAAAATCTAAAACGCTATTTTGGGGAAAATTAATGTACGTTCTCCCAAAACGTAGAACGTATAGGTTCTCAGCGGAGAGTCAGTTATAAGCCAATAAGCGAGCGCTTTGATAGGAATGTATACAGGCATTTCCCCCTTTGCTAAAACATAAAAGAAGCATACTTTGAGTTGACTAATCATAATGGCAGGGCGGTAGGTTATTTCTTTTCATATCAGCAATGTTTTAGGTCAGCTGTTATACGCATAGACGCATTTGACACAATAAAACCTTGGTATGAAAAAAAAAAGAAAGAACTAGGTATCCCCAGTAAAATAGCCTTTTGATTGAATTCGTATTGCAACAATAGACGTTACAATATCTCACAAGCCAAAGGGAACATGTGCGGTTACCATTGGAAACTTTTATTCAAAGTTATTGAAGAAGATAGAAAACGAGGATTTGCAGGCATTTTGAAAATATGCTAACGTTCTAGATAAGCTCCCCGTAGTCCAGCGAAAGCTCACTAATACTATAATCACCAACGCGAAACAAATTCTGTCTTGCCAAATTAATTTGTAAATTGCGTGTATGTTACTGACAACGATAATAGCAACATCAATATTGAATTCAATTCTAATTCTAAGAATTATATGTGCCACTATTTCTTTTAGATTACTATCTGAAAGAACAGAATATTGGATTAGAGGCGCGATTGCGGGATTCAGTCTGAGGTGGCTCTCAAGAAAGATATGCGTAGAAAATGCAAAAATAGGCAAGCCTACAACAAACAAGACAATGATGATGCAAGCCATTGGCGGGGAAGCCCGGGGGACAGTGGGGACCGTTTCACCCTCATTTTTTTTTTCTGGGATCGTCCCCCTTGATTTTTAAAGTGATCAGCTAGTGAAGCTAAATAAAGGGCAAATGTATGTTGAATATAATGCTAAATGCTATTTTAAGCCCCACCCCCAGTCGTGACATCAATCGCCGCACGTGGAAGCAAGCATATAAAGTATGAAATTCAAATGCATATTATTAGCGTTATGGATTGCATCTAACTTGTTTGTTTGGCCGGGCTTCAGTGTAATTATTTCACATTTGATTTTCCAAAATTAAATCTCAACATCACATTATTTGATAATTGCCATAATGTTTAACTTAATTGTGAGATAATTGTATTCTGATATCATCAATAATAAATGATTTTGGCTTGAATTCTTGAATTTCCTGTGAAAAAAATTAATGCGTATCTTTCAAATGTTTTCTCATATTTTCAGATTTGAGACGTCTCTTGACAAGGCTGATGAATGCATATTAAGCTATTTTCGTAATGGCTGAGTTCGTGCAAGACAGAAGTAAGAACATCGCGACAGACAAGCGCGACTGGACTTAGTTTTGACACCTTGACGGACTAGCTGTTAAAGCTAGTCCTGCATGCAAGCTCGTCAGTCTGGGCATGCACTGACGAACTAGCTTTTATGACTAGTCCATGCAAACTAGTGCCGTCAAAACGGACTAGCTTTAAAGCGTATCCGTCGTGAACCGACTGCTTAAAAAACTAGTCCGCTCGTGACCGGACTAAACTTGAGGCGGACTAGCTTTTCAAGCTAGTCCGTAGAGACGGACGAGCTTAAAGTCTAGTCCCGTAATAGGGATTGTGTTGAAGGAAAACTAGTCCGTCGGTGGACTGACTAGGCTTTATAAGCTAGTCCAGTCTGGGCATCACTAACGACTAGCTTTTAAGATAGTTCGGTCTACCTTTAGGTTTTGCAGTGTATACATGTGCCCATATTACCTGCACATGCAGGTACATATGGGGCACTTTGGTAATGACGTCAACATTTGAATATTGCAGACAGGGGGGTTAGTGATAATTGTTTTTCTTTACAATAACAGTTAGAGCAGTAGGTATTGATTCATACAAACAAAGATTAGACTGTGTGTCATTTTGTAATTTTATGCAAATTAAGCAAATGAGCTGAGGGGGCCCATATTACCTGCATGTACCCTACTGTGAATATACCCCCCAAAAAAATCGTAGCAAAGAGATTGATGCCTCATCCCAATACTAAGTACCAGAATCATTTCCGCCATTTTGGATGACCCATATTACCTGCACTAATGTTGCTGTGTCAGGCAAGCATTCAATGCCACATTGCACCCCTTCACTAAAACAAATTGACCTGTACAACGCTAGTATGATCAAAATGAAACTATAAGCTTACTAAATATACAAAACAATTGAGGTTACCCCCTCAATTACTCTTCCACCATTACATTCTGTGAAATATCAAATTTTACATCAGGGTAGAAAATTGCCATAAGTTTTACCTACCTTGATGGTTTTTAGCAATTTTCTCAGAGAGATTTCGGCATCAGATGCTCTCACGACAATATATTTTCGTATACAGTACATATGAACAACATTATGGTGCTCACACCGGTCACCGGTCGACGGTCACGACATGATTTGCTTCAGGTGGCCCATATTACCTGCATGTACCCTATTAGACAATGATATTCTTTTAGTCAATCACTCTAAATAAATCACAAAAATCTACATGAAAATTAAAATAAGAATATATATATATAGAAATAAACATAATTTATACACCCAATTTTATCATTATTATTATCATTATTATTATTATTATTATTATTATTATTATTATTATTATTATTATTATTATTATTATTATTATTATTATTATTATTATTATTATTATTATTATTATTATTATTATTATTATTATTATTATTATTATTATTATTATTATTATTATTATTATTATTATTATTATTATTATTATTATTATTATTATTATTATTATTATTATTATTATTATTATTATTATTATTATTATTATTATTATTATTATTATTATTATTATTATTATTATTGTTATCATTAAATACAATTATTTGCTATTCGGTTACAGATCATGATGCAAATATGTTATGAATTTGAGAAAATACAATAAATTATTGTTTTAACAGAAAATGATATTCCTTTAGTCAATCAATGTGAATATTAATGAAAAGATGCTAGAAAGCAAGTAGACAATAGTAAAATGAAATGAAATCTTGTAGGACTATTATAATTTATGCATAAAGATATTGAAAATGGAAATGAAAAACATTCCTTGAAGCTCCGTATTTTATTTATTGGTTTTTTTTACGTATTTATTTTGGAGACATCAAGCATCACTATAATTTGGCGATGCATGTTGATAGTAAGTGATAGTAAAAAAAAAACACGTATATAACCAAACTCGTTTTAACTTCTGATGGTACAAGGCAAATTTGACACTCGTTTTTTAAAATCATTAGTGCTCAGCAGTCATCCATCACAACACTTATCTAATTGCGGTATCCCTGGGAGAAAACAAGTCTCACTTTTTCAAGAAATAAAAATCTATCTCACATGAGTCATAAAATTTTGATACGAGGCTTTCAAATTTGGGTTAATTTTTTCTCGGAGGGATTGGGAGTTTTGTTGGATCGTGGGAGGCAGGAATTCAAGATATTTGCATGCGCGTGTTCGGGAGGGGGGGGCTGTACGGGCCCGGGCCCCTGGGTAGACGCCCAAAAGACCTAAGAGGGGCGCAGATCCAAATCTTGGATACGCGCCTGATTTGTATTCGGTTTAGTGTATCCACTTTTCTTGTGTTTAGACCATGACTGACAAAAAAAAAATCTACACTGATTCGTCAGTGCACTTAGAAAATAATTTCGAATTTTCTTAAAAGGCTGTCAAGTTATTGCTGTAAACAATTCAATGCTGTCAACCGAAATATCAAACTGGTAACAGTAAGGTCAGGCTTTTTTTTTTTTTTTTTTTTTTTTGAAGCTCATGGATATTTTTTTATACCCAGACCGAGGAGCCGTAGTCTGCATTTAGATAAATATTAAATGCAAATATGAGTTGTTCTTCTACCCCAGTTCTTCCCTCCCTTCCAGGTTAAAAAAGAAAAATCGTTTGAAAAGAGTGAAAATATCAATTTTCAAATGTATATTGAGCAAAAAATGGGCTCACTTTGTTGGCAAGGAATGACAAATTTTACACCTTCACATTTAAAGAGTATAATAGGCTTATATATTCATTGTGGAATAGTTGTTTACGTATAGGTCTATGCGTAATGCATGTTTTAACAAGGTTATTCTTTGTATAATAAACGTTTGATTACTTGAATGTGTAGTTAATTGATATCATTGAATTGTCAAGTTTAATGCCTTGTTGCGTAATGCTCACGGTAAAAGTTAACAATGGAGATTATCTTTTATATGAAGTAAGCAAACGATGTATATGTACAATGATGTATTGTATGTAGCTATATGATTGCTATTATTTAATACGATAATATTCAGATATGTGATTTAAAATTAGGAAGTGCCTAACCAAGACTCAGTGCAAATTAAAATTGCAAAGTTCAATTAAATACGCTGTCATTAATCTGTGTAGTTCAATCTAAAAAAAAAAAAAAAGGTTTTACAAAATATACATGACTGAAAGGAATTGAGAGTAAGTAAATCTGATGAGGTTAGTAAATCGATTAATAGACAGGGGTGGCGAAAGAGTGGATGGGAGGCAGTGCCACCCCTCCCCCCACAATCACACACACACCCTTTTGCAGGCACCCAAAATGCCCCGTATTCAATAATAAAAAATGCCCTTTTTATACTTGAAAGAAACTTTTTAAATTTTATAAAACTCCCATTGACAATTCCATTTCAAAGAAAGAAATGCCCTCTTTCCTTTTATTACATTATGACTGTTCGCTATTAAGTTGCCATGCGATTTCGCGAATTCCAATCAATGTGTATCGAACCAATAACCCCTAATGCTAAAGGGATACTGAGAAAGGCTTTTGTCGGAATCATTGGCCTATTGTGGATGGCGGCCTAGGGCCATACACTGTAAACATAAATTAGTCATTTTGACTAATAAAAATTAGTCCTGGCATATGTCTGAAATGACTAGAATTAATTAGTCAGATGGATGACTAACTGTTTAGTTCATCAGACACCTTCTTTGGATTTAGTCAGTACTAGAATTAATTAGTGTCAAAGCACTAAAGTTTAGTCATATTCAGACACTTTTGGATTTAGTCATGCATGACTAGAATTAATTAGTCAAACGGACTAAAGTTTAGTCATTTCAGACACTTTTGGATTAGTCAGATGACAGAATTAATTAGTCAAAGGACTAAAGTTAGTCATTCAGACACTTTGGATTTGTTCAGATGCATGAATATTTCAGACAAAGCCAAATATTAGTCAAATGACTTATATTTTAGAGCTGGTCATCATTTTTAAGGCCATATTTTTTGTCTTATGTAAAAACAAACGAGAAATTGAAAGCAAAATCTGTCTTCTTGATTTAAACAGATCTGATTCAACATAATCTGGCTATACATAATAATATAATAATAATAAATGATAATAATAATAATAATAATAATAATTATAATGTTCTAACTTTTAACTCGATAAAACATATTTTACAAATTTCATTTTTACATGTAGAAACATATATTATAAAATATGTATAATAGTTAACATTATCGTGATAGCCAGATACTCTGAATTGTTGTAATGGATGATTACATAGTAATAGCCTGTCAAGACATCATAGTGTTATTACTGTACTAAAAGGGCAAATTCTGGTACCGAGGCCCAAATACCGTATAATAGCGAAAGGAGGAAGGCAGAAGTGCACGAGGGTGAGGAAGACACAGAGTAGAGAAGATAAAGTGAATAGGAGAACAGAGGGAGGACACGAGGGAGAGAGAGAAGAGGATACAGGATGGAGAAGAATGGGTAAAAGTTCCTAAACTTACGACAACCTTTTTACTCATCTGTGTTGTTTATATTGACAATACAAAGATGTTATAATTAGCA
>CALNVZ010001721.1:29771309-29804438 GCA_940671915.1 Paracentrotus lividus | reverse complement strand
CAAATCGAAAAATATACATGTGGAAATTGTTTCTAATAATATTTTAAACATAGACTAGGGTTAGGGTTATGGTTAGGGTTATATTAAAAATAAAATTATATTTTAATAATAAAAAAATAACAACAACAAAAAAACTACCAGTTTATTTAGTAAAAAAACACAAGAGGAATAGAGGGAGTCGAACCCGAGTCACCAGCGTCACAGTCTTACTCTCACACCACTACACCACCGAGACGGCTTGCGCACTGCCGAGGATTTTTTTAATATTTTTGAATCAATTTTGAAAAGCAAAAGGTTGACGTCCGATAAATTATAGAAACGCATGCGCACAGGTGTGTCGTTATCGATTTTTTTTTTTTTTTTTTTTGAGTGGCTGTCGCAAGAGGATTTTTGATTCTTTACATGAATATATTCAATGAAACTAATTATAGATCATCATATAACTATAATCATTCAGCACACCATCCGAGTATAGAGCGTGTTCTGCAACTACAAATTACTAGACTCTAACGTTAGTATTCCATGATATAAGCATACAACTAACATGGAATTGAGCATGTGGGGCTACAATAATAGATTAACATCAAAATTTCTTCCATGCTCGGGATTCGCGTTAAAAATAGAATATGACATAAACTTACCTTGGTCTTTAAAATCATTTTCAACGATATCCTGAGATAGATCTAATCCTTAGGCGTTGCATTCGATGTTCTTTTGTTTTTACCATGTCGGCATTTGTCCGTGTGGTTTGACCGCAAATCACTGTTACGTGCGCCGTATGCCTAGCCTCTGACTATAAATAAGTCATTTGCAGGCCTGTATGTCGTTTATTAGTCATTTGACCAATGTAAACAAGTCATTTGTTAAATGTCTTGTTTATATTGGTCAAAATGACTTACCTAAACTAGTCCTGACTGAGGTAATTAAGTCACTGAGACTGGACTAATATAAATTAGTCGTTTTGACTAATTTATAAGCACCAATGACTAATTTATGTTTACAGTGAAGCCACAAAAACTTGTTGATGCCCTTTTAAACGCTTTTACAGTGTGTATCAAATAAAAGGTAATCCATTTTGGAGGGGCCATATTCCCAGCTTATCCATTTTTTATATGTATTTTTGTCATATTATTGAAGACGAACTCCTCACCTTTACAATAATACATTTCTGGGATCATAAATGTGACGCATAACCGAATAAATTGCAAATGAAGGTGTCAGGTACAAAATTCATTTTCCCAAGTTTTTGACAAAGGATGAAAGACTTTATAGTTAGTGGATGATTTCAAAGGTGTCACACATCATCGCACGCAATTCTATTCAATGCACTGGGACAGCAGGGACAGCATTCACTAAGTTTGTTTGTTTCATTTTCTTAAAACTTGCAAAAATGGATTCTGTACCTGGCCTATTCATTATTATGCTTTACAATTATGATTAAACAATGGTATCATTGGAAAGGTGAAGAGTTTGTCTTTAATTATATGTTGGATATAAACAGCAAAAATAAATATGCTAGGAATATGGGCCCTCTAGAAATGGATTACTTTTTTTATTTGATAAGCACTGTTTATTGGAGTAAGGGTAGAGTAATGGTGAGGGTGAGAGTGATGGTGAATGAGGGTGTTAGTGATAGTTAAAAATGAGAGTGAGGTAAGTGTGGGAGGGCGAGAGTGAGGGTAGAAAGTGAGGGTGGGGGTGAGAATGATGGTGAGAGTAAGGGCGAGTGTGGGAGTAAGGGTGAGGGTGAAGGTGAGTGTGGGAGTGAGGTGAAAGTAGGGATGAGGATTAGAGTGAGGATGAGAGTGAGAGTGGGGGTTATAATGAGTGTGAGAATGGGAGTGAGGATGACAGTGGGGGTTAGTACATGTAGTATGAGGGTGATTGTGGGAGTTATAGTGAGGGTGGCAGTCAGGGTGGAGTGAGAGTGGGAGTTATAGTGAGGGTGATAGTAAAGGTGGCTGAGGGTAGAGTGGGTTATAGTGAGTGACAGTGAGATGGTGTGAAGTGGGGGTATAGTGAGGGTGATTAGTAAGGTGGGTGAGAGTGGGGGTATAGTGAGGTGACAGTGCAGAAAGATGGGTGAGAGTGGGGTTTAGTGAGGGTGAAGTAAGGGTGGTGAGTGAGAGCAGTGGGGTTTATAGAAGGTACAGTGAGGGCGTGAGGATGAGAGGGTGTTATTAGTAAGTGGGCGTATGATAGATGGGTTATATGAGGTGACCAGTAGGGTAGATGATTGGGTTTATAGTGAGTGGTGGGGTATTGATGAGAGTGGAGTTAAGGAGTGACAGTGAGAGGGTGAGAGTTGGTGTTATGTGAGGTGACATGAGATGGGTGAGAGTGATTATAGTGAGGGTGGGTAGATGAGATAGGGTTTACAAAGGGTGGGTATGATGAGATGGGGTATAGTGAGGGTGACAGTGAGGGGGGTGAGTGAGTGTGGGTATCAAGTAGGGTGGGTATGATAGATGGTTATAGTAGTGCGCCCAGTGAGGTGGTAGGGTGAATGAGAGAGTGTGTGAGGGACAGAGTTAGAATGGGGGTAAGAGTGGGGCGAGGGTGAGAGTGGGGGTGAGGTTGAGGGTATAGGGTTAGTGTGGGCTGATGGTCATAGGAAGGTCGATATTGAGTGTGAGCGTGAGAGTGAGGATGATAATGAGATTGGGGTTAGAGTGAGGGTTATGGTGACATTGAGGGTGAGGGTGAGGTTCAGAGTGAGGGTGTGGAAGAGGGTGAGAGTGAGGTATTGGTGCATGACATAATAGTATTGCCGCCATTACAAAGAAGAGGGTGGGAATGAGAGTGAGGGTAAGGGTGACAACGAGCATGGGAGTGAGCGTGGGTGAGGGTGAGAGACGGGGTTGAGAGTGTGGGCTAGAGTGATAGTGAGAGTGGGGGTTAGCGCGAGGGTGAAGGTGAGGGTGGCATTGAGAGTGGGGATGAGGGCGACAGTGAGGGTGAGGGTTAGGGAAACAGCAAGGATGGGGGTGTAAGCTCACCTATTCAAAGTAATATTACTGATTATTTTCATAATCTTCACTACTTCCAATCAGATGAAACTCTCTGGTGTACCACCATTACTATTCACATTATAGATAAGATCCTCATCTACCATTAATGTACCAAATCTCCCTAGAATAAATATAACAATTTTAGGCTATTTCTTAAAATTTGAACTTTTTTCCATACACCCTGTAGAGGCAAGGTGTTCTAATTATAATGTTAATGTGTGTCTGTTCAATAATTAATCGAATTGAATTGAATTGAATTACTTTCACTCATTCGGAATTAATGATGAAATATTTTATATTGATTTCGTTATATTTTGATATCAAACTCGGCATCACTGAAGAAAAGTATGGTCATGCTACTGATCCTTGACCTTCACTAAGGTCTAAAATGGTCAACAGAAAAAACGGAATTGTATATTTCCTGAATCGTGGGCCTATCAAGGAAAACACATTCATCGATGCTGCTCAGCATTACCATAGAATCCCCTTCAACATCAATTATTGAACATAGGATCATCTACTATACGTTGAAATACATACATGAGTTTAGAAGCGTTTGGTCCAAAGATATACCCGATATCAGAATGTCATCAATACTAATTTAAGTTTGCGCATCATTTTCAAAAGTGAGGGCAAATTGGTTCAGTAGAATAGTCTAACCAAGGCACTCTTAAAATCCACTTTACTGGGATGCAACGATCATGGGTTCGATCCTGACATGGGGTCACGTGTACGTCCTCTAGAAAAGCGGTTAATTTGTCTACCTGCTTCCCCCCCCCCCCCCCAATTGGTAGGCGTACCCAGGAGGATGCGAACGTCAGTGTGGTTTCGTCAGCACTGTGCGCACATTATTTAATGATCCCTGACTGAAATGAACCTACAATAATGAGAAGAGAATGTACACATAAATTATTGTGTGCATGCAAGACTGAATGGCCGGGGAAATTACATTACATATAGGTAGGCCTATATAGGTCCTATCAGTAAACTCTTAAAAAGTAAACGGTCCTTATAGACGTAGTCTGGTACTACATAAATCAAGAATGTATTATTAATACTAAGTATTATTATCATTACTATTCATTATGACTATTTATAATAGGATATCAAGTAGGTTGCAGCCAATCAGATGCCTTGTTTCATCCGCAAAGCACTCTTGAGTCAACATGGCCGTTCTTCTCGTTGGGTGTTGATGCTGGCTACTTACTTGCTCTTTGCCACAGTCGATTTTATCACACTTGTACACATACAAGCTGTAAAATCTTGATATTTCATATTTGAACAGCTATATTTGAACAGTGTCATACCGAACTCGTTTACTATATATTGAGTGGGGATCAGGAGACGAGAGAAATTTCGACAGACAACCAACGCTGGTACACGCACTGAACTAATAGTATGTCATGTGAGCCCGGGTGTGAGGTCAGAGTTGACTGCCGTGTTAGTGTTTGGGTTGCGAGTTCGATTGGAAACTAACGCAGCCCGCAGTGGTAGGATTTGAAAATGGGCAGGGGAGGGGTGCCAAGCTCGAATGGGTAGGGAATTTTTTAACATGCACAGCCAATGGGCGGTTTTCAAATTATTGAAGGGGGCGGGGACGCCCCTGTATGGATCCGCCTCTGAGACTGCATGCTCGCTGACGATATCATCTGACAAAATCATTGTTGATAAATCAAATGGCAACTCACAGTAATTAGTTTTCACAATTTTTATTTTGAAAAAAAAAAACCCACTTTTTTTTGCGACAAAAATATGAAGCTATCGATCTTTCCCTTCGAATTTTTAGCCGCTTAACACCCGAACACAAGACAGCCTCTTAAAAGACAATTCAAGCCTTTATGTTGGTATGAATGCATATAACATCAGTGAGGTTTTCTGTTCCTAACAGTTCAACATAAAAACATTCCCATATTCGCTGGCCTCGGTCTTCCAATGGTTTTTAATCTCCGGCCTCATCTGGTGGTTCCATGGGCCACGAAAGTCCAAAACTAGTAGGGTGTTAATTCATCCCCTAGTGCCCTGCCGTGCCCCCACCCCCTCCATGCTCAAAGCGCATCACACACCCAAAAAAGACTTTAAAGAAGTAAAAGTGCGAAGACACATTTAGGTGTATTTGGTTTGTGAATGGACTGTGTTGCACGACATCTCTTGTCGAAAGGTTCGTATTTCACAGTTGGTATTAATTTACATGTTTATGGAGCAGAAGATTTCATTTGATACAATTACATGTACACTGTTAGGTCGATGTGATCACATCAACTATACAGATGATGGCGTCTATAAAAGACATGTCAACAGTGTGTTGGAGGAAGCTTATATTGGGGCTAGTGCTTGTTCTTCTTTTCTTTGCATCTACAAGTTGTGGTGAGTAAACTCGATAAAGAAAAATTCATTCAAATATTTCATCTTCTATAGGCATATTAGTAATTATTTTCAAATTCGAAATTATGGAACTATTTCGAAGAACCTTGGAAATTTTGCAGTATGTATCATAGTCAGGAAATATTTGTTTTAACAGCTACTTAAAAAAAAATTACCGAATTTTTGTTTTTTTAATGATATCACGAGTAACAACTTCCAACTTGTTGTCACATTTATCAGGTGCTGCGGAGCCGGGGGGAGAGGCTGGGGGCTGCAGCCCCCCCCCCCCCCCCCCCCCCCCCACTTTTTTCAGTCAACGTGTATAAAAACGCAAAAATGACCATACATTTGTGAATTTTAGCCTGTTCAGCCCCCCTCCCACACACATTCGGCTCAGCCCCTCCACTTTCGAAAACGCTCCGCGGCCCCTGTTTATAATGGTCAACTTGACTCTTCGAGGGGTTAAAGTAAGGTAAAGGAGGGTCAATTTTTAAAAATGTCCTGCTTGTGTTAAGTGACACCTCAAATTATTTGTCTTGTTTATACAGTCTGTGTAAAAAAAAATGGTACAGTCGGGGAAAAAATAATTTAGGTGTGAAATCGTTTCATATAATATGTGTATGTGGTACCAAATTAAAGTCAAAAGATTTTCCTTTCTGATGCGCTTTGTTCTGTATAATTTACTTTCGTAAAACAAAAGTTATGCTAAATTTTGTGCGACGAGGAACAAATCAAAATTACGCACTCCTATTGTTCTGGAGCGCTGAATTCATGGCCATTATGCGAAACCTACACAAAGGCATGGGACGGCGTGCAAAAAAAAAATGGATTTTTCTTGATTACAGAAAATTAGTCATATGTCAAAAAATACTGCACCAAATGTGATGAAAAAAATGCAGAAGAAAGTCTGATTTTCCTGCTTTATGAAAATACCAAATAATAACAGGATGTGATTGATTTTCATACTATAAAAAAATGTTTTCCAACTGTACCATTTTATTTGACACAGACTGTCTGTACTGAACAAAAAAATGTAAGGGAGCATAAACATCTGACCTCCCGTTGAAAGGTTATTGCCAGAAAGGTCAATGAACTTTCATTTCAGGGCAAATTTCAATTAAAATGTTTTAAAAATTTCTTTTTTCTCCCTCTGTCGACTTACTTACATGTTAAAGCAAATTGGATAAGACAATTTTGAATTAAGAAAAACCTTATGCAGTAATCGTACGCGGTCAAAATAAGGTAAAAAAAAAAATTTAGATAACTTGTTTTGTTTGATTATTATTTCTCCCTCTAGTTCAATGTGTTAAGCCAAAGAAAGAGAATACATCAAGTGAGGCATCATGGCATTTTATTACTACTTTGAAATGATTTGACACACATTTACCAGCAATATAATGTTCCTGGAACAGTTATCTGTGCCCTTAAGAGCACACCATCCTAAGTTTCGGCTCTTTTCTTACTAATTTTCTGTTCTCATTATCAAGTGTGTTTTCATTTACGGAAGTTTGAGGACGTTTGGGACAACATCCGAAAAAAAATTAAGCAGAGATTATTATCATTATTATTATTATTATTATTATTATTATTATTATTATTATTATTATTATTATTATTATTATTGTTATTATTATTATTATTATTATTATTATTATTATTATTATTATTATTATTATGATAAACAGGATCAAGTCCGTATTTTTCCTTTAAAAGACTTTGCTTTAACAAAAAGCACAAAGTGATTTCAAGTGCAACTTTTTAGTGTCCAAGGTTTTTTCGGATCATTCTAGTTGTGCCGAGAATGGCTTCTTTTTGAAGATCGTGGATCTTGATGTTCGGGGAGATCTTGGTGATGAGACTCTCGATTCCCTTCTTTTTATTATTATTATCATTCTTTTTATTATTATTATTATTATTATTATTATTATTATTATTATTATTATTATTATTATTATTATTATTATTATTATTATTATTATTATTATTATTATTATTATTATTATTATTATATTATTATTAGTAGTAGTAGTAGTAGTAGTAGTAGTAGTAGAAGTAGTAGTAGTAGTAGTACGTAGTAGTAGTAGTAGTAGTAGTAGTATCATCATTATTATTCATTATTATTATTATGCTAAACAGGATCAAGTCCGTGTTTTTTTTCTTTTCTTGAAACTGAAAGACTTTGTTTTAACAAAAAGCCCAAAGTGATGTTAGGTGCAATTTTCCATTCTATTGTCCTAGTGTTTTTCTAATCATTCTAGTTTTTCCAAGAATAGCTTCCTTTTGAAGATCATAGACCTGGGGGTTTGAGGAGATCCTAGTGACGATGCTTTTAATTCCCTTCTTGACCATCCCTGTGTGTTCGATTATCAACGGGTTGATCTCTGCCTTCACATTCCACACCCTTCTCGATCTCCAGATCTTGGTACTTCAAACGCTTGTCTATTTCCTTGACAGCGAGGTTGATGTCGACGGGGACAGATATTTCTCCAACTATTTTTTTTATTGTTATTATTTTTATTGTAATTATTGTAATCATTATTCAGGGGACTTGCCAAATATTTTTGAAGGAGGTAATTTCAAATTTATAGGGGGTACCTTCATTGCAAGGGAGCGAAGTAACCAAGAGGTGAGAGGGGGGTGTCATCCTTTCCACAGGACTTTTTGGGATTTTCCCCTTAAATTTGTGTAATATGGTGCACCTAAAAAGAAAAGAGTAATCTTCCAACTTCATATTACACATGATATTGTAATCAACACATATCATAACTGGAAATGTCAGATTAACTTTTGTATCTTATTTGTCTAATTTTTGCATGGTTTATTTTCCGCATAACTGCTTTAAATGACAGCCCTGATTATTATGATTATTATTATTATCATTATTATCATCATCATCATCATCAACAACAACAACGACTTTATTGTTATTAGTACTCTTCATAATCTCGCTACAGGAGTGTGGAATCACTGCCAAGCCCCTATCCTAAAAACATAATCATAATGGCCAGGAAATAACAAAGAAACAAATTTATTATTTTGAACTATCATTTTGACGAAGGGGTAAGTTCCCATCAACGCGTTGAGTATGACTTGGAAATAGATGCTCTGATTTTTCGATTGTTCCTTGCTGTTTCAGTGAACCCCCGAATGTCGGGAGGGGGGCGCCATATGAGCCTGAATCTTTGTTTAATTATTGTTGCTATGTCTTTAGTTGTTTCTGTGAAGGGAGCACATCCTCACCCAGCTGCTCATAGCAACTGCATGGCACCTGCCTGAGAATGCACACCCTTTATCTTTACGTTTCAATTGTAATATTCCCCTGAAGAAGACGGTGGCCGTCGATAACATAAGAACAATAAATTATTAATGCATTAAATATATATATATGTAATATATATATATTATATAATATATATGTATTATATATATAATATATATATATATATGTTATATATATATATATAGATTTGTGAGAGGGGAACTACTCTTTAACATGGCTACTGCTTCTTGATGGAAAATGTAGGGGAAATAAAAACAAGAGGAGATTGACGTAGCTGAAAACCACTCTATTTGCCAAGGTTTCGGCTATTGAAGATGGCTTTATATAGCCTGACAGCTTGGCAAATAGAGTGGTTTTCAGCAACGCCAATCTCCTCTTGTTTTTATTTCGCCTATACGGTATATATATATATATATATATATATTTGTCTCATCAAGAACTGCACGAGGAATAATTCAGTATCTGGAGTTCATATAGCAATAACAACCGATATGAAGAAACGTTATGGCAGCTGCGAAATGTGTTTCCTCATACAAATGTTAGTAATCAAATGGACAGATGGAATTAGCAATGAAAATGTAATCAGAATAGCGAATGTTAAAGAATTAGACAGCTGAGATTTCTCGGACATTTAATACGTACAGACATTCTTGAAAATTTGTCGTTGACAGGAAAGATCGATTGGAAGAGAAGTAGAGGAAGAAAAAAAATATTGTGAATGGATAGTTTGAAGAAAATGGCTTGGAGAGGGAGGAGTAGAAGGAATAAAAACACTCAGAATAACTTTATATCTCATGTAGATCATGACATATCACAATAATAATAAAGAGAAATAGACATTTCAAAATTGTCTAACAATTTAATAAATAAATATAATACATTATATATGCAACTTACTATTTGATCTACATGCTTAGCAACTCAACCCGGAAGTAAAACAAACAACCGTCCATGTGGTGTCCGTTATTCCCTACACAAAAAATGACTGACTAGCACTTTTCAACACACTGCCACCCGAATACACGGGCTTTGTACAGTGCAAACACTCCATACACGTTTGGCCCACCCTCCACACATGTCCATAATGCATGAAATAGAGGTCATGCCCCAATTCTATTTTTATACCATCACATTCTCTAAAATGTCAATTTTTACATCAGGCCATTTTTCAGGCTGCAAATTTTCCTACCTTGACTGATTGTGGTAGTTTTCTCGGAGATTTCTCACTTGTTGTTGTCGAATACAGCATTCAACCTTCCCAGACAGACCACCTGACCAATAGATGCCGGTATTTCAACTCAGTTGATCTTATGTTGGCAGCTAGGGCTGGACATGTGGTGACCATTCGATATTCCCTACTGTCCGGTATTCCCTACATCTACCCTACAATTTGTAATGCAGAAGGCTAGAGACACAGATTTATGGAACTACATGGCGCCAAAGTTGATTGATACGGCACTTGAATAGCCTGAAATTTAATTTAATTAATATGCAATATCTATTATCCCTAATTAGACTGGGGGCCTAAAAGGCCCCCCCCCCCTCGACATTTTTCGCGATAAATTTTTAACACTAAAAGCTATGGCCGCAATCTTTTATGACTTTATTTTTTGAAGTCCCGCGCATTTTTTAAGCCCAAATTTACGAATCCCGGGTACCCGGTTCGCGAGTTACGCATAATTTTGTAACCGTGCGTCAGACCCAAAATTGCTCCAGAATGCGATTTCGTGTACAAAGTCAATGTTTTGAGCTAAAAGTCATAAATGAGTGATTAATTTGCTATTATCTATAAAAATCATTTGATTTGCTGATATTTATGACCGAAATGTCGCCAACAATTTCCAATAAAAAAAACAATAAAAATAAAAAGGTAAAAAAAAACAAAGAAATACATAAGAAATTCAAAAAACAATAAAATACATCAGAAATTAATTTGGATACGGGATTTTTTTTTTCTAATACAATTCATAGGATTTCTATAAAGAACATTCACAACAAATATTAGCATTCTAGGAGCTCTACTTAGTGAATTAAAGCAAAAAGTATGATTTCATGCATAAATTAGCATAATTAATTCATTAAAAATAAATTTGAACAATTTTTTAACAATCAAATATACGATTCTGCAAATTACGTCATGGGTAACGTATGTGTCAATTTTCATCGCGATCGCGCGATCAACGGCCGAGATCTGAGAGGGGGGCCTTTTTAGGCCACCCCCGCCCCCAGTCTGGCCAGCCTCCAAAATACCCCAGTCAAATTAGGGTTAAGGTAAATAGCTTCTAGCCCTCTGAAATAGCCCCCCCCCCCACACACAAACACACTTAATAACAAATTTTAGATTTGTCAAAAACGGTTTTTTTCATTTTCTTGTTTTTTTTTCTTTTTTTTTTATGAAAGATTTGGTAAGAATTCTAAAAGAGTATAAAAAAGATTAATTGTGGTCTCCCAAATTTGCTTTTTGGACAGCTATATTTGCTACAAAAAAACTAAAATTCTTTAAAAAAAATAATAATCCTTATTTAAAAATCTGAACAAATGTGCATCCCCAAAAAATGTGGGCCCCCAATTGTTTGTTTGTTGCTTATTCTTATCTTGTGGAAATCTGAAAATAAAAATAATAATTGATAATAATAATATTAATAATAAAATAATGATAATAATATTAATAATAATGATAATAATAATTATAGTAATAACAATGAATAAAATTTGGGTTCCTTCCCCCCTCCCCCCCACAACAACAAAAAACATTGTAATTTGTTTTTTGGTTTTTTTTTTAGAAATCTGGAATAGTATAACAAAATTATTAGATTAAAAAAAATCAAATGTCCGCCCATAACAAAAATGTATCCTTAAAAAAAAAAAAAACAATCACAAATTCTACCCCCTCCCCTCGCTCCCATCACCTTCTGTTTCTCTCCTTCTTTCTGTTTTTCTGTCTCTTTGATTGCGCATTTTTGCGCGCTTGCGCTTTTTGCAAGTTGTTACTTTATAAAATCATATCTGATGAAGGTCTATATGACCGAAAATTTAATACTTCTAGTTGTTACGGATTTCCTTATTTCAATCTTGTTTTATATCATGCATATGCAGAACTAACATGCATATAAAGATTTTATACTATCTGCGAATTTTCATATGCCTCTCAAGTAGAATGAACATTGGGGAATTTCCATTAGGTTCATGAGTACGTATATTAAAAATTAATTGCTTTCGTCGAAAAGGTATCACCGATTACATTATTTCTTTTTGTTTTATAGCTTGCTTCCAAATATCATCCATATTGCACGATGGAAAAACACATTTACAACAAATTAACCAATATTTTGTGTTACCGTTAATTCAATATTCATCTTCGTCTTTTTTTTCTTCTTTTTTCTTCCCCCAGGAAATTCTGAGACTGCTCCTACTTACACAATAGAAATATTCAACTACACCAAGGTAAACAGCGGCGAACCTACCAGACTGTTCTGTGTCGTTAAAGGGTCTCCACCACTACCATCTGCCAACATCAGTGTCACTAATGCACGTGGTGGAGATGATGGTATTGGTTTCCTGGGAACTACTTCCAGTTCATCAACCAGAACGTCGTGGTACCGGGTTGTAGTGGGATTAGGTGATGCACCTCAGAGTTTCAGATGTATTCTGCACAGTCCCGATGGTAGTAGTGTCTCAGGGGACTTATCTGTCTCTATCTATGGTAATTATTTTGAATGAAAAATAACATTTCGGTGTGATAGTGGTCCTATGTCTAACGATTTCATTGCATTGCAGAGACGAATTCAGGATTGCATATAATTTTTTTTGTGTGTAAAATTGCACCTCTTTTTCATCAATTTAGGAGCAGCAGACATGCACCACTACTTTATACGATTAACCGGAAAGTAATTTTTTTTCATGTGTGTTATTTCAGAGCCTCCGAGCTTTAATGTATTTAATAGTCTCATCGAAGACATCACATCTCATTCAATCACTGTACGCTGGTCCCCATGGACCGAAGGACGTGACTATGGTGATGGTCCAGTGATTGGATATCGAGTGTATTTCAACGAACATGGAAATCACAATGTCAATCCAGCGTCCGATGATCTTATCACAGACACCTCTTTCACCATCCATAATCTAACAAGAGACACAGAGTATGATATCAGAGTAGCTGCAGTAAGACCGGGTCCTAGTGGTGAAGGAACTTATGCCTCAGCATCTAGTCATCGCACACTCTGCAGCGGTAAATATAACTATTTTCAGATAATATATTTAGCGTAAGTAACACAATCATACAGTGTGATTGTTAAGTTATCTAATTCCAATTTGGTTTATTTATTAATTTTGCTTTATTAATTGAGAAATTAAAAACATTCGGGTTTTTCGGTTGATAGCGTTTCAACATGTTCAGTGAATGACGAATTAGATTCTCGAAAGGGCAAAACGAGGTAACACTTTACTGCATTTCTGGATGTTACTGGTATTCATCTCGATTATGAAATGACGATTGCATGTCAATGCGCGTAGAGTGAAACAACTTTAATTCGAATGTTTGTCGTATTTATTCATGTCTATTTATCAGCACCTTCCGAAGCACCCTTTTTGTCTGTCCAAAGAAGGGATCAATCATCCGTCACTTTGGGTTGGGAGGTAAGCTATATTTTTACCGTCTTTAAAACAGATTGATTAATAAGTTCATGATAAAATATCTTAACGTTTTTTGTGCTTCTCATTTATTTCGGAATTTGCCCGCTAACTGGAATCATAAATTTAAATTTACTGTAGATTATAGTCTTATTGTAATTAACAAGTTGTAAGAAATATTCTGCTTTTAATAATTTATCTGGCATAGAAATTGTTTTTCCTAATGATTCTGAAACAGTGTTGCAAAATCAATAAATCGATAAAAAAAGAGAAGAATTGGTTTTGGTGTTTATGGTGATTGTAAAGGTACTACTTTTAGTGAAATAATGACATAATTTTTTCAAATGTTCCTTTCTTTCGCTTATCTAATTTAAGCTTATATCGGAAGAATCGTGGGGATGTATTTCCCTATCTGGAATAAATATTACTGTTGATAACGATGCACTAGATGGCTTCCCTCAAAACTTTCCATTTAATGCGGGAGATCGGACTGCTACCATTCCAGGTCTTGAGGACTGTACAACTTACAGAATCAGCGCAGCATTTAGAAACAAAGATGAGATGGGACATCCTTCAGACCCATTGCTTATAAGCACATCATTGACAAGTAAGGCGGTGTCATTGATTTTTTTAAATATTATGTTTTATATTATAATTATAACTTTCTCGATTCTTTAAGCCCGCGTCACAAAGTCCCGAAGTTTAGCAACGATGGACACACGAATGCATTTTAGCATTGTTCAGAGTACATTCTTTGCTAGTTTATAACAAAAAAATGACCATCGGTGGAGTTTTTTTCAGGCTTCAACTTCCGATGCATCGGCAAAATTAGGTACAAACTAATTCTTCCCCGCTGGTATAGACTTACTCTGCTTTCCATGGAAATGATTTGGTAAAAATGTACAATGTGCATTACTGTAATGATGTTATCACTCATGACATGTCGTTCTTCTTCTACGATTTAAAACTTAATCACATAGACTGATTTTGACCAAGATTGCCTATTCATTTATAACCAGGACCTGCAATGGTGGAGGGCCTACAGCTGTCACCCTTCAAGAAACAAATTGGAGTCAACTGGGATCCACCATCCAATCTTTGTTCCCCTGACTACTACATAATACGTTACGGCCTCTACCAAAAGCTGGCCTGTTCGTCCCCAGAACCTACCCTGAACCTGACAGAAGTCGAAGTAACCGGCTCGACTACAGGATACAGCATACTTGGTTTGGATCCATATTCCCGATACAAGGTCTCAATTTTTGCTGTGAATGGAGCTGGACAGAGTGAAGAAACGACTGGTTTTGCAAATACTTTACCAGGACGTGAGTTATAACGAAGCAACCACTTTAAATCTACTTTAAAAGTGTGCTATATGTTAATAACAAGTAAAAGCAAGTTTCATGGTTTATATTTAAAAAGAAATAGGCGATAAAAGGTATTCAGATTTAATATGAGTAGGCCTAAGGCGGCTTATGCCACCGAGGCAAATCACTTGTTTAAATAATAAATTATGGTCTCTACAGCAACTTCCTATTGTTATTTTTTTTTTTAAATCTTTCTATTGTTATGATTATCTTACACAAAGGTATACAAAGAATGATTATATTTAATTTAAGCAGTTCTGTGATTATGGTATTTTTGAGAAAACATACATGTATAATACATCGTGAAAGGTACATAACAGACATTGTATGTTTACAATTATTGGGATATAATTGCTATTGAAAAAAAACCACCGATTTATGTTCCCTTTTTTAACTATATTTGTACAAAACAAATATTTAAACTTTCGATAGAAACATTCAACATATTAACTTCAATTACATTGAAACGTTATAGTTTGTAGAGTTCGCTTATTTTATTAAACAACTCAACGTGTAATATTGTACATTATATAACTCATGCTAAGAATGTTGAATAATCCTGTCCTCTGATTGGTCAAAAGTCTGGTCATAGTTTTAGCCAGGGCTGGCCAGGGAGGCTGAGCGTTCAATAGTCATCGTTCAATAGTCGTTTTCAATAGTCATTTTTTCAACGGCAGTCAATCCGTGTGTTGTGCGAGCGTAGACACCGTTGTGAAGGCTTTTGAAATGTAAAGACTACAATGGCTATATGCTCCTTTTTTTTGGCCCAATTCTAAATATGTTATATTTTATGTTCAATATATCTTTGCAGCTACTTATTTTCATGTATGTTTTTTTTGAGGATGTAAATATAATTGAATTTGAATTGAATGTATTTATTATAGTTGGGTAAGTATCAGAACCTTTCATTGATTCATTGTTTGTTTTTGTTTTTGTTCAGTATGCTAGGCATACACTGTATTGTTTTTAAAGCCTCGACTGGGGGCCTTCCATCCTATATGAACCCCTCAGACTAAATGACGTTTGACCGGAGAAAACAAAACATGTCAGAGTTTTTCTTCGTTATATAACAATATATAGTGACTTGCCTTAATATTCGGGCATAGTTGTTTCTAAAAGGCTCTCGGGGGCTTCCATCCAGCTATGACCCTCGGCAAGCCTCGGGGTCATAGCTGGATGGAAGGCCCCCTCGAGCTTTAGAACAACTATTGCCTCATGGATTCACTATATCTTATTAATTATAAACAAATAACGTAATCGAACTAAGCAAGTTTTATAACGTTTACGTACCCTATACATCTCCTCCTGAGAACGTCCATTATTACAAATGTTATGGTTGATCAAGAGAGAACGTTGCTACGAGCTATTGGATTCACCTGGCAACCTCTCACATGCAGTAAATGTTAACGGGGTCTTCTGGTACTACTATCCAAAGAATCTATAAAGTATGGCGATAAGAATAATGGTGGCACAGACCGGTAGTACATACGCTGATGATGATATTTCATTCTCATCTGTAGAGTTTGATAACTCTGAGCATGTACGATGTATGAACTGTATATAATGCAGCCAACCGTGATGTTCGAATTTCTCAAGGAGAGATATACGCGTATCTAATACTAGTGGTTGACGGGAATCAGTCGTAAGTATCAAATGCATGTACATAATAATATATCAATTAATGCATTCGAACTCTAGACAGATTTTATTTCAATTTTTAATTTACATTTCTCGTATTGTTTCAACAACAATCCTGAGGGTTGAAACCATTCCTTTTAGTTCACATTGAACCTTTTAAAATTGGTTTGTTGTTTGTTTGTTTGTTTTTTTAAGGTCTTTTAGATAAAATTATTTGTTTTCTGATATATTTTTAGTTTAATCTTAATTTCATACCGATTTTCCTCCCTTTTTTTGGGTGGGGGGAGGCGGGGAAAGCTACACAACATAGTGATTGAAGGAATGTGGTTCACATAATTATGATTGATATAAGGAGGCCCTATAATGTTAATTATTTCTTTTTCACAATCAAGTCCAAGATATTATATCATGCATTCATGACAAAGGTGCGACAAATTGCCACCTAATTTCATGATACGAAAATCGTTTAGGTGCCGTACAAGGTTTCATCACCCGATTAAAGGTTGCATACATTCTGTCCAATTCATATCTGTTCATGCGTTAAATTTGTAGGCGTGCTTTATAATATAAAAATATTACGGTCTTGAAATGCGCCATACGATAGAATGAGAAATAAGATATAAACACTAAGGTTAGCACCATCAATCTCACCTGATATACATTCCCTATATTTATACGGCAGCTTTAGCTAAACTTCCGATTATCTCAACATTCAAGGTGACCACAATTGTATACCAAAATACTACACCTGCAACCATGGAATTTTATATTGAAAACTATACCATGGACACAAAACTGTTTAATATATACAGTCTGTGTCCAAAAAAAATGGTGTGAAATCTTTTCATATTATGTGTGTTTGTGATGCCAAATTAAAGCCAAAAGATTTTTCTTGTTGATGAGCTTTGTCCTGTATAATTTGCTTTCGTAGAACAAAAGTTATGCTAAGTTTTGTGCTACAAGGAACAAATCGAAATTACGCACTTCTATTGTTCTTGGAGCGCTGAATTCACGGTCATTATGCGAAATCATACACAAAGGCATGGGACGGCGTGCGAAAAATGGATTTTTCTTGATTGTAGAAAATTAGTCATATCTCAAAAAATACTGCTCAAAATGTGATGAAAAAAATTGCAGATGAAAGTCTAATTACCCTGCTTTATGAAAGTACTAAACAATACCAGGTTATGATTTATCTTCATGCTATAAAAAAATGTTTTCCACTTGTACCATTTTATTTGACACAGACTGTACAGTGTTGGCCAAAATTATTAGAACACCAAGCATATTTACATTTGATTTCAGATATTTCCATTCATTCGACCATTTAAATAACTATTTAATGGTTAGAATGTCTCCGAAAGTCATCAGTATGCTAAATAACATAGCCATGCGTTGGAAACTTGCCCCCAAGTCGCCCCTTTTTATGTTACGATACCAATTGAAAAATCTAAAAAAATCTTGCCCCTATCATGCCTATCAAGATCAAAGTGTCAAAATGTTAAAAAGAATTAGCCTCTTCCTACAAAAGTATATATTGTCTGAAAGGAAATTTCATGAGGATGTCGAAAATGGCATTCATAATAACGCAGGGTGAAGTGGTAACATCTAAGGTGGTATTTTTAAATTATTTTTGAAGGGCCCCAAATTTTTAATTGTGAGCCCCTATTTTAAGTCCCCCTTTCAAATGACACTTAATTTGTCACCATATTTCAATTGTTCACAAAATTTCTAAGTAAATTTCTTCATTTCATGTAGATTAATCTTAACCTTAAATTGGCAGGGTTATTTTTGTTATGTCACTATCAGGGGATGGGGCCAATCCACCCCCTCCCCATAAAACCAACTTTTCTGAAACTTGGTATGTCTTTGGCGCATGTAAGAATGAATAAGACTGCATGGTTTCACAAGTCTAGCTTCAAAACTTTTTTAGCAATCGGCATATGTAATTGGCATTTCAAGATTTTGCATTTGTACTGCATGTTTAATACACAGGTCTATGGGGAAACTGAAAGCGCGTAGCACAACGATTTTTAATGCTGCGCATTACCTGATGGTCGAAACATTAACTATATAAATTTGGTATCAAAAGATGCATGAGACTCTATGCTATAAAGTTATGAAAGCTGTCGGCGCCAAAAAGTTGTCCTCAAACTTATTTCGGCAAATGTACTAGGGCATTGAAAATCCCATATACTTTGTGTAGCTTCGGGTGTTTTAATAATTTTGGCCACCACTGTATTTGTTTTTTTTTTTACCTTATTATCATGATTGTTGCTTTTGTACAACTATAATGTTGGGAATGGGGATTATTTTTATATATCCTGCGACAGAAATCTTAACATGCTGGTGGTCAGGGTTTTCCTCCTGAAATATTGATTGCTAGACTATTTTTATTTAGATGATGACCTGTCTTTCTTCAAATTGATCAAAAGTCTCCAGTTCAAATGCTAATGCGGTCAGCGATCAGCCAGCCCTTAATGTGTGGTGGAGAGTTCCGTCTCAGTGTGCTGTCAAAGTGGATTATTACAAGTTATCATACCAACTCATCTCACGGCAAGCCTGTCCAGATGTTCCCGTCATAGATCCTACGGTCTACCATCTTAACACTACCTCCTCAGCCAGTCTTGTCATCAAACGCATTTCAAGTTTGGAATATTACGCTACATATAATGTTTCCATCAAAGCTGTAATTGGAGAAGAAGAAAGTCCACCAATGTTTGTTACAGAAAGCACGTCTGAAGGAGGTAAATTGTACAATTCGTGGTGTTCTCATGTGATGCGTGTAGAATAAGTCAAGTTAAAATCAAATTTAAATCATATAGTATTCACAATTCGCACTTGAACAACATTCAATAATAAAAAAGTCTAAAACTATATGAAAACAGTTCCTGACTGCTGATTTTAATGATTACTATGTTTTCGTTCTCTCTAACTAATTCATAAATGAAATGAAAGTGTAAGTGTAATTATCTTCAAATCATTAGCTCCGTTTTTTGTTTTTATAGATCTTTGTTTGGTTTGTTTATGGCAGCGTTAGAACCCCGTCCCGGCGTTGATCACCCCCCCCCCCCCCCAAAAAAAAAAAAAAAAAATTATAATATAAATAAATAAAATAAATAAAATAAATATAAATAAATAAATAAATAAATAAATAAATAAATAAATATATAAATAAATAAATAAAAAATGTAAATTATATGGGGTTGAATGTTAATCGGATTCGTGAGATTTTGTTATAAAAATGCTCTCCTTTTATTTTATGAAACCTTTGTTCGGATTCATAATTTTGTATGACTCAACCAAACGAAGATGCAGGTGCTTGCAATTGAATGCACATAAACTAATTTCAGTGAGGAAATTGATGAAACTGACCGTGAAACCTATAATATATTAAATTTGGTGTAGCAAGCGGTTAAATATGCATTTTTTCAAGTTTGTGGTATTTTTTTAATGTCCATTTATTCTCTGTACCAGTACCATCCCCATTCATTCAGTGTCCTACACTTCTAATGCCGAAATCTTTGCACTTTATATGGGAAGAACCATCATGTGAAAACCTGCCATTGAATTGGGATGACTACGAATACGATCTTGTATAACCCTGAAGGGTATCATGTTCGATCTTCGTCTACTTCAAGGAATGATGTCGTGATTACAACGCCTTGATGCTTGTACCACAGTATCGCTTCAGATTAAGAGTAGCCAACGACTTCTTTCAGAAGGGTTGAAAGGGTTATGGTAACGGCAATGACGAATACATCAGGTTTGGTC
Organism: Paracentrotus lividus; assembly: GCA_940671915.1. Classification (NCBI taxonomy): domain Eukaryota; kingdom Metazoa; phylum Echinodermata; class Echinoidea; order Camarodonta; family Echinidae; genus Paracentrotus; species Paracentrotus lividus. The sequence continues at coordinate 29,784,375 of CALNVZ010001721.1, read as the reverse complement.
GATCACACGTTTGCATTCCAAAAATGTAATTGGTTCCGTTTAGACATTACATGTGATGAAACTAGCACATATGTAGGTCTCTGTTGACCCTCTTTGTGCTTTTGTAGCCATATGGCTTACATAATTTTCACTCACCTTTTCTAGGAATAGCAGAAGGAGGGTTTAAAAAAAATCCAGATGATTATTGAATTAAATTGAATTTAATTATTCCTCACATTCATTATAAACATATACAAAGCATTAACAAACAATATAACATAAATAGGCCTACAAAAGAAATTGACAAAGAAATTAATGAAAATATGGTGGATCATAAAAAGTTTAATCTAATCTTTTGATTTTTTAATCTCAAAATATTAGATTAGATTATGAAATGTGCAGCTATATTGGGTTCAGTATACCTACATGCGTACTCTTCGGTCCCGCGGCTTATTGCTGAAGAACTATAGGGGAGACCGGGTATGGAAGTTACACGTTGTACAGTTCTCCAGTGTGTAAGATGGAACAAGAGAGGATGTGCCTAACTGGCATCTATATTACTGCCTACACATAGCTGTGATGAACTGCCGGTCGTGAGGTTTCTCTGTTGTTTTTATTAAAAAGTTAAATCAACAAAAACCATTTTTTACAGTTCAGAGTAAATATTTTGACTAAAATTGAAATTTGTAATAGCTCTTACAACTGAAGGCACATGATGATATCTGGTATTGTAATATAGTACATGTATTGTCACTAATATACCCCCTAGCCATGCCCTGTAATTCTGCCTAATGACTGTGCTACAGTTGATTTCTGTGTGTAAATCACCCATGGGGTAGGTTGTTACAACAACCTACCCCATGTTGACGTAACAACTTTACCCCAATTACATTACATATATAAAATTACATTTGTCTTCAATTTTCAGGTGTTAATATTTTTATTTTTCTATTATTACTTTTTGTCTATTCTAGAGCTCTACTTGATCTACTGTTAACGATGTCAAGAAACTGGAAAGTTGAAATTAAAGTATGGTATAAGATATTTACACATTGTCAACTTACCCCGTATGTTTACATATTGTAACAATTGACCCCGTATTGGTGTAACAACCTACCCCGTATATGGGGTAGGTTGTTACAAAAAAATGTCTTCACTAATTAAGCTGTAGTTTTAATTGTGTTTACATGTTTTCAAGTTTATATGCCTCAGGTTTTAGCCAACATAATAGGCTAACTACAGACCCAATTGGATGCGTGAGTTCTTTCATTTAGAATTATCTGGCTCCAAAATGTGAATTTTGTAACGTCCATACCCGGTTCTCCCTATTCGTTGTAGCCCTACTAAGATCAAAAGAGAGAATAAGAAATAAATTTTACAAAATAATTAAGTTAAAAATACAAATTTAATATAAGGAGGTATGTTAAATATCATGTAATATCTATTCAGAAAGAATGCACATCATGCATTCCGAGCAAAGTTTAAAAAATCCTTTAAATTTAAGAAAAAAAACAAAGTATTAACTTGATAAAAATGAAAGTAGAGGGTGACAGCCTTTTTTTTTTTTTTTTTTTTTTTTTTTTTTTTTTTTACATGATTCACGAATATCCTGAATTTGCCGATAGTAAACACTATTCTTTCAAACCTTAACCCTTATCAGCTCCTGGCGCACCAGATATTACACAGCTTACACGGTATCGGTATGGCATTAGTAAAACTGGTCTTACAGTAACATGGCAGCCACCTACCTCATCACGTTGCCAGCCTACAAACTATGAGATAAAGTACTATCTTCGGCGAGGTGATATGTGTGAGCCTATCCAGAATGATCCACAAATGAAATTTGCAGGGGCAGTCAATGGGTCAACTTTCACCTTTGACATTAAGGAGCTTCGCGCCAATTCCGAGTACCTGGTGTTCGTAAGAGGCAACACTACCAGCGGATATGGTTATTCCGATTCTATGGAAGAGACTACTGGATATTCATGTTAGTATACCAGTTTTCTCGAAAACTGAAATATACTAATGACATTTCTTGGACTTTCCTGCAATGTGCACGAGTAGAGGAAAATGGGAAAGCAATTAAAAACAGGCGTTGTGAATAGACTGTAATTATCTTTACAAATTTCCAAGCGCTCGCAAACAACCATGTAGATACCTGGTCTGTGAGTCAGAGTTGTTTTTTTTTTTTTACAATGTCCTTGCGACCCGGAATGCTTATTGGCTTGACATGAGGATACACATCTTGACGTCCACAGATAGAGGTAGGAAAATAAAGGCAGGTTAAGTCGACTAACGTCCTAATAGAAGACGGATGAGCTACACCATGGCCGAAATACTAGCAACAAAAACAGACTGATAAGATTCACATAAAATGAATTCTAAAAAGCAAACGATTTTTGTTGAATAAGTTTAATGATTGTTTTTTTTTTTCAAGATCCTTCTGGACCCCCAACTGACATTCGGTCTACAGCCCTGAAGACTCGCAGTATTGTCTTTACCTGGGAGAAGCCAGCATGTGGTCATCGAAACGGACCAATCACAAGCTACACAGTGAGGCTCTCTGATTCAAAAGGTATACTGTCGGATCCAATGGAGGTTTTTCACCCTTTATTTTGTGGAATAAGACACAGGAATCTCCGGTAAATATCCTGTCAGCTCACATAATTTGAATTGCCACTTTTTTATGTCAAAGCTAGGCAACTCCGCAGGTGCATTATGGCAACATGGAATAATTTGATTTTGAAGATTCCTAGACAGGGCTTAAATGAATTCTACGTAATGCCTACGACCTAAAAAAAAATAAAATAAACAAATACAGTAATACGAAAATTCATAATAATCATCAAAATGATACATTGACAATGATGATGATAATAATTACAACAGGAATAACAACAAAAATATATATAAATCATAATAATAATAATGAAAATAATGCTAATAGATAACAAAGTTCGTGATGAAATTCTATAATATTTTACTTGAACATTGGATGCAATAACCATATAATTTGTCTTTCCTTGAAAAATAGAATATTGACTTACTTCCGACGTTTTGTTGCAGGAGCCATAGAGCACATCAACAACGTGTCTGTTAGTGAAGCAGCAGAGCATGAGATATTTTCCCTGACCCCCTATTCGAATTACAGCATTAGCATTAGGGCTTGGAACTTTGAACTAGCAGGAGAATTTGGACCGGGAGTTTGGAAACAGACGGCTGAAGCAAGTAAGTCGTATGGATCATAACACACCAGGTAGGGCCCACATGTTGACAACAATAATCAGAAATCAGAGGCGTACGTTTTCAAAATGGCATTAAAATTAGGTATCCTACTTTATTCAGTTATTTAGCTTATAATGAATATTATTCAAAATACAAGCCTTTCCTCTTTGTAATTTAGCAGAATGTTCTTTAAAAGAAAAGATAGTGGAGCCCTTTATTACACATTTTGTATTTGATTTAAATGGATTAATTAATGTTCAGTGTACATGTGGGTCGGATTTTAAATTTACATTGTTTCGGAATATCTTTATTATTTGTTTTACAAAACAAAATTTTCAACTTCTACAAGAACTAAAATTTCTTCAACCGACTTAATCTGTTTACAGGATCATATGCAATAAAAAAACGATTTGAATTGATATAAAAAGATAAGACATCGATGCGGCATAAAACTATGCAAAATTTTGATTTTTAAGTTATTTTATTTTAAAAATAAATATGAGCTTTTAATGCAATACATGTGTGAATATCTTATATCTCCTTTTTTTTTTTTTTTTTTCATTATACATTTTTTTTTTAAAGAGCCAGCACCACCTGAACAGGTAACATACATCCTCAGACCAAGAGAGTATCACTGTGGAATGGGTTTCACCAGATCCTCCAGAAGGCAGGATCATACGATATTACATCCTCTACTGGGAGACGGATGATGCTGATGCCACGCTTAGCAACGTCAGCATCCCATGTGTGGATGGCAAGTGTTCTGATCTCAACTACAGATTTTCTGGAAGAATCCCTAATCTGAAATTCGACACGAATTATCGGTCCAGGCAAGTATCAAAACGATTTATCCTGTCGATTGTAATCGTAAAGATGAGAAATAGTAATAGTACACTAGTATATGATATGATATCATGATATCATCTGGCAATGAAATACTGACTAGATTTTTTTGTCGATTTTCATATTGTTTAATCTATAATAACTCTAATGTTCTTTTAATAGGTTCAGGCGGAAACTATTCGAGGTGTAGGACTCCCTAGCCCGGACCCACCCATCGTCCGGATGCCATTCCTAGGAAGTAAGAAAAAAAAAGTTTTTTTTATTTCAAGCGCCGACGTCTTCGGCGTCAAGTGCTCAGGGTTTTATTTTGTTTAATATCGCAGAAACTTGTTTTTATCTTTCTCGTTTCTGCACAATGGTTTTATACACATGGTGGAGTCACTCAAGGAAAATTTGAACACAATTATCACTATTTCAAGCACCAGTTTTATTACTAAAATCTGGTTTTAATAAAATGCCGAATTATTTTTTACATTTTTTTTTTTTTTGAACGATCTGTAACAAAATAAGACTCTGCTTATTCTGCTTTAACTAGAGGAGTCTGTTTTATATCTCACTGGTCGCTTTTAAATACATAATGAATAGAATCATTAAATAGTAACCAAACAGGAATTTTACTTTCTTTCGTATACATCCATATTTTGAAACTCATTTATTCAGTATATTATTATATGTATTTTGTTATTGATTGATTTATTTGATGTTTTAAGATAAATAATCTTTTTTTTTTTCTGTGTCTCACAGGCTCGGGGAGAGGGCGCGTTGGGATATTGCAATCATCTTGAACATTCTACTGTCTATAGCATTAATCCAATAGTGACTCGTCATACACCATTGTCAGTCACAATACCCACAACATGGAAAAAGCAGCTTCTCATTATCCGGCGCGGGTGACTCAAGGTTCTCAATCATGTAGTATCGGAACCAGTTATCAAAAATTGTAAGAGTACACCATTTTAAAAGAAATTCAAACTCTCGGAAAGCCATCGCCCATGAAGTAGCGGATACTGCATTCACCACACTAACTGATTTGATCGAGAGGAACGAAGGCAGACTCCACGATATTGAAGTTAAAATGGAGAAAAGGAGACAGATAAATCAAGACCGGGGATCAAGTGAAAGGGGATGAAACAGAGAAATTTGCGTCTGCAGTCAACTATTATGAGCTTCAACAGTTTTCAAGCAGAGCATCTGTCCAAGTGGTGGTGTGACTCAGATGCCAAAATGAGAATACCGCCCACATCATCTGAAAGCTGGCAGAGGAACAACTTGGCATCGATTTATCGAAATATTGCATATCGACCAATCACATCGCATCGAGAAGCACGGCGGGAAACATCATTGAGTCATCTTCGTGAAATTCTGTCATATCGCAAACAAGCTGAAATTCTTGAAGTTTAAAGAATAGCCGCTTAGAGAAAGAAATGATAGGCTTATGCTAAAGTGTAGCGTTGTGGCGCGGCGCGGCGCGTTGAAAAGTGGAAATAATCGACGAAAAAAAAAATAAGGTGTCTTTAAAGCGTCCAACGAAAAAAGGAAAAGATTCTGGATCGATTTTAGTGAAATTTGTGGAAATGATTATCATTTTTCGGACTCGAGACTTTAGCTTAAGCCCTTGTGTGGGATTAGTGTGCATGTGTGTGGTGTGTGTGTGTTGTGTGTGTCAACAATTGTGTGACTAATAGTTCCAAAACGATGAAAAGTTCGGTCGATCCTGTTTACGGCTATCGACAGCTATCGAAATTGGCAGCAATCAGAAATCGCGATGGGCTAGTCCTGGTCCACTCCTGGAGAGCGTTTCATGAAAGGACTTGTGTTTTATCCGACAAACTGTTATAAGCTACTGAAATGCTTGCATCTGATTGGCTGAAAGCAAATTTGTCGGATAAAATGTCTGACAAGTCCTTTGATGAAATACCCCCCTGGTCCTGGTCCACGTTCACATTGTTTAAATTGCGAATTCAATGAAAATTTATCATGAAAGTATAAGGCAGTATAAAGCCTATGTAAGGTCACGGCTTATTATGTCAAAATAAGACAATTCTAAACTTTTCTACCATATTTTGCTAGTAAATTTACAACACTTGTTTTGGGTCCCAAATTCGAGTCCCAGCCATGGAATTAATTTCTTTCCGCAAGAAATTCATTTATATTGTGCTGCAATCGACCCAGGTACAGGTGAGGTAAATTACTGGAATTGTTTAGAAATCCTTAAATTGGCAACATATTATCAATACATATCGATTTCCGCGATAATTGCTATTTTAAAGCTATTTGACTCATTATCGACAATTGAGCCAATTTGATAACATAATTGAAATGATGTAGAAATAGAAGGGAAAATTCTGAGGAGGAGAAATATAAATTTGATCTCAAACAAGTCCTGTCCCGAATGAGCCAATTGCCAAGGAATATATGGTGCTAATTTGTTTCACGAAATTCCCAAACATACAAACATGCAGTACACACACATACACACACACACACACACACACACACACAAACACAAACACACACAACCACACACAAACACACACACACACACACACACACACACACACCACGCCACACCACACAATACGTGCCAAACAATTCTGAATCTTTTCCTTTTTTTTTAGGACGCTTTAAAGACACCTTATTTTTTTTCGTCGATTATTTCAATTTTTCAACGCGCCGCGCCGCGCCACAACGCTACACTTTAGCATAAGCCAAATGAACATGTATATATTTTTAAAAAGTTGAAATATTTCCAACGATGAATTACAAGAACGAAAACGTGGATTTTATCAAGCAAAATTTAATACTGAGCATGGAAATATAAAAGATGCATTGGAAGTTTTTAACGAAGTTCTTAATAAACCGAAATCTATTTAATCATTCAATACGTAAAGGTCAGTTCCCTCACGATTTTAAACTTTCGAAAATTGTACCCATACCAAAAAGCATATAATCCAGTGACTTAACCAACTTTCGTCTAATAGGGTAGATGTAGGGAATACCGGACAGTAGGGAATATCGGACAGTCACCACATGTCCAGCCCTAGCTGCCAACATAAGATCAACTGAGTTGAAATACCGGCATCTATTGGTCAGGTGGTCTGTCTGGGAAGGTAGAATGCTGTATTCGACAACAACAAGTGAGAAATCTCCGAGAAAACTACCACAATCTGTCAAGGTAGGAAAATTTGCAGCCTGAAAAATGGCCTGATGTAAAAATTGACATTTTAGAGAATGTGATGGTATAAAAATAGAATTGGGGCATGACCTCTATTTCATGCATTATGGACATGTGTGGAAGGTGGGCCAAACATGTATGGAGTGTTTGCACTGTACAAAGCCTGTGTATTGGGTTGGCAGTGTGTTGAAAAGTGCTAGTCAGTCATTTTTTTGTGTAGGGAATACCGGACACCACATGGACGGTTGTTTGTTTTACTTCCGGGTTGAGTTGCTAAGCATGTAGATCAAATAGTAAGTTGCATATATAATGTATTATATTTATTTATTAAATTGTTTGACAATTTTGAAATGTCTATTTCTCTTTATTATTATTGTGATATGTCATGATCTACATGAGATATAAAGTTATTCTGAGTGTTTTGAAATTTTGTAGTAAAATGCATATAATCTTCTAAAAATGAATAATGTTATAAAAAATCAATACAAACATGTTAAGTTGATGGTTTACATTCAAATCAGTGCTTCCAGACAGATCTTTATACAAAAAAAGGGTAAAAACATACTGTCCGGTATTTCCTACACTGTAGGGAATGCCGGACAATTTACGATGACGTCATGATTTGCATATAACTGCCTCAACAAATATTTGATTACCTCAATTTTTTCGGAAAATAAAGTTGAATGATGTAGCTAAGCAATGAGAATCTTTTTCTTTTGTGATTTTATTGTTTTCATGTGCTAATTAAGCACATGAGCTTAAGTGGCCGGTATTCCCTACATCTACCCTATCCCTAGTATCCGTGGAAGCCAAAATGTTTGAAAGGGCGGTTCACTTACAATTACTTATCTCAAAAGACAAAACCTAATGAGTGAACGCCAGTCCAGTTACAGGTCAAATTATTCCACATGTTTAACTATACGATATCATATTGACAAGGGTCAACTGGTTGGTGCAGCTTTCTTGGATTTGCATAAAGCTTTCGACATCATCCCTCATATCCTCCTTATCAAGAAGTTAGAATATATTGGTATTACAGGACTAGAACTGGAATGGTTTAATGTGTGTCTTTTGAGGACATCGTCAGTGATTTTCTTCATGTTTATTCGGGAGTGCCACAGGGCTCCATTGTGGGGCCTTTAATTTTTTGTATGTACGACATTTCTAGTTTGCCCTTCTAACCAAAAACACACGATTCCCTGTTCATGCTGTATGCAGATGATACGGCTATTTTCACCCCAAGTTATGGAAGAAACTCTGTACAAAAACAGTTGCAAAGAAACATAAATATCCTCTCAAAATGGTTTTGGAAAAACGGTACGATTGCCAATGAAGATAAAACCATAGTCATGATGTTTGCGAGTAGAAAGAAAAATACATCGAATTTAGAAATAAAAAATGAATGGTAAGACTCTACAGAAAATAAGTGAGGTTAAATATCAAGGAGATATAGTCAACCAGTATCTTTAGCTGGTCTCCTGTCCTTATGTTAACGAAGTTATAAGTAAAAGCACATATTCTATCCATTCTATTCGAAGAATCAAACATTGCTTGAATGAAGTATCCTTAAAACAGATATATTGTACATCAATCTTATCCCATATTGACTACTGCAGTACAGTCCGGGCATCGTCAACAAAGAAAACCCTTTAAGACTACACAGATGTCAAAATAAATATGCACGCCTTGTATTAAACGCTGATTACTGTACCCCAACAGTTCAGTTCTTGGATACTTTAAAATGGCAATCTATATAGAAGCTAGATTCAATTTTCGATATTGTATTTTAGTTTATAAATCATTAAATGGGTTGTCTCTCCATATCTCAGAAGACTTATATCTTACCGCCATACCACTTACCCTACTCGACACGTTATAATAAACCAATTATACCTGCCTAGACCTAAAACCGAAAACAAAAAAAGCTCATTCTCATATATTGCAACTAAACTATACAACTCACTACTGATTCATATTCAAATATCTCCTTCTCTTCAAATCTTCAAAAAAATGCCTCAGACAATACCAAACTCCTTGAACCCTTTTTGCTTGTAACCATCCCAATGATTTAATTCTTATATTTTTTGCTATTTTGTTTATGTCTTTCTTGTATTGGTTTTTATCACTATCCATTACGTTTTTTGCTACTCTATTGATACCATTATGCTACATTTCCATGTTTTATTATATTCATTTATGATTTATTTCATGCAAATCATTGTCATTGTAATTATCTTGTAATCATTTCCCTTCTTTTTATGTTATGTTTATTCATGTACTCCTGGCAGGGCTCCATTGTAAAGCAGGCCTTTTTGGCTTGAACTGGACTACCTTGCCTTTTTTTAAAGAAAACATAAATAAAATAATAATAAATAATTAACGGACTGAAACCACGGCCTTGGCCTTATTTCTACAAGTTCGCCGTCTACTCTCTCTCTCTCTCTCTCTCTCTCTCTCTCTCTCTCTCTCTCACTCTCTCTCTTTCTCACTCTCTCTCTCTCTCACTCTCTCTCTTTCTCACTCTCTCTCTCTCTTTCTCTCTCTCCCCCACCACTATCATGACTATCGTGCTCTCTGTAATCCTTTCATATACTGTGCATGTCTCTCTCCGTTCTCTGTCGGGCACTCGCTTTATTGAGTCCCTCCCTTATACCCCCTAACTTTCAATGTTTTCGATAATTATCAAGTTCATGGACATGGTATCGCTTTTAACAAATCAAAATGCCAGGATTCGTGATTTTCCCATGCCCGCGCGGAGAAATTTAAGACTTGAATATAAAAACCACCCCAGTCCAATTTTGGGCCAAATTTATGTAATCATGGATAAATATTTTTTAATAATATGAGTCCATATTGAATGTAAGTGATAACCCTGAATTCCTATCGGAAGTGCCTAAAATGCATGAAAAACTGACCAAAATCCTGGAATTGGGCTGTTCTTACATAAAGAGCCATTAATAACAAAGTTTGGCCTACCCGTTTCGAGTAGGTTACAACATCGTGAACATGGCGCGTATTGCTTTGTTAGGCAAGCACAATATTAATACAAATGAACATGCGCCATGTTGTTAAGCTTTGTTACCTAACCGGAACCGTGTTGGCCAAACTCGCCTTATTGATCGCTCTGCTTACATACATATCACCTCGCCCTCTCTCATCAATTGGATTCTTTTCTTTCGGGTTTTTTTTTTCAGCAGCCTTTAATAGGTTTACGGACCACGTATCAAACATCATGCAGGATGAATCCATAACTCGGATAGACGTGATCTTTTGTTCTGAACACCACAAATTAAAAAGTTGTAAATAGTATACCCACACAATTAAAGCTCAAGTACATTGAGCAGCATGGGTAATATTTTACCCAGGCATTTTATTACTAAAATGATATTGTAAAATTCTACGTTTATGTTATACGATTGTAATTGTTGAATTAAACTGAATTTAATTCAAAAGTAAATGGTCAAATTAAATCCTATTATGAGCAATTACTTTTTTTTTTATCATACGGCCCATTAAATGATGGCAAGAATTTTATCAACAGAAAATTATCTTTCGGCTATTTTGACTGCAGCTATCTTCTGAAGAAAAAAAAAATGATGTTCTTTAATTCCGTTTTAGAAATTTTTTTTTTTACATTCCGAAAAAGGCTTGTTTACTTTGATTCGTTTTATGTATAATAAATTCAATGCTTCAATTTTCATTTGGATGAGAACTTATACCGCGGCTTTTCATCGAGATTTTTGTTTTAATAACACAATATCATGCTCTTTTTTGAGGAGAGAGCGAGTAATTTTTTTAAACATTCATTTTGACTTTATATAACGGAATATAAGCAACTTCACATTTAAAATGTTAATATCAATTAAAATCAATTATTATTCAAAAGATTAGAATCATTAAAAGAAATATTCTAAAAGTTAAAATCTACTCCTGATCCAAAATTTAAAATTGAAAAATTGAATCCATATTGGAAGGTCATAGACTACATATCTACCAACATTTTAGATGGAACAATAACACAATCACGATATCAGAGTAATAAAAACTTGAAAACATAATATTTCAGAAATTTATAAAATGTGTAATCAACTAATGCTTGAGCGGTCTGCTCCCAAATTCCATAATTGAATATCATATATTCAAATATTCTAATTGCCTCTTCTCATGACAAGATTGCCATAACAAGACGACAAAATGTCAGTACTGGACCATGCATTGCACTTATTTAAAGCACGTCTCACAAATAGTGGATCCTCCGCTGAAGTGTCAATTTTAGCAGCATCCCGCAGCGTCCGCAGTATGGGAATGTTTTGCTGTCTTTACGAGGTACCAACCAACAGCAAGGACAGCGAATTCGGTACTTCTTGTATCTGTAATTTAAAAAAATGTAGTTTTTTGAAAAAATAAGAAATGCACAACGTATTAGAACCGGTCATGCGTCGCTCTTGCGTTTGTATGCACCTGTCTGCGTCGGATTTCGCTGGAAATCCGTGTGTTTGACGCAGGGAGGTGCACGTTTTTCCAGAAACGCAAAAGTTGGCAGCCGCCTGGTTTAAGTTACATGGCGACGCCCATCCTGTTGTCACCATGTAAAACACAATGCATGAAGTGAAAATTCATCTTTAAATTCAAACTCAAATCAAACGAGTTGGGCTAATACAGCATCGCATTATTCGAATGTGGGGATACATTCAAATATTTTCGGAAAGGAATAAATTTCATATTATCTTGTCAAAATATTAAACCGAGAATAACCTAGAACTGTCATTTTCTTAGAATGTGACGTACCATGGTGATAACTAAAAGTATACTCGGTATTGGCAATGTATTTAAAATGTATTCACATTTAAAAGTATTTATTCTCAAGGCGACAACAGCGTTGAACTATGCATGCACCTTCAAAGGGACATTGCAATTCAATTATCATAATGCAGTCTCCATACATTATCCAATGCTATGCCAGGGCCAGGAACATGTATTTCTACTCAAAATAATTGAATTATATGGCAGATATTTTACAGATATTATTGTGGAATATTTATTTCAATTCTAATAAAGGAATTCCATCAAAAATCTTTGTGTTATTGAAAAATAATAATTTTCTAAAAATCAATATATATTCCTGAACCTTACAAAAACATTTCACGTTAGAAAATGAACAATTCCTTCTGACATTTCAAAGTCGTATTTCGACAACATTATCTCTATTTCATTCTTTCTCGAACATTTCTGTGCGGAAATCTCGCAGACCATCAAATAAAGAAAAATAAAACTGTAAGAATACGTATAATCGTAGGCCTACAGAAGGGGGGGGGGATCTAGCCATCTAAGAAGTTAATTACCCCCTCACCTAATACCGCATGCATTGCAAAGTGGTGTTCCGTCTTCAGCATCTCGCCACAGTGGAGTGCGCGTTGTCTTGCAAGACTCACAAGTCTTCCCTGCATGGGTAGTCATTTGATAATAGTTAATAATAGTCTGTAAGATAAGGACCATAGATGTTCACTTTCGGCAGAAAGTGTGAAATTTGGCACATAGAGGTATTTTTGGACGCTGATTTCAAAAATTGCCGGCCCCAAGCGATCCGACCACTCGATCGGCCGCCATTTTGAAATCCAAGATGGCCGCCATGAAAACCATTGAAACTCCCTTACTTGAGTTCTAGGTGGCATGTGGCACTGAAATTTGGTACACAGATGTATTTTGACATTCTGCATTCAAATATTGCCGGCCCCCACCTGTCCGACCACCTGATCGGCCGCCATCTTGAATTTCAAAATGGCCGCCATGAAAATCACTGAATATGCCTAACTTGGGTTATAAATGACATGTGGTACTGAAATC
>CALNVZ010001721.1:29729166-29768747 GCA_940671915.1 Paracentrotus lividus | reverse complement strand
CCAAGTTAGGCATATTCAGTGATTTTCATGGCGGCCATTTTGAAATTCAAGATGGCGGCCGACTGAGTGATCGGATCGATGGGGGCTGGCAATATTTTAATTTAGAATGTCAAAATACATCTGTGTACCAGATTTCAGTACCACATGTCATTTATAACCCAAGTTAGGCATATTCAGTGACATATTCAGTGATTTTCATGGCGGCCATTTTGGAATTCAAGATGGCGGCCGACCAGGTGGTCGGACAGGTAGGGGCCGGCAATATTTGAATTCAGGGTGTCAAAGTACATCTGTGTACCAAATTTCAGTACCACATGTCAATTAAAACTCAAGTTAGGTATACCTATGATTTTCATGGCAGCCATTTTGAAATTCAAGATGGCGGCCGATTGAGGGGTCAAATCGATGGGGGCTTACAATATTCGAATTCAGGATGTCAAAATACATCTGTGTACCAAATTTCAGTGCCACATGCCACTTAGAACTCAAGTTATGCCGTTTCTATGGTTTTTCATGGCGGCCATCTTGGATTTCAAAATGGCGGCCGATCGAGTGGTCGGATCGCTTGGGGCCGGCAATTTTTGAAATCAGCGCCCCAAATTACCCTTATGGGCCAAATTTCACACTTTCTGCCGGAAATGAACAACTCGACCATTTTTTGGTCCTTATCTTACAGACTAATAATGATTATTAAGATAATAATTTTCCAGTTTCTATATTGCATATTTGTATGATACCGCGTCTCTATTTACTTTGTAGCGATTGTAGCGGAATTTTAATACAAATTTTCCTGATCAATAGGAGGATGAGGGTGAGAGCGAGGTTGTGCATGCGTGTGTGAGGGGTGCTTATGTGTGTGTGTGTGTGTGTGTGTGTGTGTGTGTGTGTGTAAAGTGAGGTTGGGAGTACGGGTGACAGTGAGGGTGAAAGTGACTGTGAGACTGAGGGTGAGGAATGGAGTGAGGGCGAGAGTGAGGGAAGAAGCTTGAGGGTGAACAGCAGAGTGAGGGTGAAGATGAGAGTGAGGTTGACGTGAGAGTAAGAGTGAGAGTGAGGGTGAGAGCTAGGGTGAGGGTTAGGGTGAGTGTGAAGTTGAGAGGGTGTGGGTGAGGCTGTGAGTAAGGGTGTGAGTTAGAGTGTCGAGGGTGAGGTGCGAGTGAGGGTGAGAGTAATGATGGTGGGAGTAAAAGTGGGGGTGATGGTGTGAGTGAGGGTGTGGGTGAGGGTGTGAGTGAGAGGGTTGAGGATGAGGTGTGGGTGAAGGTGAGAGTGATAATGATGGTGAGGGTGTGAGTGAGGGTGAACGTGAGAGTGAGGTCGAGGTGAGAGTAATAATGAGGGTGATGGTAAGTATGAGGATGAGAGTGAGGGTTATAGGGTGAGAGTAAGGGTATGGTGAGAGAGGGGGTAAGGTGGGAGTGAGGGTGTGGGTGAGTTTCAGGGTAAGATTGAGGGTGTGAGTGAGGGTATGGGTGAGAGTGAGCGTACGGAATGGGTGAGGGAGAGGATAAAGGTGGGAGTAAGGGTGAAATTATCCAGTCTATTTTTTTTTTTTTATTTACAGATCTCAATCACTGCTTGTTTTATACTGTTAGGCATGTACTTTTTTCAAATTTATATTATACAGTGCGTCCCAAAAAGTTCTATACACTTTTGAAATGGCTACCAAATAAAAATTATAAAATTCTTGGATAAAAGATTTGTATGTATATAAGACTCATATTCTCAACTATCATTATGACACCAAAAATTCCGAAAATAATGCATGCTTCAGTGAGTAATGCCCACTTTTGTAGAGGACACAACAATTAGCCTGCGCAGGAATTCACTATTCAAATTAACGATGGAATATATCAGCCAACAGAGTCAAAGATAAACCAAAAGTAAGAAAAAAAGCAATTAATATTATGCAAAAATGTTATGTTTCACCATTTGTTTTCATATCATTGATTTATGCTTTGACTTCAATTTATTTTTGTCTTTGTTGACCGATCGATTCTATCATTAATTTTGACTCCTTCATGGCGTTCCATAACCAGGTGCAAAATGAATAGTGAATTCCTGCGCAGGCTAATTTGTATGTCCTTTACAAAAGAGGGCATTACTCACTGAAGCATGGGTTATTTTCGGATTGTTTTGTGTCATAATGATAGTTGAGGATATGAGCCTTATATACATATAAATCTTTCCCCCAAGAATCATATCTTTTTCTATTTAGTAGCTATTTAAAAAGTGTATAGTTCTTTTTGGGACGCACTGTATATATTTTGTACTTGTTCTACACCATTTATTTACTCTTTTTGTATATATCTTTTGTAAACATGATTAGTTTTGGTCCTCTGATCTTTAAATAATGTAGGCCTATATTTAAATGTCGTTTTTAAACCGAATGAAATAAATAAATAAGTGGGGTGAGGGTGTGGGGGAGTGTGAGGTGCCAGTTCACAACCATCTGATTGTACCACCTCTCCATGCACCATAATTGTGGTAGAGGTGGTGGCTTTGGGGTGATGGTGGTGATGATGCTGGCGGTGATAAGTCGTGTAAGTTATTGAAGATATAGGCCGAAGATAATTGATTAATTACAAACTTTAAAATCAGCTTTTATTTCGAGTTGTATATACTTGAGCAAGTTTCTACAAGCCTTACACATTGATCGTGAAGCATGAGTCAAGCCAGCTTAAAAGTGTAAAGCCATATACATTTATGTAATTAACTTTTTGTTGTTCTATACTGCAGTAATAGCAGTATCAAATTTATTCTGATGTAGTTTTGTATTGAAACTATTGCACTGTCTTTAATGACGACTTTGAATTGTTGCTGCATCAGTGGAACAGGCGTTTTGAATTTTGTATCAATTTGTTAAAGTTATTGTTTGGGGGAAAAAATGAATTGAATAAATTCGATAATATTTCAATTTGAATACATACCTTGTGACTTTAATGGGTCCGGTGTTTTATGTATCGGCAATCTACCAGAGTGGCGACCAAGTTTAGTGGTGGTGTTGCGTGTGTGACTAAACGAGCTAACAAAAAGACGTGGCCACATTCTTGTTTTGTTCAATACGGACTTGCAGGCGTGTTTCTTCATATTTCGATATTCAGTATCGGTATCAGTAGAGCTTGAGTCAGACAGAGGATAGCCTTTTGTTAGCGAGTTGCCATGGAAACAAAATCTCCTGTGAAGAGTCTTTCGCCATCGGGTCATAGAACGACTCCCCAACATTCGACGATAGCGGCGAATGCTGAAAACAAACATTACAAAAAATACAAGAAATCAATCAATTTAGAATTCTTACTGTAACCCTATAGGACTATTTCCATTTTATAGCAGATCGAGTATCCGATCAAATTAATACAATGATGAGATATGCAGTTAAAATTCTTTTCTTAAGAAATTCATTGTTGAAATCCAAGGATTAATATGATTTTGAAATAACTTTCCCACATTTTTTATTAATATTCTTAACATTATTAACGTTTCATTGGTCAAAAGACATGGGGAGAAGGACAATAAGATTACAATTTTTCGGGAATGATGTTGGTAGCGCGTATAAAAATCAGTTTCTAAGTTATATAAGTTGTTTTTTTTACAACGAACCAAAATAACCTTTGACAAAATACCTGAGTTTCGACTTGATTGTAAGCTTAGCTTCCCGCTCTCCGTTTAAGACAGCTGTCTTCATTAAGAAAGTAACTCCTTTAAACTTTGGATCGTTTCTCTTCGGTCCCCTCCTCGGTCTGCTAGTCTTTCTCCGTCTCGATGTCGTGCTCGCTTTATCTGAAAGACCCACGGTCGATATAGACGGGGTGGTCGACGAGGTGGTTGATGCGCTGGATGACTTCGGAGAGGTTATCGTAGAGGATGGGATCTTGTCTTTGTGGTAAAAGTTTTGCGGAGTTTGGATGACGCTCCATCTCTGTCCATGAAGTCCATTTTGTCTGTTGACCATTGGATAAATGGATCCAGATTTAATAAATAGTAGTATGAATGAGCATTTATAGTTCAATAACAAAAATTGTCTTGAATTTATCCGACGATTCCAAACTTCAGGGGGGCATTTCATCAAAGGACTTGTCGGACATTTTATCCGACAAATTTGCTCTCAGCCAATCAGATGCAATCATTTCAGTAGCTTATAACAGTTTGTCGGATAAAGCGTCCGACAAGTCCTTTCATGAAACTCCCCCAGAACTTCCTTAATATTTAATGAACATTTTCCATAAATATTTTACGAAGTTTTCATGATTGTATGCATACCTACAGTAGCGGACCCAGGCTTACGTCACACAATTAAAAGTATCGGCCCATGCCCAAACATAATAGAACCGCTATTGTCCCCAGACAATTGGGCCTGCACGATCCTTTTAAATTTAGAATCCTGGATACGCGCCTAACTTTAAAAAAAAAGTTGTTCTTGGCAACTTGAAAGCATGTCTGAGGGTTACAAGATATATCAACAACTAACGTATGCAGACTGCATTCAACGTATTGTTTGTTCACTATTTGAAAACAGGTTGTTTAAATACCCCGTTACTAGGACCCCTCGAAAGAAAAATCCATAGCTTAAACTGGTCTATGAAGGAATTATTTTTATTAGACCATCACATATGCGTTAACGTACTGATTGCTCCCAAATTCACCCTGCTGATTATTGGCTATTGATCATAAGAATTAAATAAAATATGATCGACATTTTTCTCATTTTCTCTCGCAAAAAGGAGTTTTTATATCGAGGAGATTACATACTTCTCAAAATTTGTGCTTGTTTTTTCGTTCTTTTAAAAACATGAAGAAAAAAAACATGAAATGTATCTTTATGTTCTGGCATGGAATTTATCTTTTACAGATTTGACAGTAGAGCCAACGGCACATAAATGTAGTTATTTTCATTTCATCATTTTCGTTTTTTGTTTTTTTGATGGATAGTTTGAGAGGACAATTCGCCAGAAGAGAGTCAAAGATTTTGGCAAATTAATCTGTTTTTTAATACTTTCAGTTTATCTTTTTGGCTCAATTTTTTTGATAGAGCACACATGAAACATAGAAGATTCAGAAAATAAAAATTAAAAAAATTCCCCAAAATTAGACATTCATTATCATTTTACCGATTTCCTTAACCCTTTGATGAATTTGCTCTGCGACTTGTCTCTCATTTTGATGTGATGCATCACATATTAACAATTTTCAACTCACTGTTTGCTATCGTCACATGTTGTATTGTCGCAACGTTCAACAATCGTGTCCGATCGGGAGGTCGCTGCACACGTGGTACTAGTCCTTGCGCCACTGCCCCACGAGGTCCCAGGTTCGATCTTCGGAAAGAAGTTCTTGTAGCGTTCAAACTCCACCGCTGAAAACCGATGGTAGAATTTAAAAGGCATTTTGTCTAGTTTCGTGTTTGATCACAACAGTCTTTTTCGTCGATCGTTGAAATGGCACATCATTAATTTCTTGCACGGGTATTTTTTATTTGCGGGTGTGTCAAATGTGACTGAATCTTAAAATGCACTACACGCTAATGATCAATAATTGGTATGCATGATCTCATGATAATAGTAAACAAAATACATCTGGATCTATTCATTGATACAAATTCTTGTACCTCTATAAAAATGTGATTCATTAGTTGTTTTCGCTTTATTCAAAGTGTATCTCATTTACCGGTTGCAAGAATGTCATGCATTCCTGTAAACACGTGTATTCTATTAATGTGTAGTGAAAGGAATCGATCAATTCCAGGTTAATAACGACCAGTAGTGTAATGAAACATCACAATCCGCATATTATAAAAGCGGAAATGAAGGCTATTCTCGTTGATAAAGACCTATTACGATTGTCACTGATCATGATGATGATCTGGGTTAAACAAACGGCGGTAATGTTGAACGCGAGTGATAAAAATTAATAATGATCACTGTGAGGAAAATAATTGATAAAGATGGTGGTGGTGGTGGTGGTAGTTGTGGTGGTGGCTGTGGTGATGGTGGTGGCGATCATGATGGTGTTAGGGATGGTTGTGGTGGTGGTGGCGGTGGTGGCGAAGGTGGTGATGCGGATGGTGATAATGTTAAAAAAATTAACCTTATTGATGATGGTGATGATGATGAGGAGGAGGAGGAGGAGGAGGATGATAAAGATGGTGTGGTGGACTGGTGATGTATGTGGAACTGGTGATCTTCTTAATGACGACGATGATGATCTTGATAATGACGATGATGATTATGATGATGATGAAAGATGGTGAAATTGCTGATGGTAGTCGTTATTGTGATGATGATGATAATCGTAATTTTTAGGTTTCACCTTGCATCAAAAAATGTTTGGAATCAAATCAACTATGTTAACTATTATATAGCTCTATCGAAAATGAAATAAATGAATGAAAATATATAGATTCAGGTAAGTTCTTTCAAAATGTCCTAATACTGAAAAGCATGATCACGTAAGACAAAGAAGCTGCATATCTAACCTCAATTCGATAGACAAATTACAAGACGATTGTGCTACGAAATTTTGCCTCATGATCAAAGCAAGAATCATGGACAGTCAGACTTACCTAATAAATCCCATTGCTATAATTAATTACCTTTATTTATGTCCGTCAAATGTTTGCGTAAGTATTTTTAAACTCGATTTATATACCACATTGATCTGGTTAAACGGAATGTTTGCACCTGGGTAGTTAATGATATTCTTATTTATCTCCAGATGAAAGATGGAGGCTAAACATTAAAAACATTTAATGTATTTAATTTTTTTTTTTACAGTAACGTGGTATTCAAATAAACTTAGAGAATGAACTACAATTTTTGGAATCCGGTAAGCATATGCATGTATTAAACAGTTATTGCTGTGTCGGATAACTCTCAACGTCACCACCATCACCATCATCTCCACCATCACCACCACCATCATCTCCACCATCACTACCATCAACACCATTACCATCATCTCCACCATCATCACCATCACCATCACCACCATCACCATCACCATCATATCCACCATCACCATCACCATCATCTCCACCATCACCATCATCTCCACCATCACTAACATCAACACCATTACCATCCTATCACCATCACCATCATCACATTCATCTGTTTCCAACATACAATAAAAGACTTTATTCTGATTATTTTTACATTTGAAAATATTACTTTGCTTGTTTTATTCCTCTCTCCAATACTGATACGCACACTTCCATAAGCATCAAGTTCAAAAAGGAAAAGTACAGGGAAAGATATTACATGCAATACAGGTACGAAATGCCTCTACAAATCAGGACATATTTATACATGGTGTATCAGTCAAAAAAAGAAAAAAGAAAAAAGAAAAAAAAGAGGAAACCTTATTTCACAACCTGCCATGATAAACGTATAAGACCAATTTTTTAACATTGCAGCGATACCATGTTTAGGTATCTACATGTAGGAGCATACATCACCAAACATCACTGTTCTGAAAAATGTTCTATAGAATTTGTGATGTTGTCCAATGGCACGAATGTGCACATTGTGCAAGCCAATTGATAAAAGCAATTCTATAACAGATAATAAATTGCCTTTGTAAGATAACTTACATACTCATTGGCCAATTTTACCATGTATTAATTTGTTAATGCCCAGAGAATTTTTCATCTGTAAGACCCATCTTTGATTTTATTGATTCTTTCCAGACAAGAAATCTCCAGTAAGAAATAAGACTAAAGTGAACCAACCAAAACTTCATTAAAAAAAATCTTGACAATTGTGTTTAGTGATATGTGACTATTCAGATACAAAAGCTAAAGACCTATATTTTAATCTTATACATATCTTATTGATGATAAACAAAAATGAATTTCCATATTTATTTGCTAGTTTTTTTTCCTGATGCGCCTAGTAGAGACAGATATGTTCATCAGACAGACTTGTCCTGGTTATGAAAAAAGCAGTTACACCAAGGAAACTAACCCCAAACTGACATCGGACCAAACAAAATATTATATTACCTTAAATGGCGAGTTAGTGTCAGCTTAGAGTCAGTTTGAAGCTAGTCGTGATGGTGTGTCTGTACTATTATTCTATTTCTGTACTATTATTCTATTTCTATATTTCCTTTGTGTACTAAATGACATTAGTAATTAAAATTACATTAATGAAGACCATTAATGGTGTTCAAGTCTTGATCCAGAGAAAAGTTTTTTTTTTATGTGATTAAACAAAACAACTATATATATGGTGCTGTCAATATGGTAGAAAAGATCAGGAGATGTAATTCATATAATATATTTATCTGTGTGACTTAAATGTTAAAGCATAGCTGCCAACATTTGAAATTTCAAATTAGTAATGATCAAAAAAAAAACACAGAAATGTGCGCGTAGCGCACATCAACATGTGCGCGAAGCGCACATCACGAGCGCGAAGCGCGAAGTCCCTTGCGGCCGGGGTCCAGGGCCCGCCTAAGGGCCCTGGAAGCTCTGGGGTTCTAGACGCTCTCTGGTGCAATCTGAGCCCTATTTTGGAGCATTTAAACCTTTTTTTTTCTGTTGTTTTTAGGGTGGAGCTTAGGTTTGAGAAAATTATTCCAAAATTTTTTTCATGAATCTGAAGATGAATGAATAACTCAATCAATGAAATATGAGCATTCACAATATCACTTACATTGTATCAATACAAGTAGAATGATGTAAACAAGCACTCAGCTCGCGTAACAATTAAATCCTGCGAAGTTGAAATCCATGAAGTTATCTTGGGTGTGGATGAAGATTCAGATTCAAAATTCCCGATGTGAAGTTTTGATTTGGTATGCAAAACAATGTCACTACGGCCGCCATGAGCGATGGAGATATCCCTTCGACATATCGTACAAAATGCATGTTGTTTGCTTTTTCCCGATTTGGTGATGAAGTCAAACTCTGTTCCATATTTGCTGTTGTAACATTGTCCCTTTTTACGCTCCATTTTCCACCATTTATGGTCCAAAACTAGAGAAGAAGAGGAGACAAAATACGGTCGACGTTCGCTAGCGACATCACAACTGCATCACACACAATACCATGCCTGTGTGTATGCACTAACATCAACATGCATGTACTTTGAATGGCCTTCCGCCTTCAATACGAATGCGCTGTTTTCGTCTTTCGCTGTGTGTATGCACTAAGATCAACGTGCATGTACTTTGAATGGCCTTCCGCCTTCACTACGAATGCGCTGTTTTCGTGTGTTGTTTTCATGTGCACGTACGTACGTACGCGCGCGCCGTAGTAGAACTACACAGAACATGCATATAACACGTGCGTGAGTGGTCATAATATAATACTAGTACATGTATTATGGCGCTCATATTCGTAATTTTTAAAGGTGCATTCGTATTTTCGTATAAAGGGTAAAAATTCGTAATAATTACGAATTTTTCGTAACAGTTGGCAGCTATGTTAAAGGAATCATAAATTTCCTAAGTGTTCTTTATACCAAACTGAATTTTTGACAATGCAAGCATTTACCAGAAAAAAAGTTTGGTGAAATTTCTTTAAATTCTTTTTTTTTACTGTAATCATCTAAACTTGTATTTTATATTTTCAATTTTCTATAAATCAGGGCTATGATATCTGAGTGTATCACAGTGGTGGATCCAGAAGGGGGGGGGGGTGAAACATGTTGCCCCTCCCCCACCCTATAATTGTTGAAAGTTGGGCTTCGTTTCTCCCCCCCCCCCCCACACCATTGATCCGCCACTGTATCAGTTATTAATTTACAATACAGCAAAGCAATTGTGTATTGCAACTGAAACATTCCACAGCATCTTTAAAAGATTCTGAAGTCAAGATAACCATGGGTTGTTTTTGTTTTGTTTTTTATTGCAAAAACACATACTTATGCCCAATGTCACTGCAGTGTTCACACTGCAGATTTATCAATGAAACAAATCATTATATATAGGCCCTACACAACATATTTCTGTATTTCAAAGTGAAATGGTCTTTATGAACTGAAAGAACATGTACACGAGGTATAAACAAACATTTCTTTCAAAATACTCCATTGAGCATTTCAGAATATTTTCATGCAATTTCATAGAATATTATTTTTTTTAACTCAAGCACTTTGTTGACAATATAAAGCAATACATATAATAATAAGCATTTTCTACATAATGAAAGTTATTTGTATTTGACATTTGAACAATAACACCTTTGACATAGAATATACAAAACTATGTACACAAGTTCATAAATAATGATAAAAAAAACATTTACACTTTTTACCAGATTTTGACAAATATACTTACCTATTCACAGCATGCATGTACATAACTAGCATTATACAAAAGAAATCAACCCATTTTCCTTGCAAATGTTGACATTTTTTTTTACAATACCTGGACAAATAATTCATTGCCCAGTACCATGTAGAATATTACAAAATAAAACAGAGGACAGGAATTGAATCCAATTGTTCTTAGTGCTTCAGTTATTGTTAAAGTCTTTTCTTGTGCGACTGTGCAATTAAATCATTTAACTGAAAATGTAGACTTTATTTGATAATGCAGTTAAAGGGCTGGTCTGTCACAACAGAAATATAAGCATTAAAATTGCAAATTAGAATATCAAGTAATAAGACAAGAGAATGAAACGAGAAAAATTTACAATTGAAAAAATATGCACGATTAATCAATATTGACAATTTGTTTCCCTTACAAATATACCAGCAAATATGAATAACCGCATACACATTGCATTTGTAATGAATCTCAAGGAAAATTCCTCTTGAAATATTGCCATTCTGTAATAGTAGTAAGAATTTGTGAAACCCTTTTTTGTGGAACTCTAAATATACAAAAATCATCATAACTCAACTTACCATACCCAATGTAAGATTTTGATAAATGTTTGATTCCTTAGTTCATTGTCAAATTTGGCATACATGCCATTTTTGCTGCGTGTTCTAGATGTGGTCAAACTATAATAGATGTTTTCATGTTGATATTAGCATTATCAATGTCTGGCCTATATTTGATGTAAATGTAATCAAAATGTACCATGGATACCACTTATACCCCCAAAAACGAATTTACCATAAAAAACTATACCAATATTCAATGCCTCTGTACATGTACCAGCACTTAACAGAGCTTTAAGAAGCAGAAAAAAATATAAATGTACAGCCTTAATTTGAGGTATCATTTAAGCTTAAATACCATAAAAAGGTATGTCTGTTTTTCCCGGGTTATTACCCACGCCGATGAAATCGGCAGGGTATTGTAAAGGGTTCCGTATGTTTGTTTGTTTGTTTGTTTGTTTGTTTGTTTTTTTGTTTTGATTTGTTTTGTTTGTTTTGTTTGTTTGTTTTGTTTGTTTGTTTGTTGTAGCAAGATCAGAGAAGGGTGAACGGATTTGCACAAATTTTCAGAGATTGTTTGGATAGTGAAAGGAAAGAATGATTAGATTTAGGTGATGATTGGTTGATCCTGCAGATTCTGTGTGACCTTTTTTGTTTTTACTCTGGCCCGATCGATCACCGTTTCGCAGTATCCGCTCAGTGGAGATAGCGCAAACAACCAAGTGCGCAGTAGCTCTTAATTGGTCTTTTCCAAAGTTAGAGCGCAGTACCCAGCTAGCCCATGCATGCGCACATGTAACACAAATTTCGAAACAAGGTGTAGCCTATAAAGAACTCTTCTCGCCAGGTCATAAGGTAAGGTTTTGCAGACTATTTTTATGATTCATCTTCCTTAACTGCTGGGACACGCTACCAGTGCGGCAAGGATCCCAAGCGATTTTTTAGGAAGCTCCAATGCCGGTGACTTGGCCTTGAGCAGGGTTAAGAACGGTGCGGTCACATAGGCGGGGAGCAGGTCAGCGTGGAGACGATTGGGTCGTTTGCTAACCGAGGGCACCCGGTGTGTGGCTGTTTAGTATGATGTCGGTGCCCAAGTCTGCGCACTAAATTCGATCTCGTTTATTACAAAGTAAAATATTATTTTGAGAGTCATCAAAGTTTATTCGTTCTTCATATTCTAATGATCAATGAACGCAAAATTTCAAGAAATTATTTACAAGAACAAGTTTTTTATGATTTTCAGACGGGCTTGTCATTTTGTGTAGCAAAACTGAATAGTGCCCATGTCTGCCCACTCACTCATTTTGCACACAATTCAAGCGCAGTGAAGTTTCGGACTTTTTCTTTTTGACAATGCATTGAAATTTTCAGGGTAATATGAACTTGCTGAAACTCATTTTATCAATTGTTTTCCATTTTTTGGTTTCAATAGATTGTTGAGGTTACGATTGAAAATTGGCGTCAGTTTGATGTTTGTTCTATGAAAATCGCGCATTTTTACGTGGGTGGGACTTGGGACCTTACCTACGTCGTTTTCCTTCACAGTTTTATCTGTCGTCTCATTCTGTTTTAAATACCGGATTGTATCTTTTTCGCATAAGTTGTTTTATTTTAATTGTTTTTCATTGGCAATTGACTTCTTTTGGGGTTGGAGGAGGGGTGGTGTCGACATTACAAAATTAAGCTTTGGTTTTCATCTAAGGATTAAGCTAGAATGTACGTGAATATCTTTCACCAATCATTTTGTTTCTCTCACAATATTTTTCTGACATTTTTTGCTGAAACTTCAGATATTGATTTTAAACCTTTCAATGACTGGTAATTATGGATGTCGTGATATCAACCTTCCGCGACACTTCAGCATGGTTATTAAGAGTGCAGTCTGCCGCCGATGCTATGTCTGCCGCACCCGTTAATGCCGGCGATTTTTTGTAAGAAAAATAGAACTGACAAAACTTTCAATCTTAACCTGCACATCCCATTTTTGATACCAAATAAATCCTGCGATATAATTGACTTACAGTCGAAGTCGAGTTTCAGCAAGTTTCATTTTCTACCCTGCAAAATTTGCGAATCAATTGTCTCAAAAAAGAAGATCGTCCACAAACTTCCAGGGTGAGCACGATTGCGGGGATCATTCGACTAAACATTCGGCTTGACAATGGGGGTCATGTTTTTTCAGTCATAAATTTTCGAGTTGTTGTTAAACCGCATGCGGTTAAGACAAATCATCACGGGGTTTGTACACATAATGTTAGATTAAAGTTTTTTGACCCCATAGTATTACAACTACTCTGTAGCGCCACCAAGGCGTGGGTATGCCGCCTTTGACGGCCCCTCTAGTTTTAAGAATGTCATGATGAGTTATAGGAAGATTTCCCATATTAGTAGAGCCAATCACTTTACTCATAGTGAGTTACATCAAAGTTGTTGTCTTTTTTTTTTTTTTTTTAATTCTTTTTTGAAAATATTTCTACGAAATCCTCTCATAAATCTTCCTGACATTTATATGCTAATGACCCGAATGTTAAGGGACTCATAATTAAGCTAACAGAAGTATCAATTTGTTATTCATTATGCCTTTTCCATGATAAAGCACTTTCTGGTGATATATATTCTTCCCAGGCAAGAGTTTCCAAGCCTCTTTTTCTTCTGGATTGCTTGTTAGGTATCAAGATTTAATTTTTATAATTAATGAAAGTTGATATATCATGAAGAAAACATTTGGATAAATCATTACATAATTTTAGAATGTGAAGTTTCAAATGCACTACATGGAAAAATTAGTGGAAAATATTCAGGAACAGAACATCTGATTTAAAGGATAAAATGAGTTTACATCCAAACATATTTGGCAAAAGTTTGAGTCACTTTATAAAGTTCATTATTTTTAACAATCCTTGGCAAAAGCTATATAATATAAAAAGACAAACAAAAACAAAAAGATTAAAAAGAAACTTTGGCATAAATAAAATTGGGCACCATAGGTCTGATACACGTAAACAATATGCAACAACAAGCTGCACCATTTTATGCTCTGCATGTAGTAGGACAATATCATTTGTTAAAAGATTAAGAAAAATGGTATGAAACAGCATAATAATTCAGGATTAATAATTAATAATTACCTCTTGCCCAGTCTTTAGGATTCTACAATGGACAAAATGTAGTGAACATGTAGTATTGTTAAAACAAAAAAATAACCTGACTCAGCTTCAGCCTTCATTTACTTCAATCTTCATATTTTGAAAATTGCCTTCATACATCATACACCCAAGAACGAGCATTAGCTTACTTAAAATGCAAAACATATTATCTAACAGAGCAAAATATACAATTGAACTATTGATCCTTTTTCAATGCACCATGAAATTAAAATCTTTGATAAAACTTTAGGTGATAAAACAACTCTGTATTTCCCATTCCCATTTTCATAGTTGAAAAGGATTGAAATATTCATTAACTAAACTTATATTGTATTATAATTCAACTAAAATGATATTTAAAAGAAATTATGATAACAGTTTGTTTTAAAAAACCTATATATACAATTTGGCAAATCATACAATATTTAAGCACACTAATCTACTTATAGAAAACTCATTACAAAACTGAGTTAATTATTCTTTTGGCAAAAGCGAATCACACGTTATCACTCTGGAAAGCTAGAACCTTTGAGAGTTGCATGTTAGTTCCTCTACCAAGATCATCTACACTAATTTAATTTAATTATTGATCATTTTATTTAACCTGTTGAATAAAATCAAATCAAATCAAATTCCCAAAGACATATTAGATTAACCACCTGGCCCCCAAAGGCAACAATTAATCCTGGCTGCAAAAAAAGGAAATTAATCTGTAGAGGATAATTTCTCTTTTAAATGACACTTTGGCATTATCTTTGAAATCCTTTAGTGACGCTTTGGCATTATTTTTGGAAATAGAATGCTGTGAGTTGGACATGAAAACATAAGTCACAGAAAGAGCAAATTTCACTGACAAATAAACATAAATTTCTGATGCGGCATAGTGAACGATTCTTGAATTTGAACAGTTTTAATAGAAATAATCATTAAAATCTCTAAATTGGCAATGCAAAGGTAAATGTAGAATGACTATTTTCCAGCACAAATTGGCAGCTTTTTGATGCATATTCTAATTTTAATCAAGAAAATGTCATTAAATATAGATTTTTTTTAAAGTAAACTAAATTTATAATTTGTGCCAATTTGAGGATCATAAATTGAATAATTTTGACCCATGGAAAATCTTCTTAAACTTCCATGGTGTAATAGCATAAACAGTAAGCAACCAATTATGCAAAAGATCCTTCCAGTAGGATTTGTTGATGAACATTATTAAATGCCTTACCTAATAGGACATCCACTTGATTCCAGATGGGGGACATCCCTGTAGTAAGAACACTGTTCTACCAAATAATGCTACTCCTACTAAATACATGTAGTATCATATTTTATCTAAATTATGGAATTCATATTTTTTTATATATATGTTTTTTATTGGCTTGTCCGAACAAGCAAAAATTGAGTCATATATGATAATTACATGCTTTGCCTAATCTTGTGAATCGTGGCCAATTTGAGGATTTTCAAGATGTGTTAAAACAGCAATCAGTTACGCTTTACCAATATAAAATCAAACATTTCTCAGTAAATGTTTGGTCTTACTTGATATTTATGCTCCATAACGATAATCCAAAGTTAGTGCAAATTCTCAGATTGGTTACACATGCAAATGCATGAATACATTTAGAGTAACTGAATTGATGATGAAAACCTGAATGGATTGAATACAGTGCATAGTTTGAATACCTTGACTTGATTCCGTTAAGCATAGCGACGGGGAATACACTGCCCATAACAAGTACAAAATCAAGGACGGAGTAACAAAGTTTAATAACCATAAGGGCAATTCCACTTATGTTACAAAAACAACATTTTCTAGATTGTTTGCATTGTAGTAACATAAATAAGAATTCATGCAACTTCAAATTCATACACCTCAAAAACTTAATGTTAGGTATGGAATTGTGGGGGGAAAATCAATTCAAAGTACATTTCCAATGAAGCAGGAAGAATGTAAGTAACTGACGTTACAAATTTTGTAATGTCAGTTACCAACACATTTTTGCTTGCCATTCAATTTTTTTGGAACATCAGTTACCAACACCCTTTTTCTTGCTGTTCCATAGGTAATGAAGTTTGGGTAGAATTCTTTTGCACAATTCCTTCTCCATCATTCACTTATCAAGCTGTATTGATTTGAAGACAAACATATTCTTGTATATGGTCATATTCAGGCTAAGTGGGACATTTAGCTGAAATTTGAATGTGGCGCTGTGCCTTTGCAAATGCAAATTAGGATCTGAAATCAACACAAAGGCTTCTTTACAATACAAACAATTATTTAAGTTCAAACATTATGCGATCCAATTTTCTTACGCTGAATAATTGAGCAAACAGGAATTTGCACGTATGGGACTATGGTGCTTTAAATGCCTCTTATTCTTATAACTAATCCGTTTTGTAAGATTTTTTTGCTTAAAGTAATTTTCATGGACTACTCTAACATGGCATATAAATACAGGTAATTTGGATTTAGTTATTTACTTGAAATGTTGAATTTAAGGCACTGGTCGTGTCACTCACATTTTGGATGTCGTGTCACTCACGACACATAGAGGTGGACCATTTTCCACAGAGAAGGAATGATTGATAAACATAATAAATGTCGGAGAGGTACACTATTCATACACATATACCAGCACCTATGGTACCCTTAGAGATCTACCTGAGCACAAATCCAACCATAACCAATGATGTTCAGAAACCCATGTCTTTTTTCTGTCGTGTCACTCATGCACTGTTTTGTAATCATAATTTCCAGGACCAATTCTAAAATTCAAATCCAACTGGTAATGACACATGCCACTCCTACATTATACATAATATGGTAGTCATGATCCATTCATAACCTACAAGTGCAAAGATATGCGCCCTTCTATCAGTCCAAATGTCGTGTCACTCACGTTTGAATATGACCATATGTAACTACAATACAGAAAATCTAGATGTTGTGTTTTTGTAATGCCAGTCACCTTGGAATTGCCCATAAGATAATATTCTTTGGTTTTGCATTTTCTTTAAGTACAACACTAAGCCACAAGGAGCAAATTACCAGTTCTGCCCACCGAACCACAATTGGTTATATGTGCATTCACATGAATACATTTTTTTAAATACAACCTTGCCTATAGAGTCTCACTTGCATAAGTCCAATAATCTCATGCCAAAGGCTTTGTCAAGTCATCTTCTCTTTGTTTTAATCCTTCATAATTTGAAGCTATTTCACAGTTCCAATAGATTTGACTTAGGCGAGGTTGAATGTACATCTACTTTTCTTTCAAAAAAGCTACCTGCAAAACTTATTTTCTACCCTTCACACATTGCAATATATAGATAACGTTTCTACACAAAGCATCACTATATAGTAACAGTTACTGTTTATTCCAGTACAACTTTATACAAGTGCATATATAATCATAAAGAGACAAATGATGGTATTATACAGCGGTTTGTTCCACTTTCTCTGATTTGCCGTGACCGGTAGATCTTGTATGATGCGATGAGCTTGATGTTTCCGACATAGCTTTGTCTATCAGACCCATTTTAGGTTGAGAGTGTCTGCTGCCCCCCGATGACCCTTGGTGACTCTTCTTGCCCTCCGAGCCGCAGTGGTTCTGCGGAGACGAGTAAAGCCCTGCGTACTGAGGGTTAAAGTTCGTGGCCGGGTTAAAGTTTGCGGCGGGGTTACCGTATATGTTACCGTTTTGAGTGTGCATAGGGACAGTGTCTAAAGCTCGAAGTCGCGTTGAAATGACCTTAAATGGCGGTCTCCTGGCGGGGATTTCACTCCAGCATTCCGTCATGAGAGCGTAGATGTACTGAGGGCATCCGCTAGGGGACGGAAGGATGTGACGTGTGCGAATCATTTCAATCACCTCATGATTGTTGTAACCGTAGAAAGGTTGCAGACCATATGAGTAAATCTCCCATAAGACAACACCAAAGGACCAGATATCACTCTCGACCGTGAAACGACCGAACATGATGGCTTCCGGAGACATCCAGCGGATCGGTAACACCGCCTGCGAGGGCATCCTGTAGTAATCCCCTGAATAAATATCTCTTGCCAGACCAAAGTCTGTGATCTTAATCTGGTGGTGCTCACCGACCATGCAGTTCCTTGCAGCGAGATCCCTGTGCACAAAATGTCTGCTGGAGAGATAATCCATCCCGGATACAATCTGAATGGCGATGTTCAAGAAATCAGAAGCATCCAACGATGACTGCGTGTCATCATCCCCACTCCCGAAGCCGACGTCTGAATTGGGAGAGTGCCTGACAAGGAATTCGTGCAGATCACCGTGCGGTAGGAACTCAAATAACATGCAGTTGGGTTTGTCCTTGGTGCATACTCCAAGGAGAGTGATAATATTGGGATGGTTTAGGGATGCCATCACGCTGGTTTCGTTGCGGTAGTCCTGCTGCAGGGCTGGGCTTGAATCCTTGTCTAGTGTCTTGATGACGATGGATGTACAGCTGTACTGGTTGTTCAGTCCCATCAGCTCTCCACGCCAAACCTTACCGAACGTCCCGTCTCCAAGGGCCTCACTGAATTTAATGGCTGCAAGGGGAATCTCCTTCACCTGGTGTAAAGTAGAAATGACACAAGATGTTGACATTTAAAAAGGATAATGATTATATGAGTAAGCAAGAACAGTTTTCAAATGTATAAATGAAAATTACTGATAATATTTCTGTTTCTTTCCTTTGTGCTCCTGAAGCAGTATGGATATTATAAACCTAGCCGTTACCTCTGGCAACCCAGCTCATACATGTACATGTAGTACACATCTTTTCAAGAAATAAATTGTGTCCTTAAACACACTTTTTTAAATTTCTAAAGGAGAGCATAATACTCCTAACCCTAAGAAGGCCAGGATCAGACTCCACCATCGTCTCACTAGACCTGATCCTACAATCGAAAAATCATAGACTTGGTCTGTCTCTGGCAGAAGCACTAACAATTATTTATACACAAATGATTATGAACCTGGACAACCTGAAGTATCTGAAGGTTTTGTTGCAGGGCCACCATCTTGATAGACCTGGTCCTACCAGCCATGCCTGCAAAGCACTTGAACTTGGACTAACCTGAAGCTTCTGTTGTAGGGCCATTATGTAACTAGGCCTGGTCCTACTGCCCACGCCCCATAGCATTGTGACTTGGTCTATCTCTAGGATTCAATGTCACAGCTAATTGCAATCGATTGAGCTCAGTTGTACACTATGTGTTTGGAGATTGATGTTATTTGACTGCAATCAACTATGACACTGATCTTATTCTGTACTGTAACAATGGTTTTGAACCTGAACTAACCTGAAGTTTCTGTTTTAGGGCCATTGTGTAACTAGGCCTAGTCCTACTAGCCACGCCCCCATGTCACTGGGACTTGGTTTGTCTCCATCAGAACCACACACAAAAATACTGATACATGTAACTCAGAACTAACTTGAAGTTTCTGTTGTACATGTAGGGCCACCGTTTCACTAGGCCTAGTCCTGCTGGCCACGTCCCCATAGCACTGGGACTTGGTCTGTCTCCAACAGAAGCACACACAAACACACAAATACACTGATTATATTTTAACCTGGACTAACCTGAAGTTTCTGTTGTAGGGCCGGCATTTCGCTAGGCCTAGTCCTACTAGCCACGCCCCCACAGCACTTGGACTTTATATATCTCCAGCATAAACATATACAAATACACTAATCATATTTAAACTGGACTAACCTGCAGTTTCTGTTGAAGGGCCACCATTTCACTAGGCCTAGTCCTACTGGCTACGCCTCCATAGCGCTGGGACTTGGTCTGTCTCCAACAGAAGCACACACAACCACAGATGAGGAGGATGACCACAATGACTGTTACCGCGGGAACGATGATGTAGAGGATGGTGGGTCTGCTCACTACTCCTGTTCCAGTCATCTCATCTAGAAGGAAGCAAACAAATTTAGATGGAATGGATAATAAAACAAGGAAAATGGCAAATAAATAATAATAATACTACTATCAACTAGTTGCTTGACCACTATTCATATATATTTTTCCATGAGTAACTTAATACAATTTCAAGTTCAGTTTAATTTTTATCTGAACCTAAATATATCTTTAACACAGTATCAAAACAATTTTTTTTTAATTGATGCACTGTATGGATTAAAGATAGAATTTCCTTTTCTCATTACACTAATATTCTCCAGCTTAGTAATAGGATATCATATCAAAGCATGCAGGGGGTACAAATCGTGTCAGAGGTCAAAAACTACTTCAGTTGACCCTTGACTTGTCATGTTGCTCAATTCCCAGCCTGCCAATGTATCGTGTATCAGTCGTGATTCCAAGAAACAGACAACTACCACATCTTTCAAACATCCATCCAAAGAAATAAGATGGCCAGCTCAATTTTCTCATGCTAGTAGGCTAATGTTTTTTCTTTTTTTCTTTTCCCCCAACATGATGAGTATCAAGCTTCAAATGGCAATTCAGGATCCAAAATAAGTTGTTTTTAAGCAGAAAAAGTGGAGGGGTGAAAATTAAAAAGACTGAAGAGAATGAGACTAATAATCATAGTAAGAGATTATTGCTCGATAAAGCAAGAATTTTTTTTAAATATACCTCTATTTCATCAAATTAAATGAGACTAGGCTATGGGTCAAGCTTAGGACTACACATGAATGTAGCATGTTTGGACCATGCATGAAATTTAGATAAATGAAGTTCATTCAATACAAATATCGCAATAGAAATTCCGATTTTGTGTATATTTTGATGACTCCATTTTTCTAAAGCAATCCCCAAGGCCATGCAAATATTGACAAGACTACATGTACAATGTACATGAATCTGAGCTGCAAAACTAGACCAAGATTGGAAATAAGCCCAAGATGACTTGGGCTGAGATTTTGCCCAAATTAGCATGTTATTTTATAGAAAAGCCTGATATACTACGATCGGGCTAATTCATTGATCAGAAACAGGGCGCTATCTATCAAACTCGAGCTGGTGCAGCACCGCCTAATGACAGTTTGATGAGTAGCAGGGGCATTAGAGAGTTGATGAGAAAAAGAAAACAACATCCTCTGTTTGGCCTTGGCCTCATTTTCATGCATCTCTAGAGATCTCAAATCCGAATTACCAAAGGCAATCTTCATAGAGGGTCTAAATCATCATGAAACCAAAAACTATCTAAACCTTTAATCTGAAAAAGCATGTTTTAACAATTTTGAAATAAAGAGAACCAAAGGCAATCTTAAATGGTGGGTCTAAATCATCATGAAACCAAAACTATCATAGTATTTGTAACCTATGACCTGAAAAGCACATTTAATTTTTAATAAATTTTGAAATAAAATGTACATTTTCAAAGGTAATCATTATGGAGGGTCTAAATCATCATGAAACCAAAACCATTATAGTATTCTTAAACTTTAATCTAAAAAGCAATTTTGATAATTTTTATGTTTTATGTTTTTAATGTTGAATTCAAAATAAAAATGGCAATGATCATACCATAATTTCTATACTAGGAAAGAAGTTTGGCACAACTAGGAAAGAAGAAATGTCAGGTTGTTATGAAGTTCTAGTTCTCATTTTCTTTTGATTACAAATTTACATTGTTCACTTTTGTAACAAAGAGGATGACACTTTTTCTTTTCGGGTCACTACATTACATCATATGACACTCTAAAATGTATAAATCAAGTAGACTGTTATCTCAGATGGACCTACAATGCAAGCCTAGAAAGATTATCAAGTAATCTTAGATTATCTACATTAATGATAATGGCACATGATTACTAATGAAAGAGATTGAAAAGACTGGCAAAGATCGATACTTGCATGTCTTTACCATTTCAGTAAGATTGTGAAAGTAGAGTTCACGTATATGATCTTTGGCAACGAGCTAAATGTAATTGACCATAAATTCATATCACCCTTGAGATCTCAGACCTAATTCCTTCTAAAGAGCCTTCACATAGACCACCATCAACCATGCAATGAACCGTCTATTGTGCACCTCAACTCTATATTCATGGATGAAAGATGTTGCGCATCACATCGTCTCGTGGAGTGCCACAATGATTAAAGGCAATGGGGAGGTTCCTTTATTTTTGCAACGTCAAGACAACATCAAATTGGTTTCTAGACTATTAGGTATGTTATCATCCCTAAGCAAACATCAATATTTCAAAATGCCTCTTCTACATGCATTTCCAAGGCTCTTTCAAACATCTGTAAATGCTTTCCCTATGCGGTTTCGGTAAGTAGATCCATGGCTATAATGTTTCCTCTAAAATGGACATGAATAAAGTACCGCTTGAAAACTTTTAATAAAATGTCTCTATGATAATATATGAGTTTGTCACATCACACTAGAGCAGGTATTTCATTCTGTGGCATTTTCGAGATGTATACCACTCATTGAAATTAGGACAACTATTCTCTAATGCAAAATAAAATTGATCTCTGTGCGGCAATGGCAAAAGATAAATCTGTATTTTGATAAATTATTAACCCAATGGAAACATTATCCATCTCCCTTGAAATGATGCATTAATCTCAGACATCCTGACTTTTTTTGTCGGCTACAAAAGCTAGATGATGACAGTTCTAGGTTGCAGGTTTTTTCCCCTCTCTCCATCCTTCAAATTCAGGTGATCAAAAGATAAGATATATGCTATATATGAAACAAAACCATGTTAGACAATCCAACATCCATCGTGCGCAGTTTGAATTATCTACGATCAACACCTGAAATATTTGTGGGGGGGGGGGGGGTTAATTTTCTTGTAAGACACATCTCAGTATGTACTCTTCTATCGAGTCTGTCATCTTCTTTACCTCTCAATTTCGGTGTTGTCTTATAAAGAACTTGGATACAGTGTACGAAAAGTATTATGCATTTTAATTACTACCATGTGAGATCTCCAAATTTATCAGTTTTCAAATTTTGTTGGTGAGAATACAGAGTTGTCTTCTTTGAAGTAGCATGAAACTTTGATATGTTTTCTCAAATATAAATATGAGATACATAACGTCCCAATTACTTGGGCATTCCTAACTCAGTCGAATTTGATTACAACTTGATATTTTTAACAAAGATAATTTCAATTATTTATCCAAATTAAATCTCACTATGTAGCATTCAATCATAACCTCCAGAAACCCAGGAACCCACTATGTATTATCAAAGAGAGATCACAAGTAAGGTATCAATTGATTACTCCAGCCAGAAGCATTTCCATGGTTACTGCATGTTCCACAACTTAATGAGCATGTCTTGCTGATGCTGTATCCATGGCAACAGAAGAAGATGATACCCCATTTATCTAGTTTCTATGAGCACTCAAATATAATGAAGAAATATTATGTAACAATAGAGATCTCAAATCTCTGTTTGTCACCATTCCACGAAGCTGACTTGAGTAATAATAATTATAATGATATCATTTAATACCCAGGGTGGCCACTTCATTTCTGATACTGTATAAGCCAATATTTTCGCGTCCAGATATTTTCGCGATTTTGGACTAGTTGGGGAAATTCACATTAACAAAATGTTGTGTCACCATCGTTGATGGCAATATTTTTATTACCACACTTTGGAATAACCCAGTTTTCTACCCTGATCTCTGGCTTGGGGTAAACCAAATATCTGAATTCGGGACAGGAGAATAACTCCCTTGAAAAACGAATATGTATCCATACTCATTACAAGAGGAGTGGACTGTCCCTAATTAGAACCAGAGCAATTGCAAGAAGCAAATGTCGTATCACGATCGTTGATGACAATATTTTTCTTACCACATTTTGGAATATCACACTTCTCTGCCCTGATCTCGGGGTTGGTTGTGAAACACCAGGGCTTGTCCAGTCCGTTGCCTGGGTTGCGACAGAAGTTATGTCCTCCCGCGAGCTCCCTGTAGTGAGAAGGCCACAGGGCGTGCTCATGGGGCTGAGGAGAGATGAAAAAATGATGTATTTGATTGAATTATTATCAATGATAATAAAAATTTGGCCTTTTTGGCGATTAAAATCTCGTCCTTCATTTAGGCCCTGAAAGAAAATAAACAAACTTGTAGCATTCAAAATGATATGAAATAAATTGCAGGTACATTGTACATAACATATGAAGTGCATAATGTTCAATAATGAACAATAAATTACTCTAAAATATTTCACATCAAACATTTCATTTTTGTTGGGAACATTGCTATAAAGAATGACAAAAATTTCCTTTTTTTTTGTGCGTGTGCTTGTTTGTTTTTTCTTCATTATTGAGTTAATTGTTTGTGTGCTTTGATTTTTTTTTTTTTTAAACCCTTAGGCCTTTTTTTTTTTCTTTTTTTACTTACCTTCAAGCATCAAACATTGAAGCCATTATGGTAAGCAGAAAGGTTACCTGGGGGTGTTTCACAAAGCTACATATGCGTCAAGTTATGCAACCCAAGAGAATGGAATATGAAGAGCTAAATGGGATTCTTAATCATCCTGAAGGACGTAAACTTCAGCGGAAATATACAGTTATAAAATTAAATTGTTATGGTTAACCAGTGCGATGTATTGCGTCTGTCCACAATCTAATAAAAAAACTTGGAAAAATACAGCCAAACTTGCATTCTAAAAAAAAAAAAAAACTTTTGGTATCTCATTTGGCACTTCATAATCAATTTGACAGTAAAGTCATGGGTAACATGAGGCACAGGCTATGGTGAAACACCTTCGATGGTTGAGCTAAAACGCACTCCAATTTCTTTAAATATAGTCACATTTTTGTTAAAACAAAATAAACTTTGGTCATCCCATTTGGCACGTCATAATCAATTTGTTTCTAAAGTCATGGGTAACTTGAGGCACAGGATTGAGCTAAAAAGTACTCCAATCTAAATTTGTTTACCTCTTGCTTATCCCACGCCTGACAAGGGAATCCGGATTTAGACGTATTGATTTTACCTCGATAGTCCTCTCCAGTATTATTGTAACACTTGTGATCTAAACAAGGGAGAGAAAACAGAGAGATGAGTTACTTGACTTGATCTTCATCAAATAAACAAATGAGATAAAATCAACATTAGTGTGCTGACTCAGTTTTGAAAAAAAAAATTGTTTTTTCATAGTTTGCTTGAAGACAAATATTGTATAGAGAGGGGAAGAGAAAATGAGAAATATCAGGGCATAAAGCGTGAGAAGAAAAGAGATACAATGGAAATCATAGAGATACAATGAAATGGACAGAACACAGAGAGGAAAACAGAGAGGGAGGGGAAGAGAGAAGAAAGAGAGATAAAGAGAGAGAAAGAACAGAGAGAGAGAGAGAGAGAGAAGAAAGACAGAGAGAGAGAGAG
Source organism: Paracentrotus lividus (assembly GCA_940671915.1). Taxonomy (NCBI): domain Eukaryota; kingdom Metazoa; phylum Echinodermata; class Echinoidea; order Camarodonta; family Echinidae; genus Paracentrotus; species Paracentrotus lividus. The sequence continues at coordinate 29,743,423 of CALNVZ010001721.1, read as the reverse complement.
AGAGAGACAGACAGACAGAGACAGATTGAGAGTGTTGAAGAGAGAATATAAAGAAAATTAAATTGACAGAATTGAAGGATTTATATCAAAAGGGTGCTAAATCCACTTTTAAATATAACTTCCAAAAAACAAATTGCACTTTTTCCCAAATTTTGAACAACAGTCAATGAAAAAGTGAATGAAGCAAAAGGTGTAATTTCATACAATTTTTCTTCAAAGACAGCTACATGAACCAACCGGAATAATGGTCAGGTAGGAATAACTCAATTGTCATCAAAAATAGATTTTACCCATTTTTGGAATTGCACTATCCAGATACAGAAAACGACTTTACAATATGAATTATTGAAATACAGACAAAAGATAATTAGAATTACTAAATTATGCTTTTAAACAGTGAAGACTATTGTAATAAAGTAACTCTATGGCGTACAATGTCTATTTTTCCAGACTCCCTGCTTTTATCCTACATGACTCTATGTCATCATGAACTTATTGAACTTCAGGTGGTTTTTAATTTAAACGCAAGATAAACAAATCAACCTGGTTTCTAATGGGAAATTAATTGTGGTATTAGCCAAACAATGGTCACCCTTTGATCATCAATGAGAGGTTATTTGCTCAGTTGCTGGAATGGCAAACATTAGTCCCACTATATGTAAATCCATGTCAGTATGGGCAGGTGAAGTTTGTACAGAGTCTCTGTACTGACCTTATGTCAATAAAAGCAACAAGTACTGCCCTGCATGAACCTGTCAAGGTCAATTAAGTCTAGTGCATATAAGAGAAAAACTAATGGTACATGTACTTGAAAAATTTTGCTAATGAATCATTATCAAGACCGTCTAAACATATTTTAAATAGGTGGTAAAAAGCGAATCACATTTTGTTACCAGTGCAACTAAAATGCTACTGAAATAATGCATCCTTTTGGGAATTCATACAAATGAGAGGCCCTTCTATCTTTTTATTCATTTTTTTTAATTGCTTTTACCAATTTTCATAGATTGATTGTAAATATATTATGCCATACTCATTAATCCTGTAGGCCTACCATTACATTGGAATTACAAAATGTCATTTATTTTATTTTTTTTAATGGAAAATGAAATAAATGGAGTAAAGGGTTCTAGGACAACTACTCCACGCCCCCCCCCCCCCAGAAAAACTACTCTTTAACCCTAACCTCGAAAGTGGTTGTCCAGGGGGTAATTTTTCCAAATAAGGAACTGATGAATACCTGTGACAGCAGCAACATCAGGTAGTCCCACACGTATGCAGTTAGCGCTGGCGTTGCTACCGATGGCCGGCAGCCTGGAGCAATCCGGCAAGATCACATTCGGCATCTCCTTAGCGATCTGGTACTCCGTCTTACAAATATCCTGCTCTAAGATCTCGCACTCGTCCCGGCACATCTCCCTCCCCCGCGGCTCCTGCCTCGTTTCGTCGCAGAAAGGGAAAGCGAAGAAGCAGAGGGAGGGGATGGCGTACTGCTGGCACTGAGGGCTTAGATCCTGGTCCATGAGCTGGAAGGCTTGGATCAGGCGATCGTCGATCTGCTTCTGCGCCTGGAAGTCCGTCACGTAGATGGAGTTGTTGCTGATGAAATTGGTGCATGTCATGCCTCGGTACGGCTGACAGTAACCCTGCGAAGGACTGAATAGGGGATGATGATGATGATGAAGAAGTTAGAGGCTAATTACAGTCCAAGTTAAAACATCAAAAGTCAAATTTGTTCAAATATAAATTGTTTTTACATAAGTAGAAGACACAGATGATAGATGCTTGAATTTTTCTAAAATTTGATCTAGTGATCTGGTTCAGATATGTTTAAATAGATAAATACATACAACTAAATATAATTACAATATTGAATCTAAATATTTAACATGATCTCATTGTATTTACAGCTAAATCTCCATACAAGAATACAGGTTCTCGGTGGGGGGGGGGGTGTACATTATATAGAGAGAGAGGCATTGAAAATGAGGCTTTAGATCAATTTTGTAGAAGAAATTTATGGCTCATGCTGATGTTCTTCTTGCACTGATATTGTACTTTAGATCTTCAACAAAAAATGTTCAAAGAATGATACTTACATAGCAGCAACAGGCCGAGTTGTTTCACTTGCTGTGAACATAAGATGTAAGAACAATGAAACAATTATATTTAGATTATAGGACGAAAAGAGATAAATTATTTCTACTTATAATTATACATTGTATATGCATCTTAGATATTCTTTTTCTCCCCCTCATTAAAAATAAAAAATTATGATATACTTTAACCCATTGAGGACTGAGCCCGAATATATTCAGGCTGAGGTCTATGGGAAATGTATGTTATAGCCAAATCAGCTCGTCTCCAACAGGTTAATATTTAAATTGTACCATCTCACACATTTTTGTAAACTAATCTTCTTTTGTAAACTCTACATGGAAATAAAATTGTACCTTCTTCACATATTCAACTGTATTAGCAGTTACGATGAAATTTACTTTCAATCAACAATTGAATTAGTCAAAACTATTTGAAAAGTATTGGAAAGATAACTTGAAGTATTGGATTACTATTTCCCTTTCCTATTTCCTCTTCTTTTTGATTTCCTTAATAATAATAAGGGAATTCAACAGCCTGCTATTTCGATAAGAGAATGTTCATTTATGCCCGATAATACTTCTGATGTTTAGATGAAACATTATACAGTTTACCCATTTCTTAATAATTTAATCTCATCCACCAAATAAACTAGCCTTTCAAGGCAGTGGGAAAAATAAACAAATTCACCAATCACGCCAAGAAATCCAATCAGATTGGACTATTTCCAACCTTTCCTTAATATCCACCTTTATTTCATTCCTCCCTTCTAAAAGAAAAACTTATTTTCACCAGTAAACGGCTAACAAGGATTATTGGTGAACAAACAACCAGTGCCGGCTCTGGTTACTTCTTCAACAAATACACCAAGGTCTCAAAAAAGTGTTATTTGCACGGATAAAATGTTTGTATTATAATGTGGCACAAAAAGCCGTGAAATTCAAGACAAACATAGACTGTTCCCGTGCACGAGGGCTCGAGTTGAATTCTTAAGTGGGTTCCTCAGTGGGAACTCCTGTCTGAAATGATCGGTCATGACTATAACTATTCCTGGTTAATTTGCGGAAAGGCGACAAGCTGGAATACTCCCCAAGGGGTGGAGAGTGTGTACTAACGTGGTGGGATCAAAATTGCATTCAATGACTGCCAGGGTAATGATAAGCTGTAATCAATTTGATCAACCATATGAATCCATTATTAAAGCATTTTTTAAGGAACAATTATTATATTTTGTTTGCTTGAAAACTCTCTATGCAGCTACAAATTGTGATCATCAAAATATTTGATAGAGGAGTAAACTCAGTTTTTCCTGAGCATAGGACTGAAAATCATTTCACTGTTTCTAATAAAATTAAGTTTGCATTCTATAGAATTTGGTGCAAAACTCTTTAGTCCACTCTGCTTTTAATACTGATATATTATGTTCATTGCACCAAAGGAGTAATCTTATAGAAACTTTTGTTTGTACTCCAAAAACAGGGATTTGGTTCCAATAAATTTCATTTATAAATTAAAAGAAGGAATGAAAAAGGCTACTTTTCATCAATCAATTCATACTTGGTATGATGAAACAAATGTGGTGGATCTGTATGCATCTGCCTATAAACACAACTAGCTTGAGCAAAAGTCCTCAGGGGATGAATAGTATGCATGTAACTTGGGTGACAAGATCGTGTATCACAAAAATGTCAAATGTTCACAAAAAACAAAACAAAAAACAAACATGGTAGCCACAGAAAAATAAGTTAAAGAAAAGGGTGCTAGGATTTGGAGAGGAAAATGAAATCCATTGACTGATTAATCAAAACAAGTGATTTTTAGGGTTAGGTGTAGGGTAAATAAGTAGTTAGGGGTAGATATTTGGTGGGGGTTGTTTTCTGGGGGTAGTTGTCTGGGGGTAATTGTCCTAGAACCATGAGAGGGGGATATAAATATGTCAAAGAACTGTCCAACATTTTTCACCCTATTTATCCTGTTTTACCGAATGTTCTAAAGCACCCATGTGTGAGAAACGAAACGCTCCAAATTTTAGTGTCCGAAACGAAGGTGAACGGAAATTCTTTTTGTTCCTTTTTTTGATGGCCCAGCAGCCGCTGAGCACCGCCAGATGAGCGTTGCTCTATCCCCTTCTTCTTAAACACTAAACAGAGTAGCAACAACTACCTTTATTTTTTTTTTACATCTTTTGGTTAAAAGGAAAAAGTTCGATTTGGGGATCGAACCTCCTGATTATGAGGCAGATGATCTATCCACCAAGCCAACAGTATGAACGCAGATCGTATGTTATCGAGGACCTTCTCAGCCTTCTCAGTCAATTGACACAGCTGTCAATGTATTGACTCATCTCGCCTGCCAATCCGAGTGAATACTTGAGCAAATATAATTCCTTTCTCAACCCTCTCCTCCATCCCCACTCTCAATTTTACTTGAAATATTCAGAAAAACCACCAAAATACTCTCCCACCACCACCAACCGTTCTCCTGTCCTCATGCCTTTTCCAACAGTTTTTAGGAACTGAAATATAATGCCCATTTATATGACTATATATGTTCAATTACCTAAATAGAAATTTACACCATCCTTTCCGATCTTAAATGAAACAATAGGAGTTCTAACAGACACTTAATTTTTTTCTAGAAATAACAGATTCCTAAAATGCATCCATTGATATGAAAATTGGCTACCCCCCCCCCTCAAAAAAAAAGTACAATACAAGGCAATATTTTCTAAAGATGTATACAAAATATACATTGTATTTCTGTTGTAAAAACTGAAATTCATCTTCCGTTTTGAGTACATGGAGTGACAAATATTCCAGATGTGTATAGATAGAGACCATTATCCTTGCGCATACTAATTTCAAACACATATTGAATTGGAAAACTCATTGACCAAATTCTGTTATTCACATGATATTGATTGAAATATGTCAACTTCTTGTTATTGAGCAAATGAGTACAAGGAGAGGCCAAATGTATCCCTTTTCTCTTCGCTATGTAGTCACAGTTCACCATTCAGAGGCCCCGTGCAGAAAGTGCATGGACCAGGCATATTTATAATTTTCTTTTTTCTTACCACCATCTATCATTTAGAGACGCCATAAATAAAGAAAGCATGGACAGGCCATTTCTTTATTCTTTTTTTTTGTTGGCACTTAGAGACGTCATATAGAGTGTATAAAGAGGCCAAATTTATTATTTTTTCTTGTCAGGATTTAGAGACGCCATACAAAAAGAGTGCATGGACAGTCCAAATCATAATTTTCCTCTTTTTTTTCTCGTCACCATTTAGCATGATTTAAAGACGCCATACAGAGAAAGTCATATTCCCACATCCACGCACATAGACTGTAAGTGAAATATGATATGCTTGTCCATAATTTATCAGAGTCTTGAGCAAAATTGTGTGTTTGAGCATACGCAGCCGCTCCGACGTTCGTGCTTTTGTGAAGCGGTGCATTAGGGGAGCGATTATTTGTACAAAAGTGTGATATTGCTCTGTTTGTATTTGACAAGTTCAAAAAGGGTCACTGCTCAAATATTTGCCCACACCGGAGCTCGCACTACCATATTTTCTTCTCAAATCCATATTAAAATAAAGGGCAGAGAGGTAAATTTGGAGGAAAGCTTGGCACGGAGTAATAACATTACACGATGGATTTCCAATCTATTAGGCTAAAAGTGTAGCAGAAGTCCCACGTATTGACAAAGATATATTCCTCTCTATCGCATGACATATGTACCACAGAGGAGGAAAATTACATTTGTGTACATTTACAATTACTGTGCACGGTAGCAGCCCATCAATTAATGCCTGTCTACATGTATATACTACGTGTGCACTGTAATAAACTACCAAAAAAAAAGCTGAATTCTAAGGTGTTGTGAAACTTACGTCCTCAAGTAAAACATGTACAAAATGAGAGGTGAAAACGAGTTCAAGGAAGGGACGTATATTCTTAAATGTATGCATTAAAGATATGTGTATAATCAAAGGAGAGATGCAGATTTGTATACATATTTGAGATCCTGTAGTGCTGCAAGTTTAGACTCTAAGTCTAAGTCAAAGCTATGAATTAAAAGACCTGTGCCATGTAAAATAAAAGGTACGATCAATTTTACGAGTGATATTAGAAACTGTGAACTAAGAGTTACAATCGATCGTATTTCTTTTATGTTACAAGGCACAGATATGGTATTTTTTTCAGATGTACATGTTCACCTCAAAGACCAAATATCAGGGCTCAATATTAGCGGGAACCTACTACACATTGACTCCCAATAGAATTCTGAATGTCCAATATCTGTAACACCCAACAATAACTTTTTAAAGAGGCTTACCACATATTAGTTTCAATACCAAAAATTGTCTATTTTGAAAATAACATCCTTATTTCCGACACCTAAACTTACCAATTCTAGCAAAGAGAATACCCATGGTGGATTTAACGCCTGCTCTGTTCTCCGCGACACATTTATAGTACCCGGTATCCGTAGTATCCACGTTCCTGATGCTCAGTTTAGAACCCCATTCATAATCCCTAGTTGTGATTCTTCGGTCTCGTCTCTCCTCCGTGAGTAGGGCGTCGTTCTTATACCACTTGTAGTGGGGCGTCGGCTCACCGATGATGCGGCATCTCAGCGTTGCCTTGTCTCCAGTGTGGAGTTCGGTCTCATTGTTCATTTGTCTCTCCAGGATGATGAAGTAACGGGCACTATCATGGGAAGAAAGACTCACATGATAATGATAATTTTGAGATATAATACCTCAAAATAAAAACATTTATTACTCAGGCCTCATTAGAACGCTCTCATTAAAGGGCAGCACAAGCATTCAAGGAATGTTTTCGTACCACAGACTCATCTAGAAAAAGATAAGCCACAACTGCGTCAGATAATGATGCAGCACTTTAATTTAGAAATGAAAAGGTTAAATATATTTCTAAATACGAATGATAATTATTCAGTGATCTTATGGATCACCTCATTCTCCAGTTTGAGCATGTTTATTGTTTTAAATAATTTTAACTTTTGCTATAAACAGTACTTAATTTAATAGACACTTTGAGATCTATCATTATTTGAATCTATTTATACTTACGTTGGAACTCCAAAAGGCGTGATTGTAGCGACTAAATAAAGAAAGAAATAGTCATAAAAAGTAAATTAGCTGAGGTGAGAAACAATATGCAACGTTCATGTACATAAAATTCCGTTTTGATGCAGATATAAATCCTGATCCTCCCCCAACCGTGATAAATGGTCTAAGATTACAATTTCAGATTTGGATTGAACATGAAACTGGAGAGATTAACTAGAGGCGCCAAGTAATGCATCGAGATTGGCGGAATGAGGCAAACTGCTTGTTTTTCTTCCAGTTCTGGAAGGGTTTTTTACTGTATAAACAGTAAAAAGTGAGTTCAGCCCTTTTTGTGCATATTAGATGATATATCATTCCATATCAAAGTAGCCTAAAGGTTGAGATGGTTTTAGAGACATGCATATTTGCTTGTAGTTATCACATTGGATGTTGACTTCTGGAAGGGCATCAACTCTTCCAATGCATGTAAGATAGATTTTATTTAAGCCCTTCTTACGTATTTGACGATATATCATTCCATTTATGAAAGTAGCCTGAAGATCGAGATGATTTTAGAGACATGCATAATGCTTGTTTTTCTCATATCGTATGTCGAGCGCCAGAAAGAACAAACTCTATGAAAGAATAAATTAACCGCTTTCTCACTCTCTTCAGACAATACATCATTCGATATAGTACAATGTAGCCTTAAGATACAAGTTTATGTTAGAGACATGTATGCATAATAATAGTTTTTCTCATATATGTGATGCATCATATCAAAATGAGACGCAAGTCGCCAAGCAAAGAGTCAAGGAAATCGGCAAATCTTTTTTACTCATTTTTCTTCTTTCTTTCTTTCTTTTTTAACATACATGTAGCACATACATTCAATATTCAGAAAATCAAAAGTATTTTCCCCAAAAATTTGACATTTTTTTTATTATGTTGCCAATTTAGATATATGATGAATCACATATATCCTTATGCTGAGAGCCTGTAAGGTATTATCTTTGTGTAAAAGTTTGAGTCAATGCCGTTTTTGTTCATAAGAGACAATTTATCATTCCACTTCGATATAGCCTCAGGTTTGATATGATTTTTAGAGACATGCATAATTTAGGGTTTTAGGTTCCGCATCTTTTATACAGCAAACTATATATCTTTTGATCTAAAGGAAAGCACACTTTTAAGGCAACTTAAAGGGATATCAGATGAAGATATAGAGCTGTAATATCAGGCACAATTACAAGTCCCGATTTATAACATTTGTGTTTCGTAATTTCATTGGCTTGTTTATAATGAAGGAAAGATGTAAACTTAATCACAATTTTTTTTTTTTTTTAAACTATGTACTATTTTTTCAAATTGAATCAAAACTATTAAAAATGTAAGAGATAACCATAGTGTAAACCTTTGGGGGGTTTTTTCCCGCTTTAAAACGATGATCATTTCTTTCATATTGAATCAAAATTATTAGAAATTTGTGAGATTACCAGTGTGGTAATTTCTACCCAACTTGTTCAAATCGGGCATTATACCCTGTCCAAAAATGAGGACTTTATGAATAAACGTTGTAAAGTGCATATCCTTGTTTAGTGGCAACGATTTTTAAACATTAAATAAGTATACTGAGCTTGATTACCTCCTGGTTCTGACATGCCCATAGCCAGGCAAGAATTCTCCGTGTTGGCGCCCGGGAGCGGTAAATCCGTACAAATTGGCAACATATCAACGAGCCCCAGTTCCGGCTGAGCGTCTACGTAGTCCACCAATGAGGAACAGATCTCGGTGTTCAGCAGATGACACTCATCGTAGCACATCCTATGGATGGCCAGACGAGGGCGCTCTCTGCATAGCGGGAAGGCTGTCAGGCACATGGAAGGCTTGAGGTACTTGGTGCATCGCGCACTAAGGGTAATGGGTAGATCGCTGTTGATCTGGTCAATGGCGGCCCCGAGGGATGCTTCGATGTCCGCCTGGGTCTGACCGGCAGGGATGTAGACCTGGCTGTTTGCTATGTGTGGACTGCATACTGTGCCTCGGTACGGCTCACACTGTGGCTCGTCTATGCTAACCTCGTCTAGGTAGTCACTGCAGGGGAATCAAAAGTAAAACAACAATCTTTATCTATTTCATTGGACCGATGACACAATTTTCTATGTTTCTCCAAAACTGAGCTGCAATAGTAATAAACTTAATAAGGACATTTGAGGTCAATCATATCTCCTGCAATTTATAGAGGGAATTATATGAACCTCTCCCCCTAAAAAAAAAAGGAACAACAAAGACACCAGAAACAAAAAAACTGGAAAATACATGTTTATCAATAAGATTTCTTGTAACTGGGGACAAAAATAAGCTAACCACATGATGTAATAATAAAAAAGGACTCAATCTATGCTATATTCTTCTCATATGTGTGTCTGTGCGAAGAGGCACCACAAACTACATTACATCATCAATTTGATTTTCACTTCTGATGCATGTAAGACCCAGCCACATTGACTGAATGGCCAGCCTATTGTTGGTTTGATCTCAGTTTGTTACCCTCTAATAGTATATCATCAAGTGCAAATTTGAATAAACCATCCTAATTGGTTTACACTGAGACTTTTATGCCAAAAGTCTATACAACAAGGATCTTGATTGGTTACTATCAATTTGCATTCAATCGTATCAGGGCACAGGTGTGACAAGGGCTCAAGAAGAGACATGAAAAGTTCAAGCGAAAGTCAAGTCCCATAAAGTGTAATAGTGCGCACTTCCAAACGCCTACCCATGAGAGTTACGAGGAGAGTGTTATTTATTAGGTCATAATATCATTCATGTGTGCTTGCTTGCTTGCCTAACTCCAGCTTCTAACTTCCTGCTCCAGTAACTCTCTCCCTATCAGGGGGACATGAACAGATGATATCGTATGTTTGGAAGCAAAAGGGAGTTACTTCTGTGTTGTATGATATGAGTTCATGCCCTTTTTGCTGTAGGGGGGAAATATGTATGTCTCCTGAAGACGGTTAAGTCATTTGCTCCTAGTACTCAGTACATTGTTCACCACATTTCAAAACGTTTTTGTAGTCTTTAAAGCTATGGCACATTTATGGGAGATTAAAAAAATATATTATTCCCTTTTTCAATTCATTGCCAGGAAACATGAGATATTGCATCCTGAAATTAACATTGTGGGAATTACACCGAAATGAACAAAAAAAAGAAAAACATTTTAGTGTGTATATTCTAAAATAATCAATGCACCATGAACTTAGCTTAATAGCAAAGTCAACAGGATGATGTTTATGTTGTTGATAACTTATCAAGGAATTGTAAAATGATAGTCTGGAGTGGAGAATGTGCACATTAGGTGCAGAATCATAATTGTATTTTATGGTATTTTAAACAGGCTTCCAGTATTCATTTACTGTAATGGAACTAATACAAAGTAAGTTTTTGATGTAGGTCCTCTAGTAGGCCCCCTACTAATAATTATTGCTGTTACAGTACATCTACTGAAGATATTAAGTCATTCTTCACCACAAGTTGTAAATGCACTGGTTCAAATGTCCACCACCCTAGCAAAATGGTTTGGAGATCTACAATATACTTTTATCTTGACTATACAGGGATAAGATAATTCATGGACTGAAAATACTTCATTTCTAGTATAAATTAGTCTGTAATTGGATTTATGGAAAACAGAACAGTTTGGAACTGATTGTGCTCCTTTTTGCATTGAAAGGAAATGTACATGTGATCAATTAATGTATGGACAGAGAAAGGAAAGAGTGAAAATCAAAGATTTCAATCATATATTTGAATGAAGATTTCTAATATAGATGTAGAGAAACAAAAAGAGAAATACATACAAAAAATATTGTATCAAGAAGAACTAATATGCTAACTGGAAACTCAAAAAAAGTGTGGCGGTGTTTCATGAAAGCGAACAGCTAGGCAGGCCAAGTGGAATTGCATCAAGAATTCATCGGTTTGATCACGAGCACTGCCCCATCAATGTCATAAATGATTCACGAAAACCTACTCCCAAGATAGGTACCAATCAATACAGCGCTAGACACGTGAGACAGAATGGAAATGAACGACGATGATCGAACGACTCATCCCCCAAACGCCGTTTGGCAGGAACCCCCGCAAGATCCCCAAATCCTTGTTTGATACAAAAGTGACAATCGATTTCTTCTCGCTCTCAGATGTATGCTTGAGTTTGACTGGATACTTTTGGATCTGATGAGCAGAAAATATACTGAAATCGTACTGAATTTAATAGAACATTATAATATTTGTTGACACAGTTTCTTCTGCTTTTATGTGTGCATTATTTATTTAGTTTTATAAAAAAAAGTTGAAATGTGCATTTTTTTTTTAATAAAAAAAAATTTGCAGTAAACAATGTTGATGGAAAGAGCTATCCATTGAGATTGAGAAACAACAAAATTAACATTAAGGAGGAAAAATTAAATATGTATGTAAATTTAATAATGTAGATAGATAAATTAAAGATGACTGATGAAAAAGAGAATTTGGGTATTAATAAACAGATGTTTAAATGAAAATAAATAAAAAATAAAATGAAAAAAGGACAAGCATGGTGAACGCTGTAATTCTATTGACCATAAAAGTTGTAAAGGTGGTGATAATGATCATAATGATGGTGTTGGTGGTGGTGACGATGATGATAATCAATGGCAAAGAAATTGCAGAAGATAATGATATTGATAAAAAACAATGAGACAATGAGACAATTATGAAATAATGATTAGCTGTGGAGCAAACAAAAACAAAGACCTACAAAATGCAATTCAATAAATAGGTATATAAACTTATGAAAAATTTTGTCCCATCTGCAAAAGAGTGGGCGTTGGTTATCTCTTGAGCCAAACTCTGAAAAGAATTGAGCACTACATTAGATGCTGAACAACAAATTGCCCATGGTCATTAGATCTTTCTCCTAGCATGCCTAGCCAAACTGAAAAGTGCCATCCTGATTGTGGGAGACAACCTCAATATTTGTATGTGCATGCACATGCAAGCAAATGAAGTCTAAATAGACGTGGCAAATAAGGAGAAAGGGAGTCTAATTGCCTTAAACAACAGAACCCTTCGAGACCCCCATGCCCCTGACCGATTCCTGACGATCTGCAAATGAAGGAGACAGAATCAGGCGACAACGGAAGAATGTCTTATTAGGTTCCAAAGACCACGCAAACATGATGAAGCGTGGCAAGGTACGTCACTCTTGATGACGGCTGTGTCTTGTGACAAATGGACAGACTACACGCAAAGTTTTGGGGATGGGGGTGGAACCCTGTTGAAAAGTTCTGAGAAGTTCGATGCACTCTTCCGGGCCATCCTACAACAAACATGTATGTACAATGTAGAGAAGGGGAAAACACAAAAGGAAAAAGAGAGAAATGTTCAGGAGATATCATACAAAGAGGAAAAAGACATGGTACAACGAACTGAGTACTGGAAATGGAAATTTGGATCATAGATAGAACCCTGGAGGCTTTATCATACATTGACACAGAAATTACATCCATTTCTAATTCTAATTTTGTAAACTTATCTTTCAACACAACATCAAAATAGTACTACAAATGCTTGTAAAACAACCCTGTTTTTATGTCACAACTACGATTGAAACCTAGCATGTCAAAATCCATAGTTTGTATACTAGACTAGATGAAGGGGGAAAATCAAATTCCAATGTCGGAGCAGGTTCAGCAAGCTATCATGTATCTTCATATATCCACCTGTGATGCTATATCTTCATCACTGCTGGGGCCAGCATCTTTAGTTCAAATATTGGAGTCCCCACCCCAATCCTTTGATTTTCATATCTTGTTTCAAAATAAGGATTAGGTGTATAAGAATGTAAAATCTACAATATGCCATGTAAATTGCTAAATTAATGATTGAGCTATGCATTTGTTTCTTGCTTTTGTAAAAAGCATGTGAGTAGTAACAATAACAATATGCAACTTTTAACTTGGCCTTGTATCCAAGAGTTCTTTGTATTCGGACATCAGTTTTCTCATGGTATGAGAGCTGTGAATGCTAAAAAGCAACCCATGCCCTTTCCAGCCATATCAAGGCTCAAATCTATATTGCATTAAAAATCTTTAGAGGTTGTAATATATTTTAGATGCTTTTAAATCACTCGATCGATTACTAATAGATGTCAAGCATGAATCACCTTTTGATCCTGAAATTGGCACAATTATTTTTTCAAAAATACTAAAAATTTAAGACACTCTATAACAAGGCATCCCAAAAATTGCCAATTCATTCATTCATCCATTCATTCATTTATTTCCACATTAAAAACATATTACAAACAATTTGTCTTCTTAGTATATACAATTGTGGCGGGAATATAAAAAGCACAAAGGAGGCTTGTTAAAAATAATCCCTTTAGTATCTTGAATATACAAGAATTGAAATTTGGAGATTCAATGATTATTTAATTTAAATTGTTCTAATTCAAGAACCATATAACATACCACCCTAGAAAACATGTATGTGTCATGATTTTGCTCTTTCTTTTGCTGTATATTTTGTAATCCATACATTTTTGTGGGATTCTAATTTTAAAGATACATGTAATACCAAAGCATCACTAAAAGGAGCTCCTAGTCTGTATGGGTTAAACCTATGCTGTTTTCCAGTATGTGCCAACTCCGTAGCATGAGGAGCCACAGAATAGCAATCTTTCGGGTCTGTCTTCTTCAGAAGTAACCCTATCACCTGACCTGAGCTACTCGGAAATTCATATGACTTATGCAACAAGTGAATCATCCCCTCTTCACCTCCATACAAAATGATAGTGGACATCAATCTACCTGCCAATCAGATTCCATTGATCAAGGGTAGCATCTTCAGCTGAATGCAAGAAGGGTGTTAGGTGACATCTTCTGAGGAGAGTTAATGGCCCTTCTTGTTCTAAGCACAGAATACAGTATGTACATACTTGGAGGAATGGCAGAGAATCCAGTTGGAATTGCAGATGGATCCAACAATATTTCAGTGGATGACAAGATTATCGCACAGGTCTTGAAGTGGAGA
>CALNVZ010001721.1:29712287-29729141 GCA_940671915.1 Paracentrotus lividus | reverse complement strand
ATCAGGAGGTGGATTCTCAGAGCTGTAGGTCTTTCAAGTATGCTTTTCCACACACTCCTGGAATCAACCTAGACGGGTGGGGGGGGGGCCCCACAAATTCTCTGGGCTTATTTTCGTATAGGATGGAGGGTTCGGTTTGGGATAGGGTTGTTTTGTTTAGGGTTCAATTGAGTACCGAGTGTTGATGTCATAATCATCCATCGTCCAGTTAATTACTGGTTCTAAACAAAAAGCCCATGCATGAGGTTTAGCCTAAATGCGGTCCAGCAACGGGCTACACTCGGCACATACACAAACAGGTTTCGGTGCGATCATGTTGAATTGTTCAACCCAAGATTGTTTAGAACCAGCAACCATGACAACGCCACCGTTATGACATCACACTTCGGTACTCTATTAGTACTACACCCAGGGCTGTAGTTAGCCGTTTGATTGGTGAAAGAGAATGGCCGCAAAGCAATCGTCACAAACCCCTTTATATATTCCTGTCTTCGCTAGATAAATTTTTTGAAGTTCTTTCACCACCCCTCCTCATTATATCTCAAATGGATCAACTTCCATGTCAACTTTCTGCCACCTCTTCTGATCTTTCCCTCCCCACTCTATCTTTCTCTCTGCTCCTCTCCCACATGTTACATGTATTTTCACTCTCTTTTTCCTGTTCTCCTTCATGCTTCCACACTATTACCATGTTTACAATGAGACTCGCTCGGGGGTTTCGACACAGCAATGTTATGTAATGTAAACGGGATCAATGTGATCCGTGACCCAAATTCGGCACGCCTTTTCTGCTCCGCCAGATGGTAGGTTTCGATCTGGGAGGCAGGTTTGACACGGCAATTTTAAGTGTATACTAAATGAAAGCTGTGTTGAACTCGATGACTTGAGATCAGGGTGTAATTCGGCTATATATTATAAAACACATTAATGATGTTCTCTCTACTTACGGTCGATTTGTGAGCCGTATTGAACTCGCTCTTTTAGGTATAAACAGGACACAGGTCCTCTTTGCAATGTTGAACCATTCCTGAGATTCGACATAAGACGAGTCCACTGTGTAAACACGGTATATCTCTTGCTCTGCCTTCTTCCATCCACTCTCCTGCTCTCGGTCTTCCATTATCTTCTCCCACCTCTGGTAGGAGCAGTGGCATGATTTTCATGGTAATTGGCAGATCTGGGTCTTACTTTAGAAACAAGATGTGCCACAATTGGAAAGGAAAATTAGGCCATGATTCAAGAAAGGGGTCGCAATTAACGGTCCTACAATAAAACTGGATCACAAAAAGAAATGGGCGAATGAACAGGTAGATCCCACATTTTCAGCTGCCTTGAGTATTATTCCATTACCTCATTTGAGATCATTAAAGATCAAAAGTGCCACAGACCCACTGAGGATGGGATAATGGGGTTGAGGAGAGCAAGTGAGCAAGAGAGAGCAAAACAGAGAGAGCAGAGACAGAGCGACACAGAGAGAAGAGAGAGAGAGAGAGGAGAGAGAGAGAGAGAGAGAGTGAGGAAATACACAGACAGAGAGAGGGGAATAATGAACAAATGCACAAGATCTACTTTTTGCTATTAATACTTTGGATTTTTGGCAATACCAATATATGACATAATGGAGTAGTTTTTTATGCATTTACCACTTAAGCTAAAATGGAAACAAAAAACACACAAAACTCACCTGACACTACTCTCACTGTATGTTGGCGAATCTGTGAGAAGATAGAGAAGAAAAGGAGAGAAATATTCGAATTGTAATTACAATAAAATCATTCTTGTTATGATAAGAGTCAGAAAGGCTGTGTTTAATGTGGGCCTTCTTGGTTCTATGCAAGGAGCTTCAATTAAATAAAAGCCAGTTGTGTCAATGGTAATGGATTTTTTGCTAATTTATTTATAAAACTGGCTTTAATTTATTCTGCAAATGTTTATCCTTGTAGAATATGTTTTTTAGAACCAGCCAAATAAACTAGTTTACAAAAGTTCAAGTTCATTGAAAATTATATATCTTTTTCTTTTTCACTTCTCCCTCACTGATGAGGAGCAATTTTTAGTAGCAGTTTGAATATATTGCTCAGCACTTATGTGACCTCATCATTTATTATTTATCGTTATTATCTACTTATTTTTAAGGGGGCATTATCCAAACTCAATGGCATCTTCAAGTGAACAACCAAAGAGAAACTTGTTTTAACATCTGTGTGTGATCATTGAGCCATTTCTCCCCCGAAATGACTGTATTGAAGGCATCCCAAGTTCCCCTCCAGCCTATGATTCTTCGATTTCTTAACAAGTGGAAGTCGGGCTCAAATGACAGAATCCAATGGAAAAGATGGCAACAGGAAGTATATTCATGGCAGAAAGGGAGTTTTTTCTCAAGACTTGAGGTCAAAGGTCGATACCTAAAGGTCATGTTACCTAGGAATGGGTGTGTGATGTATTTACTCATAGGTTCATTGGTGAGTTGACTGGTAAGTAAGCCCAGGTTCGTTAAGGTTGTGAAAATGGAAATTATGTGTTGGCAGAGGCCAACTATACATGCAGCAAAAGTCAAGGGAAATTTTTCTAACAGTTTAAAGTAAAATGGAATAAGAAGACAGTATCATAAATACAACAAACTCAAAGAATAGCTTTAATAATAAGATTTGAAAGGTTTTTTTGTTGCCTCTGCAGAGAAAACACATGATACGACCTAATAGAAACTGAAATAAGACAATTATGGAATTAGTAGGAACAAAGATAGTAAAATTATACAGAGTTCTGATTGGCTGTCGCGAATCATAATGAAGAATTTTATCAAGGCTAGGCGGCCCATTATCTGCTATTTCTTCTTTTTCCAATAGAAACTTCACTTTTTTACTCACTTTGCAGAAGAAATCAATCATGGAAGTTCAAGATGAAATATCAATTGCCAGACTCCACAGGAAGAAAAGAGAAATAATATAAATCTTTTAAGGTCGAAACCAAGCTCAAATCCCATGTTCAATGTCCGTCAATTACTATTTGTGTGGTCCTAACTAACACGCTGGTAGTTTGACTGTGGGTGCGTTCACGGTTGATTTTTTAAAATCTAAACAGAATATGAATCTTCTCATAACGAAATTCAAAACGACCGAACAAGGTTGCGTCTGGTAACAATTTCGGCCGTAAAAATAAACGTCTTTCAATCTGCCATTCTGAGGAGAAATTTATGCCAAAAGTGAGTTTTGAAAGATGCATTAGCTCCCATGTAATATGACCATACATGACCTTAGAGCATGCTACGCTGGCTTGAGCGGCTGGGAGTAAGACATCCGCTAATAATTAGCCTTAGATTTCGAGCATGAACGCGGTGCATGCTGATCGATGATTGTGCTTTTTAATGCAGTTTTGTATCATGATTTCATGTTCTGGTTTAATATTTAAAATCGCCGTGAATGCACCAACAGAACCAGATGGGCCGAGACAAGGCATTTCAAGCCTAAATATTTTTCTCCAGATTGTTTCATCAGGTGGAGACAGATGCTATTTACCCATCTCGTGTGTCAAGAATGGGTATGGGCGTTCATTCTTGGATTAGATATGACATAAACTCTGAGTGTGCTGCTAAATTTGCCCACATTCTTTTGAGCGAATGTTTTCAGAAAAGCTTTCCCGTTAAGGAACATTACAAATGAAATGAATGGTGTATTAAAAAATTTGAGACATGGTAGAGAACAGTCTCTCTAGAAATGCCAAATCATATAATATATGTGTAATAAGGAGAGACACATAAATGAAATGATGGTATGATAAGCTTTTCACAACTCTTTCCTGTTCGCCCAACTTGGGGTAGATGGGGGGGGGGCTGTAATATATAAATATTCACAAATACGACAGTCTTGATCCCTCCTTGCCCAAAACATTTTTGAAATAGAATTATGTTTTATCAGCATCTTCGCATAGGTTTGCTTCTGAAAGGTAAAGCACACAACAAACAACAAAGCAAACAAAACAATTTAAGGCAATTTTTTTTTCTCAGCAAAGTTCAATAACTGGAAATCCCATATGAGGTTAAGATTAAGGTTACCGCCATAGCTCTTTCCGTACCAAGGTGACGCTTTCTCATCCTAATACTCATGTTTATGCTACAGAAGCATGTGGAGATTAATCTTCATGATCATGGATTCCCTTCATGGAGAAGGCTTGCCTCTTGATTGAAGAAATACCGAATAGCCCTAACCACCGCCATCCGTGCTTAAAGCTTCATTCTAAACTTGAACCCATCGCACCTTTTACCACAAATCCTCCTGACCAGCTCCGCGCACCCAGCAGTGACCAGGCGTGAAGGGAATCCATGTATTTGGAGGAAGGGAGGAGGGTGGGGAGGCGGCGTTTGATGTCATCACTGCCAGGATGGTTTCAACTTTCTGAAGGAATCACATTAATTCTATAGGGGGGAGGTGTTTTACCAAGTCGAATTATTTAAGGTAAGAATGATCTTACAATCAAACCGGAGCAGTGTTCTGTGGGTGTATTGGCATAATCAATTCAAGCACAAGAACAGATCACCAGTTGTTCGTAAGTCATTTCGTGACTTACAAGTGACTTTGTGTAACAGAGTCCTTGGCTCAAATTATTAAACACTTTTATTGGAGTATCCATGGATCTGATATTTAGAGAATATTTGTAAAGGGCCCGTATTTGAATCCAAAAGTTGGGGGCTGGATTTGAGGCCTGAGGGAGTTTGGCATTGTTCAGGACGCATAAACAAGTGTTTGCTTTAAAATAATAACATAATTCTAACAATTTTAAGTAAGATAGCTTTTGTTTACGAAGATTATACATGAGTTCTCCATGAGATTAGAAGGTATGAGGGGCGGGGGGTGGCTTACCCGGCACCCAAGTTCTTGTATACCCCTTAGCTACGTTAAGTATTGTTTCGAACTGATAAGAGAGTGATCAATAATCAAAGATTCTTCTCGTTTCTACAACATACTCATGGCGACCTTTCAATCTGAGAGCATCAGACTTCCAGATGCACCACATAGTATGGAACTTAGAGAGAGGTTTAGATCATAAAGAGAGATAGCACAGGCTGGAGGCTATGCTGGTTGGATGTGCTGAAAACTCGGCTCCACTCCTATTTCTTAGCCAATGAGTCTTCAAAGAATCGTATACAACCATACATGCAATATGTATCGAATTCGATTGATTTGATATAGCCCGCCTCCCCCCCCCCACACACAACACATTCAGACCTTCAAGGGTTGACGACTGGCAGACACCAATATACAAAGTGGCCAAATTTTGAACGTAACCACCACAACCACACTAACCGCCGGAAAAACACCCCCCCCCCCAGAAATTTAGAAATTTAACAGCGAGCCTATACCCAGATGTATCTGGACTCATCTTTTCGCGCAAAACACTAACTTCGCGCTCTCTCTTTTCTTCTTTTCGACTGCTTCCCCCACACCCCCCCCCCTCCCCCACCTCCCCTTTATTAAAAATGCTCTCACAATCCTTTAGGTATATTTGAGTACTCAGGAGTGCGGTCTGATTGAACACATCTTTTGCTGGTTTGTCTCCTAGAGCAGTGAATGTCTGGTTTCAGGGTCCATGGCGGCATAATTGCGGGATTATAGTTGATTGCCTCAAGTCACAGTTAACAATACAACACAAAGGTATTCGCCGGCCACCACACCAAATGCACAACCTCTCCCCTCTGCGCTGTTTCTCTTTTTTTAATATCTGCTTTCGGTATATAATAGACCTATGAATAATCACTGGCTTGAAGCCCAAGTAAGTTGAATAACAGTAACTTTCACAATTTCTAGCCCACAACGTGCATGTTAAAACCTACAAATGGAGAAAAATATTACCTTTTCTAATTTTCTATGTGCTTGCGCAGGACATTATCCCCAACACGAATGGCACATAACGAACTTAGATAATTTATGTATCACATATCAGCCCCAGCATAATATAATGACTAGCACGGGAAATTTTTCCAAAAAAAGAAAAAAAAAGATATGAAAAAATATATTTCATGATTGTTTCATTATGAACTTGTGAGGACATGTACGACTTATTGAGATGATAATTTTATTTTCAAGTTTTTTTGTTATCTCCAATCCCCCCCCCAACCCCAGAAACATGCTCTACATTTTAAAGACTTTATCTCAATGGAGAAAGCAAAATTTTCACTGATCACATGACAATTGTACAACTTATTGGACAGCGATCTGTACTTTCCATAGTGATGAAGCCTTTCCCTGGAGATACATTCGGCAGATGCCTGTCTGGACGTCAGGCTTTCTTCGTTGATCCTTCTCATCCAACAGTCTAAATTGATCCAGAGCTAATAGAAACATCATTTAGAACAGATGCATAGGCCAATCCTGGGTCTGTGTTTGGAGGTTTGGTGTAACAGATGCATTCTGTAAGAAAATCTAGTTAACTTGACCACGGCAACATAATCAGAAGATGTAATCGTCATTGATATAACGCTCATGGCCAGCAAATTGATATCAAATGATGATCATCTTGATGGTAAACCAGCGAAAACATTCGCTACATGCAAAGCTTTCGATGATGATAGAGCCAACTAGCCTATTTGCCAGAATGGAAACTTTCACAAAATTGGCCAACTGCATTTGTATATTCTTCGTTGACAATTTTACTAGCCAAAATGTATTTATGCAAGACTCATGTGATGATTTTAGAAGGGATAACGAAAGGGAGATCTGGCAGGAGTTCTCCACAATTGCATTTAGGAAATGTCCTTGTTTACAATTTTAGAGGTTGGCCAAGCCCATCGTGTGTCAAGTCAAGTATACATATTGCTTGATTCTATAGTTAAAATACAAAGTGCAGTGCGACCACACCATGCTGTGGCTTGAAACAAAAGCAATACCTACCACAGCAGGGTGATGATCCAATGGAATATTTTAAATTGACTGGGAGAGCCATTGTTACACGGAGGTTCAGATGAAAAATTAGAGAATCATCAATTCAACAGTTGACTGGACTGCAGGTCGGTATACATAGGCAAACAGGACGTTTGCTTACTTCTCAGATCCCCAGTCAAAAAATATGTACTGTTGATTCTACAATCGCCTCTCGGTCTCGTTTACACTATGTGTCATGTGTCATACTGATCGTGTACGTTTTTCAGGAGCAGTGTCCCTGCCCAGCTGCATGAGTTGACCATGCATTATCTAGTGTTTAGTAGAAGAAGTACGAACTTTGCTCCTGCGAGCCCTGAAACGTGTACCTGTCCATCATCCAGTGGCATGCGATTATTCAAGCAAATTTTGATCGCAGAGCGATCAGACAGATGAGACGTTCTGGCAACTACCGCCAGACATACAATTTCCGTCCCGGACCCTACCTCTGCAAAAATCTAACCCCAAACTCTACTCCATATCCCAAACAGTCCGGGGGGCAGACCCCAATTATATGCTCGTTAAAGTCTATCGTAAAAGCTTTTGAATTTCGTAACGGCTCGGATGCGTAGCGTGAGCTGTAGAGCAAAAATCGATCCAAAATTCACCTGTTTATCCTCTCTTTCTTGTCACCAAAGTTCTTATACTCTCGAGAACTCTAAAAGAATGATCATATTAAGCCCATATCAAATACTCATCGAAAATGGTTGTGTATTTTTGAATACGGTATATTTCTGTTTTCGAGAGGCCGTTCATTTTCCCGCCACAAAGCTCTGGATACGGCAAATGACCCAACTGGAAACACGACATTATGATTACTGATACATAACACAGTCTCCTTCCTAGACGCCATTTTTGTGTGGGGCAATCAGTGTTTTGTCTAAATCTTCCTTCAAATGTGAGTATTTCGCTGGAAAAACGCTGGAAACTGGCACTATCAACGACAAACCGCTCTTTGCGAAATGCGCAATTTCCCGCATCACTACGGGTTCTTGCCGAAACATCTCGCCAATATCCATGGAAACTGCTGCGATGCCTACTCGCACAGTTTTAAGGCAGTAACCACTATATTTTGTTATATCCTCAGATTATTTCATTGAATTAGTCTAGTATTGCATTTGTCATTTTTCAGTTGCTCAGATTTCAACGTTTTCTTGCATTGAGCGGCTTGGGAGAGTGCGGAATATTTTTCGTGGGGTATCACTATATACTCGGTCAAAATTGCCTACCTCACGAACCACGTGTGTGGGACCCAATGTACTTGATGGAGGTTTTTTGAATGACCTTTGATACGGATTTTTCCCGACGAAACGTGGACGACTATTATGAAAGACTATCTTCGTCACAGTTCGATTATGATATGCTTTGTATCATTATCAAAGTATTCGTTTCTTGCAATTTACAGAGAAAGGTTGAAAAATAATTCAACTTTTTTTTACGATTTTTCATGGTTCTTATTTTTCGGGTTGCCTCCCGAAAAGGCCTATTTTTCACATGATTATAGTTACTGATTCTCAACCATATTAACATCAATGAAGAGGCATTAAAATGTTTAATAGTCGTATGGGATTGTTCATTTAGGTAGGTTTTAAAGGCGAGCCGATATCGGCGTTCGCCCATTAGACAAATGTAGCGGTTTTTCCGTGCAAACTTGTTTTTTTTATGCAAATTAGGCAGAACCAAGGCACGATAGGTTTCTCGGGTTAATTGGACGGTGTAACCCGAGACTGCAACCCCTAAGCAGTCTTAGAGTTTGTATTTTGTCCAGGGGGTTATTAAAATCTGTATACGGATACAGACAAGATGCAGGACCGATCAGCACAAGATTGCAGATGGTCGTAGAACAACTACCGTAGACAATACATCTACCTCCCGGACGCAACCCCGCAAAAATTCACCCTCACTCTACCTAACCCTAACGATATTTCTGGGGAGGTAGATTTCCTGGGTGAGTTATTCCTGGAGGTAGTTTGTCCTGCCCCCCCCGGTTAGTATCATCTGATTCAGCACGGGTAGGAGCTAGTTGTTCCTGATACGGAACAGACAAGAAGCTAGACAAGACACTAGAATAGACGCAGAAGAGGTGTAAAGCAGGTTTCGCGACCATGGCATTATATTGACCCCACTGTGTAAGATACATTAGAGTTATGTGGGCTTGATATGACATACTGCAGTTCATATTCTTTGAATACTCTCTCTTGACAGGGAACATGTACCATTCATGTGGCCTATAGCAATTATTATGCTTTGGAAACAGAACATATCAAAGTTTCCTTGATAATGTAGCACTGTGAGCATATACATTCGTAAGTGGCAAAATTTCAGTTCAAGTTTTTTTTGATTGTGTTTCTCTACTGCAGCTTATTTTAAAATTTCTCTTATCAATATTCATTGACATTGTGGTTGTTAAAACTACACATATAAAAACATTTTTAGAAATGCAAAATTGTTTCAAAGTTGCTTTGTAGTTCTGTAAAGACACTTAAGATGTTTTTTTTAATGTTTTATCATATATTTTATTCAATTCATTCCTTCTCTTTATTGTTTGAATCATGTTGTAAATTATCAAACAATTCTTTAGTCAACCATTGTTATCAGGTTTGTTCTTATTTAATTTTATTGTTTGTAAACAGTTCAGAGCAAAAAGATCAGTTTGAAAAAAGAAACTTTGAAAAATGTTTGTAGCATTTGGCTTTGTCGTTTCCTACCCCTACTGCATGTAATTTTTCGAATTGAAAAGTACGTAACATTATGAATAAATCTTTTGTGAAGTCACCCTGAAATATGTTCACAGTTTCCACTTGCGACAATCCCCAGGCCAGGGCTCTGGGTAGGAAACAGTTGTATTCATAATATCTAACCTTTCAAAACATTGCCCTAGTTTTAATCCACGATTTTTCAATTCAAAATTATTAGACTCATGCTCAAACCTCATGTTGTTTATTGGGTGTCTTTCACGAGAGGAATAAGTCTGCAAAATGGCATAAGTTGTTGATGTACACTGTACATCGTATGTATGTAAAGCTTCAGGATTATCCACCCTCCCTCCCCCCCCCCCCCCCTCTTTCGTCGAAAACTCACTCTCCGATATTACTTGACATACTTCACTTGCGAAGAATCAAGGACCACTTTTTAAATACACCTTCCAGCCTGAATACAGTTCACACAGTTGATTACTAAACAATCATATGAATTGCGATGAGTGGGAAAAAAAACCAATAGGCCATACAACCATGTACATAGCATCTAGCAAATTAGTGCTGATAGTCACGATTTTGACAAACCTTTATTATTTTAAAACAAGCCTTACAGAAGTCCTCAAGTCTGGTATTAAACTCCAGAACTCAAGGTCTAAGGAACTAGAGTGATCAAAAAAACTATTACACCTAGAAAAATGTCAATAAAAAGAAAAACCAATTTATAAACCCCAAATAATATTATTTACATGTTCTGAAGAGTAACTCCTTCCCGCATCTTTGATATCACTTTTTGTGTGGTAAGTCTTCACCTTAGCCTGAACACGACGCCATTGTTATGCACATTGTCAATTTCGATATGTGCAGACCAATGGAGTAAAATCAGAAACAACCAAAAAGCATAGAAAACAGCAACTTCATCCTGATTAAAATAGCATAACTTTCTTAACAGAAATGTCTTCTTGACTTAATAACATGGGCAGGAGGTCAGTTGCTTTAACGTATTGACTACATTTTGTTCACTGAATATATAGATTGACCCGATGAAGCTTCAAACACGGATATAGTACACATTTAAAGAGTAAAGCCACTTGACAGGACCCTAAAAAGGTCCTCTATACTTTTGAAAACGTGATTAGTTTTGTCTTTGCGTGTGCTCACCATGCCTACTCTACAGATCTATCTCATTTTCATACAAAATTGTAAGTCAATAATGTGTACATCAGCCCTGCCAAGCTATTTAAGCGAAGTACATTCTTCGTATAAATTATGCTAATTTTAATCAGGATGAAGTTGCTTTTTTTTTCTAGCTTAATTTGTTGTTTTGAATTTTAACTCCAATTCTGGACAATTATAAATTCGCGACATTGTTCTGCAAACCAACTGCCGTAGTGTTCATCCATTAAGCGTAAAAACCATATTACACACACAAAATGGTACCAGAAGAATGGGGAAGGAGTCCTCTTTCAGGAATACTAAAATAATTTGGGGTTTATAAATGTTTTTCTTTTATTGACATTTTTCAGGTGTAAAGTTTTTTTGACATCATCGGTTAATTTGAAAAGTACCACAAGTTCACAGTGCTAAATATAGACCCTCAACAGATCGGGATTTAAATCCACTTTTCAAATCATAACAAGAAACATTTACAAAAAATGGAATTCCACAATAATCAAAAACAAGATACTTTTTAGCCAAGAAAATTACAAGAAACTAGATTCATAAAAATATTAAAACAGAGTTTCAAGTAACAACTTTTTGTCTAAATTTTGCCCGCAAAGATGTGGGAAATGAAAGGGAAAAAAACAACTAACATCAAAGCATGATTTTATCCACTAGAAGAGTTAAGCACAGATCTGACCCCATAATCCCCTTATGTACCACAGAATAACAGTTACAGTAAAATTACCCATGCGCTTTGCCCTGGTGTAAGTTTTAAGGCCATGCTAAAAAAACCAGGTTCAGAAGATTTTTGGTTCAACCTAATCTCCCAACAAGCCTTAAATACCTAGAAACTATATACTGTATTTTTGGTTCAATCCAATAAAGCCTCAAAGCACAACAACATTTTCTTCTTTTGAAAGAACAAATCTACATAGCCACTAAATTTATCTCCTCCTGGGGGGGGGGGGGGGGCACCCACAAATTCTCTGGGCTTTATTTCGTATAGGATGGAGGGTTCGGTTTGGGATAGGGTTTGTTTTGTTTAGGGTTCAATTGCAGTACCGAAGTGTTGATGTCATAATCATCCATCGTCCCAGTTAATTACTGGTTCTAAACAAAAAGCCCATGCATGAGGTTTAGCCTAAATGCGGTCCAGCAACGGGCTACACTCGGGCACATACACAAACAGGTTTCGGTGCGATCATGTTGCTATTGTTCAACCCAAGATTGTTTAGAACCAGCAACCATGACAACGCCACCGTTATGACATCACACTTCGGTACTCTATTAGTACTACACCCAGGGCTGTAGTTAGCCGTTTGATTGGTGAAAGAGAATGGCCGCAAAGCAATCGTCACAAACCCCCCTTTATATATTCCTGTCTTCGCTAGATAAATTTTTATTGGAAGTTCTTTCACCCACCCCCTCCTCATTATATCTCAAATGGATCAACTTCCATGTCAACTTTCTGCCACCTCTTCTGATCTTTCCCCTCCCCACTCTATCTTTCTCTCTGCTCCCTCTCCCACATGTTACATGTATTTTCACTCTCTTTTTCCTGTTCTCCTTCATGCTTCCACACTATTACCATGTTTACAATGAGACTCAGCTCGGGGGTTTCGACACAGCAATGTTATGTAATGTAAACGGGATCAATGTGATCCGTGACCCAAATTCGGCACGCCTTTTCTGCTCCGCCAGAATGGTAGGTTTCGATCTGGGAGGCAGGTTTGACACGGCAATTTTAAGTGTATACTAAAATAGAAAGCTGTGTTGAACTCGATGACCTTGAGATCAGGGTGTAATTCGGCTATATATTATAAAACACATTAATGATGTCTCTCTACTTACGGTCGTGATTTGTGAGCCGTATTGAACTCGCCTCTTTTAGGTATAAACAGGAACACAGGTCCCTCTTTGCAATGTTGAACCATTCCTGAAGATTCGACATAAGAACCGAGTCACTGTGTAAACACGGTATATCTCTTGCTCTGCCTCTTCCATCCACTCTCTCCTGCTCTCCGTCTCCCATATATCTTCTCCCACCTCTGGTAGGAGCAGGTGGCATGATTTCATGGTAATTGGCAGATCTGGGTCTTACTTTAGAACAAAGATGTGCCACCAAATTGGAAAGGAAAATTAGGCCATGATTCAAGAAAGGGGTCGCAATCTAACGGTCCTACAATAAACTGGATCACAAAAAGAAATGGGCGAATGAACAGGTAAGATCCCACCATTTTCAGCTGCCTTGAGTATTATTCCACTTACCTCATTTGAGATCATTAAAGATCAAAAGTGCCACAGACCCACTGAGGATTGGGATAATGGGGTTGAGAGAGCAAGTGAGCAAGAGAGAGCAAAACAGAGAGAGGCAGAGACAGAGCGACACAGAGAGAAAGAGAGAGAGAGAGAGAGAGAGAGAGAGAGAGAGAGTGAGAGAAATACACAGACAGAGAGAGGGGGAAATAATGAACAAATGCACAAGATCTACTTTTTGCTATTAAATCCTTTGGATTTTTGGCAGATACCAATATGACATAATGGAGTAGTTTTTTATGCATTTACCACTTAAGCTAAAATGGAAAACAAAAACACACAAAACTCACCTGACACTACTCTCACTGTATGTTGGCGAATCTGTGAGAAGATAAGAGAAGAAAAGGAGAGAAAATATTCGAATTGTAATTAACCAATAAAATCATTCTTGTTATGATAAGAGTCAGAAAGGCTGTGTTAATGTGGGCCTTCTTGGTTCTATGCAAGGAGCTTCAATTAAATAAAAGCCAGTTGTGATCAATGGTAATGGATTTTTTTGCAAATTTATTATATAAAAACTGGCTTTAATTTATTCTGCAAATGTTTATCCCTTGTAGAATATGTTTTTTAGAACCAGCCAAAATAAACTAGTTTACAAAAGTTCAAGTTCATTGAAAATTATAATCTTTTTTTCTTTTTCACTTCCCCCACATGATGAGGGAGCAATTTTTAGAGCAGTTATGAAATATTTGCTCAGCACTTATGTGATCCCTCATCCATTTATTTATTTATCTTATTTATCTACTTATTTTTAAGGGGGCATTATCCAAACTCAATGGCATCTTCAAGGAACACCAAAGAGAAACTTGTTTAACATCTGTGTGTGATCATTGAGCCCATTTCTCCCCCGAAATGACTGTATTTGAAGGCAATCCCAAGTTCCCCATCCAGCCATGATTCTTTCGATCTAACCAAGTGGAAGTCGGGCTCAAATGACAGAATCCAATGAAGAAAGATGGCAACAGGAAGTAATTCATGCAGAAAAGGAGTTTTCCTCAAGACTTTGAGGTCAAAGGTCGAGTACCTAAAGGTCATGTCTACCCTAGGAATGGGTGTGGATGTATTTATCATAGGTTGACATTGGGAGTTGACTGGTAATGTAAGCCCAGGTCGTTAAGGGTTGTGAAAATGGAAATTATGTGTTTGGCAGAGGCCAACTATACATGCCAGCAAAAGTCAAGGGAAATTTTTCTAACAGTTTAAAGTAAAATGGAAATAAAGAGACAGTATCATAAAATACAACAAACTCAAAGAATAGCTTTTAATAATAAGATTTGAAAGGTTTTTTCTTGTTGCCTCTGCAGAGAAAAACACATGAAATAGACCTAATAGAAAACTGAAATAAGACAATTATGGAATTGATAGGAAAACAAAGATAGTAAAATTATACAGAGTTCTGATTGGCTGTCGCGAATCATAAAATTGAAGAATTTTAATCAAGGCTAGCGGCCCATTATCTGCTATTTCTTCTTTTTCCAATAGAACTTCACTTTTTATTACCTCAACTATTTGCAGAAGAAATCAATCACGGAAGTCAAGATGAAATATCAAATTGCCAAGCTCCACAGGAAGAAAAGAGAAATAAATAATCTTTTCAAGGTCGAAACCAAGCTCAAATCCCATGTTCAATGTCCAGTCAATTACTATTTGTGTGGTCCTAAACATACACGCTGGATATGTTTGACTGTGGGTGCGTTCACGGTTGATTTTTAAATCTAAACAGGAATATGAATCTTCATCAAAACGAAATTACAAAACACCAGAAACAAAGGTTGCGTTCATGGTAACAATTTCCGGCCGTAAAAATAAACGTCTTTCAGATCTCCATTCTGAGGAGAATTTAATCGCCAAAAAGGTGAGTTTTGAAAGATGCTTAGCTCCCATGTAATATGACCATCATGACCTTAAGCATTGTACGCTGGGCTGAGGGCGGGGAATGTAAAGACAATCCGCTAATAATTAGCCTTAGATTTTCGAGCATGAACGGTGCATTGCTGATCATGATTGTGCTTTTTAATTGCATTTTGTATCATGATTCATGTTCTGGTTTATATTTAAAAATCGACCGTGAATGCACTCAACAGCAACCAGATGGGCCGAGACAAGGCATTACAAGCCTAAATATTTTTCTCCAATTGTTTCTTCAGGGGAGACAGAATGCTATTTAACCCATCTCGTGTCAAGAAGGAATTGGGCGTCCATTCTTGGATTAGATATGAACATAAACTGAAGTGTGCGTGCTAAATTTCCCACATTCTTTTTGAGCCGAATGGTTTCAGAAAAGCTTTTCCCGTTCAAAGGAACATTACTAAATTGAATGAAATGGTGTAGTTAAAAAAATTTGAGACAGGTAGAGAAACAGATCTCTCTAGAAATGCCAAATCATAAATATATGTGTAATAAGGAGACACATAAAAATGAAATGATGGCTATGATAACTTTTCACAACCTTTCCTGTTCAGCCCAATCTTGGGGTAGATGGGGGGGGGGGGGGGGCATTGTAAATATAAATATTCACAAACGGACAGTCTTTGATCCCTCCTCCCAAAACAATATTTGGAAAATAATTAATGTTTATCAGCATCTTCAGCATAGGTTTGGCTTCATAAAGAGTAAACAAGCAACAACAACAACAACAAAAAAACAAAAAAATTTAAGCAATTTTTTTTCTCAGCAAAGTTCAATAACTGGAAATCCTATGAGGTTAAGATTAAGGTTACCCCCATAGCTCTTTCCTTACCCAAGGGTGAACCTTTCCTCATCCTAATACTCCATGTTTATGCTCACAGGAACATGTGGAGATAATCTTCATGATCATGGATTACACCTTCATGAAAAGGCTTGCCTCTTTGATTGAGAAAATACCGGAATACCTACCACCGCAATCCTGCTAAAGCTTTCAATTCTAAACTTGAACCCATCGCACCCTTTTACCACAAATCCTCCTGACCAGCTCCCGCACCCAGACAGTGACCCAGGCGTTGAAGGGATCCATGTATTTGGAGGAAGGGGATGGAAGGTGGGAGGGGCTTTGATGTCATCATCTGCCAAGGATGGTTTCAACTTTCTAAGGAGACTCACATTAATTCATCAGGGGGGAGGTGTTTTACCAAGTCATTCTTAAAGGTAAGAATGATCTTACAAACAACCGGAGCATGTTCTTGGGTGCTATGCATAATCAATCAGCACAAGAACAGATCACCAGTTGTTCGTAAAGTCATTCGTGACTTACAAGTGACTTTGTGTAACAGAGTCCTTGGCTCAAAATTATACAAACACTTTTATTGGAGTTCTGGATCTGATATTAGAGAATATTTGTAAAAGGGCCCGTATTTAAATACCAAAATTGGGGGTCTGGAATTTGAGGCCTAGTTGGGCATTGTTAGGGACCATAAAGCAATGCTTTTAAAATAATACATAAATTCATAACAAATTTTAAAGTAAGTACTTTTGTTTAACGTATTATACATGAGTTCTCCCATGAGATTAGAAGGGTATGAGGGGGGGGGGGGCTTTACCCCGGCAACCCCAAGTTCTTGTACCCCTTAGCTACGTTAGTATGTTTCGAACTGATAAGAGAGTGATCATAATCAAAGAATTTCTTCTCTTTCTACCAGACATGACCTCATGTGCGACTCTTTCAATTGAGAGCATCAACTTCCAGATGTCACCACATAGTATGGAACTAGAGAGAGGTTTAGAATCAAAAGAGAGATCAGCACAGGCTGGAGGCATGCGGTTGGATGCTGAAAACATCGTTCCCACTC
>CALNVZ010001721.1:29671875-29708424 GCA_940671915.1 Paracentrotus lividus | reverse complement strand
CCGTGCAAAACTTGTTTTCTTTATGCAAATTAGGCAGACCCGGCGATAGGTTTCTCGGAGTTAATTGGGGTGTAACCCCGAGACTGCAAACCCTAGTCTTGAGTGGTATTTGTCCAGGGGGTAATTAAAATCTGTATACGGATACAGACAAGATGCAGACCAGATGCAGACAAGATGCAGATGGTTCTAGAACAACTACACGCTAGACAATTACAATCTTACCTCCCGGACCACTACCCCCGCAAAAATCTACCCCAAAACTCTACACCTAACCCTAACGATATTTCTGGGGGAGGGGTAGTTGTCCTGGGTGAAGTTATCCTGGGGTAGTTGTCCTGGGTAGTAATTGTTCAGAGGGTAGGCTAGTTGTTCTGATACGGATACAGACAAGACGCAGACAAGACACAGACTAGACGCAGAGAGGTGTAAGACAGGTTGCGACCATGGCATTATAATGTGACCCATGTGTAGCATACATTGGTATGTGGGCTTTGTCTGACATAACTGCAGTTTATTTCTTTGAAATACTTACTCTTGAAGGAACATGTACAAATTCATGTAGGCCTATAGACAATTAATGACTTTGGAAACAATACTGTATCAAGGTTTCTTGATAATGTAGCACTGTGAGCACATACATGTAAAGGCAAACATCAGTTCAAGTTTTTTTGTGTGTTTCTTCTACTGCAGCATTTTTTAAAATTTTCTTATCAAAATTCATTGACATTGGGTTGTAAACTACACATATAAAACATTTTTCAGAAATGCAAAATTGTTTCAAAGTTGCTTTTGTTAGTTCTTGTAAAGACACTTAAGATGTTTTTTAATGTTTTGATCATAATATTTATCAATTCATTCCTTCTCTTTATTGTTTTGACATCATGTTGTAAATTATCAAACAATTCTTAGTCAACCAATTGTTATTTCAAGGTTTGTTCTAATTTAATTTTATTGTATTGTAAACATTCAGAGCAAAAAAAAGACAGTTGAAAAAAGAAACTTTTGAAAAATGTTTGTAGCATTTGGTCTTGTCGTTCCTACCCCTACGCATGTAATTTTTTCGACATTGAGTAGTAAATTATGATAAATTCTTTGGAAGTCACCCTGAAAATATGTTCACAGTTCCACTGCGACAATCCCCAGGCAGGGACTCTGGGAGGAAAACAGTTGTATTCATAATTCTAACCTTTCAAAACATTGCCCTGTTTAATCCTAACATTTTCCAATCAAAATGTAATAGACTCCATCCAAACCTCATGTTAGTTTTTGGTGTTTTCACGAGAGGAAAAGTCTGCAAATGGCTAAGTGTTGATGTACATGTACATGTATGTATGTAAAGCTTTCAGGTGATCACCCCCCTCCCCCCCCCCCCTCTTTCGCAAACTCACTACCTCCGATATACTTGACATACTTCAACTTGAAGAATAAGGACAACTTTTTAAATACACCTTCCAGCCTGAAACAGGTTTCTTCACAGTTGATACTAAACAATCATATGAATTGCATGAGTGGAAAAAGAAAACATAGGCCTACAACATGTACATGTATCTTAGCAAATTGTGATAGTCGATTTTGAAAACCTATTATTTAAAAACAAGCCTTAAGAAGTCATTCAAGTCTGGTATTAAAGCTCCAGAAACAAGGTCTAAGGAACTACCGAGTGAGTCAAAAAAAACTTTACACCTAGAAAAATGTCAATAAAAAGAAAACCAATTTATAAACCCCAAATTATTTTACATGTTCTGGAAGAGTAACTCCTCCCGCATCTTCTGATATCACTTTTGTGTGGTATGTCTTCACGCTTAGCTGAACACGACGCATTGTTTGCGAACATGTCAATTTCGATTTGTGCCAGAATGGGAGTAAAATCAAAACAACAAAAAGCTAGAAAAAAGCAACTTCATCCTGATTAAAATAGCATAACTTTTTAACGAAAATGTCTTCTGCTTAATAACTTGGCAGGGGTGTTGTTACACGTATTGACTACATTTTGTATGAATATTAGATTGACCCGTGAAGTAAAGCACGAATGAGTACACATTAAAGAGTAAATTGCCACTGACAGACCTAAAAAGGCCTCCTAATACTTTTGAAAAGTGATTATTTTGTCTTTGACGTGTGCTCACTCATGCCTGACTCTACAGATCTATCTCATTTTCATACAAAATGTAGTCAATATGTGTAACATCAGCCCTGCCAAGCTATTAAGCGGAATACATTTTCGTTAAAAAGTTATGCTATTTTAATCAGGATGAAGTTGCTTTTTTTTCTAGCTTTTTGTTGTTTTGATTTTACTCCCATTCTGGCACAATTAGAAATTGACATGTTCGCAAACAATGCGTCGTGTTCATCCATGCGTAAAAACATACCACACAAAAATGGTACCAGAAGATGCGGGAGGAGTTACTCTTTCAGAATACGTAAAATAATTTGGGGTTTATAAATTGGTTTTCTTTTTATTGACATTTTTCAAGGTGTAAAGTTTTTTTTGACTCACTCGGTATAATTGAAAAGTCCACAAGTTCGGCTAAAATATAGACCCTCCCAGGTAAATCTCACTTTCAATATAACAGCATTTCAAAAAATGGTTCCCAATAATCAAACAAGTATTTTTAGCCAGAATTACAAGCAACTAGTTCATAAAATATTCAGAGTTTCAAGTAACAACTTTTTTGTCTAATTTTGCCCGCAAGATGTGGGGAAATAGGAAGGGAAAAAAAACAACTACATCAAGGTGTTTTTCTAGGAGCTTAGCACAGTCTACCCCATTCCCCTTTGTACACAGATACAGTTACAGTTTCTCCTGCCTTTGCCCTGGTGTAGTTTTAGGCCTGTGTTCAGAAGATTTTTGGTTCCACCATAATCTCCAACAAGTTTAATATAGAAATATATCTGTTTTGGTGTCATTAAAGCCCCAAAAAGCACAACATTTTCTCCTTTTTGAAAGGAACAAATCTACATGCCCTTTTCACTTCACAAGCACAGTTCTAACCTAAAACACAATGGAAAATTTCTTTATTAGTAGTAAAAGAGTGCTTCCGGGCTGTTCAA
This sequence comes from Paracentrotus lividus, assembly GCA_940671915.1. Classification (NCBI taxonomy): domain Eukaryota; kingdom Metazoa; phylum Echinodermata; class Echinoidea; order Camarodonta; family Echinidae; genus Paracentrotus; species Paracentrotus lividus. The sequence continues at coordinate 29,705,373 of CALNVZ010001721.1, read as the reverse complement.
CATAAACTTTGAAATTTTGCAAAATCTTCAAACAAAATTCAACCTTTTCTTACTTTTCTTTTTAAATCAGTAATCTAGAGACTATGTGACACAACATTGTTCGAAAGTGCTAACATCTTCCAGAGGTGTTACTCTTGGCTATATTTTTTTTTCTCACAAAATGAAGCACCCTTTTCAGTATTCTCAACAAAGCAATCTTTACATACATGTACTGTACATTACGTTAAAATCATAATCATAGAATGGATACTTTTAAACTAAATCATTTTCAAAAGTTGATTTCTTCGCTACCAACATCTCTTCTGAACACCTCCTGAAAGAACAGAGCATTTTTGGGTCAGAGTTCCCTGTTGAATTCACAAAGCATACCCCAGTGCTCCATTTAATTCCTTGTAAAATTTGTCAATAGGATTAGCCGTCTACATGTAGGTTATAGAACGCTCTGAAGAATACAGGCTTCAAGTACTTCCAGAATCCTGTTTGCATACCAAATCAAAGTGTGTACCTTTGCCAAGTATGTGTTAGTTCCTCTGGCCTCGTTTGAGCAGTGAAATTACTCTCTAATTCATTTGTAACCAAGATGAAGAAAAGCTATAAAATTGCAAATACCTAGAAAAATAACACCCTCCTTAAATTAATCTCATTCTGGTATTAGTCTGAAAGACGCAATACAAACTTTTTATTGGAAAATAGCTTCATATCTTCTGAAAAGAAGATAGTAATAGAGCCAAAATTGTTGGTATACAGATGTAGAAAATTACCTAGAGTCATCTATAGCACATACATATATATTTGAAATGATATAGATAAACTTGAAACTAGTCACAGAAATGTTGAGTTCCCTTGTTAAAAACAGAAGACCATAATGTCACAAGTACTTAGTGCAAGCATGAAAATTATGACTTTAAAAAGGAAGTCAAAACTTTTCAGAATTAACAATACCTTAGAGGGGGAGGGGGATTATTGGGTCTTGGTTTTACAATAGTTCATTACATACAAATTGTCATATGAACTGGAAAAAAAATAATAATGAAAGAAATTAAAACCAGAAAAATTCAGGAACTCAACTTACTTGCACTTAAAGTGATCGATCCCTGCACGGACTTGGTCCCGTTGTCGTTGGCAGCTATACACTTGTACGATCCTGTATCCAGCGGACCGACGTTATTAATTGTTAGCGTTGATCCGCCCTTAAATTCCCTGACAATATTCCTACCGATATCGTCCCTGATTATAGCGTCATTGCGATACCACCAGTATGTGGGCTTGGGAAACCCTCGTATCCTACAGTTGAGGGTGACAGAGTCGCCTGGTATAACGGTTTCATTGTTCATCGGGGCGTCGATGGCAATGTACGGTGGTGCCGGGGATGGGTGTGGTTCTGAAAGATACAAAAATCATTAAAATTCATTATTTAAAAACAATTATATCTATATATGTTACTAGGCTCATTAATTTCAGTGTAAGAGCAAATGGAGGCTAATTTTCCTGCTCAATAAAAATGCTCCTAAACATACATCTACAAAAGTGTCCATCTCACCCCCCCCCCCCCCACCAATTTAGGACTGTTCGTAAGGAAACAGGTTTTACTGTTAAATTGACAAATATCTGATTAATTTATGCTTTAGGAAAGGAAAAACAACAATAAATATATTGAATATAAATATCATCTCTGTTCTGACACAGAAAAACATAAAATGAAAAGTTTACCATTGATTGTTTGAAAATAGGCGCCTAATGATCCCAGATGACTAGACAGAGTTACAGATTACAATTCCCAACTACAATAAAACATGTCTTCATGTTATTCTGAATACATAAATTCATCCTAATGAATGCTATGTCATGAGATTTCTTGGTGCTCTCTGCATGAGGGCCTCATTAGTTGCTCCCTCATCAGCCCAAAGTTTGGAATTAGCTGCTTCAAGATTGATCAAGGGGAAAAGGCCACTTTGATGTTGTGAATGCAAGCGGTGTGCAAGCATTTCAAAGCTTAACTCAAGTTGTAAAATTTTAAATGAATCTGTTTATAGATTATGTCCTCATATGTTTCCACTTTAATAGAATACCTACACAATATTATACTGATGTTCCATCAATGATTTTGGATGAAATTTTCAGGAAATATCAGAACAGTTCAAATTCAGATAATAAGGGTAGACCACTATCTTGCCAACAGTACATGTAGATGCATGATATCGCACAGATTCTGTGCAAATCGTGGGCACTTCATAAGCTCATATGTGATGCATCACATCAAAATGAGAGACAAGTCGCAGAGCAAATTCATCAAAGGGTTAAGGAAATTGGTAAAATAATATTAAATGTTTAATTTTGGGGAAGGTACTCTCTTGATTTTCTGAATCTTCAATGTTTCATGAGTGCTCTATAATAAAAAAAAAAATTGAGCAAAAAGGATAAAGTGAAAGTAATAAAAAAGGGATTAATTTGCCAATATCTTTGACTCTTTTCTGGTGACTATGTGATGCATCACTAAGGCCTATAGTTAACAAAAAATGTGAAATAATTATTTTTTTATCAGAGTCAATACTTATTTTGCTCTTTTCTCAGCAATTACGAAAACTCCTGTGAATTCCTTTGGTGTGTAGTATTCATGCACTTGAATCTTTTTATGTTTTCATTATAAGCACTACCCGAGATTATCTTTAACAAGCTAAAACTGTAAAAACATAATAAAACAAAACAATCGAATGTATTCTGCAAATAATGTGGTGGGCTAATGTTTTCACATAACAGCAGGTTAATTCAATAAATAAGCCTAATATTTTCTGATTGGAGCTGATTCTGTTTCTCAACTTCCGGGTTGATGAAGAAGCCCCCATCAAGACCCATTTGTGATTCTCAAGTGTCCGGTTTCATAAGTATGATGAATAAATGAATATGTCAGTATGATGTTTCTCTGTGGAATTAAAACAGAATGGGAATGATAAGAGATATGTCTGATCTACATCGTGAGGCCACCCAAGTTTCATAGATAAAAGACAAAAAGACCAACAAAAATAACATGATGATGTCAAGACATGCTATATATCTGCACACATGCAAATATTTTGTATTATATTTTCTGTTTCTATCCAAATATGTAATGGGTGATGTGTAAAAGAAATGGTACTAGTAATAAATTGATGCTCAATATCTTTATAATCTTAATATTACATTTTGATTTAATATCGCGGTCACAATCACCCATATCTATGATTATTGCTAAAAAGTAGGCTAAAACCCGCACAATTTATGCTAATTTTTCATCTCAACAGGCTTTTCACATTTGACCACTGCCAAGTAATAAACTGGACACTCGTTTTGGACGTTGCACAAGTGATAATTTCTGAATCAGATTTCTCCTTCATCTCCTCTACCCTCTCCCTCCTCGGGCCTCTAGGGGGCAGTGCGGCAATGACAATGAGGTCTCGGTGGACCCCTTTGTCCCTGCCACCCTCACTTCATGGCCATAACGCCAACTACATGAAAAACGATATCCAAGAGTAAATTTCGGTAGGGCAATTGGGACAGTGGGGAGAATATGAAGCGTGGGTCCTTCTATAGGTTGTAAATAGCGATGGCCGCTATCGTGATGAAACGCCCAGAGGGGGCCTGGTTCAAAGTGAAGGAAGTTTGGGATTTAGAGGGACAAGAGGAGATTCCACCTTGGCTTGGCCAAACTGGTCTATCGATTTCATCCATTGCCGAGGATTTCCTTTTCCTTTCTTCGCTCTTTATTTCATTTTCTGTCGGCAATATGGAGGAGTTACATCCATATTCATTGGATTTGGGACTGTAGGCTAAAACCAATAACCTTTAACTTTGCTTCTGTGTTTTTTTCTCAGCTGTGTATTCAAACACATATGTCGAGATTTCAGAAGAAAATAATTATTGCATGCACCTTTCTAGCCAGTGGGAGAGACTAACCTTGGGAATAATATTAGGGGACTTCCATAGATGATAGGCCTATTCTCCAGACATATGTCCAATTATTTTCAACTGCAGAATGATCTGATATCTTGCATCTCATCATACACAGACACGAATGCTCTATAATTATGAGAGCATTTGTTTCACTGACTACATCTGATATTAGTCCAACGTGAGACAATTAAATCCCCCCTCCCCTAAAGGAAAAAAACAACTATTTTGTTGCCAGGCTTTGGATAAATGGTCATAATATTAGCTGGTTTTTTCCGACTTAACAAACAATATCACATACCTTGCCCGAGCTTTTGACTTGCTCAAATAATTAAAAAGCAATATTCCATCTACTCCACCCCCTCCCCCCCCCCCCTTTCGAGGTTATTCATATTGAAATGTTGAAAATATTCATATTCTTGCAATTGCATTAAAATTGTTCTTACCTAGATTACCATTGAATACCAGTCGGAAAACTGACTTTTAAAAATAATTTCCATTTCCAAAACAAATTTAACGTATGACCACTACCTGTGTAACACAAAGACTTACGATTGATAAAAAGTTACAATTGATTTTTCCCTCTGTAGCCTCATCATGGACAGGATGCTCCAAAGTTGATGATCTTAATCCTAACCCTAGCCCTAACCCTAATCTGAATCATATCCAAAATCTTAATCAATGATGTACCTGCAATTCCAAATGAGGCTACTAAGAAAAAATCAATCATAACTTTCTATCAAGTGTAAGTTTGTGTTACAGGGCACGTCTTTCTTTCTTTTTTTTTTTTTCCTTTTTTTTTTTTTTTTTTTTTTTTTGGGGGGGGGGGGGGTAAACATATGCACTGAGTAAAAAATCAAATGGTTCACTCCAAGATTATAACATAGACTGTCACAGATGTCAGGGCCTGAACAAGAGGATTATTTCAACTTATTTCTTTTCAAACTAATATTACAATTTCAGGTTCAGAGGAAACAGAGGACAGAAAGACAATAATAGAGTCAAATACAGAGATTGGCAAGTATAGCGAAAGAGTGTCCATAGTGAGAAGGCAAGAATTGGAGAAAAAACAAATTATAAAAGACAGACATGTTAATAAAGAAAGACAGACAGACAGACAGAGGGTGACAAAAGAGACAGAAAAACAAAAATAGAGACAGGGAGAGACATACATGTACATGAAGTAAGAGTAAGATACAGTTATTTAAAAGCAATACAGACATAGAAAGAGAGAAATAGTGAGAAAAAGTGAGAGACAGAGGCAGTCGACAGACATGAGATGAACACATCAAAATCTGATCCATTTCAATGAATCTGCTTCCTCATTTCAACCTCTTTACTTCAAACATATGTCACAAAAATGTCACGTCTTTGTGAGTGGAGAAGGACGATCTTGCATATCGCATGTCTCAAGCTTTTCACAACTGAATGCTAATAGATTGCCTTTGCTCGTTCAAATTCAACTCTTCTTTTAAGTTATGACATATTTTTAATAAAAAACTATACTTTCTAAAATATGACTGGTCTATATTTGTGACCTGTAGAATAATTACTGAATCGAAATTTCGTTCAATTTGAAACAATCATTTGTTAATGATTTCCATAGGAGAGTGATTGTTTGTCACAATATCTGTTTGTAGTTCACTGGACAATTTAAGTGAAAGTCCGTCTGAAAATAGCACTGGCAGCTCTATTATAAAAAAGCCCTTACAACATACATGTATACTCTGGTTGAAAAGTGAATTAAAAGGAGTATAGAAAATAATATTTAAGGTGAATTGTTCCACTTTCCCATTAAAAATTTTGGCAGAGTGGAAGAAGAGTTGAATTTCAACCCAATTTTTATTATTATTTTTTTTTTTTACAAAAACCCCTTAAAGCCAGTACGAACTAACAGCTTCGTATACCACCACCTCAAGTCCTCAATCACTCGATTCTGCCCTGATTCCTAACCCATAATGCAACATCCTCATAATGTAGTCTTATAATTCAGGCTCATTAGAATGAAAACATACTTTTCACTTCTCAATGAATTCCTTGATAATTATGTTGCCAAGTAGCAAAACACATACCTTTCCACTCAAAAGATTTTAATCTCCCCATACAAATTAAATCGTTGGTTAATTTATTCACTGTTTTGTTAATAGTTATATCAAAAGGTATACTTTAAGACTAGCTGCTTATAACACACAATCAATGAGAGTGTTGCTCAGTTCGCTCTCGCTTTAAAGAAATGAAAAGTGTGAATAGCCTTTTCTTATTTCTTACCTATCTGAAAGCACAGGAGGATAGAATGTGTGCACTAATAAGAGATGCGCAATAATCCATCGATAGATCCTAGTTAACTCCATGGTAAAGTCTTGACCGTTCCAACTATTTGACAAGGTAAAGAGACCAGTGTCTACAGCAAACTTTCAAACAACAATAGTCACGGCTGCTCCACGTATGTCCAGTATAAACCTCCTCGTTTGAAGCCAATGTGAATTCTAGCAAACAAAAGTGCTTTCCTCCCAAGCTAAAGGTTCGGATCGAGCAATTGAAAATGAAGATATCTACGGGAGAGAAGAAGGAGACGTCAAACTCGGACAAAATTCAAAGTCTTGACATTCGGCTCGAGCAGCCAGGTGGCCAGTTAAGATAATTTTTCCTTCAAATACAATAGAGCAAACACGAGATGCGGTTACTGTACTAAGGAGAGGGTAGACTCTTTCATTTCCCAGACAGAACCAGCTGCACCTAACAGCGACATTTGACGGAATTGGAGATGAAAAGTTCCCCACAAAGGGCAAGAGGAGCAGGAAAGTTCATTCCAATATACAATATAAACTCATGTTAAAAATCCAAAATAGCACGGAATCCAAAAATTGTTATGTCCATGTAACTCTGCACAGCATTTAATTTAACAAATAGCTGTATTTGCACCGTATACAGTGTCCGTAACTTGAATATGTTTCACAAGATTGTTGATAACATGTGAAGGCTAATTTAACTCTGTTTTATCCCCTTTAATCAATCCGGACATGAAGAAATGTTGCGTGATGTCTCCAAGAAAAGTCTGTCAAATCGCTAATCAGATCATACAGTTCATCATCTTCTCTCTGGCGGCAACCATACTAAAGACACAGTTGCAAGATGTACTCGTCTTTTTCTCCAATGGCTTAATCAGAAGTGACATGTCCGTTTGATAACCAAATTTTGAGTGACAGACGGGATTCGGCATAACTCCTCTTGCAGTCTCTGGCAAGTATTCCATGGATGCAATCACTGGATGAGATAACTGGCATTGAGGCTCATCAACGATGTATGTTCTATCACCACCAAACAGTGATAACAGGTAAAGCTTTATCAATTTGTCACAGGAAAGACGATAAGCGTCCTCTCCCCTCAGTGCTACCTCCTACACTGAACTGATGCCTGGTTTCGGTGGTACTGGTGGCAAGAGCTCTCTCATGTCATGTCCTTTGCTTCGTAAAGCTTGGTTGTAAACTGTCATATTGTGATTGCTCCCCAGGCTAATTCCATTGCAGCATCTTTTGTTTGGGGACGGGGTCTTAAAAGGAAACTCATGACAATTCAATCAATGTATAGAGAGCCTTGAGTGGAGAGTATGGAGATAGCAGATTAGTGAGAGAAGCATTAGAGAGGGGTAGATTGTATGAGAGGGGGGGGGAGGTTATAAAAATGTTTTGTCTGTCACAAAGTTAAGAAAAGTGATTCATGAGATTCTCTGTGAAGATGTTATCAAGTTATTCAAGTGCCTGTCCATGTCTATTCAACTATGGTGGTTCATCAATGGGCTAGCATTCCGAATGCTTTACAATTCGGCCGCACAAACAACAATCCAGTCGTTTTTAATACTCCATTAAAGCTTCGTAACTTGGTTACAGCGAGCACTCTTTGTGTGAGCACATTAATAGAGAAGACCTTCTTTGGTGCATGGGCTTTTAGTAAAACCCTGCGACAAAACCTAGAAGGTAAAAACCAGACGAATCGATCCAGAGAAAAGTTTCCAATATCGCAGCGAGATTCTGTGTAACTACATATCCAAACACTACATCGAGACAATGCAATGAGAGTATCTGAAACAAGTCCTTCCTTCCCCTACTCCAGACGGCCTGTAAACAGTCACTTAGCTTACAAAGCACAGGTGAAAAACACTTGAAGATGAGGATCAAAGCTGCGGCATAATGAATGCATAAAAGAGAGCTTCCCCTAGTAAGAAGAAGGCAGGATCAAGCTAGGCTGGGTGATTCAAGCCCCTTTCAGGACGGCTTAGCGCTAGGTTTGCACCCCTGCGCAGTCTAATGACCTCTAAGGGGGTTAGCACACAAATGTGCCGAGAGGTAAAGAGGGTTGGGCCTGGGAAAAAAAGAGGGATTAGTATTAGCTGGTGAGAGAGAAAGGAGGGGAAATCGCTCAAAGGAACCGCCCACCTCTAAAACAGACAGCCTCCTAACACCATTTCAGGATAAATCTAGAAAATGAATGAAGGAGGAAAAAACACTTCATGTCATTCAGCACATCCACAAAGCTGGCTTGATGAAATTCACTAGACCTATAAAAAAAAATGTGTGAAATGGTTTGATTCTTGTGATGAGTAGGCCTACCTTTCTCATCAGCTTTATAAGGACATGCCAATCACTACCATTCAAAAATCCTAAAAATGGCCAAAAAAACCCTGGTAAGAAAAGGCAAATATGGGGAAAAAAGCTACAAAAAAATATAAAATTAAAAAGCGGCTCAAAATAGATTGAAATATAGAAATTTGGAGTAATATATCTCCTGAATTCAGGCAATTTCCATAAAACTAGCATTTCTGTTAAAAATGTCTAGACATGGTACAAGAAAGCCATGTTTCGAAAAGCAATGATGGATGCCATCATGAAATCCTACAAAGGTAATGTAACGAATCCCATCCTGAACAGTACCATCATTAGACTAGGTCCTCCCTGCAACAATGGAACCTGTTCTAAAGCTGGTCCATCCCTCAAAAAGGAACAAGGAGGGCTTCGCTCGCTAATTAGGTGAGGGTAAAGGACCCCGCAAATGGAAAAAAACCCTTCCGGCAAGGTAATGCCACTCATAATAGATATTATGACGGATGGAATGGGAGGGACGTCTCCCGAAGAGAAATGAGATAAACAAATCCCGGGACAGTCCGGGTTTTAGATGGCATCCCACACAAGATACTGACACTCTGATTATTGTTTCAAGAAGGATATTGAACTTGGTGCTTTGTACCGAAAATAGGAAAACACCATTATCTAGAGCATTATGGTTCTTTTGTATACATCCATCTCAAATTATGAGTGAACTGCATTCTTGAGTATGAGCGTCACGGGCACGTTTACACAATTTGATATTTTATTTTTGAGTGCATTAGAGAGTGTTATGATTTACATCTTTATTAATGAGCTGTATTTACAGTTATTTATTTAATATTTTTTTCCTGAACACATCTTTCTTTTTTAATTACTTCCTTCCCTTATTTCATGTGAATAGAATTATTTTTATTCTACTGGAAGACCACCACATCATAGCTACAATAAGCAGGGTTTTTTGTTCTTTCCATCAACAAGATACAGTTAATCTCCTGTTGAATGGTAACATAGATATATAAACAATAATAATACTTAATATTTATTCCGCGCTTTTCCCATTACGCCCATTATACAAGCACATACTGCTGAATAAAATGTATTTCATGTTGTTGTTTAAATCAAGATAATTCACAACTAAATTAAAAGTTGGAGAGAAGAAACTTTCTATATAAAGTAATCATGAAAAGGGGGCAATATGAACATTTGACAATAAATATGGTTCATACCTGCCTAATTACTATCAACTTAGTGACAAATAAAATACGGTTCATAAACTTTTTTTCCTTCTAACGATTTGTCTCCTGCGCAAGCGCCAGAAGAGCAGAAACTCATCTTTATACAAAGAGTTTGCTCTATCGATTCCAAGCAGAATCTATGCAGGCAATTTATCTATATTCTTTAGCTTGTTTCTAAAATAAAAGAAATAATTGGTTGTATGTCAGCACGCAAGACCACACTGAAATGGAAGTGAGGGTAGGAGGGGAGGTGAATTGGACCTTGGCAATACTGACCGTGCAAAGTTGAGTTTCTTTAAAGAGATATTTCTAATATATTATAAGGAAATTCAAGAAAAATAATAGGGAAATGGATTTTTACATGCTTAGGGGCTACATGTATGGATATTTTTAACCAGGAAAATAAAAGCTTGTGAAAAGCTTCCTAGAAGTCCCATTTGTTGGAAACCACCGTTATGCACACACATAGAGAGACCGTACATGAAAAATGTACTGCAGGCATATTGCGAGGGAACTCCAAACTTCATTTCTTAATTTGATTTTCTTATTTCCATTGCTTTTATAAACTTCCTCCAAAAATGTTTTGGTACATTTTTCCCCCAAGTTTTGAACATAGAGCACAAAATATCGCTTGATTCAGTGATCACCCATTTTTCGTCACACCCAGAGCACCAATTTTTCTTTAAACCCACTGACCGTGCAGGAGAGTTTGAGTTTCTTTAACATTGACCTAGGGGGTGTGTAGGGGTGAGTGAGCAGGGGCTAACCTTACCCATTTTGTTGTCATTACTTGGTCACTTGATGAGATTCTTGATCCACCCTGGGATGGGACTAATGGTTGAACCACCAAACAGTTTGATATCCCCAGGGGCCGATGCCACATTTTTGTCTGAAAATCTATCTTCATGTTGATTTTAACGAAGAGGATGAATTTCAAAGGCAATCAATCAAGCGTGCAAGGCTCAGTTTATCACAATATTTCACTAGTGACTTTGAAATGCAGTATTTTATGATTGGATGTAGTCTGTCTTCCACGAAACAATGAATCTGTCAAAAAATCATATTGCAATACTGGTCCAAAGTTTCCTCCAATTTTATACTTTTCTGATGAGAAGTTTATGTCTCAGTTTGCCTCTTTCTCACTCTTACCATTCACAGTTTCAGATTTATAACTCTTATCCGTGCTTAAACTGACTGATTAAATAACATTATTTAGGATGAATGGGATTATATTTCTCATTTCTTAACAATGGTATCGGTAATATTTTGATATATTGCAATAGAATTTGACGATTTGTATTAATACCTCAAGACAATATGACATTGTCATCATTTAATGTTGGACTGATTGTCAAATTTATTAAAAACAAATTAAGTTCAGTGATGATTAATAGGAGACTCTCATAGTCTGGTCTGTAAATATTGGTCACTTAACCAATATCAAACAATAAATTTTATATCCCCGGCAATCAAAGCAGATCGATATTGAAAACATCTGGATAGATGTAAATATAACATTGTTATCACTTTAATAAACCTGATGCAACAATTAGATTAATTAATAACAAATAGCTTTGGGTGAAATGAGACTACTGTCTGTTACCATGATTATAATTGGGAAATACATTTTGATATCCCCATCAAAGTCGGTCAATATTAAAAATATATACAACGTATGACATTGTCATCCCTTAAATAAACCTGACTAACAATTAAATTGATTAATAACAAATTATTTGGATGAAATGAGACTATTGTCTGTTACAACGATTATAACCATTCAATACATTTTGATATCCCCATCAAAGTTGGTCGATATTAATACATCTTGATAATATGACATTGTCATCACTTGATCTTGACTGATGGTTGGAGTAGAATGTTTACAATGTTCATCAACCATGACAACAGGGTAGACAAGAAGACTGGACCACAGCTGTCACATGACTGGAGAAGATGTGCCGTGATTGGGCGTCCCCAGACTCTTGACGACGACGGGGACATGGTTACATGAGCGTTTGGGAGTCGGGGTGACAAGATAAACGGTAGACAAAGGATGTCATCGGATGCCTTGTTGTGCAGTTTTAGTCATGGGATCTTGTTTTCTCTGTTTAATGGTATAAGCTAGTATGTGGCCATGTCTACATGTACATAGTACATATAAAATGTATTTTATTGATATCAATTTACATATGAGTATTAAAAGTCTTTACAACTCATGACATTTTGACCACCACTCATCTGTTTAATATAATTCCCAATAAACTTTTTTAAAATTATTTTACTGGACATAATAGACTACCAAGTAAATTATTAATCTAAGCCCCTTTGTCTTTTCTAACTAAAAAAAAATACAATGCAACAAGGCAACTATTTATTATGAGGGGTCTCAACCAAACAAATACCATACTCTACAGGGTATCAACTTCAACTTGCAAAAGTTGTATAGATACAAGTTGAAATTGATCAAGGGTCTTTATGAAATTCAATATTACCTGCAAATGTCCTGCAAGTTTAGCATAATTAACAATACATGTATATTTTGGCTTACTGGTACAATTCATTCCAAAATGAATCAACCTTTACTTTAAAATGTTCTTGAGAAAATCTGATATTACCTGAATATGTCATGATTCTTTCATGTAATAAGCAGTATATTTTGGCCTACGTTTCATTCCAAAATGAACTGACCTTTTAATACTGATTGTTTGTTTGTTTTGTGTTTTTTTCCATTAACAGAGCAAAAAAAAATTAAAGTGAAAATGAAAGAATGTGATCGAAAAGGAAATAAGATGAAAGAGAGATCGAGGGGAAGGGGAGGGAGAGAAGAAGGATCGGAGAGGGATCATTATTAAGAGTAACATACATTTGTAGATGACTGAGAGGCAAGAAAAGAAGGACATCAAGAAAGAGAAAGTGAAGACAGACGCATAACCCATCTTCTATCATGCATGTAGAATAATGAACTCCCTGTCCCCTATTGCCTTGGGCTCCCTGGTTTAGGTTACACATTCTCATATACCTCAATACATACAGGCATGTTGATTTCTAGCTAAAAGTTCAATAATGATATGTCTACCTTAAAGGTGCTAATTATAATTTTTGTTCTACATTTTTTGCTTTTTCTTTAGACCCTAATGTTGACAAAGAATAAAGATGAGTATTTTTTAGCACAATTATTATTATTCTGTTTTTATCTACAATGTATGTGTATGTAGCTAAAAAATATTGATTATAATATACCATTCTAAATTATAAATTATAGACCACAAAACTAGCGAAGCTAAACCAGAAAACTAGTGAAGCTTTCTAGTATCTTTATTAATTACAACTAAATTTCTTACTTTTTTCTCTATTTTCTCTTGGTTTTTTTTGAGGGATTTTTTTTGGTTTTTTTGAGGGGGGGGGGGGAAGGGAGGCTAAAACATTACACTATTTATTTTACTCTCTAGGCGAAAGCACAGCCAGATACATGTTAGAGTGTACATGTACTTGAAGAATGTACTGTTTAATGCAAAGATAAAGTAAAATGCAAGTCATACATTACATTAACCTGAGAGCAATTTTTTTTCTATGAAAAAAAAAAGTTAACACCTTTTTGCTCTTACGATATAAAGATATGATATATAAATTCCTGTCCAAAGGCCTCTTGAATACAAAATGGCGGTCTTTATGATAATCTGACCTACATAATGTATGTTAAACATTCTCCATGAAACAAGATAGTAAACCTGACAGATGCAAAGGCAGATGGAGTGTGAACCCCAAACCATATCAGATCTGGTTAAGAATCAACAGAGTGGAGGAGGGACAAGTATAGGGTGCTTCATGGTCCAAAAATTAAATTTAAACAGGAACATGATACAAAATGCCATTTCAAAACACAGAACACTATCATGATCACAGGTCCATTGTTCATGGTCAAGGCTGTTCTAATTTTCCTCAGAATGGAGATCTGAAAGATGTTTATATTGACGAATGCTAGGTTTGTTTCTCTTTGCGTCTGTCTTTTTAAAATTGCGTTTTGTATCACGATTCATCTTCCTATTTAATTTTTAAAATGGACCATGAACACACCCTCAGTTCTCTGACATATTAAATGCAATCATGGGGTGGCATAATGCGCGCAGGGTGCACCCACATATGTTTAGAGGAGGGCTGGGACAAGAACATGTAAACAGGAATGCATCAGGTTCATTTGCAAATGCGTCCTATTCACAAATCTCAATCTAACTTTAAAGATGAATAAGCCTAAAAGATTCAGATTTCCACTGACTTGATGTTATTTTTTACACACATATTCATAATGCACTCAATGAAAAATACATGTATAACTGATTGATATTTTACGCAAAAATATGGATATTCTGAGATTATACGAAAAATTAAGTTGATCACAAATTCTACTGAAAAATGATTGCCAAGATCATCATCATGTTAATCATAATCATGTTGATTTTCACATATAATGAGAAAAAATCTGCAAAAATGATGGCATGCTCACAGTTCTACTTTGATGCTATCATTCGGTGGACTTGTGCATGACAGAATAAACCCCTCAGAAACAAAAGTGGGATAAACTTGACAGAACTGATATGATACAATGCAGGATGCATGAAGTGCGATTCTCAAGCATGCATTGATTACTGGCCAGTGCATAAAGAGAACGGTCATTGCCCTACTCCAGCGAGCTTGCCGCTCGGGCGTCCCGTTAAAGGGAATATAGTAGAGTGGGAAAGATGAACAAAGTTGTAGTGAGCTTTCCTGTTATTTTAATGCTATTTGTGAAGAATATCATGATCAAAAGCTCCACAATAAAAGATTGCTCTTCATTTGCCTTAATAGTCATTATATGAACCAAAATATACCAAAACAGCTGATATGTTTGGGTCCCAAACATTTTGTGTTGCCCCATACATGCATTTCTGTGTTAGTGTATGTGACTCAATGCTGATTTGGGTTAATTTCTAATCATTTTGGCAATTCCAAAACCTCACAGCACACAACAATGCTTTATAGGTAGACTGTTAACAACCTTTAAAATCACTTTTAGACAGTTTTTTCCATGTTTCAATGCCATGACCAGAACAATAATTTCACTTTAACCATTTGACACGTCCATCTCCCAAGCCTTGCGCATCCCAATTACCACCACCACCATCATCCCCTATGCGATGGCTTGGTAATTGGGTCATGAACGGTCCTCTTCACCCCCTGCGGCTGATTGTCATATTTGATCATCAAACTCAGAGGGAAGCACGGCTTCATCTCTTTAAGATGATGAACAGTAGCGAGACATCACACCTACACTGTACCTTCTTGGAATGAGCACTCAGCAGTTTCAGGTTGATATTAAAAAGAGGGATACTCTGTCCCTGGTGATATAGTTTGGAACTGAATATTATATTTTTATTTTATTTTATTTTTTAATTCAAGATGTAGCAAATGTGTACCTAGTTCTTGAATGTAGCTATCCAAGAAATGCACCTACATGTACATGTAACTTCTTTTTATAATGTGCAGTCTCTGTCCCTGATGATAGTTTGGACTGAATAGTACATTTTCGATATGTTTTTCTGCAAATTCCTTGTTTATCATGTATATTTTTTTTAGTATTGGATATTATACTTTGGTAAGATATAAAAATCTAAATATGACCCACTCAACCAAGGTGTAGAAAATATGTAGTGGGGAACATTTGATAGTTATCGAAGACATCGCACCGACCTATCTTGGAAAGGGCAGTTTCAGATTGATATTACAAAGAGGGATACTCTGTCCTTAGTGATTGTTTGAACTGAATAAGATGTTATTCATATTTTTTTCTCTTCAAATTCTAGGAGAAGCAAAGGGTTCCAATTAGGTAAATGTAAATAACTTCTCTTTGAAATACTTCTCTTTGGTATCTAACTTAATAAATCTATTAATCTGATTTTTCAAACGAAGAATGGTACATTTACCGAGTGCAAAGTGATGATGGTTGAATTGAAAAAGTTAATAATTTCATTTACTTCTGTAATTGCATCAGCAATTTAGATGTATAAATAGAATGATGTGGCATGAAAGCACTTCATTGATTTTTAAAATTTGTAGGATTAACAATCTATATGTGTCATCACATAGCATCAATAACCCACTCTTCTACCCATTATATATTGGCATATTTGTAATGTACTCACAATAATTACACTTCTATATGTATTTCATACTCAATGATAACCCAATATAATGCAATAATAGAGCATCTGTAACAAATAAAGAATTTAAAATTGTATTTATTTTCAAAGAGTCATTACATGTTACACAAAAAATATTGATTCACAATTTTCTTGTTTTCAATCATCTACATGTAGGCACATTGATAACTTCAAAAGATTAAAGTTTTACATTATGAAATGCTAGATCCATAAAGTTTCTGTCTTCAATAATTCAAACATCAAATAAACAAAACTTTTTAAGAGTCATTAATCTCTAAAATTGATCTGTAAAATACCTGGCAAAGTAAAGCAATTTCTCTGAACTATATGTATTCCACTATTTTGAACTACCTTATCAAGTATTCATATGCAAAACTCCCAATAGATTAATGTGCATTAACATGATAAACTTAAGCCCTAGAATGTATTGATTTTGTAAATTGGGAGTAAAGAGCTAATTGCAATCAATATAATGCAATTAAGAATAATTTGTTATGTAATCAAATATGCTACCGCCAATCATACTTAATTCCTCTGTGGATTGAAGAGCGACCAATCAACCACAGTGTAGAAGTAAATGGAGATTAAAATGTACAGACAAAAAAGTTTTACAACAAAAAAATTAAGCAGCAAACAAAACAAAAAAATATTGAGATGATAGGGACCCACATCACAGCACAAGTACAGGGGGTGTGCAATGTCCCCATTTAAAAAAAAATAATAATTCAGCTTTCAAATGAAACCAATTTCATATCAAGACCCAGGCTCTGTTTAGACAAGATATCAAACTGAACCAAGTGTGGAAGAAAAGTGTTAAAAAAAAACACCCTTTTTGGGTATCGAGTTCATAGCACATGGTGTAGAGAGGTAGAGACAGAGTGACATACAGAAAGACAGACAGACAGAGACAGACATACATGTACATATATACAGAGACACAGGCATAAATGTAACTTTAGATATATAGAGGAGAATCTCAGAGAGAGAGAAGAAGAGAGAGATAGAAGGATCTCGAGACATACCGATACAGAGAGCGAAAAACTGACACAGAGACACATGATACAGAGAAACATCTATACATGGAGACAGACAGAAAAAAAAATTCAGGAGGTTCAGGACAAAAAGTAAGTAAAAGAAGAGAGAATGTACACTATTCATTAACAAAAGTTCCAAGAAACCCTCAACAAAAAAATCCCCCCTCATACAACAATCCCAAAACCAATACATTAACATCTACTGAAGATCGAGGTTCACAATGTACATTTATTGCTGCCCTGATCATGACCTTTACATTATAATCAGGACATGGGACTGTAGGCTACACTTAGACAAAGACCATATCAGCACAATGTAATCAGAGTAAAAGTAGAAATCAGGCTATCAGACATCTAACTAGAAAGGGTAAATTGAGATGATAGATGAAGAGAAAGGGAAAAGGGTGGGCTGTCTTTATTAAGCAGGTTACGGCAGGGATCAGTTTCTCCTATTAGTTGTAAAAGATTGAATTGAAATATATCTTTGATTCTTCTGCAAAATCTTAATCATATTTCCACAAGAATGGTTACTTTGAGATTGAGATGATAGATTCAGAAAAGTTAAAAGAGCAGGCTGTTTTAAACAAGGTTAGGGCAGGGATCATTTTCTGTTATCGATTGTAAAAGATTGGATTTAATCATTTCACAATGATTCTAATGCTAAATCTTTACTGTATATAAGATGGTTTCTATTTTCTTTCTTTTTTCAATCCAGTAAAAGTTGCAGTTTTAAAAGATTCATATTTGCTGATATTTCAACTATCTCATGTACATGTATGAATTTTCAAATTTTTATCAACATCCTCCGACAAATCGCATGAATACATCGGCAGGAAAACTAATAATCCTGATAAAAACTGCTTGTAAGGTGCGCATGTACACATACGTGTAAATGTTCAATGCATTGCTTTCATTCCAACTAAAATTAAATTCAAACTTTGAAAATGGGTATTTTCAGATTTACCAAAACTATAGGGGCCTAACCCACCTTTAAACAAGAATACTGTTAAAGCTGGTGTATAGTTTCGGGAGAAAGAAAAAATTATTTTGATTCACATTAAGATAAATTATGATAGATTGAATCGCAGAACTATAATAAAGCAAATTATAGTACTTGAAATCTCGTTTTAGTGTCTTTATTTCATAATATAAGGATAAAAAAAGATAAGTCGGGGACCCGTCACAGGTTAGCGCTCACGTGGAAAACCAATGGGGATTCTCTTGTGTGGGTGTTACACACAGATCGTTCGCACTAATTCCCGCCGTAACCTCGGGCGTGCAAATTTGTCAGCAGAGGTCTAAATGGCAGTTGGATTGCGCTATATTCGAACTTTATAAATGAAATTCATCAGAAATATTGAAAGGAATGTTACAAGATCTCTCACACATATCTTTTAGTGCAATGTGGACAACATGTAACTACATTTGATCGGTTTTGTGCCAATTCCTTTTTTGCTACCAAAACTATACACCAGGTTTAATGTTCATGTACATGTACATGTATGAGTGGGTGTGCGAGGGGGGCACCAAACTTCTATCTGAAATGAATCAGGTTTCAAATGCAGGGACGTATATCCATTGGGCTAAAAATAATTTTGATAAAGATTAATTCCTGTGCCAGCTGTTCACTCTGAGCCTTATGAAACTTGAGGTCACGAAGGTGGAAGAACATGAGGTCAAAGGTCATCTAAGGCATGACAAATATGGTCGGCTACAGAACACTGATGACAAGAACTTCATGCAGGGTTACACATATAGCATTTAATCATTTTTATGAAAAATATCCTATGATGACAACGTCATAACTTACAAGCTTCTATCAGTATTTCAAAAGAGAGAATAGGTTGATATACAGTGAAATGAAATGTTAGCTCATGATGTGTCCATAATGAAATAAATATAGCCCCCGTGGGCGAATGATGTATTTAAAGAGCTGACATGCAAAAGGGACTAAATCCACTTTTGATGAAAATTGAGTTATTGATATCAGGCCATTGTTCAGGTACGTACCCGTCTTTGAACAAAAGGATTTTCTTAAATGTTGATTGCAACTGTTAAAAAATTAATTTGTAATTTCCCTTTTAAATAGATGCATGTACAAAATCTGGTAAAGAAATGCCATTTCCTCTGAAGTTATATACATTTGTAAGTGGATTTAATCCCTTTAGCATGTAAGCTCTTCATTTAAAGAATCGCTAAACTTTGACACCTTTGTAAATGTTTCCAAGGTGGAAAAACATAACAGTCTCAAAATCAATCACACTTGTCCCATCAATTAAAATACGGCAAAGAAATTTGACATATAATATTGCAGGAAAGAGAAAAGTTTTCATATTTTTTGATACTTTGATATGGTTTGACATTCAACCATCGTGTAATGTTTCATTCTTTTTGAATTCATGGAATTCCTTGTAGACAATCGATCATGGTTTGACATGCATCTGTCACTCCAGACTGGTACATGATCCTCTCTCATGCTGCCCTTGGACCTTGACTCATTAGTTAGGGTGTCATGAGATATGATATGTGGCTGGGGGCTATAGGAATGAAGGGATAGCTTTACCACCTTGGCTGTTAACGCCAATGATAACAATCAATAAAAAAACTGACTGATCTCAAAAGGCATGCTTCCCTTCATACTATCACGTGGGTTTATGATAATAACTATGATTTATAACAAATTGTTCTCATAATGATGATATTTAGTAAGTATTGACATAAATAAAGCATTTTTTCTTCTTTATTTTTTTTCGATCATCCCAAAATTAGCCACGGTGCTGAGACAACAAGGGAGTATGCAAGCTTTCAGGAAGTTTTTTTCTGCAATTTTTTTTTTTACTTCACAATTCATAATGCTATGCATGTCTTAACGAACGACTAGTGACCAGTTATTGTGCTAAATGAATAAGAATATCATTAGTATACTATAGCACCTGAGAGCTTGTTCCAGTTGTTCTTGAATACATGTACATTGTGACTTCCTCACGACTTGAATCACCCTGAAAGGAGTGTGGCATAAACAGATTAATGCCTTGCCATAGGATGAAGCAAGTCGTTCCAAAGCAAATCAAATCCCAGCTCATTTTCACTTTAGACTACAATAATTCCATAAATTCACTTCCATCAGGTGTCATAAATGAAACAATCTTTGTGTACCACTAACAATTTTCAGAACGTGGACTTTTACCCAGGTCAGACTGACATGAGACTGAGATACTGGAATGACACTGGACTCAACAAAACTGTCACATCCTGCATGGCCATGACTTTATAGATCATGGGCCTACAATGTTCAGAATCGGCTGAAAAAAGCGACTAAAGTAGCAATTCATCACAATTCCTATCTCAAAAATTAAATATAAATCCCCCTCTTTTCCCATCATCTTGCCTGTGGTTTTGTGAGTGCCAGCAAATGTGTCAGGTTTGATCAATGTTGCGAAGACAAGAATCATAGTGGGCAAGATCTTGACATTGGACCTTCAAGTTAATTGGAATTTAATTGCTCTGTGAACTGAGACCTACTGGAAGAGTGCATGATGGACGTGTGAGGCGCTAAAGGTGATGGGGAAACATTAAAGCAGAGATTTGGCAATGGATGTAAACTATTCATCTATCGTATAGTATATCGGCTGTTTGAACCCGGAAAAATAGAAACAAGTTTTCAAAGGAAAAGTTGAGTTTCTTAACTATGTCCTCTAGTTTCTATGATTCCATTACATTTGCTTTGGCAACAATTGCTTTGCAGAGAGTTGCATGATTTTACCTATTCTATCAGAATAATAAAAGATATAACAAACTGAAAAAAAAGATATGGTCACGGAGATATAGAGGATATGAAAGGAAAAGAAACCCAAAAATAATGGGAGGTGTAGAGAGGGGTGCAAGACAGAGAATTGGAATAGATGGACAATGACTTTAATAGAAACAATCCATTAAGATGAAGTATAGTGCATGTAGATAACAGCCAAGTGACAGCAGTGAAACTGACCCCGAATTAGAATCGGTTCCACTGGTGTGACTCTGCTATAAACCTGAAATATTGCAGAAAGTAAAGGACAATTTTACAAACAACAGAAGAAAAGTAAAAAGAGAAAATGGTAATTTTAAATGAACAAGAAACAAGTAAAAAGACAGAAAAATATGGATACTGTAGATGGACAATGTGATGTAGATATAATCAAGAAAGGCTCACCCCAAAATATGAAGTTCTTCTGATGTTTTTCTAGTGGTTGATGGAGGAACTGGATTGGATGTAGAATGGACCGTAGGAGTACAAGACGCTGTAATGAATAACAAAAGCACGACACATGAAAATAAATTATGCAAATACAGACAAATAATGGGAATGTCTACATTATACAATAAAAGTCAATAAAATTTCACTCCCTCCCAATACATATTCAAATCAAAATTTCATGTTCATTTCTTTCACACATTCAAATCATCAGAATACAATTATCATCCTCATTTTAATTCAGGAGGTTGGGGAAATTATATTCATTCTAGCTCATGTTTGTGCAATGTATAATACATTACTCAATAAATAATACTGAAAAGTGATTGGATAATGAAGAAATGAGTTTTCAATTATGCAATAATTCGTACTGGAAGGTAGTGCAGGTTCAAAGTGCAACGACTGACGATAACCATCGTCAGATGGACGTTACAACCACACACCAAAATGACAACGGAGCATGCAGATGTCAGTATTGCCGATCAAATTGGCCATGACAGCAGCTCCTATTAGTCTTCCACACTTTACATTAGGCTTGAATTACAAGCAAAGCACCAGTAATTTGCCCACCATAATGAAAAGTATTTATCCCCCCTCCCTAGCATCATGCAGAGGTAATTGATAAAACTGAAGCGCATCCACGCCACATTCATTCATGTAAAGTAGCAAACGTGCCGACTCATTCTCCCCTTCAATGTTCGAGGAAGTTTTTTTGGCGCTTTTTCAATTTAGGGGTGGATCAACCCCGTTTCAATAAAACACTGAGACAGCGGAGTAAAAAAAAAATGTGGTTTGAGGTGCCTAAACCAGGGATTAAACTCCTCCCGCATTCTGCTATTGAATTTCTGAAATTGGAAGATCAGACGATTCATAGCAATTTGGAGCAGAATTACAGTTTCCGGTTTGCAATATTGGAGAATGTGTCGAAGCAATTACTGATCAAATTGCTTTTTCGCATGGTATCCGAAGGAGAAATAATGTTGACAATCACTGCATCATTCTGCATTACCCACTTGATAAGGATAGATCATTCTAAACCAGGCTGCTTTAATCTAAAAGCAATTGTGTCTCATTTTTTGCATTTATTGGAGAAAAACAACAATTTGCAATTATAGAGGAAACTTACTGACGAAATTGAAAGAGACTACACTAATGATCCACAATATCCTATCAATATAATTCTTGTCATTCTTGATATTATAAGCGATTAAGACTCCTTTATTACTTTGTGTTTCAATTATAATTTTAAAGACATATATCTTGTTAATTTCTGACCGGTAATTCAAAATGTTAGTGTAGGGTTACATTAAGGCTTGGTCAATAAAACTTTGAAAAACCTATAATTTTTGTTTTTGTTTTGCATGAGGATGAGGTTCAATTTTATTTGTTGGATTGTTTCATTAGAAGATCCAGACATGTTTTGATAATGTTTTTTCTATTCCTTTATTGCTCTTTGATTTCAATAAAGTGATGTACCAAAAATGTACATTCAAACCATTAAAACGAAATCACGTCATACTTTTCTTTATTTTAAGCCTTAAGGGAATTTACAAATAAAATTACTGACATATACTGTATTTCATATTTTCAAGAAATATTTCACTTGGTGTTTGTTTTTCCAACTCATAACACATTTGATTGATTTTTCAACATACTCCAAAAAAATGAAACGTTTAAGAGGACCATTAATGTCAAAATATCACCTCACCTCCTGATATGCCCCACAGTTTTTATCAAGCTCCATACAAATAACATACAAATCATACACTGCTGCCTGTCTACAGTGTGCTACCTTTGACACAGTAAGCTGTGCTCATAAACTAAATAGTATCCATCCCCTATATTTTTTTTTTTTTTTTTTTTTTTTGGGGGGGGGGTTAAAGTTTATACCATGGCTCCATAGGGTCTCTATGAATGTAGCCCCTACCAGGGAGATGGAATCCCTGCATTAAAATTGCATTTTTTTTTTTTTTTTTAATTTTGCGGACTAGTGGGGGACCATGTGCACCATGACCCCCATCAGTGGTGCTCCCTGTTAAAAAATTCAAAGAATAAACTAACCCCAGGCCCTTAATTCAACGCTGCTCTAATGCATGAATCTCTTTATATAATAACAGAATTATATACAAAGGGTTAATATTTTTCTCAATCAAACATTGTCGAAAGCTATAACACCATGCCTTTAAGTTGAGGGTTCTGTCACTTTCATGACCTGCTACCCCCAAAACAAAAATATACGATAAATGCCACTTTTTTAAAACCAAGAAGATTATGAGCGAATGGTCATCACTTGGGGCGGTATAACAGGCCGTAAACCAAGCCAAGGGGACATAAAATTCGGTTTTATAGGCCGGTGGGATGGATTGTGTACTAGCTGGATGATAGGAAGAGACATGAACTTGCGAGTCATTACGATATCAGATTTATGGGTGCTAAAACATGATGGCTGAATGGGAGGGATAAATCCCTGTCATCAGATCAACTCATAAAGATGGGATAAGTGTTAAAGGTACTATCAGCAACATGGGATGCTAAAATAGAATCAGAGGTAAATATATGATCACTAACCTACATGATAGTCTTTGTGTTGCAGAAACATGTGAACATGTACAGGCCCTAGACTCCCGTAATTCCCAAATTTAAACCAGAGCTTTACCTACCCCCCCCCCCTTCCCTTACAAAAAAATAAATAAAGAAATAAAAAAAACTGTCCTGAAAGCACTGAAAGAAATAAACTGCCTCTAACTGAGACAAGCTACAGAACATGTGCAAGCACCAATTAGGAATACTCCAGTTATAACCTAATGAGGCAAAACCCCCACTACTTCAATGCACCATTGAAGCCGAACCAAGCATTTTACAACCAAACTACAAAATACAGATTATCTTCTTTAAGTCATGTGACATACAATAGGAATTTAAATTTTAAAGCTGGGTATATAGTTTTGGTAAATCTAACAAGACACAACATAATGAAAAGTTATATATGATGAAACACACATCAGGTTAAAAATGAAATCAATACACAAGCTGCGCATATTACCATAAAATATTTCATATCAGTAGTTGGGATCCCCCAAAAATGTATCAATTTTTTTCTTCTTTACGTGTACATGTATGTGTATATGTCTAAAACAACCTTAAGACAGGTATCAAAGGAGAGGGAAATTAAGACCATCACTTACACATTTTATGAAGGGCTGATAATTAGACAATGAAGAATGCAGAGATCAGCTTTTCATTTTATTTGTGTATCTATATTTTTTTTTGTTTACTTTGTGTTGGACAGAAACAGAGTAAGCCTTAAATGAGCCTGGATAAGAATTCTGAAAAAGTTAAGCCATAAAAGTGCTAATTTATCAGAGAAACCATACAATATCTTTGCAATCAATCCCATTACAGATTAATACAATGAGAGTGGTTCTTAGGGAATTAGCACTTTTAAGTTTTGACACATCCCACAGGTGTGAATTTCTAAATATTCTATATTAAATATCGTACATTTCAGGTCAATATAAATGATAAAATATTGTAAATGTAAAGTGGCAGAGGCACTTCTAGCAATGGGTATTTCTACTTGTACAATGCATGTTAACAGTTAAATATGCTGTTCAATCATATCTAGGTCTTCTCTTTTTTATTTGAAAGCATACCCTCTTTTAGTAGTATATTATGAAGTTCATTCTATCATTGTATACGGTGTAAATGCTAAGTCGATAAAAGTCGATAAGAGGCTTTCTAGTTTCTATGAGTTTCTGCACGTCAAACGCTTGTGACAGAAATACAAATAAGTACAGGTCATCAATATTGCAAACATACATGTAGATCTATTCTAAATGCATAATGCAGAATCATATTTGTCTACTAATGGGTACCACTAAACCCTGAGCTTCTGTCCGGTTGCAACGGAAGGCGTCTTTTATATTAATCACGTCATGGTATTCCTAAGAACACCTCCAAGCTATACAGGGTGTATCAATAAAAACGGGACAGATTTGAAAAGTCTGCCAAAATTTCATTTCAAATTATTATGTCTATATTTTGATGTTTACAAAAGGGAGAGATGGTGATAGTTCGGGAGAAAGAAAAATTATTTGATTACATTAATAATTATGATAGATTGAATCGCGAACTTATAATAAGCGAATTATAGTTACTTGAAATCTGTTTTAGTGTTTTATTCATAATATAAGGATAAAAAAAGATAAGTCGGGGACCCGTCACAGAGCGCTCACGTGGAAAACCAATGGGGATTCTTTGTGTGGGTGTTACACACAGATCGTTCGACTAATTCCGCCGTAACTCGGGCGTCGCAAATTTGTCAGCAGAGTTAAATGGCAGTTGGATTGCGCTATATTGAACTATTATAATGAAATTCATCAGAAATTTGAAAGGAATGTTACAAGATCTCTCACACATATTTTTAGTGATGTGGAACATGTAACTACATTTGATCGGTTTTGTGCCAATTCCCTTTTTTGCTAACAAAATATACACGGTTTAATGTTCATGTACATGTTTATGAGTGGGTGTTGCGAGGGGGAGAAACTTCTATCTTGAAATGAATCAGGTTTCAAATGCAGGACGTATATCATTGGTAAAAATAATTTGATAAAGATTAATTCCTGTGCTTGTTCACTCTGAGCCTTATGAAACTTGAGGTCACGAAGGTGGAAGAAAGAGGTAGGTCATCTAAGGATGACAAATATGGTCGGCTAAGAAATGATTGACAAGAATTCATGCAGGGTTACACATAATGCATTTAATATTTTTATGAAAATATCCTATGATGACAACGTCATAACTTACAAGCTTCTATCAGTATTTCAAAGAGAGAAATAGGTTGATATACAGTGAAAATGAAATGTTAGCTATGATGTGTCATATGAAATAAATATTAGCCGTGGGCGATTGATGTATTTTAAGAGCTGAATGCAAAAGGGACTAAATCCACTTTTGATGAAATTGAGTTATTGATATCAGGCCATTGTTCGGTACGTACGTCCTTTGAAAAAGGATTTTCTTAAATGTTGATTGCAACTGTTAAAAATTAATTTGTAATTTCCCTTATTAAATAGATGCATGTACAAATTGGTAAAGAAATGCATTTCCTCTGAAGTTTTACATTTGTTAAGTGGATTTAATCCTTTAGCATGTAAGCTCTTCATTTAAAGATCGTAAACTTTGAACCTTTTGTAAATGTTTCCAAGGTGGAAAAACATAACAGTCTAAATCAATCACACTTGTCCATCAATTAAAATACGGCAAAGAAATTTGACATATAATATTGCAGGAAAGAGAAAGTTTTCATATTTTTGTGATACTTTGATTATGGTTTGACATTCAACCATCGTGTAATGTTTCTATCTTTTTTGAATTCATGGAATTCCTTGTAGACAATCGATCATGGTTTTGACATGCATCTGTCATCAGACTGGTACATGATTCCTCTCTCATGCTGCCCTTGGACCTTGACTCATTAGTTTAGGGTGTCATGAGATTGATATGTGGCTGGGGTATAGGAATGGAAGGGATAGCTTTCACCTTGGCTGTTAAAGCCAATGATAACAATCAATAAAAAACTGACTGATCTCAAAAGGCATGCTTCCCTTCATCTATCACGTGGGTTTATGATAATAACTATGAATTATAACAAATTGTTCTCATTAATGATGATATTTAGTAGTATTGACATAAATAAAGCATTTTTTTTCTTCTTTATTTTTTTTTCGATCATCCAAAATTAAGCCACGAGTGCTGAGACAACAAGGGAGTATGCAGCTTTCAGGAGTTTTTTCTGCAATTTTTTTTTTTCTTACAATTCATAAATGCTAATAGCATGTCTTAACGAAGACTAGTGACCAGTTATTGTGCCTAAATGATAAGAATATCATTAGTATACTATACACCTGAGAGCTTGTTCAGTTGTTCTTGATACATGTACATTTGTGACTTCCTCACGACTTGATCACCCTGAAAGGAAGTGTGCATAACAGATTAATGCCTTGCATAGGATGAAGCAAGTCGTTCAAAGCAAATCAAATCCCAGTCATTTTCACTTTTTAGACTACAATATTCCATAAATTCATTCCATCAGGTGTCATAAATGAAACAATCTTTGTGTCCACTAACTAATTTTAGAAGTGGACTTTACCCAGGTCAGACTGACATGAACTGAGATCTGGAATGACACTGGACTCAACAAAATGTCACTCCTGCATGGCCATGACTTTATAGATCATGGGCCTACATGTTCAGAATACGGTGAGAAAAGCGACTAATAGTAGCAATCATCACAATTCTATCTCAAAATAAATATAAATCCCTCTTTTCCCATCATTCTTGCCTGTGGTTGTGAGTGCCGCAAATGTGTCAGGTTTGATCATGTTGCGAAGACAAGAATCATAGTGGGCAAGATCTTGAATTGACCTTCAAGTTAATTGGAATTAATTGCTCTGTGAACTGAGAGTACTGAAGAGTGCATGATGGACGTGTGAGGCGCTAAAGTGATGGGGAAACAATTAAAGAGAGATTTGGCAATGGATGTAAACTATTCATATCGTATAGTATCGGCTGTTTGAACCCGGAAAAATAGAAAAGTTTCAAGGAAAAGTTGAGTTTTCTTAACTATGTCTCTAGTTTCTATGATTCCATTACATTTGCTTTTGGCAACAATTGCTTTGCAGAGAGTTGCATGATTTTTACATATTCTATCAGAATAATAGATATAACTGAAAAAAAGATATGGTCACGGAGATATTAGAGGATATGAAAGGAAAAGAAACCCAAAAATAATGGGAGGTGTAGAGAGGGGTGCAAGACAGAGAATTGGAATAGATGGACAATGACTTTAATAGAAAAATCCATTAAGATGAAGTATAGTGCTGTAGATGCCAAGTGACAGCAGTGAAACTGACCCCGAATTAGAATCGGTTCCACTGGTGTGACTCTGCTATAAACCTGAAATATTGCAGAAAGTAAAGGACAATTTTACAAACAAAGAAGAAAAGTAAAAGAGAAAATGGTAATTTTAAATGAACAAGAAACAGTAAAAAGACAGAAAAATATGGATACTGTTAGATGGACAATGTGATGTAGATATAATCAAGAAAGGCTCACCCCAAAATATGAAGTTTCTGATGTTTTTCTAGTGGTTGATGGAGGAACTGGATTGGATGGTAGAATGGACCGTAGGAGTACAAGAGCTGTAATGAATAACAAAAGCACGACACATGAAAATAATTATGCAAATACAGACAATAATGGGAATGTCTACATTAATAAATAAAGTCAATAAAATTTCACTCCCTCCCAATACATATTCAAATCAAAATTTCATGTTCATTTCTTTCACACATTCAAATCATCAGAATACATTATTATCCTCATTTTAATTCAGGAGGTTGGGGAAATTTATTCATTCTAGCTCATGTTTGTGCATGTATAAATTACTCAATAAATAATACTAGAAAGTGATTGGATATGAAGAATGAGTTTTATTATGCAATAATTCGTACTGGAAGGTAGTGCAGGTTCAAAGTGCAACGACTGACGATAACATCCGTCAGATGGACGTTACACAACACACCAAAAATGCACAGGAGCATGCAGATGTCAGTATGCCTGATCAAATTGGCCATGAAGCGCTCCTATTAGTCTTCCACACTTTACATTAGGCTTGAATTACAAGCAAAGCACCAGTAATTTGCCCACCATAATGAAAGTATTTATCCCTCTCCTAGCATCTGCAGAGGTATTGATAAAATGAAGCGCATCCGCACAATTCATTCATGTAAAGTAGCAAACGTGCCGACTCATTCTCCCTTCAATGTTCGGGAAGTTTTTTTGGCGCTTTTTCAATTTAGGGGTGGATCAACCCGTTTCAATAAACACTGAGACAGCGGAGTAAAAAAAAAATGTGGTTTGAGGTGCCTAAACAGGGATTAACCTCTCCGCATTCTGCTATTGAATTTCTGAAATTGGAAGATCAGACGATTCATAGCAATTTGGAGCAGAATTACAGTTTCCGGTTTGCAATATTGGAGAATGTGTCGAAGCAATCCTGATCAATTGCTTTCGGCATGGTATCGAAGGAGAAATATGTTGACAATCACTGCAATAATCTGCATTACCACTTGATAAGGATAGATATTCTAAACAGGCTGCTTTAATCTAAAGCAATTGTGTCTCATTTTTGCATTTATTGGAGAAAAAACACAATTTGCAATTATAAGAGGAAACTTATAGAACGAATTGAAAGAGACTACACTAATCGACAATATCCTATCAATATATTCTTGTCATTCTTGATATTATAAGCGATTAAGACTCCTTTATTACTTGGTGTTTCAATTATAATTTTAAAGACATATATCTTGTTATTTCTGACCGGTAATTCAAAATGTTAGTGTAGGGTACATTAGGCTTGGTCAATAAAACTTTGAAAAACCTATAATTTTTGTTTTGTTTTGCATGAGGATGAGGTTCATTTTATTTGTTGGATTGTTTGATTAGAAGATCAGACATGTTTGATAATGTTTTTCTATTCCTTTATTGCTCTTTGATTTCAATAAGTGATGTACCAAAAATGTACATTCAAACCAATTAAAAGAAATCACGTCATACTTTTCTTTATTTTAAGCCTTAAGGGAATTTACAATAAAATTACTGACATATACTGTATTTCATATTTTAAGAAATATTTCACTTGGTGTTTGTTTTTCCCATCATAAACATTTGATTGATTTTTCAACATACTCCAAAATGAAACGTTTAAGAGGACTATAATGTCAAATATCATCACCTCCTGATATGCCCCAGTTTTTATAAAGCTCCATACAAATAATAATCATACACTGCTGCCTGTCTACAGTGTGCTACTTTGACCAGTAAGCTGTGCTCATAATAAATAGTATCCATCCTATATTTTTTTTTTTTTTTTTTTTTTTTTGGGGGGGGGTTAAGTATTTACCATGGCTCCATAGGGTCTCTATGATGTGCCCTACAGGGAGATGGAATCCCTGCATTAAAATTGCATTTTTTTTTTTTTTTTAATTTTGCGGCTAGTGGGGGACCATGTGCACCATGACCCCCATCAGTGGTGCTCCCTGTAAAAAAAATTCAAAGAATAAACTAACCCAGGCTTAATTCAACGCTGCTCTAATGCATGAATCTCTTTATATATACAGAATTATATACAAAGGGTTAATATTTTTCTAATCAACATTGTCGAAAGCTATAACACATGCTTTTAGTTGAAGTTCTGTCATTTTCATGACCTGTACCCCAAAACAAAAATATACGATAATGCACTTTTTTTTAAAACCAAGAAGATTATGAGCGATGGTCATCACTTGGGGCGGTATAAAGGCCGTAAACCAAGCCAAGGGGACATAAAATTCGGTTTTATGGCCGTGGGATGGATTGTGTATAGCTGGATGATAGGAAGAGACATGAACTTGCGAGTCATTACGATATCAGATTTATGGGTGCTAAAACATGATGGCTGAATGGGAGGGATAAATCCCTTCATCAGATCAACTCATAAAGATGGATAAGTGTTAAAGGTACTATCACAAACATGGGATGCTAAAGATAGAAGAGTAAATATATGATCACTAACCTACATGATAGTCTTTGTGTTAGAGAAATGTGAACATGTCAAGGCCCTAGACTCCCGTAATTCCAAATTTAAAGAGGCTTTACCTACCCCCCCCCTTCCCTTACAAAAAATAATAAAGAAATAAAAAAAACTGTCCTGAAAGCACTGAAAGAAATAACCTGCTCTAATGAGACAAGCTACAGAATGTGCAAGCACCATTAGAATACTCCAATATCCTAATGAGGCAAAACTACTTCATATTGCACCATTGCAGCGACAACGCTTTTACAACCGAACTACAAATACAGATTATCTTCTTTAAGTCATGTGACATACAATAGGAATTTAAATTTTAAAGCTGGGTATATAGTTTTGGTAAATCTAACAAGACACAACATAATGAAAAGTTATATATGATGAAACACACATCAGGTTAAAAATGAATTAACAAGTGCGCATAATTACCTAAAATATTTCATATCAGTAGTTGGATCCCAAAAATGTATATTTTTTTCTTCTTTACGTGTACATGTATGTGTATATGTTCTAACATTAAGACAGGTTCAAAGGAGAGGGAAATTAAGACCATCACTTACACAATTTTATGAAGGGTTGATAAATAGACAATGAAGAATGCAGAGATCAGCTTTTATTTTATTTGTGTATCTATATTTTTTTTGTTTACTTTGTGTTGGACAGAAACAGTAAGCCTTAATGAGCCTGGATAAGAATTCTGAAAAAGTTAAGCCATAAAAGTGCTATTTATATCAGAGAAACATACAAATTTTGCAATCATTCATTAAGATTAATACAATGAGAGTGGTTCTTAGGCGATTAGCACTTTTAAGTTTTGACAATCCCAGGTGTGATTTTCTAAAATTTATATTAATTATCGTACATTTCAGGGTCAATATAAATGATAAAATATTGTAAATGTAAGTGGCAGAGGCACTTCTAGCATGGAGTTTTCTACTTGTACAATGCATGTTAACAGTTAAATTGCTTTAATCATTCTAGGTCTTCTTTTTATTATCCTCTTTTGTATTTTATGAGTTTTCTATATTATACGGTGTAAATGTTCGATAAAGTCGATACTACTTAGATCTTGACACAATGAGAATAGTGATAAATGCTATGAACTTTTATCGTCTCGTATTTTTTACATATGAGATAATAATTTTTATCTGCTTGAGTTAAGCTACAAAAGCCTAGAGCTTCTATTTTCTATGAGTTTTGCACGTCAACGCTTGTGACAGAAATACAATAAGTAAGGTATCAATTTGAAAATAACTGTCGATCTATTCTAAATGCTATAGAATCTATTTGTCTATAATGGTACACTAACCTGAGCTTCTGTCCGGTTGCAACGGAAGGCGTCTTTTTATATAATCACGTCATGGATTTCCTAAGAACACCTCCAAGCTATACAGGGTGTATCATAAACGGGACAGATTTGAAAAGTTGCCAAATTTATTTCAATTATTTGTCTATATTTTGATGTTTATAGATGCTTGAAGTCTTATCTTTCAAATGCAATTGACACAATAAGTTTCGTTCAAGCCTGAGGCACACAGAACGTTTTTGTCGGGGGCTCAAAAAAAGCTTGCGCACAAATAGAAAAATTAGAAATACGATCATCAGATTCTTGCTTACCAGCAGACTTACTTTTAACCTTTTATGATCTTTGCCATTGGTTTTAGAAATATGCTTTCAAAATAAATTTACAAAGCTATTTATTTACTTTAATTGCTTTTTGTTTTGTTTTGTTGTTGTTTTTTTCACGTTAACATGTTATCTTTTAGCACTGAATATTCCTCGAACTAAGAAAAATAAATAAGAAATGTTTCACCCAATAAAGGGGATTTGGTTGGTTGGAAGATTATTTTGATTGATTGACTGCTTTGTTAATTTGGTTGATTGATTGTTTGATTGATGGATTGATTTATTAATTGATCGATTGATTGATTTGAATGAAGGATTGTGATTGACCATTTTTGAATGATTGATCGTTTGGTTAATTCATTGTTTCTTTAAATGATTGATTGATTGATCGATTGCTTTTTTTTTTTATTGATTGTTCAAATGATTGATTAAATCGTTGGAAGAATCATAGGAAATACCTCATTTGACTAATAATCATTTTCAGTGTAAAGTAAATCAATCCGAATGTAGCACCCGATTTAAAATAAATAATACCCCTTTTTTAACCTTAGACAAAACTTTCCGTGTTCGTTCAAGCATGAACAAAAAAACAATCATCAATCAATCAATCATCATAATCAATAACATCATCAATCAATCAATCAATCAATTAAACAAGCTCGACATCCCTTTTTGGGTTGACAAAAAAAGGCATTTAAGTTTGAAGGAAATTTAATGCAAAAGATTACATATTAAAATGACAAAGAAAAACAAAAACAAAAACAACAAAACAATTACAGTCAATAAAAGCTTTGTAAATGAATTTCAAATCATAATTCGAAAATATTGGCAAAGAAAAAGAAAAAGTTTAGAAGAAGACTGCTGATTAGCAGAAGTCTGATGATCATATTTCTCGTTTTTCATTTTGTGCGCAGCCTTTTTTTGAGCCCGATAAAATGTTTGTGTGTACTCAAGCATGAACGATTTTTTTTTTTAATCACATTTGAAAGATAAGACTTCAGAGCAACATT
>CALNVZ010001721.1:29622433-29669574 GCA_940671915.1 Paracentrotus lividus | reverse complement strand
CAGTATGGTGTGAGAAATTGCACATTGTGTATTTTGTATAAATATTTGTCTGTAACATTTGTATTATATGTAAGGGTATTGGATATTGAAAGAGTGCCAAA
The DNA here is from genome assembly GCA_940671915.1 of Paracentrotus lividus. NCBI lineage: Eukaryota > Metazoa > Echinodermata > Echinoidea > Camarodonta > Echinidae > Paracentrotus > Paracentrotus lividus. The sequence continues at coordinate 29,669,473 of CALNVZ010001721.1, read as the reverse complement.
CTACAATTATGGATAATGAGCAAATAGCTGAATTTCTATGTACTTTCCAAATTACAAATGAATATGCATTCTGTTTTTCTTAAATTTTTAATAACTGATGAGGGCTTATATTGGGTGTTTCCTGTGATTTTGCTTTAATCTTTGCTTATCTGAAGATGTACAATATTCAACAAAGTATAGATACTATCCTTTACTCATATTAATGGAATTTAAAAAACTTTGATTTTTGCATGTTTTGTCAGAGTTAATTTATTGGACATGTATATTCATGTAGATTCTCCGGTGATTTATATAGTTTGTTCGTCAAGACAACAAATCAGGGAATTTTTTTCTTTCTTTGCGGGTAACTTGGAACATGGTAACAGCAACAATATTCCAAATCGAGGCTATCCGACAACACAATATTCTATGGTATGCGCAGGCTGTAGCCAAGAAGGCTAACATTCTATCGACCCAAATATGGAAAATAGCAGTCAGAGTCACAAGACAGTTCGTACTTTTGCCCGTTGTTTTGGAAATTACATGTTTAAAATGCCTTTTAAGCAATCTGAAAAGCAGATTTACATGACAATAGCTCTCACTTATTTCATCTCTCTTGTTCTAATTTATCACCTATTTTCTTTCCTCTTGATTCCTCTTTGCTTCATGCTTCTTCATGCTTTATATTCTGTCTAATCCGGCGATAATAGATCGTTCGTCTAGTTTTAAATGGCTATTTCTGGAGGCGAAAGATGGTTTTCCATGAATAACTGCATCTATTCTTGTCTGTATTTCATCCTTCTCTACGTGTTCCAGACCTCGTTTTGCACGCGATTTCCTTGTATTTTCTGCTAATCCCTCTAACGTATCATTACTGGTTTTTTTCGCATCCATCCTCATAGATCGTTTGCAACCACTTGCCAGAGCCATTTCTTTAGTTGGTGTCACACTTTTTGTTTGTCATGACAGATGTGCTAAATTTTCCATGTTTTTCCCCCTTTTCCTTTTTAATAGAAAAACCCTCCCTTTTTTGGAGTTTATTGGTTGACAGAATTTCTTATCTGTCTTCTCTTTTGAAATTTCTTGAGATTTCATTGAAGAATTAATGATCATTTTTTTTAATTTCAATTCAAATTACTATCATCTGAAGATATTAACCTCTCAATATTACATTTGTAAATTAATTGGCTATTTGAACCAGGTGCTTCGTGTAATAAACAGATATGGGAATGTGAGAAATTGCACATTGTGTATTTTGTATAAATATTTGTCTGTATACATTTGTATTATATGTAAGGGTATTGGATATGAAAAGAGCTGACAACTACAATTATGGATAAATGAGCAAATAGCTGAATTTTCTATGTACTTTCCAAATTACAAATGAAATGCATTTGTTTTTTCTTAAATGTTTACCCATAAACTGATGAGGCTATTATTGGTTTTCTGTGATTTTTGCTTTCTCTTTGTTATCCCTAAATGTACAAATATCTCAACAAAGTATGATACTATCCTTATATCATATCAATGGAATTTAAAAAATCATGTTGATTTTGCAATGTTTTGTCAGAGGTTAATTATATGTACACTGTACATATACATGATCAGCATATCTCCCGGTGAAAATTTATATAGTTGTTCGTGCAGACAAAACAAATCAGGGAACTTTTTTTTCTTTTGCGGGTAACTTGACACATGGCAATTTCCAATCAGACCGCCCTATCCCGACACACAATATTCCCTATGGTATGCCCAGGCATGTCAGCCCCAAGAAGGCTACATTCTACTCGACCCAAATATGGAAAATAGCAGTCAAGAGCTTCACAAAGACAGTTCCGTCTTTGCCCCGTTGTTTGGAAAATTACATGTTTAAATGCATTTTAAGCAATCTGAAAAGCAGCATTTACCATGACAATAGCTCTCACATCTAATTTCATCTCTCTTGTTCTATTTATCAACCTATTTTCTTTCCTCTTGATCTCCTCTTTGCTTCATCTTCTCCTCATGCTTTTATTTCTGTCTTATCCTCAATAATAGATCGTTCGGTCTAGTTTTAAATGCATTCTAAGCGAAAAGATGGTTTACCATGACAATAACCCTGCATCTATTCTTGTCTCCGGCTATTTCATCCTCTCTCTACGTGTCTCCCAACCCTCGTTTTCACCATTTCCTTGTATTTCTTGCTAATCCCTCTAAACGTATCATTCTGGTTTCTTTCGCATCAATCCTCAGTAATCGTTTGCAACCACTTTGCCACCATTTCTTTAGTTGGTGTCAACAACTTTTGTTTAGTCATACAGATGTGTAAATTTCATTTCTTCTTATTATAGAACCTCTGTTATTTTTTAACCCAGACATGTTCTTATCTGTCCTTCTTACATGACACACACAAAAATAGGTTAATCTATGTTTTTAGTCCCTTTTCTCATTAGCTTGATTTAGCTCTTCTCAGAATCCAGTCTCCTCCTCTCTATGATGATTCGTCTCCCATCATCACCATCACCACCATCATCACCATCATTATCATCACCATCATCATCATCATCAACAAACATTATGTATCATTCCACCACCATCATCACCATCAACAATCACACCCCACCACCACCACCACACCACCATTTATCACCATACTACCACCACCATCCACAACCATCAACACCATCATCACCGATCATCACCATCACCAACCATCATTATCATCACCACCATCATCACCACCTCATCCCACTCATTCACCACGATTTCATCACCACCATCATCACCACCATTATCAATCAGCCATCATCGATCTCATCATCATGTACATCCATCATCATCATCACATTCATCAGCACATCATCATTTTTACCTCCTTACAACGACACCCAACAGACGGTTTCCAAATTATCTTTTTTATACTCTCATGCCGCCATTGCTTGCTGACTATTGCTTCATTTCCACTCCCCATCTCTCTCCTCAAAATCATACAAAGGATCATCTATTGGCTCTCACGATCGACCCTCCACCACACCAGAGATGGGAACAGCTAACAGATGCGCTCTCATTTGCCTTCCTGTAACATGGCCGCGGCGGGACATGGTAATGTTTAATTGGGTACAGAACGACAGACAAATCGGGGACACCCGGGCTTCTAGGAAGAAGATCCAGTGTTATTCTTCTCGTATGCATTTGTAGAAATGCCATTGTCCTATTCAAATCTATTTGCGAACAAATTACTTCAGCCAATGCAATATTAGCGGCTGGGCGTAGCTGGGGAGGATTAAAATATTTGACCTCTTTTCTATCTTTCCCTTCCTCCATCTCTCTTGACCTCTCTACTCTCTATCTTGTCATTCTATATGTCTCTTCTTCTTATTTATCATTCATCATTCATGTTGTGATGGGTGTAAGTGATATTTCTTTCTCTTACTTTTGTGCACCAATCTTCACCATCGGTAAAGTGCTCCAAGACTTGGTTATTGTGATGAAATTTAAAACTAAAAGCTTTTCAAGTATGCCATCAGATTCCCACTTACTCAAAGTGGATGTCATGCTGTGTCAGAGATTGAACCTATGAACTTCTACACGTTTGAGCCCTGTGTTCTAACCACTTATGTACAACAGTCATTTTATATGAAAGTGTTCAGACTTGACACTTGTACATGTGATAGTACATGTAATTCCACAGAAACTACCCACAAGTAAGCAAATGTGACCATGGATAAAACATATTGAAAACATTCACAGCCCACCCATTTTATAAGAGAGCTTCTTACATTTACTGGGCTTAATTTGCATTGATGCGGAGCTTGCCACTGTCACTAATGTTGTGCATTATCCGAGGGAGCAGAAATTCTAGGTACTTCATCAATATGCCTCTAGCCAGTATCTAAAGACAAGAGTGCCTGATAAAAACATGATGACCTCATCCCCTATAATAACTTCTCTAAACATGAGAAGGGTCAGTAACATGAACACTTAACCTAAAGCCCCTAGCCCCTTCCACACAAGAAAATTATTGTAAAGCATAAATTTATACAAGAAACATATTTAATCCCCAAAAAGAGGATCTGGTTGGAGAGAAAACACCATATCTTTAGAAACTCCTACTGTAATCGTGGAAATATTCCGGTACATTAATTTCCGGATTCGCGCAAAATCGTACGCGCTAATTTAAAAACACGCGAATATATGAGCATGCTTTCTTATGCATCTTTGAATGGATATTGACGTTATGTAAATGCAGCGCAATTATGAACCTGCAAATATGTTTTGAGCCTCTAGCGCGAAAAAAAAATCGCCGCGAAAAATAACAGCAAATAACAGCATATCACGGAAAACGATGCAACATCACACAGGATTTTCAAACTCTATTATAATATTGTTTTTTAATTATCCTACCAAAAAAAACTATTTGTCAATACAAACTGGTGTAAGATAGTGGCTTCAATATTATTTAATTTAAGATATAATTATTTTGTGCTAAAAGATGCAAGTTCTAAATTTGCACATAAAGTTCAGATGATCACATAAGCTGACCATGGTTTAAAAGCAGATGTGAACACAACATTTATGACAGTTGCGTCAAAGAAACTCCAGAGGAAGGTACATTCTCCCCTCTCATACAATAAAAATCAATTGCTTGCTTAAAATCAGGGCCAACACCTCAGTCACAATGAAGGATCAAAGCAAGAAAGATGATAAAACAACCCCTGGGTGGTGTTTCACTAAGTCGGTCATAAGCTATAAACAACTTTACCAATGACTGGTGATCAGTTCTTAAGCTAAATGATGGAGAATGTGAATAGTATAGCACCGAAAAACATGTTCCAGTCGTTCATAAAGTAATTCATAACTTTACAAACGATTAAGCTGGCAATGGCCAAGATTTTGTCAGGTTGGAATCACATTACCTGTAGGTGGTGCCTTATCAGACGGAAGTTGTGAAATAGCCCATTTCAAGACAGGTCGAGAGGAAAAGCCTAAATTCAGCCGAGATATAAATTTGCTACTTTACCAGCAATAAATGTACTTCTAGCTAAAGCTTGATATGGTGCACAATTTAAGCATGGTGTCATCCGACTGCTCAATTTAGCAGGCTATTTTGGAAATAAGACCAAAATGATGTTTCCTAACTTTTCACACATCGTCTGTTGGGAGCCATAAGGGCGTTATTGCATCTGATAGATGTTCCGTTGAGAGCCAGAAGGGCGCTATTACTGTATTAAGTCAATGGTAATAGCGCCCTTCTGGCTCCAAACGGAACATCCTTTATCTGCAATAGCGCCCTTCTGGCTCCAAGCCGACGACATAGTGTGCTAATAGAGAGAAAGAGCCTGATATTCTCTGATCTGGCTAAATTCATGGGATTAGAATTGCCAAGCTATTTCGAAACTTTGCCCTGATGAAGTCCTGCCTATATGGGTGTCTGACTGGGGTTGAGGAGGGGGCTGAGGGAACGAGAGCAAGCAAAGGCAAGGGGAAGAGGTAACCTGATCTTGTGCTCATCCCACATCGATCCCATTAGGGAATGAGCCAGAGCAAACCTTTGTTCAAGCAGCAGTACATCCCTTCGTCCTCTGCCTCAAAAGAGGAGCGCGCAATCCTAGCCAATGGGTGTGTGGTGGTAGGAAGGAGATTGGAGAAATTGACTGTCAAGCTTTGATAATAGACTCCTATCTTCAGATAAGAAGAATGAGAAGCTGAGATGCCGAGAAGTAGACCGTAACAAATTGCTGCTATGTTCACCAACATTAAATGAATCAAAGAGTTTCACAACAGACATCAAACTCTATAAATACATACACATGCATCGCTGAACCTATCAAACTGAGCAATTATACCGACACCTACCCAAACTCAGGACTGAAATTATCACTTATTTCCTCATCACCTGGCCTCAAAGGGTACCCCGACACTAGCTGTCCTAGATCCTCCTTAACCTTGTGTTGTAGACAAGAAAGAAATGGGGTAATTTCCTTCAATTCAGTGCCCCAAATTGCCTCATGAAATAATCAATACTTTCCTGTTAAATCGATAATTTACACAAACTGGGAAACATGACCACACAGCGACACAGGTTTTGTAAAATGGCGGATCCAGTAATGGGGAGATACCCCTCCCCCCTGATTTTTTGAGATTTAAACAAATTTTACTTAATATCAGAAAATTGGAAACAGCCCCCCCCCCCCCATTTCAAAATCTTGGTTCAGCGGCTGTCTGTATAAGAATCAGGGCCTTTCCTTGCAGAAGCCTATAAAAGGGGGGATTTCACAGGGTACTCAAACAATTTGCGAAGGATAAAATACCAAAGTCCAATATTCCTTTTTATGCAGCAAAAGTTTTTGCTGAATAAAAAAGAATGACTGCTGGACTCTCAACACTCATGTCATTCAAAAATCGTTCAGGTACCCCGTGAAAACCCCCTTTTAAACTGCTTCATCACATCTCACCTTAAAGCTAGACCCATTTTCCACTAATCCCCCTTCACCTTGACATTTCCTCTCAAATCTTATATTTTCACACTTGAAAGTCCAATGCATTCAGTGAAGTGTCTAGCGTCCTTTCAAGCTCCAATTCAGATAAATTTATAGTGCCTTGATCTGAAAAGGAGAAACAACATCAATGTATTACATATCCACTACATGTACATGAACACAAATTTACGAGGCCCATGACTTGTCTTGCAGGAAAATTACTGGACACTTGAATTGTTCACTTTACTCAGACAAAAATAACTTCACGGTTTACACTATTCCTACACTGGACAAAGTAACAAACCGTAACCTTAACCTGAACTTAAACCAAAACCTAAAGTGAAATGAAAACAAAATATTTGGCAAAAGTCTTGTCTACAGGCCTAAATGTAGAGCAAGTACAGGTGTAGAACAAAAGTTCCCTGACAAAATATCGGAGAACCTGTAGGGCACGTATGCAAAATAAAATAGATTATGTATTTGATTTTTTGGAAGGAATATCATCCTATAAGTAGCCTACTCATTTACATCCCTGGGTTGAGTGTGGCTTGTGTAGATTAGTGTTTTACCTAGGAACATTCATGAAGTAGCCAGGATTTGACACAAGTACATTTTACCCTTTGATCAACAGTCCACGATCAAAACACATGTAACAGTGATAAATGCACCTCCAAACTACAAGACAAAGGATAACTTTAACCTCCACTTTCATATAATATTGATTGTCCCCCAAAGGTCTCATCAACTGTAAAATAGGTCAATGGTCTTTAAGAATTCATGGGGATTCCGCTCCACCTTGAGTTTCGTAAATGATTGAGGCAAGTTTACCTAGATACGTGCCCTTGATGAAATCACCATTACATGGTTGCACCTGCAAACACCCTGGTTACTGTAAGCTTATTTAGGTTTATTATGGTGAGGTTTCATCCTGTATAAAGAACTCATGAATTGGAAATATATATGAGCTGATGACAGAACTTGCCGAGGGGGGGGGGTGACAATCACTGTATCACAGAGTGTGAAGATTCAAAGTTTATAAACTCTATAGAATTAAACGCTTTTAAATCAACTTCAATAAAAATGATATTCTGTAGGATAAGCGCTTTACAGACATATAATTACTCCAGTCTTCGGATTCAGGCTTGGCCGCACAAAATGTGTGCACACTCTCCACTCCCTGAGGAGCATTCCAGCCATGAATATATTGAGAATGATCGATTGATGCAATAAGTAGGCCTAGTTGACTTTCAGCATTATTGCAACTAGACATTTCATCAGAGGTCTACTGCAGATTTAAGTTAACGAATCCAGAAATGTTGATGTTTGTCACGAAATAATGACATCAAGGTGACCCACATTCTGTCAAATGACCAGGTGAGGATATTCTTATTAAGTACAGTTACAGTAACCCCAAGAATTGGAACATTCCGCATTGAGCAAACATCCAAAAATTAACCTTTCTACACGTGTTTGCCGCAAGTTGTATTCATTTGTAACGCTTGTGTATGTTTTTCCTTTCATTGTGCCCCAGCTTCAGCCCCGCTGGCAAAACATTCAGTCTTTCAAAATTGGTTTTCATTCGATTTCTCAGAGCGGGATCCCTATTCACGGAGGGAAAATAATGTGCCATAAATTTCCATTCAGCACAAAAGGTTTCGAGATGGGATAAAAGAGCAGTGGGCAAACAGAATGACAGGCCGACAGCTCTCCCTAGACTTCACAAACATACTTTTTTTAGAGTCTTGTAGTTGGTATTTCCATACAAATTAATTGTATTCGCGGTACAGTCACTGTAGCTTGCATTCAAAGAAAGACCATTCTCCAAGCCCCCCCCCCCCCCACCTCCTCTGATGTCACAACTCAAGGTTGACCCATTTCTGTCACTTTTTTTTGTCTCCACTAAAGGCAACATCCCTCAATGCAGAGCTGAGGTTTCCTTCCAAAAACCAATGTTTAAAATAGAAGATCTATGCATTTCATAGTATTTTTTTTCTTTTAATTTTTAAGTTGAACACCTTATCATGAACTAAACGGACTGCATTGGAAAAAAAAAATTCAAAAACATTCAATAAGAATTAACAAAAATGGCAAAGACTTTTTTCCAAGTATTCTGTACAAGTATTTTAAATTTTAAAAAAAATGTACTTTTACACGCTGTGCCTCCTCGTTTGAACAGTCAGTATGAATTACACAAATTTGTATTTCATTTTGATTTAACTACAATAATTTTCTTATTTGAATTGACTATAAATCATAATTTCTTTCAAGGTTAGGCACACTTGTTTAGTAGAGTAATTGATGGCTGATTGATACAGAAGAAGACAATTTTATGGGTGCCTTTGGGCAATATAATGAATAACAACTAAATATATTATCAGTCACTTTAATATGAAATATACAATAGAATCATGCCAATGACAAAACACCAGCAAATGTACAGTACAGTTACATGCACTTTTGAATGCTTGATTGAGTATTGAATTAAAGGATGCAATACACAAAATAGAAAACTATAATTTATGAGTGATTTTAACCATATTTAATGACGCAATTACATTTTGGGGGACATTAATTATCCACTGGCTCCAAATTGAAAATTTAGAGATCACCGTTACAATAGATTACGAGTATCAGAACTGGCTCTTAAAAGGTATGGCATAATGCATGGGCAGTGATGTATAGAAAATGGATGTAAAACAAGATTAATCTGAAAGGCAATCGTTATGAAATTGATGGATGGATATTAAATCAGGTTGTAAAAAATATAAATGGTTCTAGTCGGTGGAAAGGCGCACTTCAAAAGACCTATACATTTTAATCTCCTGAATTTTGTCAAAGAAAGAAGTGGGTCTCTGGGGATTTTATTTTACATTCAGATCGTATTAACATGAATTTTTATTGTGTACATCACATGTAATTCACCTACATGTACTTGCAAATCTTTGAAATTTTACAAAACAGAAGATTTGCAATTTCCGTTATGGAAAAAAAAACTAAAATTAAACTAGATATACATTGTATTTTAGATATCAAATGTATATGGTTGTGTCATTTTTTTTTTTTTTTTTTTTTGGTTGTTGTAAATATGTCACAGAGCTTAATTTCCATTCTCAGATGGTTCTACAAGTCTTTTGGCTTGGCAGATATTTTGTGAACCAGTGAAAGAGATACAATATGACATTATCAGAAATTTATGAAATGCTAAGAAATGCCAAAGATGTATTTTGATGAGTTGTTGAGACATTATAAAAGCGTAACCCCCCCCCAAAAAAAAAAAAAAAAAAAAAAAAAATAAAAAAAGTGGGTGGTGTTTCCCTTTAAGGTTGGTCCTGCATGGTGCAAGCAAGCCCAGGAAATGTAAAGAGGTGATGTTTGTTTGATAGATCCCCATTCTATCATCACTGGTGACCAGATGAGAGGATGGGGGCTGCATGGGTTAGAGGGGGTGTTCCTAAGCCCCATCTAACACCAAAGGTATTTTTAAAGGCCGGTCTATACTACAGACTACATCAGAAGATAGTGATTGCCTGTTTGAGGAATTGGGGATAGTGGCCCCTGTCCTACATCATTGTTTAATTAATCTAAAGATCTTTCCTCACATCACAGATCAGTGGTGACCAGATGAGAGGATGGGGGTTGGTTAGAGGGGAGTTCTAAGCTCCATTTAACACCACAGGTATTTTTGAACGTTTGTCCTTACAATAGACTATGTGTACACCAGAAGATGTTGTTTTGCTTTAAGAATTATGGTCATAAATGAAGATGACCACACCTCATATCATCAATAAAAAGAGCAGTCGACAGTAGACTTAGGATGGGGATACATTAGAGGAAGAGAAAGGTACATTAAAGGGAGTTGTAAGACAAAAGCTCTAAATTTAAGGGCATTTAAAGGAATTGAAAGATGCTTAACTCCTTCTGTGCCGCTCAAATTATAATTTAAGTGGAAGAATAGGGACCTTTAACTGGATAGGTCAATTTTGGGTCAAAACTTACTTCCTTTACCAGAGATTGGCGACTGGAGTTGATGATGCCATCAATCAGTGTTCCCTCAAATCAAATTTTGAATGGAAGTATTTGGTTAATGAGATGCATAAACCCTAACACATGATGAGGAATGCTTCCTCCTCCTCCAGGTTCCACCCACATTCGCTCCATGATCATTGAGATGACAATGTACCTCTCCCATTCATACAATCAACATCCATCATATAACTACAGTGTATTCAAAGAGTAGTGTTCTAATACCACTTCTGGATTGTGCCATGTGAATATTATATTTTAAAAAAAAACACCATCATCAATTCTAGGCCTAAGGTTTAGGGTCAGGTGATTCAGGGGTGATGGGTTTTGAAGAATTTTACCAAAAAAGACCTAAGAGAAGAGACTTTGGATGAGGGGAGAGTCTCGAGAGAAGGATGTGTTCCCCTTTAAGGTACTAGTAAGCATTGTCAATAACTCTAACCCTTAAGGCCTCGTCACACCGAGTCCGGTCCGGTAACCGGTACGGCAAACCGTCTCAAATCGCTCCAAGAGCGATCCCATAAAAACCGTACCGGTTGCCGTTCCGGCTAGTACGGCACAGCCCGTGTTTGTTGTGACCAGTCTCATTGCAATAGTACACGGCCGATTCATTTCGACCGTTTTTGCCCATTGTTGAACCGGACCGGGCCCGTGCCGTGACCCGGACCGGACTCGGTGTGACGAGGCCTTTATCCTTACCATATAAACCTAATCTTGACCATAAACCTTATCCCAATCTCAATGGTAAGAGTGGTAGGAGTGATGGGAAGGGAAAGAAACCTATTAGAAGAGACTTTGGATGAAGGGAGAGTCAAGGAGGAGGAGGGCTAGTGCCCCTTTAAGGTAATACTACTGAGCATAGTCATCATCACTTGGTGATAGAAGATGACAGGGAGATGCTGGAATTAGAGACAAGAAATCAGAGGGATGATTTCACTTGAATCCTCCTCCTAACCTAACCACCTAGTCTCATTTCAGACTCAACTACAATATCCCAACTCTTTTCATAAAAAGAGTAATGCATTTACTCTCCCCAGTGATGAAAGGTGACCAATTCCTCATTCAAATTTTTCGAACAAAATTTGATATGATATATTTTGGGATAAACTATTTCTTTTCTTGTTTTGAAATTTGTATTTCATATGAGATTTTCTGAAAAACTTGAACGGAAGCTAGCCTAGCAATATCATCACTTGCATGAGCTCATCCTCAATCTTCAAATTAAAACCGGTCTGTGCATCGGAATGCCTTCTATGAAAAAGACACGTCTCTATCTTACCACCCCCCCCCCCCCCCCAACTTTTATCCCTTCATCTCTCTATCCCTCTCTCTGAGACTTGCCACTCTATTTAATTTCTCTGATCATCTGTCTCTCTCTCTTTCGCCCTTTGATTCACTTTCTTTATTCTTTTCATACACCGTCTTTATTATTTTCTATGTTCAATAATGTTCACTCCCGCTCTATCCCTCTCTTTGCAAATAAATTTTGTGATCAGGCAAACTTCAAAATCAACCTTAAAATGAAAAATACAAATAACTTTGATTATTTCCTCATTTGCTATAAAATCATTGAAAGAAACTCATCAATCAAGGGATTAATTGTTATTCAATGCTAGATCAATACATGTATATTCAAGAACACAGATTAATTTTTAGGACTTAAAAATTTCAGCACATTTATCCCTTTAACAATGAATACAAAATTGTGGAGAAATTCAATACATCTTATCACTGAGAAAGAATAAACGATACAGATTCAAATCACAGTCCTCTCTGAGATTGCGTCTTGAGATTAAGATTCTTAGAGCACAGGGGTCAAGGGTCAAAATTTCAAATCTTGCTTTTGAGAAACGATGAAAGCTTCACCCCTCATGTTTGCTTGCATAGAGCTCAATTCCATTGTATGATGGGATTCAATTGGGCAACCATTTTTTCCCACAAAGATTACATCTATTTGAACTTGGAGCCTTCAAAGAAATGTGAAATCTGGGAATTAACACAAGTCTGGTGATGATTGATAATTGGGAAACTTTAACACTATTCACTTCAATATTGAAAAATAAATATTTCAGATATTGTAAAGATTGTACCTTGTGACTTAATCGTAAATATAGTAATTCCAAATCAGAACTGTTCTTATGTTACTATATAAGAAAAGACTCTGAACTCTGAAGTAATACATAATAAATCATGTTTGAAAAGGCCGTGGGAAGGAATGGGATAACGCTGGAAGTACAGAAACATTGAGATTTCTAGAGTATCGCTCCCTTAATATAGAATGTTTTCAACCATTAACATTCAAGCAGTTTGTCAGATGACAATCTAGAGGTAAAGCCTCATTTATCCCTTTATGATTGCTTCATGATCCAATGTGTCAAAATCATGAATCATTTATCTATAGATCCCCCATCAACTCCTCCTCCTCCTCCTCCGCTCTCTCCTTCTCCCCTCCACTCTCCTCCTCCCTCCTCCTTTCTTTTCCTCCCTCCTCTATTTCTCCCTTCCTTTGTTTTCTTATTCACTCTTGCTTTCTTTCTATTTATATTTGAGGCGATTAGAATTTTTTCCCAAATGAAATAGAAAACACTGAATTCAGACATATTTTGATGAGTCACAAGCCGAAAATCTACTTTCTCATCAGTGTGTCATGTGACTGTCATGTGACATGACCAATTGAAATTGTCATCAACTCCTTTTCAGATTACATAGATCTGTGAAAAAAAAGTACTTCCATCTCTGTAAATTTTCTGGTCATGAGGTTGAAATGTGAAAGACATCTTAAAGTGCTTTGGAGAGGTTGATAACAATTATTATTGTGTGCTGTGAGATTTTGGAATCATCAAAAAGAGAAGAAATTAACCCAATTCTGCTTAAGTCTCATGCAGAATGCATGTATGGGACTACACCCAAATGTTTATCCCAATTTGGGCAATTGAAGAGCAATTCTTACAATGGATCTTTTTATTATGATATTCTTCCTAAAATGCATGAAAATAATTGGAAAGCTCACAATGATTTTGTTCATCTTTCCTACTACACTGGGTTCTGTTCAACCCATTGAGGACTGAGCCCGAATATATTGGCTACAGCCCGATAGTCCGCGGGTCCTATAGTCCGCGGGTCCGATAGTCCGCGGGTCCGATAGTCCGCAGGTCTGTTAGTCCGCAGGTCCGATAGTCCGGGGGGAGGGGGGGGTGATGTTTGTTACTCTGAAGGTTCGTTATTCCGAAAAATAGAATGAGGTTCGTTATTCTGAAAATAGAAAAAGGTTCGTTAGTCAGAAAATAGAAATGGTTCGTTGGTCCGAAAATAGAAAAAGGTTCGTTATTCCGAAAAAAAGAAAAGGTTTGTTATTCCAAAAATTTGTTATATCCAAAAAAAGAAAAGGTTCGTTATTCCGAAAATAGAAAAAGGTTCGTTATTCCCAAAATAGAAAAAGGTTCATTACACCGAATTTTTGTTATATCCAAAAATACAAAAAGGTTCATTATTCCTAAACTAGAAAATGTTTGTTAATCCGAAGGTTCATTATTCCCAAAATACAAAAAAGTTTGTTATTCGTTAATGATTTGAAAACAAGGCAAGTTATGCACTCGGCCCCCCAAAAAAGAGAAAATTGTTGACATTATATGATCACTTTGATATATTCTATATTAGCTTTTCAATTTTATAATAATCTCAATATACGTGTGAAGAAAAAAAAAACATGCGAGAGCAAGAAAAGGAGGGCCATAAATTGAAATTCTCTTTTCCTCCTCTATATAAATTCGAGTTAAACTTTTGAAAAATAACGAAAATTAGGAATAACGAACCTTTTCTATTTTTGGAATGAAGAAAATTCGGAATAACGAACACTTTCTATTTTCGGACTAACGGACCTTTTTTTATTATCGGAATAACAAAAATTTTCTATTTTTGGATATAACAAAAATTCGGACTAACGAACCTCATTCTATTTTTCGGAAAAACAAACCTTCAGAGTAACAGACATCACCCCCCCCCCCTGCGGACTATCGGACCCGCGGACTATAGGACCTGCGGACTATCGGACCCGCGGACTATAAGACCCGCGGACTATCGGGATGACCCCAATATATTCGGGTTGAGGTCTATGGGAATTGTGTGTTAAAGCCGAATGAGCTCTTCTCTAACAAAAGAAAAGGACTACCAAGCATTCGTAAATCTCAAAAATCTTTACAAACTGCCACTTTCTTTCCATTGAGTCGTAACAGCAAATTTTATGTTCTTGTTTCCTTCAACAACATACAAAAGTAGAGGAACTCATTTCATTTATCTTTCCCACAACTTTGGGCCCTATGCCTTTGCATATATCAGTAATGCCTGGAATACAGGGGTTCCATGTACTTTATCATTCTAACTCCAGGCCTTCAAATTGGGAAATTTAAAACAGGGACCATATTAAAAGTTACCCTGAATGAACATAATTACCCTAAAAAAAAGAATTTAACCTATCCCTTCTTGAAAAACTCAATGTTAATAAGCCTTTGTGTAATAGAGATCATCTAATCATTTAATCTTGTAAGCTTGAACCAAATATCATATAGAATCTACGTATTATATCCTTCTATATGTACTACATAATACTTTCACTTTTATGTGCTTTCTTCATTAGATGTTGATATAGTGGATAAATATTCCGCCCTCTCGCATAAACATACTTTTAGCGCAAATGCGTTTCCAATGCGCTAAGGACATTCTTGCTGAAAAGGGATGAAAAATAATTGGTAAATGACATGCCTGCCACTTACACCAAATCTGTTTGATATCTTGTGTTGAGACTGCTGGCCAGATAGTGGACTATTCCAAGTCTCAGTTGACTTTTGTGATATTTTCATTAAAATTTCATCTGAAATCAAGTATGAATCAATCATAAAAATATTACATGCTGGAATTCATGTATAAATTTAATTAAAATGTGTAAAATGTATAATGTATTTTTTGCTGCAAGATCTCAAGTTGAGCTTTAAGCATGCAAACCTTGTACATTTGGCAATTGTGAACCAATCTATGAGAGTATGGGCCTAGATTGTAAGGGAGACCGGTCCACCAAGCGGTAATAATCCACTCACTTTTCACCTCTAAACCGAACCCGGAGTAATCAAGCAGAGACCAGCGATAGCAATGATTTCCAATAAAGTGTTCATAAATCCCGGCGCCTCTGATATGGAATTGAGGTGAAAGCGTTGATCAAATTCTTTGCACTTCATCACTTCACTGCTAGGCTCTCCTAAAGCCTTTGAATTCTGCTACTTTTCTGTGCTGTTTGGTAGAAATTGTGATTTTCTTTACAGCAACTAACCAAAATTTTGATCAAGATGTTATAGTTGATACTATTTTAACTCTATGGTATGGCATGCATTGCTCTGGACGTAGTCCAAATGGTACATGACTACACTCTCTCATAGAAATTCATCAAAATATCATTCATTACAATACGTGTATATCATACAAGAAAGAATAAGCTTGTGGAAGGTTCTCGGCTTATCATCCAAGAAGGTGCCAAAATGCACTACATAATAATGGGCTTAAAAACAATCAAATCTTAACGGGGGCCCTTCAGTATATCCACAAAAAAAAGTTTTATAAAGGAGAAAACTAACTTGTGACTGAGTTTTAAACAATTATCTTTGCTAATACATGTGCATCCTGTAGTAAAGCATATAAAGTCAAGTAATAGGTCTTGCTTTTTTTAAATCCAAAATCGAAAGACAAAATAGTAGAAGGGCACTAACCGCCTACGACAGTAAAAGGGTTAAAAAGAGAGCAATCTCCTGAGAGATTTCCTGCTGCGAAAGTAGGATTGATGATCGTTGGTACACAGTGCAGAAGTGCTACGGATGCTTACACTTGAACACACACGCAAACTTTATTAGACCTATCTGTCTGCTTCAACCAAACGCTGTTCTAGATTCCACCACCGCCAACGATGAGAAGAAAGTACTCAGCAGATAATCACGAAAGCCGAGTGATCTGCCCGCCAGGACACATTCACATTTTCGAAAGAAATCAAATATTTTGTTTTGCAGACCGATATTAAGAATGTAAGCCCAGGCAAATTTGTCTTTAACTGGCCACTTCGAATAAAGGTCATCTGTGTATAGTGGCCATTGATGGTCTTTTTCATGGAAGTAAAAGTTTTGAAACATACACAGGTACAGCTCGGGCAAAAATTACTACACACCAAGCTCATTTTCTGTTCTGAGACAAGATTGTCATTTCTATTACAAAAGGTCTATAACTCACATGTAAATGATATAATTGCTCAAGAATGTATAGAAGTAGAGTTACATATAGTCTACATTTAATGTCTTCTTACAATACAAAGCGAGAAACACATTGAAACTCTTTATTATATGAAAAGCCTGGTCTAATAATTATTTCCCAAAGCTGTATAAGGTCTACAGTGGTCACATTTTCTGTCTCCACTGGAAGGCTTCATACAGACAGGTTTGCCTGTATACTGTACATGTACAGTGCGTCCCAGAAAAAAGTATACCCAACTTTGAGGGTCTCGTATTAGAAATTCATAAAGCACGTGACCTTATTTTTCATTTTATGTTAAAGAGTAACTCATGTTCTGTTCGATGATACCAAATTTATGTCAATGCTGTCACGAATGACTGAGTACTTGAACTTTGAAAAAAATCAGTTGAAAGTGCTTTGTACCAAGTTTTTCGGAAGTAAACTTTTCATTTCAATAATCCTCATGTTTTCTGTTTTAGCCTGAAAATGATGCAAAGTGGATGAAAGTTCAAATAAATGTTTGCATTAATTAAGCAAGCATATAATGTCAAATGTAGCTCAAGAGAATGTTAATTATATTCATGGTATATTGTTAACATGAAATCCTGGCTTCCTAATAAATTCATTCATTTTTTATGTAAACCTTCCTAATAAATTCATTCATTTTTTATGTAAACCTTCCTGAGTTATTCACAAGGGATAAAGGGTTACTCTAGTACTTGGGATGCTATCTTGATAAAATCCTCTTTCAAGGAAATGTTATTGGACCTTTTTTTATCATAACATAAATGGAGAGGACTACCTGCGATTTATTAAAGAACAAGTCATTCCCCAACTTGATGATCAGAACTTTGAGAGACAACCCTGTGGTGTATTCAGGAACTTGTTCTGGGCTCAAGATGGTGCCCCTGCACATCGGAGTGTAGCACTTCGAGATCGACTTCGGGAGGTGTTTGGTAATCGCATAATTGCGCTCAATCACAATAACGAATGGCCTCCAAGATCCCCCGATCTCACCCCTTGTGACTTTTTTCTTTTGGGGCATCT
Organism: Paracentrotus lividus; assembly: GCA_940671915.1. Taxonomy (NCBI): domain Eukaryota; kingdom Metazoa; phylum Echinodermata; class Echinoidea; order Camarodonta; family Echinidae; genus Paracentrotus; species Paracentrotus lividus. The sequence goes on along the minus strand of CALNVZ010001721.1, from coordinate 29,651,702 downwards.
CGTTGAAGGAGTTGGAGATTATATGGTAATTTGAAATTAGCTAAACCCAAAATAACCCAAACTTGGTACAAAGCACTTTCGACGGATTTTTTTAAAAGTATGAATACTCGGTCATTCGTGAGAGCACAGACTAAACTTTAGTATCATTGAATAGAGTATGAGTTACTCTTTAACATGAGATAAAAATATATGGTCACATGATTTATGAATTCCTTATATGAGGCCCTCAAAGTTAGGTATACTTTTTTCTGGGACGCACTGTATAGGGACACAATCGGGTGAAAATGCTTTTCATTTTGGTGATATCAAAACCTTACATGACGTGTACAACAGTTCTCAGGTGAATTATAATGAACCTTTCCCAATCACTTTGACAATTCCATCTTATGACCACAACAGGAATGTTACTTTGACAAAAAACTTCAAAACTTCAAACAAAGGGGTGTGGAATTGCCAATTAGCTTAAATCACCGTCTCTTGTTTCAAATTACTTGTACACAGATAAAAGCAATATACAGTATTCATGATCTTTACTAGATATGAACACAGCTTTCAGCTTATTACAGTTTTTAGGTGAAATGTAATCAACCTATCCTAATTCCTTCTAGACAGTTTCTTTAACAATTCAATATCAAGACCAAAAACAGGACTTTTGCCTTAACAAAAGAAAATTCAAAATTTCAAATAAAAAAATATAGGTGTGAAAATTAGCAGTTATTACTGTCTTTCAAAATAAAAAAGAAAATCGTTGCTAAGATATGAACAGAGCTGAGGCACTGTCTGCACTCTTTATCCATAATGCTTCAATTCTCGTCAACGTGACAACCATTCTTTATTGCTTGATTTTCTGCTTCTTCAAATGTTTGAAGTTCAGTGAAAGAAGAAAAAATACCATGGAAAGGTAGTCTCTCAAAGCAGACTGCTTGCAAGTTTCAATTTTAGATTTTTTTTTTTTAAGTTTTAAAATATGCATATTACTATCATTTCTTATAGTCAGCTTGGTGTGATGTTTGTAATGTAAATATTTCAAGCATCTTTTGTTTAATGCTGTGTTCACAACTGGTTGTATGTGTATCACCTCTCTACGGTGATCATTTTTTAGAAAAATTTGCACTTTTTTTTAAAGACATACATAAAGCAGACAAGGAATGAAGGAGGTTTTTGTAGCAATATAAAACCATAGGAATCGCAGAAATTAGCCTAGGGCCTACAGGTAATAACAGCAATAGGGTAGGGATGTGCCCGTAGCATACAATTGGTTATGACCAACACATTATACATGTAAATGTACATGTATCAAACACCATTTTAAATGCGTACTACATGCAAAACTCAGGTGCATCAATTTTTAATCATTCATTTTGTAGCTCCTCTTTTTTTTTAATCAAGGGACCTGTTTTAGTTCTCAAAACCAAAATTACCGTACATTCATCCACTAATTCCACTACCAGGGTCTTCTCTCTTCTTTCTCAATGTGAGCTAAATCCTGTACATACACTGCACCATGATCTGTTCTTTTCTTTTCTCCGCTCCTTTTTTTCTAGTCTGAGGGTAGAATGAGTCAGGATATGATAGCTGTGATGTGGGTATCACCTTACAAGGGAAGACATCCCAGTCTGAATTAAACAGTCTAGAGGGGAACTGGAGCAAATCCAAATCTTTCCCAATATTCCTACTCGTTGCTGTGCAGGTCACCTAGAAGTAAAGCCCTCTCCATTGCTAAGTGCCTGTGGTAAGGATACCTATTCCATACAACTTCGTCACGATTATCTCTACTTAGGCATGCTGAACACTGCGCATCACGGCTACTGATCGTCTTGGTTGTAGGTTGAATAGGGGAGGCGGATGCTCTGGAATATTAATCAGCTGCCATAGTTTTATTTTGCATCCCTATAACGTACAAAGTTAGGTTTGGACAACAAGATTTCAAAGAGAGCGTCTTCAATAATTTGATTAAACAATATATCTTTTAAGATCCACGATTTAACTCAATAAATTTTTAACACTGTGCATTTTGGCAACTGATCGTGTTGCTTGGTTGTACAGTAGGTTGAATGGGGACGGTGGATGCTTAGAATAAACAATCAGCTACCAAAGTTAAGTTTTCATCCCTTTCATAAATAGTAAATATAAATATAAGGTTGTTAATTAAGGTTATTTCAAAACGTTTCAATTTGAAATTGTATGCTCTATTACCTAATAACAATAACCACAATGTATCTCAACATGCATTTTGGTTATGGGTTAAGTTGGTTTTTAAAGATTTTTTTTTTTTAGGGGGGGGGGGAGGTCTTAAGAAGCAATCTGTATGTTATAGGCTTTAAATACTGTACATGTATGTATAATGAATGCAGACTAAAAGATAAAAAATAAGTGTCTATGCACAGCCACATTACGAATACATTTACAGCTATTAATAGATCTGGTGAAAAACAGAAACGAAAACCTTTCAATTTCCCTACATCTACCGGCAATAGAAAGAAAATCCCAATCTCGATTTGCTTTGAGTTTGATCCATCATCTGCGATTCTAGCAATAACAAATAACAAACACAGCACGACAGGACAAAGAAAACACAATATTGTGAAGTTGGCGGAGAGAGAGGACGAGAGATCGCACTCACAAGATCTCCCTGCTCGTCTTCGATTACGCAGCCTCCGTCTTTGCTCAACGAAGAAGAGGAGGGGAACGAGAAGAACACAATATTGTGAAGTTGGTGGAGAGAGAGAACGAGAGAGTGCACTCGCAAGGTCTCCCCGCTCGTCTTCGATTACGCAGCCTCCGTCTTTGCTCGACGAAGGAGGGGAGGGGAACAAGAAGATGCACGGAGGATCAATAGGGTGGAGGGTTTCACCCCCTTGGTAGGACGACGCGCAGATTGAATCTTGACACCACCAGATAATCAATAAAATGTAACTGGGTGTTAGGGGACACCTCATATGTGTGACATGCCAATAAGTCATGGATCGCCTGCGGTCCTCAGGTTGGAATGAGGATGGCAGACGCTTCTACTTCAGGTGTTCCATGCGCTCAATCTAATACTGCCGTTTTTGGTTTTTGTTTCTGTAGAGAACTTGATGGAAGTGGAAATCAAAGACAGAGCATTGAATGTTTCGTTTGCAACACTAACTGATTAAAAGTAGGTCTCTTGTAATGATTTATGTTGGGTGCAAAATGTAGATGAGCATGGCATCACCTACAGCAATTCATAGAGTGGCAAAAGGGCACTGGAGTTTTTGTTTTAGCTCACACAAAAGTGTCTTATAAGAGCGATGGGGCATAAGATGACATGAGTTGTTTTTAATATCTCTTAAGCCAATGGAAAAAATGGTATAAACAGGAAAAAACATGCATTTCCATACCCTTCCCGACTGCCTTTACGTGTATCTCAACCAATCTTAATATAACCCATAAAGGACATTGAAGCATGAAATATCTTCCCTTCATAATCACATGGATGTAATGTTTTTACTTTTACCATCATTGTTCATCTTGGGGTAAGATTACACAATAAAAGTTTTATCTTGGGTAGATGTTGACCTACTCTATGCAAACAATGATTCATAAGAATTTCTATTTTGTATTAAAACCTACATGATTCACCCAGTTATGGACATATGGTGATCTTTTTTACTAAAAGTTTCCTGATAAAATAATGAAATGCAACTGTCAAAGTTATAAGCCTGAAATCTACAGTAGATGGTAACATGTTGACAGAGTCATTGAGTGGCTTCTGGAGAACAGTAGAAACATGCAATTGTCAAGAGCTTTCTTACAATGCATACACATACATTTTGTAGATTTTTCTTTTTTCCATATTATATTAAGTGTAGCTTTTTCTGCTTCTTTACAAACATTAACTTGCAAAGTAGAATCATAAATAATGAAACTTGTTTCAAAAAATTATTTTTGGTTTGATCCTTGGAAACTCACGAAAAAATTCCTTGCCAGAGACCTTGTAGTCAATTGTGTCTTTGTATATATGTACATGTACTCCTTAATACATGTACAATTGTTATTTAACAAGTCACTGTAATTCATAAATCATGTAGAGTTTAATACCACTTGCTGGACGTTTTTATAATTTCAGCCTTTCCTAGCTGACCCCAGTAGGATCGTCAAATCTCTGGTGTTAGCTTAGATGCAGAAGGACCTTATAGTCAATATTAAAGTGATCTGCATTGTAATGCATCGTATATGAGTTGATGATCGAGTGTAATTGTGACAGTAAAACTAAACATTGACTTGCAACTGTGTTTCAACTATTTGACCTACAAACAGTTTTAACTACCTACCCAAATGTCTTTAATATTACCATTATATGTTCCAAGTTCAGCACTTATATGTCAATTTAACATCTTGTCACAAAGAAATCATTTATGATCCCTCTCCTTCTGTCTGTATTCCTTGGTTTGTTCTCTCTCTCTCTCTCTCTCTCTCTTTCTCTCTCTCTCTCTCGGCCTCCGTTTCTTTCTGTATCTTCCTTCATATTTCTCTGTCTTTCTCTTACTTTCTCTTACTCCCTCAATCTATCTCTCTCTCTCTCTCTCTCTATTTCCCTCTCTACGTGACTCTTTACATGTGTACTATCAATTTATATCTGTAGTAATCTTTTGCTCAGCTTTTTCCTTCTTACCAAAATTGTTTGGCAACTATCATTTATTAGTAGCTTTAAATTTTAATTGTAATTTTCCCTTTATTCTACAAGAACTTATATCCTTTATTACTATAGAGCGATTTCACGTGACGTCACGTGGTGGGCAGGACAATGAGGTACCGGTGCACCAGACCGTAAAAACAATGATGTTTCACGGTTTGTTGGACATGTTTCTATTGTTCTGCCCACCAACATGGATGAATGATGACGTCGCTGGGAACGCTCTACCGAGTGAGTCAGAAAAAACTTTACACTAGAAAATTGTCAATAAAAAGAAAACTAATTTATAAACCCCAAAATATTATACATATTCTGAAGAAGTAACTCCTCCCGCATCTTTTGGTACCAGTTTTGTGTGTTGTATCTTTACGCTTGGTTGAACGCGACGCATTGTTTGCGAACATGTCAATTTCGTATTGTGCCAGAATGGGAGTAAAATCAAAACAACAAAAGCTATAAAAAAGCAACTTCATCCTAATTAAAATAGCATAACTTTTTAACGAAAATGTATTCCGCTTAATAACTTGGCAGGGGCGTTGTTACACATATTGACTAGATTTTGTAGTAAAATGAGATAGATCTGTAGAGTCAGGCATGAGTGAGCACATGTCAAAGACAAAATAATCACTTTTCAAATGTATTAGGAGGCCTTTTTAGGTCTGTCAGTGGCAATTTACCTCTTTGATGTGTACTCATTCGTGCATTACTTGACGAGTCAATCTAATTTTCATACAAAATGTAGTCAATATATGTAACAACATTCCTGCCAAGTTATTAAGCGGAAGACATTTTCGTTAAAAAGTTATGCTATTTTAATTAGGATGAAGTTGCTTTTTTCTAGCTTTTTGTTGTTTTGATTTTACTCCCATTCTTGCACAATTCGAATTGACATGTCCGCAAACAATGCGTCGTGTCATCCAAGCGTAAAGACATACCACACAAAAATGGTACCATAAGATGCGGGAGGAGTTACTCTTTCAGAATATGTAAAATAATTTTGGGTTTATTTATTGGTTTCCTTTTTATTGACATTTTCCTAGGTGTAAAGTTTTTTTTTACTCACCCAGTATAACTCAGGATTATCTTTATTTTGCAGTAAAGGGTCATTCAAGGTCAACTATTATTACAAATCAGAAACTGCATACAGCTATATGGCCACATTTTTACTGTCATAATTTGGGTCAGAATTATGAGGCAAGAGCATAAATTCATCAGAAAAGCGGGCTGGAACCCATCGTAAATTGACCATGAGGTATGCAGGTTGATGTGTGCTTCTGTTAAACTTGTTGACAGTTACTATTTGTGAATTTATGGACACCATAAATGCACCGAACAAGTGCAGAGGTCTGCGCATTTTTCAAGTCCCCCTATGAAGTTAACTTCAATCCGTGTACAGCTGCCTTCAGCGTACATGTACATGTACAGTAGGCCTATACATGTAGAGTTCAATAAATTGGCTACATGCACGCATGCTGATCATTCAGCGAAATATATATGTATACATGTAGGCCTACATCTAGTTCAGAAAATTAAATTGTTTTTCCCTCATAAATTATTGCATTTGGGGAATGAAGTCATGAAATTAATTTAGAGCCAGTAAATAATTTTAAAGCCCATCTATAATTCCAATAAGCCTGTCAAACCGCATTTTCGTAGCCTTCTTTCATTTTTGTACATACATGTAAATGCAATGTTGCATGATACAAGGAATGGGAAAGGAGCAGCTTTTGTTGTTAAAAAAGAACAAGAAACAAACCTTACATGTATATTATTTGAAAATAATGTTTATTTAAGTCATGCCTGATAAAATGTTTGTTTTAATATCGTTTTTTATATAGATTAATAGGCCTACATTGTAAGAGGTTAGATTTACCTTGTTCTTTGATTTGTTTGTTTATTCAGCTATTTTGGAGCATGATACATGTAGCTAACCGTTCACATAATCCTTTTAATTGCTTATGAGCAGCCCCCTCCAAACAACAACAAAAATATTGCTAAAGTGGGATTTCCTCAAAATAATGTTTTTATTGTTTAATTTGTGTTTTTTTTTTATAGATATTTTCAACCATAATTATTCTCTGCAATGTATATGTTCCTCATACCCCCCCCCCCCCTCTCTCTCTCTCTTTCTCTCTTTCCCTCTCTCCTCCTCGTCCCTTGGTGCAAGGTTCTCCCGTTTCTCGTCCGCTTTACACCACATCCTTCCTAACATCCTCAGGTAAAACTCATTCCCAACTCCCTACAGACACCCTCAATACCTTGCTTTACTCATCCATTAATTCAGCTTCCTATAAAATAAAACACCGCACATACACAAACACCAACAAGCGCAAAAAAAAAAAACAGATGAAAATGATATTTCTGATGTAAAGTTGTATGACTCATCAAAGGCCAAACCTACCTGATTTGTGGGTTTTTCATGAATTTTTCAGTCCGAGGGATATAATTTTCGTTGGAGACGAAAAAAAGAAATCTCTGGTTTGGATTAGAGAGGTAAAGCTAAAGAGGTGTGTATATTCCTAAGGGGATTTTCTTCTCCTTTCTTTCTATAGGTGGGGCTGCATTAGCTTGAGCTAGAAAAATAGCGCTCTGTGAAGTGGATCAGTGGGAAAACCTGAAGTCAGTCAAGTGCAAAGTTGACGCTGCACTAGCATGAGCTGAAAGGTTTACGGTCTGACCTCAAGCTGCACAAAACAAGCCTGATATGTGCATGAAGGGACTAGGACTTTGGTCTCAGGCTAAAGCAGCAATGTTGAATAATCATGCTATTTTGATGCAAAACTGCAATAAGCCCAAGATGACTTGGGCCTGAGATTTCCCCCAATTTAGCGCGCGTATTTACCGGTAAGAGAAAAAGCCCGATATTCTCTGATCGAACTAATTTATCAGAACAGAAATAGTGCACTTTTTTACAAACTTGTGCTAGTGCAGAACCGCCTTATCCGTACAGGATAGGCAGGTGGCTGGCTAAGTTAAATGTTTGTCTTTTCTAAGACAATGGAGAAATGACCCTCTGGCTCTCTCTCTCTCCATGGAGGAATTATAGGAGACGAAGAACTGTACCTTGCTTCCTATGCGCTTCTTATCGAGTGTTTCTCGGTGACTAAGAACAACCCTAGCATGTGGAGCCAGAAGAAAAATTGATTTTTTTTTTTTTTTTTTTTTTTTTTTTTTTTTTTTTTTTTTTTTTTTTTTTTTTTTTTTTTCCGTCAGGTAGCCTTCGAAGACGTTACTCTATGATGTAGCGTACATGTATATGTGGAGGTGTACATACATGTACATGTACATGAACATCATGATGCTATTTCAATAATGAATTGTCATGATACATGCTGGTCAGAGGGAATTTATCGATGTGTTAAAATTAATGGAAAAGGCTTTAAATAAAGAGATATAGTAAAAAAGCGATTATATAAAAACAATAAAAATTGGGGAATAGCAGGATTTGCAAAATCCATCCATACAAAGTAAAATGTAATATCAATGTACACAGAGAGGAGGAAACAGGGAGACCGATACAGGGGGAGTACCGCTGTTTGTAAAATAAATAGGCCCCTACTTTTAAACAATGTAGAGTTAAATAGGTTTCAAATAAATTATCAAGAAATAATTCAGCAAAAATATTTCAAAATAACAAATTTAGTTGGTTCCATGAATAAAGAAGCCTTATAGGACAGATGGATATTCGCAATGTACATTGCCCTGCAGAAGAATGTTATTGCCCTTTCTGCAAGCACAAAACAAGGTATTGTCCCTATTATGTCATCATCGCCTAGATTTGGAACATCATGTAATAAGCTGTCTATAACAAGGCACCTAACAGAGTAATAATGGACGATCGTCTCTGGAGCTCATAAACATAAGGTAAACACCAAGCGAGGGCAGCAGCCAAAAAGCCTGCGGAGCTAGGAAAATATTGAAGTGAAGATGAGATGGCCTAATTGTCCCATTTATGACGGACGATCTGTCAAGATGTCATCTAAAAGACACCTAGTCTCATCCCAAGGGACTTTTAGGATAATACTTGTAGGAGGGTTCCAACACATTAGCCGACTAACCTTTTATTATATACGCTGATGTAATCCCGCCATCTCTCATGTTTCCTTTTATCTCTGTAAGAATTGAATCTTGAGCTTTAGCTAGCAATCATCGCCGCTAGAGAGAATCAATTTCCCTTCCCATCCATTTTCCACCCACAGAAGAAGCTTTTATTTGATCATATTTCAGCTGATACGAGAATAGACTAAAGATGTGCCTTTTAAAAGCATTGTAATGTATAAATCACAATAGGCAAAACAATATATTATAAGCACAGACAAAATGTCTATTGAAGCTCAATACTCAGCTACATGTAAAATTTATGTCATACATTTTCCTTCTAAATTTTATTTTCAAGTTATCTTTTATTTGTAGTTTTAAAAAATTAGGCTAGATTTTCTGTGATCTCGTCATGATTTTGTCTCTTTTGAATATCTAGATGGCACAATTATAAAAGCATCCGTTCAAAACATATTTCTAGATATTGTATATCTATGTCTGTGAACTTGGTGGTACTGATAGGGTTAACATCAAGGATTAACATCTTGAAGATTTTTCAAAAACGCACAGACTTCCAGACTCGTTTTAAACCCTCTCCTCTGCTCCCACACCATATTTGCGATTGAGATTTCCTTCCCGTGTTTGTTGCAGTAAAGACGCCATTCACTTGACATGGCTCAGGCATTCCCTTACATGAAACCCTCTGGCGGAGGGGCTATAATTGGCTATCAATGGCTGCCACATCACCCCAATTTCCTTGTACAAGTGAGTTATCATGCAGATAGTTTCCCAGTCAAAATGCTACTTTGTTTGCCCAGCTGCAGTTTCATCATATTTAATGTCACCCTCTTTCCCTACATTTTCAAACAATTCTAGAATTCATAGGTTTCCTGAAAATTCTGGTTTCTTCAAATGCCTCTAAGACATCTCTACAACAAAGTAGTCTTTTCTCTTCAGACTTGTACATGTATGCAGTTCTATTTCTTTTTGCACAGACAAAATTTATATGAATATAAGCGCAAGAAATGAAAAACCCAACAATTTTGAGCAGCTGGGAACTTTGGTTGCTTCAGAATGGAGTGATATATTTGTATACAGATGAAAATCAGCTCAAACAAATAGCTAATTTCATTTCCAATTGAAATTAAACAATTTCATTCGCTCATGAACGTTGCAATTTCTTTTAATGCATTTGTACACTCTATGGGTATACACTTGATCTTTTAATGACAGAAAATAGGCCTAAATGTTACATTGAATGCAATGACTAATCCAAAATTAAGTCTGTCAAGGGATGTAAAATAAGGCAGACCAAGATAACAGGTTGAATAAATAGCCTGGTCAAAATGCAGTTCAGTATTTCAATAAATATCTGTGTTGGAGATTTGCAACTTGAAAGTTGTCTATATTCCCCTCTTCAAAATACCCAATTTTCTGCATGATGCCATTTGAAAACTTATTCTTACTAAATGCAATTTCCCTTTCAATGAATATTAAAAGTGTACCTTTAAACTAGTGTGCCAAGCCGGAATCCATTTAAAGAGAGCATGATTCGTAAAGCTAGACATCTGTGCGGCGTACGGTCGGCAAGGTAAATAAATGAAGGATTGAGCAGGGGCTCAAAGTGATGGATCCAGAGGAGGAAAGAACATTCAATTTCCGGACAAACAGATCTAAAGCCTCCGTCCACCACTTTGAGAAAGGGCCAGAGTTCCTAGAGAGAATTCCCCTATTTTCCAAACATCAATTACTCTGTGTGTTCAGACTTCAAGGCTCTTTTTTTTTTCTTTCCCCAATGATATCCCTTGAGAAAAAAAAAATGATATCCTATGAATATTCATGTCCAAGATAACATTATATCATTTTATTTGATAATCTGATTTTGAATTTATGTGAGCTAATTAAAAATAGATATACATGTACCAGAAATCTGGAAATCTGGAATAAACAATTGTCTCTTCATAAGTTTTTTTATGTACAGAACACCATCTTAACCAATTATCTCTTGTTCTACAAAGTCCTTTCCCTTTCCTATTCTCTCTTTTATTTTATTTAAATTTGTTTAATCTATTTTTATTTTTCATTTATTGTTTCTCTCTTTGAGAGAGAGGGTGACATATTTTTCCTTCTTATGAAAGCATCAATACCTAAAATATGCAGTTCCTTAGATAACCACATAACAAGAATAGATGAAGTGAAAAACATGTACGAGCAGCAAGATCGATCTGCTATCATTAGCCGGTTTCTTTCAAATTCGACACAATTTGGCGCAACTAAAATCACATACATCAGGCTTCCTAATGAAGTCCCCAGGGGAATGAAATTCTAATAACAAGGGAATCTGTATCGCAACATTTAGAACACAATGCTTGTTGACCGATTTTAGTAGAAATTTATCCAATAAGTGTAAACATAAGTTTAAGAAGCACTGTAGATAAATTTTAGAATGAAGAATTATAAAGAAAAGGTGTACATGTACACAGGGGACATTCGTAGATCTATAGGAAAAAATAGTTCGGGAGGCCACCTTCAATATCTACAAATGTAGGCCTACATGTACAATACAATTTTTGAATACATCATGCAATTCAATATCCCATTTGTGGGCTTTACAGTATTCTTGGGGGGGGGGTGTTAAATGTAGGTGGTCGGATTTTAATTTTGCCTACATGTACTTCAGCCCTGTGTCAACATTTTAAAATTGGGGAAGGGGTAGACTTGAAATTGAAGGGACCATAGCACATGAATGGTTCCTTGTTTAAAGCCCTAGATGTATAATAAGTTTTCTGCTGTAAGAACATTGTGATCTCTGAACAGAAGTTTATTTTAGTTCTCATGGTTGTCACAAGTTGGCCTGCTGATTAACATACATACATATACAAGTTACACTTTAATAGTTCTTATGCAAGCAAACAAAAAATCAATAGCTTAGTTCCTGTCACATACATTCCAATGATATTATTCCTATACAACTTTTACTTATTGTATTCTGCAATGCTATTCCCATTAGGGTCATATCATCAATATTAAACACAATCAAACCATAACTCCTTTCAATAAGGCAGGGAGAACTAGACAACCTCCCTACTGAAAAGAAAGAAAGGTTTGACCAGTTTTATGGTTTCCTCCAAGGTCTTGGGCTTTTGTAGATAATATTGATTATCTGCCGTCAATACATGTCTAATGACTTACATTTGATCCGTTTGGAGAATGGTTGACACTGTTTGGCATCCATGCACATATGGTATCTATCATTTTCAATTCAATTTTGAGCTGTTGTGTATTTTAATAGAATTATCTGTCAATAAAAAAAACAGTGCCAAATTGAATATGGATTGTTTATTGATCATAAAGTAGACCATTTGTTTGAACTCCAAATATAATTGTAAACAAAACACAGAAATACTTTATGGATCATTCCCTGTTTCTTCATCCAATGTGGTTAATTATTCTCCTAATAATACATGTCAGCAAAATAAGTTTGGCACTTGTTATTTACTTTTTTGGTTCGTTTTCCATTTTAGAGCAAGCTTAAAGATCCTAACTTTTAGTGTGACAAATTGTTGCCTTTGACACAAACCTCTGCAATGCGTGTTGAAGCCTCTTGAAATGTGTCCCTTCATGAAACCAAAGACTATAAATTCTCTTTCTTTCCATCTCAAAATTGAATTACATTTCATGTAATTCGGAATTTAAAAAAAAATTGTACATGTACCTTTAAAAACACAGAAATGTTAAATCTTTAAAGCCCTTTTGTCTTGATCCTCAATATATCTGTCAATCATTTTATTATCTCTCCCTCTAATGTTTATCATTATATATAACCTCTTGCAAAGGGTGTTGAAGCCTTTTGAAAAAAAATCGTACATGTACCTTTAAAAACACAGAAATGTTAAATCTTTAAAGCCCTTTTGTCATGAACCCCAATAAATCTGCCAATCATTTTATTATCTCTGACTCTAATGTATATCACTATAGTATTTGTTTTCATATCTTCTTTTTATCTCTTCACATCTAATTTTCTCTTTATCTCTCTCTCTCTCTCTCTCTCTCTCTCTCTCTCTCTCTCTCTTTCTGTCTCTCCAACTCTCTTTCCATCTCTCTCCACATTATCAAACATTGTTGGAATCCTTCTGTCAACATTAGATCAGTCAAGCCATCCATTATGTGCTAGCATAGAACGGAAGCTATGACTGTATGCGTTTGATTTCCTAATCAACCAATCCCATGATGCTTCATGTCAGTCCTGCTACCAGAATACAATGATAGTTATGCCCAAGCTACACACATTTAAAAAAAAAACAATACCCTTGGACAAAAAAATATTTAAGCTACATCTGAGTGTTAAAACAGAGAAATAATCTATTTAATTTTGAACTGCAATATCAAGTAGTGTTGTAAGCAGCAAACTTTACACCAGCTCATGAACTCATTATCACTAGTAACCCAAGATTATCTTTATTTTAATACAGGAATACATTTTTAAAATTATAAAGACCGATATCAGAACCAAGATCCAAAACTACATTATCCTACAATGGCCTCTTTTTGTTTTGTCTTTAATTATCACTCAGTTATGACTCATTTTAACAATGTAACTGGGGTATCACATGTATACAGAAAAACCAAAGATATTGTCGCATGAACAGACAATGGAGGCGGGTTTCTCCATGCCTCTCCACTAAGAAATTAATGTAATTTATCAATTAAAAGTGGTGAGATCATCGTCCGATAGTCAGAGTGAGACGATGGTGCCATGATGACGATTCTACCAATTATTGTGGATATTGTGATCTGAAGTAATCAAGGAGAAGTGGATATGCTTGGAATAAAAGATATCTATTTTAATGTGAGATGACAATGGTGCATGTGTGCGATGAGATGGGTGTGGTACATATATAGTTCTCCTGTACATGTACATGTATGTTTCTGTGTCCTCTGTAATTTACCATTTTTTAATTTAATAGCCCCAGAAATTTATTTACACACTAAATTTCTAGAGTTTAAGATTAAGATGATCAAGAAATATTCATAGAAAGTCAGAAGATTAAACATTTGTTGTTGTTGTTGTTGTACAGATTTATAGACACCCATCATCTCCATATTAAAGTGTGTAAATAAAAGATGGGAAATAAATAGGATGTATTCCAATATAAAGATGATATACAATCAAATTAAATTATTGATTGTCTGGTAGGCCTAAAAGGTAATAGCTTGAATTGAATATTCAAGTGCTTATAACAACAGCGTTTCTACATGTACATGTCTTATGTTGCAAAATTATTCTTACTAAATTATGTTATCAGATAAATTGCAAGTTTATTAAATTTTTAAAGATTTATTTCCAACTAAATTGCACAAGTTTATTGCATGGTATTTTACGTAGGTTAGACACAAATCTTTGCACAAATGCCAAAAGAGGCTTTTGATCAAGCACGTGCTTTGCGACCTTTTACCAGGCACCCAACAAAGTGTGGAGAAAGTGGATGACATCATCATACTTTCTCAATGATGTGAATGGAGATACATCACACTTTATACAAGGGAGCATCGAGGATATACATTGTATCACACATGACATGCTTTACATTCTTCTTACACCATCATACTAGCTCATGTTTCATAATTAATAAGATTGGTTAATTGGCTAAAAGGAATCCCAGCCATGTAATTGAAGGCTACGTTGTAGACTGTCGTTAAAGATGGTTGAGTCATGGGACAGAGATTTAAAGGTAATGTTTAGTATACTGTATAAGTGGTTATTTTCGCGGTGACTTTATTTTCGCGAATTTCGCGGGTTGGTCTTAGCGAAAATTTCCACTTCAATACAAGGCTATTTATAGTAATGAAATCATCACCAAAATCGCGAAATTTTGCTCTCGCGAATTTCCCCAACTAGTCCAAAATTGCGAAAATATCTGGACGCGAAAATATTGGCTTATACAGTATCTCTCTTTTTTTCTCTCTTTCTCTGTCTAGATGTTTCTACAATACATTGTATCATAGATAATAATATCCCTTTCTCTCTCTCTCTCTCTTACCTGTACTAAAAAAAAAGATACAAATAATTTTGACAAAGAGTTTTGTCTTTTCAAAAGGCTTGATTAATTGCATTGCTCGTAAACAAATATATTGGAGTTTGTCAGCATTGATGGGCTGGGATAGGTTATTGAAGAGCAGTACATGTAACACCCGATGATACATGTAGGCTACTACATGTAGTTATGTTTGACGAACGATTAGATTCAGCCTTCCGTATCTGCTTCCATTATAAATTGCTTCAAAGGAATTGACTACCGGTATCATGCTTTGATTTGAAGCAAATTTAGGGGGAAAAGGCTTGAAATTAGAATGTTGGTGCAAATTAGAACTGATTCAATGAGGCTTTCACGATTTGTCTTTAGTTGAAACTCTGATTAAATATAAGTACAACTGCAGAATCCAATTCCATTGCAATTCACTCTAAATGAATCATATTGGAGAATACAGATCTGCAATGAATTGCTTAGAAATTGGTTTCAATCAAATCATTTCTTCTTCAGTTATCGGCTGAAAGGATGCAACCAAGCAGGGGTTAAAATAGTCACAGCTTTTTTTCATCACAATTGACATTTCATTACCCACAGGTCAACCAACCACTTCACAATATTCTCTTTTATATTTCTTTCTTTTATTTTCTTTTTGGGGAAGCTGTTTGAAGGCAATGCAACATGAAAACATCAAAAGAAAAAAAATGGGAGCGTTAAATAAGTCCTTTTCAAGGCAGTTGTATTGCTATTTAGAAGGCTTTGCAAGGCCCCCATTGTGAGGTGGTTAGAAAGAGTGTTTTTGTAATAGGGTTTGAAAAGCGTGTTTCATGGTATTGTCGTGGTTGCACGGTGTACAACCCCTTTTCTCTATTGGAATAAATGAAGGGTGGAGAAGTGGGGTAACATATTTCACAGAGCAATAGTTGCAATATATTGGTATTTGAAAATATACTTTACTTCCCATTTCAAAGGTGCAATGTTTGAACAGCAAATGTAGTGGAAAATGATTGCCTTCTAATACACTATTAAATTATTCTTCTGAACATTGCAAATGGTAGGTAAACGACTTTAGAATCTTCATTCCTCTATAAACATCAAACTATATTAGGACATGAAGTGGGAAACTATGCGTATAGCCGATTGATGCCCAAACCTGCAACCACACTGTATTTCAGTTCCAGTTGTATAATGACATCCATTTTGCATTTATTGTAAAGAGCTCTATAAAAGTAGTCCTATATTATAGGATTCAAAGCGCTTCTGGCTCAAGAGACTTTGGCCATTATTCTCGAAGGGGGACTAAAGTTGGTAGGTCTACTAAATATATAGCCCTATATAGTAGACGAACTAACTTAAGTCACCCTTCGAGAATACCGGCAAATATCAAATTCTCTTAATGTGTTCTTTAGAAGTGAAATCACTTTGAGATATATGCAAATATATACATGTACTTGTAAGAACTATAAAAGTACAACTACATGCACTGTATTAATTATTCTTGTAATAGGCTATATTCCATTTCTCATGGCAGTGAACAGATTCCATATCATCAAATCAGTGTAGCCTTTCACTAGCATGGATTTATACGTTTATAAATTCAAACATTCCATGATAAACTTCAACTTCTACCCAGAACAAAGAGGGGGTGAAGACACATCAATCCTCAGTCGAGGTGATAAATCACACTGCTGAAAAACAACTGGACACCTGAGCCTATAACCCAAACTGTTAGACTACATGAGCAAAAGGTCAAGGGGTCAAAGCCTCTCAAGATCGTAAGCCAAGATCATGGTGACAAAATATGGCCTGCTTTCAGACTCCTACATACTTCTTGCTCCTTTTACTATTATCTAAATACCAACTATGTTTCTTCTCTTCTTCAGAATAAATCATTCTATATCAACTAGATAAACTTTTATATAAACACATTGATCCCTTGAATTTAGTAAAGATCAAACAGCTAATTTCATTTCTTGAATGCATCATAATGTACAAGCAACAAGATGCTTTAAAATTTGGAGAACAGATGATTGGAAATGGCCTAGAGAAACACCCAAGAACTAGTTCATAGAATGTTATATGCAAAACATATAAAAGATAGCACATCTCACAAGGGAATCATGGCTAAAAGGGGATAAGACATGTTTATGTTCATGTATCTCTGTATCTGTATCTCAATTTCTATTTAAAGTTGTGATCAGGCTGTAAAGCATTTGGAAATAGTCTACCACTTTCCTATTAAGTTTTTTTACTGAGATGTAGCTCAGTAAAATACACTTTTCATTTTTTTTCCCAAAGAAAACAGCTCTACAAAGAGTCAAGTATGTATGGATTGTTGCCCCCCCCCCTTACGAAAAAAACAAAAACAAAAACAAAATACAATATTTGGGTATCAATCTCCTCTGTTTTAATGAAATTTTTTTTTTTCTTAATCAATATTTTTATAATGCTTTGGGGGAGAAAGACATGAATTAAAATACATGAGGAGATTGAGTGCTCATCTCCTTCTAATAAAATTAATATTCCCACACCCCATAGACTTTCTTTGATTTAAATCACTCTGGAACCAATATGATGTGCAAATTATTGTCATAAATATACAATTTCAGACACATCTTGTAAGTTATGACATAATTCTCAATCCTCCATGAAATTAATCTTCCCTTTGAATTATTAACCACAAAATCTTGTTGCTAGAAAATTATTTAGGATCTGAATGACTTCCCACGCTGTATACTTCATCATATTGATACCCAGAGGCAATCGTATCACGCAAATCCTGCCTTGGAGCTAAAATCCTATTCCAATTAAGTGTCCTATAAAAAACCCAATTACTATAGATCGCTTGGACTCATCCCTTAATCGCATTGCTCATTCCAGCGTCACAGTTGTCACAGCATTGTCTGTAAATGCCTCGCTGATATATCTCCAAAGTCAAAATGTTACAATTGTGTTCCTTCTAGAACCAACCCATAATTGAATTTCTGCGTCGACTCTCTTCAGGACTGTCCCCGATCTGTCTGGTATAATTGAGCGACTCGTCCGTCCCCTGGTGTTGGCACTGCAGAGAGCCGTTGGACAGTCAATTAAGTCTGCATGCCCCAGAAGAATAGCCTTCGAGATGCATGCTAATCGTAGGGAGGGTTCAATACTTTTGTAGCACTTGACATGAGAGTATAACACCACTAATTAGTTTTTAATAAACTTGAGGTTGAGCTGGAGAGCAAACAGATTGATGGCTATTAAAGAGGTCTGGTGAAGACTCAAGGTCATTTTTGGTCTGAGTGACTATAGAAATATGCATGAATTCATCTTGCCAGTGAAAGATTTGAAATATATTCTCAAATACATAAACATAAACACAGTTGAGAAACTGTGTTTAGTTATTTAGGTTTTTTATGAAATAGGCCTAGTATGTAGGCCTATGTATAAATACCCTTTAACTTTTCAACCATGGAATTTGAGAAACCGTTTTCAATTATTGTGAACAGAAGTATACAAAGCATTTAACCAACCCAATTTTAACAATTAACCCGTTAAGGGTTGTTTTACGATCAGGGTACACCATTTTGTCTCACTGGACCAAAAAAAAAAAAAAGTTGTTTTGTTTTCCCCAAATTTTTGTGTATGTGTTCTAGACAAGTAAAAAGTGATATTGCTTTTAAATTTGGAGGCATGAGGTCGCCAACTTATTTTTCTATAGGGGTTCAAATTTTGTATTACACGTAAAGTAAATTGCTTAATTTTTCGGAGAGGACAGTTTTGACGGAACGTGATTTGACAACATTGTAACGTGAACTGTCTGAAAAATATGTGGATGTATGCAAAGTAAATATTATAAGATTGTTGCATATATATACAAGTGTTCTTACAGACATAAACATTTTTCATCAAGTGATGTCTAACTATGCGTAAAAACACCAAATTCGGAGAGGACATTTTTGGACAGAATTGGCACCCCAATTTTGGTTAATGGTCACAAAAATTCAGATTAACTGTAGCTTCTGGGGTTTTCAGTTTTTAAACAATCACATTTCAGTAGTCAATTCTGATATGAAAAACAAGCTAAATGTTTGCTAATAATAAAGATGCTCATGCTCAAAATTAGAAAAAATAGAATGAGACTGCAATTTTGCCCTAAATTGCCAGATATGGTCAATTTTTAGAAAAATGAGTTATGGTCAATAATTTATTTTTCTCTTGTAGGTTGCTCTAACAGTGCCCAAAAGCATACCATCAAAAATTTGATATGACATTACCCAGAATTCGTTTTATGATGCACAGAAGGCCATTTTTTGACGGTGTACCCTGATCGTAAAACAACCCTTAAGGACTGAGCCCGAGTAAATTTGGGCCGAGGTCTATGGGAAATGTGTGTTGTATACACATCAGCTCGTCATCAACAGATTAATATAAGCCATGTACGGACTGAATTTTGTCAAAATAGTATCAAAGAAATGTCAAAGATCTTAGCATCCAGATGTACATTGTATCTCTGCTGACCAGGCATCCATTAGCGCCCTTCTACCGTGCACAAGACTGAAAAGTACTTGGAGCAAACCATCTACCCTGAAGTTAAGTACTTTCCTGACAGATAGCGTCAAAGTAATTCCGGCCCAATTTGGTATGACCCACATACCTTCCAACTCCCCCAAGATGTCTGCTAGCCCCTCGGCTTTACCAATGTACAAAGCCAATTGATGGTGTGTCACATGACATT
Source organism: Paracentrotus lividus (assembly GCA_940671915.1). Classification (NCBI taxonomy): domain Eukaryota; kingdom Metazoa; phylum Echinodermata; class Echinoidea; order Camarodonta; family Echinidae; genus Paracentrotus; species Paracentrotus lividus. The sequence goes on along the minus strand of CALNVZ010001721.1, from coordinate 29,632,258 downwards.
AAGTTACCCATGAAGCAATGCCTCGGCTATCTCTCAAAAAGGTCCGCCCACTTGGCCATTGGGGAAAAATAATGCTCTTTTCGCTGCAAGGATCTTAATGCTTGCATAAGGTGGTGTGAGGTGCATGTTTGTATAATAGTTGTAGTTGCTGTGAATTTAAATTTTTATAACTCATCAATTTACAGATTTTTCATACGATACAGATACAGACCACTTTGTCTACTAAACTCCCTTTTGAATTTAACTTCGTCGGATCCATGTTGCATAGTAATCTACATTGTACTTTTACAATGCCTACAAAGCATCATGAAACAACATGACTACCATGAAGTCTTTTCTTTCTTTTTTTTCTTTCAACTCTTTCATTTTTATTTTCTCTACTTGTTTGCCATTTGCCATTCATTTTTTTTTTGTCTTCTTTTTTTTGTCTTTCTTTCACAGACACCATAATTGAATCTTTATATTTGTGCAAATCTTTCTCTTTGAAGCTATAAATAGCATTAAATCGAATAAGCAGAAAAATATCTACAACAAAACATTCCATTTACTTTTATATCAAATATATTTTGTTCTAAAATGGGTTACAGTTTGAACCCAAACTAACAAACTCTCAAGACAGGTTTCGAGGAGAAACTCGCAATTTTCCACAACAAAATTCATATTACTGTCTCAAATGTGGCACTAACAGAACGAGTTTCATTTCCTAAAGAAACTTCTTGATCATGAGCAAAAGCAAAATTCCTCTTTCCAGATCACGTTTAAGGTTTTAAGGTCAAATAATTCAAAACAAAATCATTGGCCGCTAAACTAGATCATTCCCCGCTTCTATCCCAGATAACATTCTCAAATTTCCAACATATTTTCATTTTCGTTGGTGCAGAGGAAGTTCTCCACTTTGGAGTCTACATGTACATGTTCTTCGAGATATTAATAGAATCAATAAAGCAGGATACATTGTACAAGTGTAGGCCCTACATGATTACAGTGCAAGAAGGGTTGTTTTCTAAAGTATTATTCCATAATATAACATCTGATGACTCAAAAACTAAAAAGGTATCCCCTACTAATCACAATCTTAAATAATCCAGCATAACCGAGTCACAGACTCTTCCATTATGATTAGGGCAGGGGTATTATGCCGTAATATTCGGGTCACATAGTTTTCATTTATCAATCACAACGCACCAAAGTAGATGTAGGAGAATAAACCTAACATCTTTTATTGATGACACATATACTTGGATTGATGACACATTGGTTTAATAATGACCACTTTGTCTCACATCTCGGGGCTCTACGCATACTTTATAGTGTTCGGGTGTACATTATGTCCATTTTAGATGTACGTAAATTACGCCCTGGAATATGTCAGGCCAACAAGTTTGCAGTCCACCTGTGCATCTATGTGATTTTTCAGTGTTTTTTATCAATGGTTATTATTATTATTTTGTTTGTAGTTTATGTATATTCCAGTGTATTTTATCAGTTATGCAACATATCTTGCATGATTTCTAGTCTTTACATTTCGTCAGTTTTATGGCAAGGCCATTTTTTTCATCAGGCACTTTTTCTAAATACATTGTATAAATGTAAATGTCTAGAAAGGGCACCAAAATCTCCAAGGCCAAACAGGGAATTTTAGAGGGGGCATTTACGCCAGTGAGGGGGACATCTATGTCCATGGCCTCCATGGAATTTGATTAATTTAAACCATAGATTTCTTCTATAAAAAAATCTTGAGGCAAGAAAAGTTACAACCTTAAAAATGGGACGAGACAAATGTCCTTAGCCAAAATGTCAAGGAGTGTCCCATGTGCCAATAGCCACCTTTTTTTAATATACAGAACGGACATTTCCATCTTGTAATGAAGCTATTTCCCTGGAGGATCCCTCTCCATTTTTATCAATATCATTGATTTTTCAAACTAATTAACAGAAATTTCAAATTCATATGCATTCACTTGATCAAAGGGATGCCCCCATAGCCACAGCCTAGTCTGCAAGCACAGACTCAATCTGACACTTAAAACAAATTTCAGTCTAGAGGGGAGACTAGCCTCCAAACTCACTGTCTGTGTCCTTGTTGGGAGAAGCTACAGTATAGTACACAAGTGAATCTAGTTCTTAACTTCAGACCCTAGTAAGCGAACAACATGGGTTTGTGCCTGCAAACTAGCCATAGCCTGGAAGCCAATTTCAAGATCTAAATGATAATGGAGCAGAAGGTAAATTAGAATAAAATTTATCATATGATTTGATATTGTTGCATATCTGTATTGTTGTGTACTGTTCCATAATCATTGATAATTATGTTGATTCCAATGAAATTTTAATGAAAAATATCTCAAAGGACGGTCAATTGAGGCATCTCAAAAGATATGTGATCCATAAAGATAAAAATAAATCGCTGAGGAAAAAGTCCAGGAAATCAGCAAAATGATCAATTTTAAATATGTTCCCTTTTTTTCACTCCATTCTTTTAATACATATGAACATTAAAGATTCAGAAGACAAAAAAAAAATTCTCCCCAAAATTTTACATTTTTTTATTATTTGGCTGATTTCTGCGATTGAGAGTGATCGTTGCTCGGCGACTTACATGTATCTCTAATTTTGATATGATGGGTCTCCCGGAACTAGAAACTGGCTTTTACTCTAGGCCTATTTTTAGTCATTTCTCCACGGTCAAGTCCATTGCTACTTTCCACCTTTAATATCTGGACTCCTCTTTTTCTATCTCTCCCCTGAATTGACACTGAGCTATGACTCAGCCTCCTGGACACTTCTGCTATTCAGAATTCCACCACTAGCTTCACCATGCACTACCATTGGACAGGCCTGGCTCGCTCACCAAATCTCATCCCCACGTTCAGACACAAACAAAAAATCATTATCTGGTCATTCCGAATCGGTAGATGCAATGAATTTCGCTGTAAAAAACCTTTTTAACTTTTTTAATGCTAGGGTATGGAATAAGTATACTAAATTGATGCCTTACATTGTACATGTGTAAAAGTTGAGAGAAAAATGTGAACTGTGCATGCTGCCAAAAGTGTGAACTTTGCTCCAGGTCTGAAGCGTTAAAGAAATGACACAGATAGCTATGAAACACTTGCCATCAATTAAGGAAGAACTTCATTAAGAATCAGGATCCATTTCATTTCTCAATAGACTGTCAACCTCCAAATGTAGAACAGAAAGGGATTTTATTTTAATGTACAAAACTCAACATCAAGCACAATTTGAAAATTCGGGAAACCTCATAATCTTTAAATACAGTTGGGCATTTATTTAATTTCAGTTTCCCAGTGTAACATCGCTTTTTCTTAAATAATACATGAGTTTCTTCATGTCGAGCTTCATGTAATTTTTTCTCTTGTCTGAACAGGCCAATAATAATATAGGGCACATTAATTAGTTTCCGAGTGTGTACATTTTACATCTTGTTTGTTATACAAAAACAAAAATAACTTTTTTAGTTTCATTGTAATTTTTGTCCTAGTCTGAACAGGGGGTGCGATGGCTCTCTATGTTATCATAAATCCCCATGAATGATTATACAATTCAGGTCAAGTGGATGAGAAATCGTCATCAACTCATCAATACCTGTATCGCTCAGCTCCACTCAATACAGGTTAATCATATAGGCAGGGTGTGAGAATCTTAGAAAATTGCTTTTAACCGCATCGGCAGTAAACGTCTTCTTGACATCTTTTATATCTTGTATGCCATGAATAATATGCAGCTTTCAACAAGATCAAGGGCATATTAAATCATTGACAACTTTGAATCTAGATCCAATGTAGAAACCAATTGTTTATGATTTTTAACATTTTAATCAGAACACCAAATCTACTAAAATGGCAATCGCTGAAGGATTTAAAAACCTCAATTGTTTTTATGTGCAACTGGTCACCATTTTTATTGCTATTTTTCATTTTCACTATGACAAAGTGATTACTATTCATAGAGAAAAGACTGAGATAGATATGATTGTTTTCGGTACATGGGGAGCGTTATCCAAAATATATCTGATAAAAATAAGCCCATCCTCAATTAACAAGTTTTATCATGTTTTTACATGTATCATTCACGGCGTCTTTCAACTGCAGCTCACTAGGCTCGAGAGCAATAAATTATTGAAAAGAGTTGAAACATTACACTTGATCACTCTATCTCTCTGATGATAATACAATTAAAGAAATGTGCAACCATTTAGGACGAAACCATGTAATTGATCGCAGCGTCATTTCTTCTCTCTAGCTTCTGAGGCAACAAAACTAATATTAATCTACGTTCCTGACCAAATTTTGTTACTTGCGTTAGTAGTCAATTTCATCATCATTTTTGTTTGTGAATGATCTTGGAAATTTATTATTTTGTATCTATGAATGATTTCCAAAAAGAAAAAAAAAAGCACTACAAAGAAACAAAACATATAAAATTAAATTAAAACAAACAAAAATAACAAAACCCATCCCTTAATGATTTCTTAGTATGCGGCGAGGGGGGCGTTTCACGAAACCTGCATAGTCTAACTTCTTGACTAAAATCGGAGATAGTGAACAACTTTGTCCACACAGAACGGGTTCCACGAAGTTTCCTCTTCGACAAGATCGTGGACACAAGTGACTAAATACTTATGACAGTTCCGGACCTGTCAATCTTTGGAGAGCTCGCTGATGAGTCAATCAAACGCAAATTTAATGGGCAAGCGATTTCGGATTTGGGATAATTGGCATTTGCTTGCTGAACTAATCTCGATTTTTCTCATTTTTGATTCCATCTACAATGTGGCAACCTCAGGTATCTTTGGTCTATATCTAGAAAATAAATGGTTGTTAAATATAGTGATTTATATTCCAAGTAGAAAATAATGTCCACTCGAATTTACTCTCAATCAAGAAATTAATATGTGATAATTGCAAAGCAGTTATTCATGGCTTACCATTAAGCTAAATAGAGTACCCAGCAGAGACTACGTGGTATTATAAAAATCGATCTATTAGTCAATTAATAATTTGAGATAGATTCTTTTTAAATTAGCATGGCACTATTAATTTCTTTTTGTGAGCAAACAAAATTTAGGAAAAACCTCAATCTGGTCCATTTTCAGCTAGGCGTACTTTTTTATAGTCCTGTATTACCAACTATCGTTTAAATTACGCACCGGTAGGGTAACCATCATCTCAATGTTCTGTTACGTGGTCTTATTAATTTCATGAATGACACCCTTGCCCACATATAATTGCAGTAAGAAATTTTCATGTGGCGTTTTAAATCATATTATATAAATTATACTCAATTTTATGAGTTTCAATGTTATGACGACTTATCACTTTTCAAATTTGCGATAATATTAAGAAAATTTGGCTAATATGCTCCACAAGTTAAAATATCAAACGGAAAACCGTGATAAGGCTATTGGCTCCATGACATCCATCTCGCGATAATATCGATATATAATTAATTGTCTAGCTGGAAGAGGCTTTTGTGTAACGCTTCGTAGTTGTGCCAACTCGTGGTTGGTGGTAAAGATATACTATAGCTGTTCAGGTTTCGTGAAACGCTTCACCCAGAAATAACAATCTAATGATTGAAACAACAAATATAAGTGCTTCGAGTTTGAGTTTCTAGTTACTGGCGTACACTCTAGCTATAGAATCTGATTATATTTTTCCTTCAATATTATGTATGCTCATTAATATTATGTACTGACTTTTAAAAATCATAAGTGCAAATTGGCCATCGTGGCTACGACTATTGATTGAATTAATAAAAAACCATTATTATTATATTCATCATGCATTCTAGATAAGTTGTAGCCTACTTATAGCTCACTAAAAAACTGGCGACTTTGCTTTACATTTATAGCCGGTTATCGGCTGTAGGGGGTAATGCTGAAAATCTTACCTGCGCTCACAGTTTACAGCTAAGTTTTCATTTACATACTTCGTGATGGGGAAGAAAATTGATTGCAATACTTTATATAATATGATCTTTCATCCTGAGTATTGTGATGGCCAAATGCAAATAGGTACATTGTACACAGTCCTCAAATATTTGTGCAAGAGCAAAACCTGAGTCATCCTCACGCTCTAAACTTCTGGATTTTTTTTTTCTGATTTGAGAAGGATGACGGTCAAAATAGATGTAAATTGAAATGTAATACATTAGTCAATTGAGGTAGAAATATACATTTGTTAGGCCTAGGAATCTAGAAACTCCTAGGAAAACCTGGAGTTTTTAGACTGTTTTTCAATATCAAAATAGAAATCCACTTTAATTCTCACTTGCAATCTCAAAGTTTTTCGCACAAAATAAATTGATATAATTGTGGCTTCACTCAAAGACAGAATTTTTTTTTTTTTTTTTTTTCCTAAGCTGGAGGCCTTTATCTTGTAAACATCCTAATAAAGTGGCTGTGCTTGCAGACTACCAAACAGCCCAATGGTCCACCATCAATCATCTTTCATCTGCCATTTCACTGACAAGCACAAAGATATTCACTCAATACACATTTACTGCATATTAAACCTGCCAGTATAAACTCTTGGTAAAGATTAGTATAATAAAGCTCCTTGGAATTTCCAACCCTGCATTAAAATTCAAACTGTGTGAACTAATTATGCCCATCAGCAGACATGTTGTTGTTTGAGAGCTAGAAGTGTCTGCTTCTTTCAAAACTAGTGCATATCCCTCTGCCAAAATTTAGTATCTTGCGAGCTGAAAATAAAGCTTACATGTAGTTTAATATATTATCAAATTAACAAGAACAGCTTCCTCTATTATATCCCAGCTATTAAATGTACACCAAAAAATGATGTGGTGTCCAATTCTATCTTCCTGATTATGTCTTCAATAGATATTTTTAAGTGATAAAATGTAGGAGCATCAAGATAACTATCCCCTGGACAAATAACCCCTTCTCAGTAGGTTGAGGGTTCAGGGTAGATTTTTGGCAGGGGTAGTTGTCTGGGGTGTACTTAGTGGTCCCTAGTGGTCTGGAAATTAGTTGTCCGACATGTAGACTGTTGTAAGAATTGACAGTGCTCAGTAACATTTAAAAGATACAAGTACATAAGTTGGGTAAAAAATTATGAAATTACTTATTGACTACATTGTGACTATATCATATACAGAGATACCACCCTACCGAATAATTATAAGATTAGACATTAGAACGATAATAACGCATATAATTGAAACAGCTGAAATGAATGTCTTGGTCGCAAGAGGAAAAAAAATGTATTGATTTGAATGCATTCCCAAAATTGAATGATGAAGCAACATGTTATTGTCACATAAGAAGCAATTTGGTTCAGTTGTTTCAAGCATTTGTGCTATTCATGTTCTAATTTCTAATATTCTAATAGGGTTGGCATCTCTTATATACAGCAGTAATAATGCTCATATTCATATCACACAACATCATATTTAGTTCAAAATCTGCAAACTCAAATCTACCAATTGAATCATAATTTAATGCAGAATATCAAATTGCAACAGATTGCCTCTCACTCTCACACGACCAAAAATACTTTCCCCTCCATGATATCAAATATCAAAATAATCAAAGGAAGAAAGAGCAAGAGCAACTCCTGCAAGAACTCAAGCGCTGCGGTGCAGTTTGTCCAGAAAGGCTATCGGCTTTTTTACAAGGCTACCTGTCGGCACACTAAAATCAATTTCCAAGCGCAGGGTTTCGACTCGGAGGAGGTATTAGTTTGGAAGTGAGAGCGATGAGAAAGGTGTGAAATGGTTTTAGTGTCATCGCACTATCTTGAGACGAACGTCAACCCTGGCTACTTATCTCTCTTTCACTGCAAATAGATTCCTCCTGAAATGGAGAATCTCCTTCCATTTTGATAGACCAATAAAGGTGAAAGCCGATTTTAAGTGCAACATCCCAAAATTCTTTGAAAATCATTGTGAATGGTTACAAAGATCAGATTAGTACCCGATTTACTAGTTCAATGTACATTGTGAAGACCTACATGTATGCAATAAATAAACTGAGTTGAGGTTAGATAACTTGTTGATTTATCCTTTCTTTCTGATTTCCTCCTGTAATTTGCTCTCTCTCTCTCTCTCTCTCTCTCTTTCTCTCTCTCTCTCTCTCTCACGTTGGTTGGACTCTTTCTTCTCTTTGTATTTTTGTCTTTATTGTAGTAGGTATGCTAAACAGAACTAAAATTCTCTTAGTTTTGTTGAGGCAAGACATCATTACCTAGGGAAAACAGACAAATTTTTCAGAATTCAGAAGGATATGATTCAAATCCCAATCTGTCTGCTGCGAGCTCGTCACTGTGAGCGAGATCCAGATAACTTGGCATCCCTTCACTTCAGTCACTGGCTTCAGAAACAATGCCATCTCCTGCCTGGCCTTCCCCCTGTTCCCCAGCTGATCTTATTACCCTTTCACCTATAAATGTAATGGGATTGCCTGCGTTCAGTATTTAATGGGCAGATCATGTGATTGTGAATCAATTTCTAATTCAACTGAAAAAGAAATCACAAACACAAATAGATTCTAAACAAAAATTGAGAGAAAGGACTTGAGAAGAAGACTGGCTTCAGAACAGAAGCATGAAGACTTTAGTCTAAAAATGTTAAAAATGCCAGGTTTTCAGTCACACACACACACAAAAAACACAGTGAAGAAACACATGATCAAGCCAACACTAACTATGTTCAGTACTAAACTTCGACCACAACACAGCATGCAAAATGCAACAACACTCAACAGACACTCATTGCACACACACGGCTCATTTTTTCCCACGGAGATGCGAAGCCATTTATCCGGATGTCCAGCCAACATCCCACGCACAGCGTCCCGTTGGCAAGACGTGCCTGCTTACGGTCAAGCGGCTGTACAAAAGAGGTGAAAACAATGTCAGTTTGCTTACCGAAATGCGCCAAAATTAAGATGAAAAACATCCTGATCCAAGAAAGAGATACTCTTGATTCCATCACAGTCATCTTGAAGGAAATGGAGCTGAGATATCGCATAAAAATCTATATTTTTCTAAACCCTTCATCCAAATCCTCGGCGTTCGGAGTAATCGTGCACGGTAGCTGCATGTAGTGTGTGCATATATATTTGTGTGCATTTTCACTGAACACATTTTTAGTGAGCTAGCTTCAATATCCCTGCGAAAAACAATTTGAAGAGTGGGTTATCAATAATGCTTTATTTTTATTTCATACTTTGGGTTGCTCTGTTTGTTTTGTTTTGTTTGTTTTGTTTTTTTAATGATAAGCTTAGATGATGTTGTATTTATCAGTGTCTATTCAGCAGATTGAATTTTATTTTACTAATATAACATGAAGGCATATGCCTAACTCTGCACCAGCCTAGCTCTCCTTTTATCTATCTCTCTCTCTCTCTATCATATTTTCTTCTTTTTTTTCTCTCTTTTTTTTCTATGTGCAAAACATTTAAAGTAGTGGGTAGTTATCAACAATGCATTTAAAATTTCTTGAGGAATTGGTTTTATTTCTATTCATTTGGTCATTTTGCATTTTTATTTATTTTTTATTTAATTTTATTTTTTGGTTTTGTTCCGCGGTTGGGAATTTTGTACTATGTTTATTTGAAGTATTCTTCTTCTTCTTCTTCTTCCAGTAGTGTGCATAAACCTCCATTGAGTATCATCGCACAATAGTTGGTTGTCTGTCACCTGATTAAACGGGTTGCTCGTCGCAAAGCTTCATATATGAAAATAACCCCCCAAAAAATGTCCAAAAAGGGGACGTAGGCCTATATACACTATATACAATCATGTTCTCATATCATGAGTTAATGGAAGTTGACATCTC
>CALNVZ010001721.1:29599128-29621618 GCA_940671915.1 Paracentrotus lividus | reverse complement strand
TGTAGGGGTGATTATTCGCATGGGAGCCCACTTCTATTATAAACACGTTGATTCGCTCCGTTAATTAATCAATCGGCGTTAAAGAGGCAATCAAAAAGAGCTTATCACAGCCTCTCATCAATACAGATTATGCTGTTTGACAAAGAAGTTTATGGTCCATACGACAAAAATGCTTCCCCTTGCGGCGTTTTGATCTTCGTAATTCTTATACCTGGAAAGTTTTAAGAGCTTTCAAGAGTGCCTTGAATTTTGGAGTAGAACCTCTGAGCAATCTAATTTATTATCTTGGTTTCATTCAACTTGAGATATTAGGCAACAATAATGGAAAGTTTAATAGGGTCTTATATCCAATTTAAATGGGTGAGCACGACTCTTCCCTGCTCTTCCCGATCAAGCGCTTTTCTCATACTTGAGAGGCTGAAAAGTAGTATTTAGGCTATAATTATGCGTATATATATTATATATATTTTTTTTTTTCTTTTTTTTTTCTTTTCATAATTCTTTTTAATTGTTTTGACGTGGTTTTTGTTTTTGTTTTCTTCTTTCTGTTATTGTGATGACCGGCCCGAATGAATATGTGATCCCTTCCCTGACCATGAACCTTGAAGCAGTAGCTCAAACCAAAGCCTAACCCTCCATCTCAGATCATGAATAAACCACAAGGAAATGTTGCACCAACACTATTATGGTGGCAGCGGTGGGATCATGATATTAATGTATAGGCCCTATACCAGTGTAGGGGAGGCCGATATGGAAGTTACCGGGTCAGTTGTTACAAGTTCTCCAGTGTGCTAGATTGGAACAAGACGAGGATGTGTAACTGGCAATCTAATGTACAGCCTCACATAGCTGTGATGAACTGCGGTCGTGAGTTTCTCCCGTTGTTTTATTAAAAAGTAAATCAACAAAACCATTTTTTACAGTTCAAAGTAAATTTTTGAACAAAAATGAATTTGTAATAGCTCTTACACTGAAGGCACATGATGATACGTCTGGGTATTGTAAATATAGTACATGTACGTCTCTAATATACCCCTAGCCATGCCCTGTAATTCTGCCTAATGACTGTGCTACAGTTGATTTCTTGTGTGTAAAATCACCCATGGGGTAGGTTGTTACAACAACCTACCCCATGTTGGTGTAACAACTTACCCCAATTACATTACATATGTAAATTACATTTTGTCCATTTTACAGGTCATAATATTTTTATTTTCTATTATTACTTTTGTGTATTCTAGAGCTCTACTTGATATACTGTTAACGATGTCAAGAAACTGGAAAGTTGAAATTAACAATTGGTATAAGAGATTTACACACTTGTCAACTTACCCGTATGTTACATATTTAACAATTGACCCCGTATGTGTAACAACTTACCCCGTTGATATATGGTAGGCTGTTACAAAAAAATGTCTTCACTAATTAAGCTGTAGTTAATTAGTGTTTACACGTTTTCAAGTTTATATGCCTCAGGTTTTAGCCAACTAATAGGCCAACTACAGACCCAATATGGAGTGGGTGAGTTCTTCATTAGATTATCTGCGGCCCAAATGTGAATTTATGTAACGTCTATACCCGGTCTCCCCTATTCTTGAGTGGTGTAAACAGGAAGTCCGCCCTGAATATAATTTGATTTTGAGAAATCAACAAAAAGAATGAAAGAAATGTCATTGAAGGTTTTAGACAAAATAATCCTCCTATATGATCGAGGACAATAAATTACAGTTTCTATTTGTTGTGACATCTCAAGAGCTGATTTCCGCATGTCGCTGCCTTTTTTTTCTCTCTCTCTCTCTCTTTTTTTTTTTTTTTTTTTTTTTTTTCATTCTCTTCTTCTTCTTCTCTTCTTTTTCTTTTTTTTGTTTTTTTTTCATTTTTTTCTTCTTTTTTTTTAGAAGAAGAAGTAAGTATAGTTTTCGTTTTTTTACCTGTATAATTTGATACATCATGAGCGATTGTTTAGACTTTGAAATATATTATTTCATCATCAATCATCAAGAATCATGAAAAATACAGCCCAGTTAAGCTCGCTAGTGACGTCACAAAATCAAAGTTTTAAACATCCATATAATATCGTCATCAGTGATGGATTTCTTCAAACTTGACTTAATATTTTCTTTATTGCCATTGCTTTTGTATGTTGGGGTATTGTTTTGTTTGTTTCTATTTTTTTTTTTGTTTGTTTTTCTTTTTGTGTGTTTGTGGTTTTGTTGTTTGTTTTTGGAGAGAGAGAGAGAGAAAGAGAGAACTGATTTGATTTCTAATGTGACTTCCAATTTAACCAAGGAACACCATGCTGGTTTTACTAACGAATCAATTTATTTTTTCCTGCTCGAAATGTGACCAAAAAAAAATAATAATAATAATTAATCGGTGGCGTATATGCAAGTGGTCGTAAGGGTATGAGATAACTTGTTATTTATTGTTAGATGGTTTGTCCCTCGTCCAACTTATTAGTAAATTCGATAATAATTTAATAGATTGCAGAAATAAAAACACAACAAGACGCTCCTCTGTGGACTAATAGTGTGTCTTTAAAAAAATAATTGGTAGTGTAAAATGCTGATGGAAAAAATGCAGCACAAAAAATGTTTTAAAAATGAAAATGATGCCTACGTAACTGTATCATTCACAGGGGCCGCGGAGCCGGGGGTGGGGGGGGGTGGCCACATACATTTGTGATTTTTATCCCGTTCAGCCCCCCCCCTTTCGGCTCAGCCCTCCACTTTTAAGAAAACGCTCCGCGGCCCCTGATACATGAAGTGTGAACATTTTGTTTGGCTCCTATTAACATCATTTTGCTGGGTGGGGGGGGGGGGCGGCGTTTCATGAAAGGACTTTCGGACGTTTTATCGACAAATTAACCGACATTACCATATTACACTGCTTCTCAGCCAATTTAAATCAAGCAAAAATGTCAGATAACTTGTCATGTGATGAAAGGGTCTTTATTTCGTTAAAAAGGGCACTTTTCTCTCTCTCTCTCTTCTTTTTATATATTTTCGTTGACCCCGTAGACAAGCCCCTTTAGTCTGGATTAACCAGCAAAAAGAAAAAAGACGGAAAGTGGACGTGCGATCCGATTACCCCCCCCCCCTAACCCTACCGTTATGGATTATACATAAAGACTCCTTGATACCTTTTTGCTCGCCCGGTGTGACTGAAACAAAAAATGAGGTGTACCAAAACTCAAATTCCAAATTTCCCCCCCCCCCTTTAATGAAATTATGGATCCGCACTAGACCCTGTATTGTCCAGGAGAAAGGGTCATAGTAAAAAGTGTGATCAGATTTAAAATTTGGCTCTTTTTTTTTTTTTTTTTTTTTTTTTTTATTGTGCATTATTGTAATAAGACACCAGTTAGCTAAATCCTTTAATTATACTTTTCAACAGAATTTGTTTGGCCCTTGTGACATGTTTGAGAAGGGTAACTATTGTAATTTATGTATTTGGCTATAAAATTTCACGATATGGGGGCGGATAGAATTTCCATCGTATGAAAGTAAGATGAAAACCATCGTGGAACCCCAATTAAATTGAATATTGACATTCCCTTAAAAAGAGACCTCAGCCTGTAACCATAAACTCAAATAAAACTTAAAGAACAATAATAATATTTTAGATTAAAAAAAAAATAAAAACAACAACAAAACTACACCTGAGATTGCATTTTGAAGGTATTTGGATAGAGGGGCTTGCGCCACCAGGGAAACTAAAATGGATCCCGAAATTGATACTTTGGGGTTGGCTAAACCTTCTATTGTAACATTTTCCCGGAAAGGGTTTGGGGTAATGTCTGAAATAGTCGGGAACCCGTAAAGTAAAAAACGGGGCATTCGCATTCATGAGATCAAGCGAAGATTGACCTTGGTTGATATTGCCAGTAATATTTTATACTGAACAACCCTTACATACACTACCCTCTTATCGTCTACCATCACATTTTGACTAACCCAAATAGAGAAAATTTTGAGAAGGTATCAAAAGTAAACCCTAAAAGAAGATTGTAGTTTTCTAATTGGAATCATATATTTTGGAACGCTGAATTATGCACATAAATTATCGTGAGATGGCGCTATACTATTTTAAGCAGCTGCATCGATCATCGCTGCATAACCCAGGATTTTTTTTGGACTGTCGGTTTCGAGGCGGATGGTCATCATAATTTCTTCCTGAAATCCTCCGTTATTTATTTTTTCTTCTCTTATCGTCTCACTGCGTCTTGTTCAGTTTAAATACATTTAGTCTTGTCCTGTTTTATGTTCCTTGATACTAATACATAAAGCAATGATATGCCACGCCCACTTCTGAAGTGCCACGCCCACCCAGGCCTGAATCCAATCATCTTCTTGTTGACGAGAGAATGCATTGCGTAATACAACATCAGCTGTGCACTCTATTATTTGAGTGTCAGCGCGTGGTCGTCGATATAGACTGGGAGTAAAGCTTGAACTCAAATATTGATCTGTAAAAGTTACTGAGAGATATTCTGAGCATTTATTTGACAGGAGCTGGCAGGTAATGTATAAAGTTTATTCCATGCACACGATTTACCAAAGATTTAATACGAATTGAAGATTAACTAATATTGCTCGTGTATGCAGGATGCATTCATGATTTAAATGGCTTAAGCCGCTTAGCCTAGCTACAGTTGTCCAAAATGTGTTATGATGAAGCACGGCTGGTTCAGGCATATACTCAACATGATTGGCAAAAATTGATTAACTATGCTCTAAAAATGTTAATTTATGATAATGTACATGCTATAAGTCTTTTCCTTACATTGAAAAAGTTCCTATTTTTTTAATGGAATTAAACTGGAGTTTTACCTGTTATATTATATCTTCAAGTGAACTGTTCTATTTTATTCATTTTATTTCATTAAAATTCTCTTGCCTTTGGTTAAAAAAGAAGAAACATTATAAATACATGTATTTTTATGTGCCCTACATTTATTAAACAAAATTTAAAACACAAAATAATTGGATAAAAAATGTATGCTTTCCCAGCAGCTTCCAGGACTTGTATATTCCTGTTGAACAGAATGCCGGAGGACCTTCATTGTACATTTGGTCTAATATGGCCAAACAATTCCTTGATCGGAAAATCACTCGAATACATGGATCATCAAAGACAGTGGATAAAATGAAGTGGAGTGGAGCTACTCTGTCAGAGGTCAGGGTGTATGGCAAACGCCTCTTCTTGCACCTTACTCACAGTGGAGGATCTACAAGTAGTGCTTCGGATGAAGAATCGGTGTGGATCCGATGTCACTTCTTGATGTGGGGAGCGTAAGGGTCAATGAATTTAACTGCAAGCCGTCAAAGTCGAATCAGTTTCCTGAGCCAAGACTTGTCTTTTATTCACAAGGATGAGTTCTTTGGTGTTTTACGGCGGGAGCTTCCAGGAGATGGACCAACCTCCAGAGGATGAAAGCAGTTCAGACATCCTCAGTGATGCCTTTGACAGATCCAGAGCAGTACGTCACCTTCTTGAGGATCGTCCAATCTCTTTTACATTGTTGGATCAAAGAAATTCACTGGACTGGGTAACATCATTAAAAATGAGGTCCTATTCAGTACAGGAACCCATCCCATGCAGATTGGTCTCGGCTGTCTCAAGCCCAGTGTAAGAGCATTGTTGACACAGTCGTGACTTTCAGCAAGAGATGGCTTCTTGGAAGATGGAGGAGAAGCCCTCAAGAAAGTTTGGTGACTGGACAGAGATTTACAAGAAGGCAGGTTGTCCCAATGATCACAAGACAACAAAATCATTGTTTGGACCAACAGGTATGGAAAGAATCACATACTGGTGTCCAACATGTTCAACCAATGATTACCAAGATGATCTATCATCCGAGAAGACAGATGAGACACATACATTGGATAAGGATCTGGAAGCTGACCATGAGACAGTCAAGAACGATTTGCCAGGAACCATCTCTGATTCCAAGCAACTAATGACCACTGCGGATGAAAATAACATGACAAAATCTCCTACAGCAGATCAGATGATGCCTTTGACAACAGTTCTGAATGTTGAGGATTTCAAAGAAGAGGATACCCCTGCTCACAGCAGCCAAGAACTTCAACTGGTGCTTGCTCCTGTGAACAGGAGAGCCAACCTCTGGTTGATAATATCACTTATGGCCTTAAATTCGAACAGATCTCTGTTGATCCGCTGCTTCATCAGGTAGATCTCAATGGTACCTCTCTTTCCATGCCATCTCTCAAAAGAGACTCAAGCAACTTCGCAAAAGACCAGGGTAGAAATGAAATTTCATCCCCTATGACAGTGGAACAACCTGCAGGACGCATTTCACAACCAAGAAGATTAAGCTTGAATCCGTAGGAACTTCTGGCTTTGATCAGAGTGCAGAACGTGTTGACATACCATTTGTAATGTCCAGAGAATCAGCGTTCAAGATCAGAGTCACTGGTGTGGAAGATTTGACTAGGATATCATTGTCTGTGTCAACCATCAAGGTACTAATGAGGGGCCATGTTCGGGTGAAAGTCAAGAAATTGAAAATGGTAACAACTGACTGTATGTCATGTTTATCTTTATTGTTGATTAATTTAGGTTTGGAGAATCTAAATTATCTTAAGAAATAATGCCTTTTTTATGTTGCAAAAATTCCTGACTCATTTTTGTTTATGGTTTGAGTTTTAGCTTCTCATATTATTGGAACATTGAAGGAAATGTTTCACATTTTTCATATACATATACAACTTCACTAGTTTTTCTCATGCATTAGTTTTTTTATGATGTAAAAATCATTATGTTAAAAACAATGTTACATTTTCAGATTAGTTTTATACTTTCACTTTCAAATTCAATTATACATTGTATGTACCCGGTATTTGCATACATATGCAACATACTCACTCCTAGATGGTGATTTGTTCAGAAAGAAATGAAAATGTCTATGCAACAAATTTTCCACAGCTGCTCTTGCTAGAAACATTTTCTCTGGCACCAATTGTTACATGACCCGAAATAATTAGAACTTCAATTTGCTGTTCCAGGAGGCCAAGATCCAGACACCATTGCCAACATGAAGAATTTTGAGATAAAGGGGTGAAATATATTTTAATTCAACCTGTTGTGTACAGGAATGGGTGGTCCCTGTATTTGGTATAAATAGAAAAAGAGAATTCAGTTGGCAATGGGTTAAAGGGGAAGTCCACTCTGGAATTTAATTGAAAAAAAGCAACAAATATGAAAAATATAAATAAGTGTTTGAAGAAAATCTGTCAATGGACAACAAAGTTCTAACTTTGTAACATCACTTGTGAGCTGCTTTCCCACATGCCGTGGAATGTAAATTTCACAAATTTGTCTTCTTTTTTTTACAGAAGAATGTTAATTATTTCACCTATGTATATACATGATAAATAATCAAATCAATGTTTATAGCTTGTCCATATAAATAGAGATATTCCTTTATCAAGAACCATTAAAAAGACTTAATTTATGCATTTTCTGTGCACAAAATAAAGGAGAGCAGCTCACAAATGATGTCACAAGCTCTCAAGTGACATCACAAAATCAAAACTCCAATTATTCATTACTCAGTTGTCCTTTAATGGATTGTCTTCAAACATACACCAATATTTTTTTTTAAACCAATTAAATTCCAAAGTGGACTTGCCCTTTAATCACCATTCCAGTATACACTGGTACAGGAAGCTCTTTATCCCACCGCTGCCACCATATTGTGTTGATGTGCCAAAATTTGCATGGGATTGATTTCATCTAAGATGTAGGGTTAGGCCTTGGTTACGATGTGGTTATTATGTTGGGTTTAGGGTCAAGGAGGGGCAGGGTAAGGGCTACCATTTAGTCCAGGGCTGGAGTTAGACATTAGGGGTTGACCACAGAGCAATTTATATCATATGTCATACAACCATCGTCTTATACTGTAGTGGTTCATGATGACCTGTATTCACAAACGTGTCCTAAATTGAGCAATAGCTTCAATCTGTGGTTAAACTATGGGTAGCACACTGTGACACTAGCTGTCTATATACATTCTCATGTTCCCTATATTATGTTTACTGGATTCTGGAATCATGCTTGAATGGTTAGGAATCTCATATACTTGTCAATCCCAGGCAGTTTTTTTTTATTAGCTTCAGTACCAAAAATTAATGTTGGGAGACTGTGTCACTTTTGCTAGCCACCTTTGTGAATACAGACCATTTTGTAAAAACTTGTTAATATTGATCAGTCAACAAAAATAGAAATACAGTCAAGTTTCCCTAAGTGGAATCTGTTGGGACTGAAGTAATAATTTTGATTTTTTTTTTTTAAAGTGGACATATATAAAAGGTAAAAAAAAAATATTTTAAACTTGTGTAATTATTTTACTTGAAAATAAACTTGACCTAAATTAAAGGAAATATGAGAGATATGTTAAGTTTTAAAAGAGCTATGTGTTTGGGGGGTGTCTAACAGCCAACAACAGTTACATTTTTCCAGAATGACTAAGATATTGATATTGACATCATTGGTTTTTAGCATAAGTGTATTGTAATCAAAATATCCCTTAGAAGCTTTTTAATTAGTTTTGACAATATGTAATTTTCATCCACAAATTTTTTTATTTTTTATAGTATTGTGATATCGAGAATGCATTGTACCTGGAAGTGTTCATATTTTGTCTGTGAGTTTATCTATATTCACCCGTTATAAAGGAATACTGCATCGCTTTTCCATTAATAAAGTTTGGTTCTCATATTTCGTTTAATTTCCTTGTCTTATTATTTTCTGAACAGACAAAATATTCTACAATATCACTACAATAAAAAAAAAAAATCGGCTTACTCTTATCATGGACCTATAACCTCTGAGGTTATAGGTCCATGATCTTATGGAGTTACTATGCATATTTTAATAATTTAATAATTAAAATAGAATTAAAATTTCAAAAATTGCATAATTTGTACTTGGCAAACAAAGGACATTAAAATCATATAAAGATATGGCTAAGATTTTTTTTTACAATGATAATAAATAGCGACACATATATTTTAGCAGAATGCAAAAAAAAATAAAAAATGAACTTGCTGAACTTCCAAAACCAAAACACCAGAAACTCTGATCGGAGCTATCTTTCTGCAATCAGATGCATTCATTTTTTAATGGTTTCTAGTAATTTTGCTGAAATCATAACCCTAAAAATTAGATTTCAGTTTTCTATCACACCTGCTGAAAAATAGGTCTTCCTTCTATTTTGCAGCAAATCATATACTTTAGATGAGAAAATGAATCATAAATTATCGGAATATAAAATGCACTATACAAAACATGATTTCCATTAAATGATACATGTATAATATTCCATATCACTTATTTTGCCATGTATTAATTTCAGATTTGTTTTCACATAAGCGATTCTTAAATCTTTGCATATTTGAATATAAAACTAGTATTTAATTTAATTTAATTTATTTTCAATTCTGATAAATACAAAAATGAAATATAAATATATATATATGTATAATTTTCTATAAATTCCAGATTTGGAATGGAATGGCTACTTCACTAGATTTGAAAGACTAAATTGGCAACTCGATCTCTTTCCATCAAGATGATCACAGCATACATTCAAGGTGCTGAAAACAATAAATTTCCTTTTGACTGCATCAGTATAATTCTATCGAACATTTTATAGTGTCAAATATATGCAAGAATATACTGATCCCAAAGTGACTTTAAGAGCAAGCACTTATTTAGCAAGTCAATATATTACCTGTAAACAATTTTTTGTTGTGACACGAATGTTAAAATAGTATAGATATATTGACTGCTTTGAGGGGCATGGTTTCTAGACTGCTCAAGGGAAATTCCGCATCTGCTATAACCCAAGACCGCAGGTCGCGAGTTATGGCAGATTCGGAAGTTCCCGAGAGCAGTCTAGAAACGACCGTGTCCCAAAAATAAAAGCAGTCAATATATCTTTTATATGCCGAAAAACGAGGGGACCAAAAAATAACAAAAAACTAACACACATGGTCTAATTTAGACCTAACTAACTAAATTATCGACCAAATCACGCTGCACATTATGGTATCTGAAATCATTGCATCGCACACCTCAGCCTTACGCACGTAAACAAATGGGGATCGCACTATGCCCGTTGCTAAGGGGGCATCCAGGGGGCAACGGGCATAAATCCAAGTACTATTGACTGATGATTTGTTTTGGGGGCATGTTTGAAGACATGACCCAGCTTTCGACCAATCAGAGGACAGGATTATTCAACATTCTTAAAGTGAGGTATATAATTACAAATACTATACAAAAATAGTAACAATGAACCAGCATTTACAATGTAGTTACAATACTGAGCAGTATGCATTGACGGATCCAGTAGTACTGTATGTTTCACAATTTACATATTCATGAGAATAGAGTATGATACATGTAACTCTAATAAGTGATTAGACATACAGTCAACCTCACCTAGGTCGACCTTGCTTGGACCCAAACAATTGCGTTGACTTGGGCAAATATCGGCTTATGCGAGGAATTAACACACATATTAGTCTAAGGAGGAAAATCAGGATTTTTTTGCTGCCATCAAGATAAGCGAAATTCAAATTTGGGGAGGTCGACGTAAGCGAGGTTGACTGTATTCTATTGTTCTCAAGAAAGACTACAGGTAAGTACACTGTAAAAATATAGGTTGTACAGTATGTAAAGCACTGTATATCTAAACACAGTTGAAACTCGTAATAACAAGGCCCTTAATTGGGAACAGAAGTTATGTTACAGTTGTTACATGTATATCGGGAATCTTGTTATATCAGGGTTAAAAAAAAGAATAAAAATAGCTGGGACCAGCAAAAATACCTCGTTATATCAGGAATCTCGTTATTACGAGTTTCCACTGTATACAATCATCTTATTCAAGCTTTGTTTTATGATGACAGCTCAAGTCACCTCTACAATTATTACTTGGATTTGAATATTACACAACCTAATTGAAAGTGGTAAAATGTAGAATTCTAATCCCAACAAGATATCTTTTGGGGATAATTACTGAAATTAATTTTTCAAATTAATTTAAACAAGGCATTCAGCTTCAGATTTGGTATAAATAAACAAATTCCATAGAATTTATCCACATTATAAAAATCAACACAGATATAAAATGACGGTATCAAAAACATCTACAAAAATTTTACAATAGGCACAAACGTGATTGTCATATAAAATTATAAATTATTAAATGTATACTAGTTCAAGGCTTATTCAGACCATGCCAACAACATTCCCAAGTTTACATCACATTTCTTTGCGAAAATATAAATGATGGTTTTAATAAAAACAGACCTATTGCACATTTGGGATAAAGCTTTATACTTATATTTAAAGAAGGAAACCCTAGGATTCAATTAAATTGTATAAAACAGAAAAATCAAAGAAACAGAGTAATGAAAGTTTGAGAAATATTGAATAAATAATAAGATAGTTATGAGCATTTGAATGTTGTGATCACTACTGCTACGGAGATCCTCACACTGGCAACAGGCCCAAAATGTGTGATGTCATACATGAACAACTCTCCTATTTAGTGGACAGAAAAATACCAAAAAATATTGCTTTTTCCTCTTTCTAATTGTAGGAAAGATTCTTTGTCCATTGTTATATTTTGTAAAACCTATATTACATGTCCTCCAACAAAAAGAATACCAGATCTACTGACAGAATTGATGAAAAAGACAATTTTAGTGAAATATGTACAAATGTAATGGGGAAGTTGTTCATGTATGACATCACACATCTTGGGCCTGTTGCCAGTTTGAGGATCTCCATAGCAGTAGTGATCCTAACATTCAAATGCTCATAACTTTCTCATTATTTATTCAATTTTTCTCAAATTTTTGTTGATCTGTTTCTTTGATTTTGCTGTTTTATACAATTGAATTGAATCCTAGGGTTTCCTTCTCCTTTAAACAGTTTGGGTGTAAGTTGATGGAGATGTTTGTGCTTCGAGAGGTCAGCCCAAATTTTCTTCCAGTTGAAAATGATAGGTAATATTATGATGATTGAATATAGATTGCTGGAAAGTTTATTCATCCCTCCTAAAGATCTTCTTTTTTTCTTTTTTTTTTTTTTTTGCTGCTCCTGTTTACCCTAGAATTTTATACAGCCCACTCCCATTATAACAAGAAGCTTGGGAACAAGCCAATTACCTTATTGTTGTGGAATATTATATCGGGAGTGGACTGGAAAAACTAATGAGGTTGAAAACTGTACATTAAAGTTATACATACAAATATTAATCATAAACATGATACATGCTTGAAATTTAATTTCATATATCGATACTTCCATGCATTCCACATCCAGCAGAGTCATGTGTGATTGATTGTCAATGTGAATTATGGATCTCAAAGTTCAAGGTTCAATACCCAGTCACCATCTTCTCCATCCTACTTCTGCAAAGGCATTGTTGTAAATGGGTACCTGGTTTATATGCCTTGTATAATTCCTTAAAAAGCATGGTGCACTGGTATCGTTTGCTAATGCTAAATTTGGGGTACCCTAGCAGATAATTGTGTTTTAGAAGCACACATATAGGGCTGTTACAACAAAATGTGATACATGCAATTTACAAGAACAGAAATGTCTTATTATGCCATCTTAATTTTAATAGGGAAGTTGGATCTCATTTACAATAACACACATGAAGAGAAACGAGAAGGCTCCGTAACTTCCTTCTCAGGTTCCTCTTTTCCAAGTACTTGCCCATCCCCTCCTCCATCACCGTGGTTACCCTTCATCTCATCAGCACCAGGAGCCTTTGTACCTTGAGTGTTCTGAAGGTCAGCCTCTAGAAGGTTGCTATCCTGCTCCATCTTCCTAAGAGTGCTTTTGTCATGCCCCAACTGTTCTGATGGTGTATATGGCTCCTCAACCTTTATCACACTCTGGTCTGCAGTGGGGTCACAGGTTTCTCCATTCAGTTCATCCTGTGTTTGAGCATCGATTGCTTCACCTGCCAATGCTGTGACGGCTGGAGATGGATCATGGGTTTCTTCCATCCAGGTATCCCTTGCCCCACCGGTTCCAGGTGCAACAGCTGGAGATGTGACCTCAGCAGAGGACTTGTGACTTTTCTGGTCTTGGCTTACCTCTTCTGAAGAAATACATTGATCTGTAGCATCCTTTATCACACTAAGGTCTGAAGAAATGGGATCATGGATTTCTTTCTTCAAGGTATCCCATGATTGAGTATTAGTAGTAGGTGTGATGGCTGAAGCAGAGTCTTCAGAACTGGATTCTGGAGTTTTTTTGTCATGGCTTACATCTTCTGAAGAGGCACATTGACCTTTAGCTTCCTCTATCACACCAAGGTCTGAAGAAATGGGATCATGACTTCCTTCATTCAAGGCATGAGGTGTTTCAGCATTGTTTGCCTCATCAGTAGGTGTGATGGCTGAAGCGGAGTCTTCAGAACTGGGCTCTGCAGTCTTTTGGTCACTGCTTACCTCATCTGAAGAAGTGCATTGATCTTCCTTTATAATGTCTGAAGCATTGGTTGTTTCACCTGCACATGTAGGAGATTGGACAGTTTGAGTTGTATCTTCAGGGGCTCTGGGTGAAGTGGGTCTACGATAATGGCCTTCTTTCCTCCAACTGTCTGGTATGTCATTAACATCAACTTCGAGCATCGTCTGAAAACAAAGGAATAGAAAACTGTACTCAATATTTGCATAGCCCTACAATCCAAATCAAATATTTCAGTCAATATTGACATATTTTATAATCAACATCAAATATTGCAGTCAATATCTGCACACTACCAAAATCAGATACTGCTGTCAATATGTGAACAAAATCCAAATAAAAAATATTGCAATCAATATGAAGAGGATGAGTATAATAATTGAGCACAAAAATAAAACTTTGTGTTCATGAGTGCAAGGACTATATTTGCACATTTTACTACAGGAAATTTGCATCTAATTCTCATTTGAATTTAGAAATTAAGAAAATGTCCTTAAAAACCCCATTTCCATTGACAATAGACCACTCTTTATGCACCAAACCCTTAAAGACAGTAGGTCAGGAGCTCCCATCGGTAATTTGACACCATGGATTTTTACCCCGAAACCGCTGTTTTGCATCATCTGACCACTGCCAGTCTTATGTAATGCCTTGTTTATTCCACCCATCGCTTCATCTGGTAAAGTCGTTAAATATCCCTTTCCCTGGCCTGATGATGCCCGAAGCTGTCCAAGGTGGGACACATTGTTTTGCTGTGGTCCAGAAATTTAGCTTCAAGACAGGTATTTCAAGTGCTTTTCACAAATTCTGGGATCAGCAAATTATGATCCACTCCGCATGAAATCTGAAGACCCTAGCTCTTTAATATACATGTAATCCACATCGAAATGTGGTTTGAAAGAGTGGTTCCTGGCTGAATTGTGCATTCTCACTGACAGGCAAAGTGATCTTAATAAAGTGTATACTCAAGTTAATATCTCTCTCAAAATGTCCATGGGAATGCGGTTATACTTGTGCTGTAGCTGTACAGATGCTTACCTTGCATATGTCATCTGTGTAGTCTGGTTGAGTGATCTGTTTAATCTGTTCTTTGAGTTTCATGATGTTGAACAGTGCTGGCTTCGGCACGAACTCCTGCTCCTGGAACAACCTTAACATATTAAAAGAAAAAAAAAAACTCTCAACATTAATATATTCAAAGTTGTGATAGAACAAAATAAAATGGAACAAATATATTATCTGTACATTTTTTTTAAAACCCACTTCAAGCAGAACAGAGGTTTGAGGAATGTATTCTATCTTAAACATTAATTCAATTCTTCTTCTAATAATACTATGTAATTACTGCCCTTTTGGCTCTCATAGTTTGTTCCATCTTTCTCACCTTGCTTTCGCAAACCTCTGGAGAATATGATAGACGGCCATATACAGGGCCAGCATATCAGCCTGAGACAACTGCATCTTGGCCACTCCAAGGCTTATATCCACCACATCCTGAGGCAAGCCATGATGACCAGACAGCCGCGCCCAGACTCTATCCGTCGTACTGACTGCAGGCTTCACAAGGTGGAAGTACGTTGGCTTCTGCGGCAAAATATGGATGCAGATCGGAAGCAGAAGAGGGGCTTCAGGGTTGGCGACTCTCTGCCTCCAGATGGCGATGTGGAACTCCTCCACGCATTCCGGGCTCTCCAGGTAGTTCGGGGAGAGGACAGGAATAATGCAGTCGGATCTCTCCAAGGAACTCAGTTGGTCATGATCATCACTGGAGACAGCCTTTACTTTCAAAGATGGGGCCTTCAGCCTCAGGACTTTGGTAATGAAGGAAACATACTTTTGATCATCGTGATGGTAACTGAATATGATATTGCAATCTGAGGCAGTCTTTGGAACCGTTGCTTCTTCCTCCTCGTCCTTCTCTGGTTCAGTTAAAACATTTTCCAGCTGAGGAGGGAATCCAAATTTGGTTCCGAATTCCTTGTGGAAACTAGTTTGACGAAACTCCTCCATTTCCACGTCTGCTGACAAAGCAGGAATCTATAATAGGAAATGGAAAAAAAATGAAAATAAAAGTGCTCAACGATACGCTTTTATATGCTGGCACATACATTTATCATTCTAGAGAAAAAGTTTACTGAAAGCTTACAGCTTTAAAGTAAAGCCTGGAAGGGTAAAAGTAATCTCTGTGACTGTTGGGACCCTCCTCCAGCTACACCAGATTGGAAATATGCAGGTGTACCACTGCACGGTGGCTTCCCCAACACTTTTAAGAAAAGTGGAGGGAATTTGTAACATATCACCAGTAGCAGATCCGGCATCAGCTCAGACAAAGGATTTTATCAGCCCAATTGTCAAGTGATAAAGGCTACTGCACACCGTACGACTTACAACTTGCGACTGACCGACTTTGGATCTGAAATAACAAAGAGCATTGCAAAATTTACGCGCTAAGATATTTCAGATCCAAAGCCAGTCAGTCGCAAGTCGTGGGTCGTATGGTGTGCTGTGGCCTTAATTCACGTAGCAGCTATTATCGCGAGATAATTGACCAGATAAAATCCTTTGTCAGACTCGATGCCTGATCCGCTACTCTGTCACAGTGATTCTCTTACACTCAGGACCTCATTACCCTCTGCAAAGGACAGGGTGTTTACAAATCCATAATCTTTGACAGGCAGGCAATCTTCCAAGTTACCCCACTCTCGCAATAGTCTACCATAGGGATGAATTCGCTCTCTTTGTTCACCAGTTACAAGCAGAAAAACAAAACTTTGATTAGAAACTCACATTTTGATCATCAAACAATGTCCCTAGGGACTTAATCTGGTCCATTCTCTCTCCTTTAAGCCACTGAATGACTGCAGGACATATCGTCTTGACGACATCATCAAAGACATCAGGTGTACCCTTGACCATAGGGATGTGTGTGAACTCAGGTTGGATGGTGTCCAAGTCTTCAAGGCAGATCTGGATCAGTTGAAGATGCTGTTTACCCTTTATATGGAGGATATTAAATCAATTCCTCAGCCTGAATGTATATTTGATAATATTTCAATTTTCCACCCCAGTGGATACATTGGAAGGCCGTACTTTGTCAATCAGAAGTATCGTGTTCAGACCCCTCCCACTTTACATTCCTTGGCAAGACATTAACCATTTGTGTGCCATCCCAGTTAAGCTTCCTGAGTGATCTGTCAAAGGGATTACCTCACCATGTATCAAGGTGCTTCTTGGCACAACCATGAGAATACCACATGTGCATATAAATAGGCACATGCAAAGGCACCTATCGGCACAATGACTTCCCTGTAAATTACAATAGATTTGTGCAATAGCACATTTCCTGTTTCAGAGTGGCTACATACATGTATATGGATCCTGGCTAACTCGGCCCACTGGCTAACTCGGCCTTGCCGGAAATTCTGGGCCGAGTTAGCCAGGAGGTGTTGAATCGATCGTACATACTTATTTGTGTTGACAGTTGAGCATGGGTATATTTCACAGTTTTTATTATCAATTTGATATGGAATGATGTGATATATTTACTAGCAAGCTGCTAGTGAACATTTTTTGAAGTAAAACCGCTCAAAAAGTGAGATTTTAGGCCTGTCGCACGCACGCACACATGAAGTTACACAGATAGACGTCTCCCCGAGGTTCACTGCCGCCAGCCCGCACAGCGGCGGTGATCACAAACAAAATAGGACGAGACGGTAAAAACACGGGCAGAATTGCGTGTGTATTTATAGACTTAAAAACTCACTTTTTGGGCGGTCATTACTTCAAAAAATGTTCGCTAGCAGCTTGCTAGTTCATATATCTCAACTTTCCATATCAAATTGATGATAAAAACTGTGAAATATACCCATGCTCAACACAAATAAGTATTTACGATCAATTCAATACCTCCTGGCTAACTCGGCCCAGATTTTCCGGCGAGGCCGAGTTATCCGGCACCCATGTATATAAAGGCATATGAATCCTTGTCAATATAGTAACTGGTAGTTACTTCCCTGGGAAGTTTATTTTATTTGAGAATTCTACAGATAGATAGAATTCAATACTAGAAATTCATTTTAGCACAAGCAAAGGTACAGGGTAGTTTGTGTAGAAATGAAGAGTAAATCCACATTTGCTTCACTCAACCCAAGTGAGGTCAATGTATAGGGGGTACAAATTTCTATAAAAATAGGATATGCAGAAGTTGGTAGCGCATTTAAAGCCTGGGTAATTTTGGAACACCTTGAGCACCATAGGAAGTGGATATAGAGCGTTCCCAGTGACATCATCATTCATCCATAGAAACATGTCCATCAATCATTGTTTTTACGGTCTGGTGCACCGGTACCTTATTGTTTTGCCTACCAACATGGCTGCTTGTGACGTCTCATGAAATCGCTCTATAAATATGAACACTATACAAGAAACTAATATCTTTTTCTTAATCTATTGTTCTAGTCAAGTATGTAGGGCCTACCTTTGCATAGTGCTTGGCCTGTGCTAGGGAGAATTCTTCTTGACACACAGCCGACTTGAGATAAGGTTCTGAAAGGAGAGCTAACATGCAGCGAGATCCATCAATGGCCTGATACAAAGCACGCTGCCAGGACTTTCCTGTTATTTGAAGTAAAAAAATGCAACAAAAAGGTAACACATCTGAAAAGATTAAATTAGATAGGAATATGTTTTGTTCTGAATTGTTTGAAAGGTTAGAACACAATAACAATGAGAGAAAAAGAGAAAGAGAGATATATATATATATAGAGAGAGAGAGAGAGAAAGGTCAAATGTCACTTGGGGAGGTTCGGAGCGTTGCGTAAGTTTGGCACGATCAAAGCAGCTGGAATATAATTCGCTAGAGTTATGCAATGTTTACAAAGGAAAGATTTTGATTTTAACTCTCCAATACGGTACATAACTTTTCCCAACTCTCCATAATGTTGCTTCTCCTCACGTAATGTTAAATCACTATGATAATTTTGTGTAACCTTTCTGAACTCCCCAAGTGACATGGGGCGTACAAAAGATGTAGTTATCTACCTGTCTTTAGTTCCTGCACATCAAAGAACAGCTTCAAATCAGGAGCCAGTTTCTGCAGCAATTCCACAAAGAAGTTGGCCTTCTCCGTGTCGCAATGAGAGTAGGATAGGAATATATCATAACGAAAAGGATCAGACTCTGCTACTATCAGCTCGGTATGAAAAGAGATGGTGAGAGTTGCGGTGAGCTGAATACAGGCTTCCTCAATCTTAACAGGATCATGAGGTCTGGAAGAATATTCAGAGAAAAATTGAATTATTTTTTTTGTAGATCTAAACTGGTTTATTATATTTGTTTTAGCAAAAAAGAACATCATAAACAACCTTCCAAGATGACATGGGGTCCTGTCTATAAATGGTGCCCCCATTGCATTAATTTTGTTTCAGATATACAGTGTGTCCCAGAAAGAACTTTACACTTTTGAAATTTTTTTTTTAAGCAGGTGTTTCTGCATTTATTGATTCGAAAACATAATATCACATTAATCATTATACATATACATAAAAATATTAAATAATTGATAAGATTACAAATGGTGACATTAACATAATAGCAATAGATAAGACATAATTCATATAGATTTAAACAAATACTAATACTTCAAATGCAGGGGCCAGCTATCATAAGCAAAAATGCTTGACCGAATAGCAGCCAGGGGGAGGGGCTACATGAAAACCATTTAAAATTAACGAGTCTATATAATAACAGGATGTCACTTATATTTCTAAGAAATAAAGATATAAAGGGAAAGGGAAACAGGCAAAGTGATGTGAGTGAGTGTGAGTGCGAGTGCAAGTGCGAGTTTTACAGATATTAGATAAAAGGTACCTCTTTACAAAACTTTAAAGGATAAAAGAGATGTAGCATGTTTAATATTAATAGGTAATGTGTTCCAAACATCAGGACCATGATGACGTATTGTTTTGTGAGCAATAATTAGTCTTGGATTTGTTAAATGAAAGTCAGATGAATGTCGTGTGGGGTATGAATGAATGTCTCTGTTGTAAATAAAAATATTTTGGAAAGGTGTTGGTATAGTATTGTTAGAAGTTTTGTACATAAAAATAGCAGTTTGATAAGTGTGAATATCGTAAATTTTCAATGTTTTGAAATTATGAAATAAAGGATCGGTATGGGCGAGATAATGGGAGTGAGAACAAATGCGAAGTGCTTTCTTTTTGAAGGCGCAATAATGAATCTATTTTTATTTTGTTACTGTTTCCCCATACTATGTTACAATAAGATATATGTGACAAATAAATGAGTTATAAAGCATAAGTAATGATCTTTGAGAGATATAATATTTTAATTTATACAAGATGCCTGTGCCTCTTGCTACTATCATGTTAATATTACGAATGTGACTACTCCATGTTACGTTAGAATCGATCAAGACACCTAAAAATTTAGTTTCCTGTTTTTCATCTATGGGCATATCATTGATATAAATATTATCGCGAAATACGTATTTAGAATTAATATGCTTAAAGTACATAAAGTTTGTTTTATTAATGTTAAGGGAGAGTTTATTTGACTTTAACCATAATGATACTTTCTTTAATTCTTGATTGAGAGTTGCGACAAGTATATTTAAGTTCGATGTGAATAGAATATGTTAGTGTCATCTGCGAATAAGATATATGTAAGTATAGGTGATGCGTTTACAATGTCATTCATATATATTAAAAATAATAAGGGCCTAGGATTGAACCCTGTGGTACTCACACATTTCACATGACTGATATTAGATGATTTGGATTTGAAATTAACAAATTGACGTCTATTATTCAAATAGTCTTTGAACCAAGAAAGTACGATCCCTCTGATTCCATATGTCTTTAATTTACTTAGTAATATGTTATGGTCCATTGTATCGAACGCCTTCGATAAATCCATAAAAACTCCAATAGTGTGTTCTTTTTTTGAGAGTGAATAATTTATTTTGTCATGAAGTTGAACAATGGCATAATCAGTCGAATAATTTTTCCTGAAGCCGTACTGATTGGGGATTAATAATTTGTTTGTGTCCAAAAAGGTATATAAACGATTGTAACATTTTTTCAAGTATTTTGGAAATGCTTGGTAACAGAGAAATCGGGCGGTAGTTTACTATTCGACACGGGTCATCTTTTTTATATATTGGAATTATTTTGGCAAGCTTTAGCGATTCGGGAAAAATGCCTCGGGAGAGAGACAGATTAAAAATATGCACAAGTGGAGCAGCCATGAAATAAATTATTTGTTTCAGTAAATAAACACTTATCCCGTCATGGCCACTAGATTTACTGGATTTAAAGATCGAACAATTTCTAGTATTTTTTAAACATTTGTAGGATTAAAGAATAGTGAATGTTCGTTATGATTATCTAAATATTGTGAAAAATCATGATCATTAGTAACAATTTTTGAGGCTAGATTTGGGCCAATGTTAGTAAAAAATGAGTTGAATGCATCAGCGATGATATTAGGATCTTTTATATAATCACCGTTTTCTAAAAATTCAGTATGGTCTCGATCTTTTTCTTACCTAGGATGTCATTTATCGTATTCCATAATGTTTTATTATTGTCTTTATTGTTTTCAATTTTCTCTGAAAAATACGATTTTCGTGCTAGACGGATGACAGAAGTTAATTTATTACGATATGTTTTGTATTTGTTTTGATGTACCAATGTAGGTGATTTAAGTGATATTTTATATAATCGATTACGAGTAAATATAGACTTGATTATTCCTTGAGTGATCCATGTTTGTTTATTCTTTTTTTTGTTCGAAGTGATTTTTGTCAAAGGCACATTTTTATTGTAGTAATAAAGCAGTTTGTTTATGAATATTCCATATGAATTATTAACATCTTGCTCATTTTAAGACATCTTGCCATCTTTCTGCATTCAGATCTATTTTAAGTGAATCTATGTTGCGCTTAGTTTCTTTCGTCGAGTGATGTGTCTTTGTTTGATTGTTTTTTGTAATCGATTGGTGCTTGAATATATCGTGAAAATGGGTAAATGATCGGAGATATCGTAATATATTACTCCATTTTTGTTTGTATTTGCTTCATTTGTGAAAATATGTCAATAATTGTGTGTGTTGCATTTGTTTATCTCGTAGGTTTATCAATGAGAGGTTTAAAATAAAATGATGACATCAAGTTACTAAAGTGTTGACTAAGAGCTGTGTGAGGCATGGAGAGATCTATATTAAAATCGCCCATGATGTAAATATCCTTGTTTTCACGAGATACGGTTTCGAGACAAGTTTCTAATTTATCTAAAAATACATCAGCAACGCTGTTGGTGGTCTGTATATTACACCGACTATTTTATTTCTATAATTAGCATCGATATTTCTATAAATAGGGTTTCAATATCGACTATTTGAATATCAGACCTAACTTTATAATGCAATTCATTGTGATATAAAACCGCCACCTCCCTTACCGTTTGTACGATCCGTATGGTTAAGTGTATAATTATCAATACCGAATATGGGAGGGGTTGTTGAATGTAACCATGTCTCTGTCATAACCTATTATAGAAAAGGGAAATTTATTTAATATATTTAAAATTCGCTAAAAGTATCAAAGTTTTTTGTAGGCTTCTGATGTTTATTGTCATTAAGCTAAAGTTATTTGGTTTATCTTTTGTTTTGTTGTATTAAAAGCTGAATTAAATTCTCTGGCAGTATAATATTTGCTGTGGGGGGAGAATACTTCATTATCAATATCATCCAAGTTCATGAAAGAAGTACATACATTTTGGTTTGCCATACGATGTAATGAATTGAGAGTGCTCGGTGCGTGCACAGTGCTGATGGTGCAAAACTAATACTTCGTGTTGAGTGTGTGTACATGTTCACGTATGCGTGACGGTCTGACACACTCTGGGCGAGTGGCAAATTCTGCTAAGAACAGTTGCTAATTT
>CALNVZ010001721.1:29565236-29582625 GCA_940671915.1 Paracentrotus lividus | reverse complement strand
CCCCTAAGATTTAGGTCAATTTGAAATGCAAAAATGAATGTAACGTGAAATCAAATAAATTGAAATGTAATAATTCATTAGGGGAAAAAATGATGCGAGCGTGAAGCGCGAGCGAAAATTTTGCTATGTATAACAGACCCGGATGCATGAATTTTGAAATTTTGCTCTATCTATATAGAGACCATATTTTAAAAACCTATTTGTTGCCCCCTTAGTTTCAGGTAAATTCGGCGCCCCTTAGTTTCAGATCATTTGGGCGCCCTATTAGTGTAAGCTCAATTTGGCCCCCCTAATTTTAAAAATCGATTTTCGATATTTCGCCCTAGCTTTAATTTCATGCCCCCCATCAACTTCAGTGTTCATCTTGGCGCCCCGAATACGTGTTAAGCGTCAATTGACGCCGCTAAATATTGTTGAACATAATATTTTTGAGATGCAAAAAAAAAATAAGATAATAATAATAATTAAATAAAAAAGAAGAATATAGATTAAATAATAAAAATTCGCTAACGTGAAGCAAGCTAAATAAATGAATTTTGAGCGGTAATAGAAATCCGAGGGTAAATGTAAAATCTGGTAAAAGAGGAAAAAACGTAAGGCGTGTACGAATTAGGAATTGGAAAATTTTGATGCATATCAAAATTAATGATATAAGGAAAAACAGGTATTCATCTTTAACGCGAGAGTTAATCTCAGACCACAAATGTAATAATTAATGAAAGAGAAAAAGACGATGACAGAAGAGCGACAAAAGCGCGAATGAACGGAAAATATTAATAGCTATGTATAATACCAACCAGAGAGAGTAAATATTTGCTATTCAAAGAATAGAGGGACCATGTTTAAGAGACCACCTTCTGTAATATTGTTATACATTTTGTGTAGTGAGTGTTTTTGGAAGGCCCCATATAGTTTCAGATAAAATAGGATACTAGTTGGGAACATATCAATTAAATACTCACACAATAGAAAAGTTAAAAACTAACGATAATGACATTAAATCTTAACATAAAGACGCGAGTCAAATATAATTATTAGAGAGGGGAAATAACGAACCAAACATTTAACAATTACTATGAGTTTATGGAAAAAATAGAACAACGCAGACTGAAAAACAAAAAACCGCGCATAACGAAGAGCGAGGGAAGCGAAACCGATTAGACCAAAAAAACGCATGAGCAAATATAATAAAACTTAGCGCACAAAAAAACTCGCGACATAAGGCCATGTGTCACGAGAGTTTGAGGGAGTAATAATTGTAACAAGGGTGTGTTAAGGCGTTACATTTGGAGGGAAAAATTTTTCACATTTTGTCACAATAACATAAAATCGAATGTACAGTCTAAAAGAACTACTCAATTCAGATAATTGCTAGAATTAAATTAATAATCAGGCTAACATGTCTGAAAATTTTCAGGCGTGTCAGTTAAATGCTCATAGTTTTTTAAAACAAAAGGATCTTAATAATAGTAATAAAGAGTATGGTAAGGTGAGGGATCCTACGGATGGAGGATACACTAGAGGGAGACAACGTGATTAAAGAAATAGAAGGCAAATGATCCAATGAGTTGAATTACTTCAGTTGTTGAATAGCAAGTATAATATCTTATGCAGCCAATTAGTCTTATGGGACTTGAAATGTGAATAATCATTTATCTTGGGATATATGTAGGTAATCATAGAATAAAATAAGATGAAGAGAAATATATTTACAAAAAAAGTAATTAATAATACAAAAATTAATTAAAATCACAATATAAACAAAAATTAAACCGACAACCAACGCCATTTCTGCGGATAGGACATGCACTGCGAAGGCATACAAAAAAAAAATGTCACCATTGGCAATTTTTATAAACAATTACTTGTCCAATTTTTCGCCATCTTCTTTTCGCTATGCATAGTAAAAACACGATTTAAGTTTGAACAATATTACTGCAATAAACTTGTTTGAGTTGTAATCCAAGCGTTAAAAGACAGGAATTTCTCAAACCTTTTTTCCGCACTATTTTTTCTCCTCTTGTTTTCGCACCAACCCGTAGGCACGTACCTGAGGAACAAAATAAATGTATTAACAAGTCCTTTATATGTTCCTTTAGAAGCATATCGTCATTTATTTACACAATCCACGATGACTTCATTTCATTTGGTGAAAATTATTAGGAATTATTTCGCCGTGAAACAGCCCTGTGAAGTTTTTTCAAACACATTTTTCTGTAACACTCTGTACAGCTTCGTATATTACCCGCGACACCCTATACAGTAAAAAAGATGTATTATCCTCCTTCTTCATTCTCTGCTTCATATATATATACTTTATACATTGTCTGACTGTACTACTAAGGAAAAAGAGATGTTTGATTGTGAACTCAATGGTACATGTGTTGCTAACATTTTTTATATAGTAACGCATTTTCACACTCCAGACTGCACTGACATGTGGCCCTGATGAACTTCCCTTAGGTAATAATAATTGTCAGTCGATATCGTTACGAGAATATAGTCCTGGACAGTGAATATATAAATATACTGAAACTTTATCATGTTTACGTAGGTAGATTGTGCTAATCAGGACCAAGATTGGGGAAAAAGGACATTGTTTGGCATGCCTATAACACCATTTAAGTGTAAAAGTTTGTAATTCCGAACTTTATTTACATAAGATTGAGTGTTCCTAAACGCATTAATTGATATAAATAGTATATTGCCAACATCTTGCGAGATCGCCGTCACATTCGATTGCATGTGATACTCTGCGGATAATTATTGACCCATCGGAGTAAAAGATTCGTTTGTTTATAATGTTCAAGAGTGACAGGATTTTTTTTTAAACTAATAGAGATGAATTGATAACTGAGATTATGTGGAATAGCTGGAATTACATAGTAGCTTTAAAACTGCTTAGATTCATTTAAGGTGTGTTAACTATAATTATTGCGTAAGTCGAGGAAGATGTACTATTGCAGGGTATGAGCTATTTTGAGAGCAAAATGGCCCATGATATGTATCATAGGAATATTTTATCTTATTAGGATTTCGAATGCACAGGACAGGACTTTTTTTCCCCTTGCAAATAAGTATCCTATTTTTTGAAACATCGACGTCTTAGCGTCACTATTCAAGTTGAGTACATTTCTTTCCGAAAGATAGTTGCTGCGCCATAATCAAGAAAATCAACGTGCGAAAGAAATCTGTGCAAAATTACAGATAAAAGTTATGGCTGTGTTCGCTTATGCGATAGAGTTGATTTAGCGCCACTCTTCGCCCTTCAAGTTTACAACTAAATTTGTAATATGAGCCACAAGTTTAAGATAAATTTGGCACCCCTAAGTCTCAGGTCAATTCGGCGCCCCTACATTTGAACTCAATCTGGCGTCCTTTAATTTAAGATCGATTTGGCACCCCCTTAACTTCAGGTTAAATCAGCGCCTTAAGTCTCAGGTCAATCAGCGCACCTTAAGTTTCATATCATTTTTTGCGCCCCTACAATTTGATCTAAAATTGGCGCCATACGTTTAAGATCATTTTGGCGCCCCTCTAGGTTTTACGTTCGATTTGGAGCCCCCTAAATTTAAGGTCGATTTTGCCCCCTAAGTTTAAGGTCGATTTGCGCTCCACCTATATTTATGTTAAGGTCAATTTGGCAATTTCGCGCCCCTTAGTTTAAGGTCCATTCGCACCCCGAAGTTTATTGGCGTTGCGTAGTTTACTGATCGATTTGCGGCCCCCTAATTTTTTTTTAAGGCGCCCCTTCCCTCCCCTTTTTCAATTTTGGCGCCCATTATTAGTTAAGGTCGATTCGGCGCCCCTAAATTTAAGATATCAAATTAGGCGCCCCCTCAGCAAATTCAGGTCAATTTGCGCCCCCGTCTAAGTTTTCTGGTCAATTTGGCGCCCCTACGTTTAAGCTCAATTTGGCTCCCCCGAGTTTTAATGTCGATTTGGCGCCCCTATAATTTAAGGTGCGAAATTTGGCGCCCCCTAAATTCAAGGTCGATTATGGCGCCCCCTAAGTTTAAGGCAATTTGCCCCTTTTTACGTTTACTTACGATTTGGCGCCCCCCTAAATTAAGGTCGAATTTGGGCCCGCTAAATTTAAGGTCGATTTGGCGCCCCTTAAGCTTTAAGGTCAATTTGGGCGCCCCTTAGTTTACTGTCGATTTGGCGCCCCCCCCATTCTTTTTTTAAAGTGCGCCCCCTTCCCCCCTTTCATTTTCTTTTCCTTCCTCTCTCTTCTCATCTCTCTTCTCTTTTTTTTTTTTTTTTTTTTTCTTCCTTCCTCTCTTTTCCCCCTTTTTTCCCTCCTCTTTCCCCTTTTTCCCTTCTCTTTTTTTTTCTCCTTTTTTCTTCTTTTTTTTTCTTTCCTTTTTCTCCCTTTTTCTTTCCTCTTTTCGGCCCCCCCTGCGCGCCCCGGGGCCCGGCCCGTAAAGCCCCCCCCAGATCCAACGCGCATGGGGGTGATCATAGATATTTCCTCTTTTCTCTCAATGTGACACATACGATGGTATATGATCGCAGGGTGTACATTGTTGAGGGATGGGATAACGCTTGTATACACATATGCATATAAATATGAACAAATTTCTAGTTAGTATTTTATAATGCGAGCACGAAGCGCGAGCCAAAAAATTTCTCAATATTAGTTACATAAGTGGGGCATTTGTGGCATAATTAATGCGAGTGCAAAACGAGGAAGGGCTTTAACTGGTTTGTCCAACATTACATCATGACGTAATGACTATACACACACATGCATGCATATACATACTTTCACATTTAGGGCCATTATGCGAGCGCGAAGCGCGAGCTGAAAATTTTCTCAGTAATAGTTACATGATAATTATGTGACATTTATTGTAGAATAATGCGAACACGAAACAGGGAAGGAGCTTCAGTATCTGGTGTATTAAAGGGGGGACCATCATAGATGTACACACATCCACTCAAGCCATGCCAAGGAGGTAAGAGAAACCTCCTTGGTCATGCACACCATTATCATGATTATGCATACGAGTACTATATGAATATCGTCGAATTTATAGGGCTGTAATAATGCGAGCGCGAAGAGCGAACTTAAAATTTTCTCAATGATATTGAACTGAAACATGGTATTTGTTGAGTTACATGTAAGCGCGAAATTAATGGAGGGCTTTAACTGGTGATTAGAAGCGGACCATCATGACGTAATGCCAGCAAACGGAAATCTATATAAATATGGACGAATTCGAGGCAGGGACATATTTAATATGCGAGCGTGAAGCGCGATCGAGGTGAGTTTTCTAAATAATAGTGACCCGATGAAACACGATATACTTGTGGCGAAACAGTGAGGGAGTTGGTGTTTAAAACGTATCTTCGTGACGTTAATACCTATATATAGATGCATAAAAGCTGAAGGAATTCAAGTAGACCTACATTTTGCTATATAGCCCAGTGGCGGATCCAGGATTTATAAACAAAGGGGGCGCCAGGCCCGATTAGGAGTGAGCCGCAGAAATTGTGAGATTTTAACATGTACACTCAATGAGTGGTTTTCAAATTATAGAGGAGGCGCGCGTCCCCTGCGCCCCGCCTGGATCCGCCATTGGAAAAGCCTATATCATGCGAGCGCGAAGCGCGAGCTGAACATTTTCATGCAATTTTCAACAGTAATTTATCTGTAATGGAATTTGAAGCATCATGCGATCGTGTAAATTATACATGTTTAATCAATGGTCGGAGTCCCCAAAAGTTACCTTGTCAATGAAGAGCCGAGATAAGTCATGACTCTTCAATATTCATTCTTTTTTAAACCATCGTGGATTATTGAGGGGGGAATACTCATGCCCTCAGTTTTACCTATCGAGGCACCTGTCCTATATGCACCCTTGGATTGGTGCCCATGATTATAATCGATTTGAATGGGTATTTTTTCCAGTTGTGAATAGTGGAACATATGCGCTTCCATTATCTACACGGTGTATTGTGTTTTACATGATTACTTCAGTATATCAGGCACACGCGAGGAAGTGAGAACATTTTGGATTTTTGAATGTCAGAAATATTTTAGACTGCAAAATAATATGATAATATCATAAAAGTGTTTTACATGATAACGAATTTGTAATGGGTAGATTTATATGCACATAATATGATACTTTTCATTTTCTTGATATCAAAATATTTTATGGGGGGGGGAATGATTGTCCACACCATCCCCCCCCCACCGAAATTATTGGGGGATGCATCCCCCATCCCCCCACAATCGACACCCATGGTTAAAACACTATATTAATAGGCCTTCAAACAAAAATAACGGGAAATTTAATAGGGTGGGGTTAACGGGAAAGTTCACCCTGTAAGGAATTAGATTGGTTTTTAAAAATGTAGGGGAAAAAAAAAGTATTAGGCCCTAGTGAAGGTTGAAGAAATTCGCCCCAAAATAACGAAGTTATGTATATTTAAAAATTTGATTCTTTGACGTCACTTGCGAGCTTCAAATCGATTGTAAAACTTCTCACTTGATGCCCCCCCCCCCCGGCTTCATGAAATCCAAGGTCGGCGCTGTCCCGTTAACAGATATAGGGCCTACTTTAATTACACTGTTCGTCATAAAGGTGGAATATTTTTTTCTGGCTCAAGCGACATAATGTTGGCTCCGTTATTAATTTCTTGAATGTGTTTGTCATCGCTTTCACTTTTTAGGATCCTGGGTATATCTTGGACGCTCCCTCAACCCTTCCCGGGGATTTTTCTTCAAAAAAGTTTGTCACCCCCAGAAGATGGCCATTTTCGTCATTCTTTCTTATTTTTGGGCCCTTTTTTGTTACACAACCCACAAAGGGCCCCTCAGTCCTACCCCAAGGAAACACGTCTGGAGGTGGAGGATGTTGTTTATTTTTATTTGAATTAAATCTTTAAGATTTATGGTTACAGGCTCGACTCTTGTGTCTAGGGAGGGTCAAAATTTATTGTTGATTGGGGGTTCAACATTCATTTTATTACGTTTTACACATGGAAAATTTCTTATCCTCCCTTTAATCGTTTGTAAATCTCACTAAACATAATCAAAAATAAAATATTATCAATAATGACTATTTAAGCCTTGTCATCAAGGCTAAACAAAATTTTAAGGGGAAAATTATGATATTTAGGGTTAAAGGTGGTTTTTCATTCTTTGTTTTCAGCATAAAGATGGAATAAAATATTCCGAATTTCACCAATCTCGTTTTTTACTTCAACCCCTCCCCTAGACAAAAGACCTAAGCCTGTCCTGAAATATAGATTTAACTTAAAGAACAATTTAAAACAGTACACCTCAGTCGCGTTTCCTGTGGTAGGACTGGGGGGCTTGATTGGCCGGGAAAACAAAAAGGGGCCCCCAAATGAGAAAAAAATGACAAATGGGCATCACGGGGGTTGACAAAACTTTTTGGAAAAAGGTCCACGTGAATGGTTGGAGAATGTCCAAGATATAGCCAGGGTCCCAAAAAGTAAAAGTCAGGACAAACATATTCAAGAAATAAAAGTCGAGCAAATCATGTCGCTCTATAGCGGCAAAACAATATTCCACCTTTATGACGGACAGTGTATTTGTGGATTTTCTGCCGATAATGGTCCCTTTTGGGGCCGAACCTTTTTATTTTTCAAAATTGTTCTCGGTATAGAGAAGTAGAAATAGAAAAAGTGGTTTTGAAGGCCTTAATTTGATTATGAGGCCCACAGTGATCGGTGACCGAAATTTTCAAATTTTAGTTGGTTCCGTCGAGTCCGTGTAGGCGTTGGCCCGAACTTATTGGATGATCGATAGCTATTATAATCTACATTAACAATAATACTGGTTTTCAGAAGGCCATTTCATCATCCCAGGCGGTTAGAACAAATTAGGCCTGATTTCATCTCTAACCTTTATTGCTGATCCATATACGAAATTCAACAAACATCCATCGGCCTTTGATTACGCCTTCCCTTCCCCCCCCCTCTTTCTCTTCTGCCTTTTCCTTCTTCCCTCCTTCCCCCTCCCTTTTTTTTTTTTTGCCAGCCGATGCGGGGGGGGGGGGGAGGGAAACTGATACGGGCGTATCCCCCGCCACTTTCTGCTCATTTTAATTTTAAAAATCATGCTGGCAAATATCATGTAGTGTTGATCAGTTCATGAATATACGGTAGAAGTATTAAATGGTTCTTGGTGCATTTACATTATCTCGGACCGAATCATTGAAAAATTATCCGTGGGATTCATCATAAATCATCATGATACCATGCATCCTTTATTGAACCCGACAAATCTTGAAAATTATGTGATTTCTCGAAAGTATTCATAGCGATAGTTTGGGGTCGCAATCTTCCATCATATATGATGGAAGATATTTTGCTTTTATATACACGATTATAATCGTGTATATGAGTAAGGAATATTAATTATTTTTATTTTATTCATTTCTAAAATTTGTTTGACACTGCTGATGACCACTTCGATCAAAAAAATAGGAGAGCGAGAAGCGCGAACGGAAAAATTATTTTAAAAAAATGACCAAGGCCTTTTTATAGGGCGTCAATTAGGAAAAGTGAAAGGGCATGTCTAACAAAGGTGTAAAAACTGAGATTGCGAGGCCAAGCGGAAATTATGATAATAAATCATGCTTTCGTTTCCCTTGGTGCAGGATCAAGCTGGGGGGGGGGGAACGGGCTGTGTTATAGCCACTTTTTTTTTTCTTCCTCCAAACTATAGAACCAGATGTACGCATGTGGATCCAGGATTCAGTTAGGCGAGGGGAGGGGGCCGGCCCGATAGGGGCGGGGCCATCGAAATTTTTGGCCTAAAGTCAATGAGTGTTTTCAACTTATAGGAGCCCTTCCCTCCTGCACCCCCGCCTGGATCCGGCACTGATAAAGCCAAGAGAGAGAAGAGAGAGAGAGAGAGAGAAAAAAAAAATACAATCAATTATCCGTTCCCACGTTTCATTCAATCCACTTTCTAAAACACCTCCCGTCCCATTTCAAAAACGCCCCGAGACCCCTGAGCGCAATCGCGAGCACGCAATTATAGGCCTACTGAGCAAATAGTACATGTAATACACTGCTTGAAGTGTTTCTTTTTCCTTCAAAAGTCTACCCATATAAACATTTTGTAAAACTATGGCTCCCTTATAGTTATACCTTATAATGACTTTAAACATGTTAAAGCACGGAGTTAATCAAGCCTAAATTATTAACAACTATACACTATAGTAACCCCATCATTAAAAAAAAAAAAAAAAAAAAAAAAAAACAATGACAAACAAACAAATACCAATAAAAAAAATAAGGAGTAGCCTAGGGCCTACACAAGCGAAAAAACAAAACAAACAAACAAAAAACAAAAACAACAAAAAAACAAAAACAACAAAAAAACAAACAAAAAAACAACCAAACACAATTTTATGTGGATATTAATAATTTCTGTTATTCCATCTAAAAAAAAAGAAAAGAAGATGGCTATTATAAACAGTTTGGAGCATTTGTATTCAAGATCCTGCAGCCTGAACATTTCTTCCATAAAAAGAGAAAGAGGAGTCACCCTTTTCCCTTTCTTTTCTTTGCCTTTTTCGTGTCAAAATGAAGCAGACCACCATGGGACCCCCAAAAAGTTAACTTATAGCATAATACAGTCATTTAATTTTTTTTAAAGCGCGCGCACGGATGGTCAGATTTATATGCTGTCGTCTGGTCGTGACGGGTCGCCAACTCACGATAAGCAGGGCGGAAATGTTTTCGCGCCTTATTCCAAAATTTATAGTCTACGCGCATTTTTGGAATTCGATTCGCATACTTACGTATACAATGCGGAGCGCGTGCTTTTTCCAAACAGATTATATTAAACAGAGTACTGAATAATCTTCTCTAAACACGTAATGCATGAGTAGTAATCATTGATGTGGAAGGTCGATCTATAATGCAGGATTCTTTTTTATCATTATTTTCAGAAAAAAAGCCAGCATAGATAACTAGATGTTATGTAGTCAAACAGAAATACGGAGCTTGGTGAGGACAGTTTTTTGAGGTACTCACTTCATGCCTGCCAAGGGAGCTCGGGAAGTTACAACAGTACAATGATCCGTGCGCTAGCGTATCGGGATTGCTCTACAAGTGTTACATAATACGATAGTACACACACTCACACTCAAGCATGCCAAGGACACAGAACCTCCTTTGGTCATGCACACCCAATTATATCATATGAAATTATGCATACGAGTACGATATTATGAATATCGTCCGATAATTTAATTAGCTGTTAATAATGCCGAGCGCCGAAAGAGCGAACTTAAAATTAATTCTCAATAGATATGAACTAAACAATGCGTAGTGAGTCTACATGTAAAGCCGCGAAATTAATGGAGGGCATTTAACTGGTGATTAGAAGCGAAGAACCATCCATGACGTTGAATGCCAGCAAACGGGAAATCTATATTAAAATAATGAGAAACGAATTCGAAAGGCTAGGGACATATTAATATAGCAAACGTGGGAAGCGCAAGATCGAGGTAGTTAGATCCTAATAAATAGTGACTCGATGAAACACCGAAATAATACTTGTGGCGAA
Source organism: Paracentrotus lividus (assembly GCA_940671915.1). Taxonomy (NCBI): domain Eukaryota; kingdom Metazoa; phylum Echinodermata; class Echinoidea; order Camarodonta; family Echinidae; genus Paracentrotus; species Paracentrotus lividus. Next base: position 29,572,061 of record CALNVZ010001721.1, on the reverse strand, counting down.
ACAGGAGGAGTCTGGTGTTAAAACGTATCTTCGTGACGTTAATAACCTAATATAACTAGTATGCATATAAAAAGCTGAAGGAATTCAAAGTAAGCCAATACATAATGCTATATTAGTCCAAGGGCGGATTCGGATTTATACAACAAAGGGGGCGCAGGACCCGATTAGGGAGAAAAAAAAAAAAAAAAAAAAAAAAAAACAAAACAAAAAAAAAAACAAAAAAAAAAAAAAAAGAAAAAAAAAAAAAAAAAAAAAAAAACAAAGAAAAAAAAAAAAAAAAAAAAAAAAAAAAAAAATAAATAAAAAAACAAAAAAAAATAAAAACAAAAAAAAATAAAAACAAAAAAAAAACAAAAAATAAAAATAAAAAAAAAAAACAAAAACAACAAAACAAAAAAAAAAAAAAAAAAAAAAGTAAAAAAAAAAAAAAAAAAGAAAAAAAAAAAAAAAAATAAAAAAAAAAAAAAAATATCAAATAAAAAAAAAAAAAAAAAAAAAAAAGAAAAAAAAAAAAAAAAAAAAAAAAAAAAAAAAAAAAAAAAAAAAAAAAAGAAAAAAAAAAAAAACCCGCAGAAAATTGAGAGATTTAATGTACACTCATGAGTGGTTTTCATAATTATAGCAGGAGTGCGAACGACGTCCAACATGCGCCCCGCTCGATCCGCCCATTTGTAAAAAAGCCTATATCATGCGACGCGAAGCCGTCGAGCACTGAACGGTTTTCATTGCAATTCTTAACAACAGTTAAATTATATCTGATATGAAATTGAAAGACATCATAGCCGATCGTGTAACAATATAACTAGTTTAATCAATAGGTCGGAGTCCCAAAGAAGTACTTGTCAATGAAAGAGCCGAGATAAGTCATGACTCTTACAATATTCATAATACATGTTTTAAACATGTGATTATTGAGGGCGGAAATACTCATGCCTCATGTTAAATTACCTATACCGAGCACTGTCCTATAATGCACCTCTTGATGGATAGACCATGATTATAAAATCGATTGAATGGGTATTTTTCCAGTTGTGAATGAGTGAACATATGCCGCTTCCCATTATCTATACACGCTGTATGTGTTTTACATGAATTACTCAAGTACTTTCAGGACACACGCGAGGAAAGTGAGAACATTTTGGATTTTTGAAATGTCAGAAATATTATTAGACCTGCAAAATAATATTGAATAATGATCATAAAAGTGTGTTTACATGATAGACCGACATTAATCGGTAGATTTATCAGCACCATAATAATATATACTTTTCATTTCTTGATATCAAAATATTTTCATGGGGAGGGGGAATGATTGGTCCACACACAATCCCCCCCCCACACGAAATTATTGCGGATGCATCCCCCATGATCCCCCAACAATCAACCCAGGTTAAAAACACTATATTAATAAGACCTCAAACAAAGATAACTGAAATTTAATAGGTGGTCGTAACGGTATAGTTTCCCTGTAAGGAATTAGATGGTTTTTAAAAATTGTAGGGGAAAAAAAAAGTATATAGGCGCCTAGTGAAGGTTTGAAGAAATTCGCGCCCCAAAATAACGAAAGTTTATGTATAATTTAAAATTTGATTCTTTGAAGTCCAAAAAAAAAATGCGAGCTTCAATCGATTTAAAACTCTCACTCTGATCCCCCCCCCCCGCTTCATGAATCGAAGGTGCGGGCTGTACCACTTAACAGATATCAGGAGCCTTAACTTTAATTACAGCTGTTCGTAATAAAGTGGATATTTTTTATCGTGGCTTCAAGCGACATAAATTGTTGGCTCGTCAGTTATTAATTTCGTTGAATTGTTGTCATCGCTTCACTTTTAATAAAGCGATCCTGGTATATCTGGACGCCTCCCTTAACCCTCTCCGGCGGATCTTTTTCTTCAAAAATTGCTCCACCACGAGAAGATGGCCATTTTCGGCTCATTTCTTTCTATTTTGCGGAGCCGCTTTTGTTACACAACCCACAACGGCCCCCTCATGTCCTAGCACCAAGGAAAAGACGCTGAGGTAAGGCAGATTATGTTATTGCTTCTTATGAATTATAAATCTAATTATGGTTACAGGCTCGACTCTGTGTTAGGGAGAGGGTACAAAAATTTGATTTTGAACTTGGGTCAACTTCATCTTTATATCGTTTTTACACCATGGAATTCTATCCTCCCTTAATCGTATCTGTAAAATCGTCAAGCTAAACATAAATCAAATAAATCACTAATCGAATATATGACTATTACAGCCTTGTCATCAAGAGCTAAACATAAATTTTAAGGGGAAAATTATTGAATTTAAGGCTGTTAAAGTGGTTTTCATTTCTTTTGTATTTCAGCATAAAGATGGAATAAATAATTCCGAATTTATCACCAATCTCGTTTTATACTTTATACCCCCCCCTAGACAAAGACCTAGCCTGTCCCTAGAATATAGATTTACTTAAAGAACAATTTAAAACAGTACACCTCAGTCGCTTTCCTGGGTAGGACTGAGGGCTGATTGGCCGGGAAACAAAAAGGGCCCCCAAAATGAGAAAAAAATGACAAAAAATGGGCATCACGGGGTTGACAAAACTTTTTGGAAAAAAGTCCACGTGAAGGGTTAAGGAGAGAATGCCAAGATATAGCCAGGTCCCAAAAAGAAAAGCAGGGACAAACATTATTCATAAAGACAAAATTTAAGAACAATAAAAGTCAGAGCCAAAATCATGTCGCTATAAGCGGCCAAAACAAATATTCCACCTTATGACGGACAGTGTATATGTTTGATTTCTCTGCCGATTAATGGTCCCTTTGGGGCCGAACCTTTATTTTTCAAAATTGGTCTCGGTATAGAAGAAGTTAGAAATAGAAAAGTTGGTTTGAAGGCCTATTAATATTATGAGGCCCAAGTGATCGGTGACCGAAATTTTCAAATTTAGTTGGTTCCGTCGAGTCCGAGTAGGCGTTGGGCCGAACTTATTGGATATGATCGATAGGCTATTAAATAATCATACATAAAATTTTAATACTGTTTCAGAAGGCCATATCATCCCAGCGGTAGAACCAAATTAGGCCTGATTTATCTCTAACCTTTTTATTGCTGATCCATATACGAAATTCAAACAAAACATCCATCGAAGCCTGTGATTACCCTTCCCTTCCCCCCCCCCCTCTTTCTCTCTCTGCCTTTTCCTTCTTCCTCCTTCCCCCTCTTTTTTTTTTATTGCCAGCCGATGCGGGAGGGGGTGGGGAGGTGAACTGATACGGGCGTTATCCCCCGCCACTTTCTGCTCATTTTATATATTTTAAGAAATCATGCTTGGCAAATATCATGTAAGTGTTTGATCAAGTTCATGGAATATACGGTCAGAATAAGTATAAATGTTTGTTCTTGGTGCATTTACATTATCTCGACGAATCATGAAAAATTATCCGTGGGATTCATCATATAATCATCATAGATACCATGCATCCTTTTATTGAACCCGACAAATCTTGAAAATTATGTGATTTCTCGAAAGTATTTCATAGCGATAGTTTGGAGGTACGCAATCTTCCATCATATATGATGGAAGATATTCTTGCTTATATACAACGATTATAATCTGATTATTATAGAGTAGGAATATTAATTATTTTTTATTTATTCATTTCTAAAATTTGTTTGACACTGCTGATGACCACTTCGATCAAAAAAATAGAGAGAGCGAGAAGCGCCGAACGGAAAAAATTATTTTAAAAACATGACCAAGGCCTTTTTATAGCGGTCAATTAGGAAAAGTGAAAAGGGCATGTCTAACACAAAGGCTGTAAAAACTGATGATTGCGAGCCAAGCGGAAATTATGATAATAAATCAGCTTCGTTCCTTGGTGCAGGATCAAGGAGGGGGGGGGGGGAACGGCTGTGTTATATCCACTTTTTTTTTTCTTCCTCCAAACTATAACAGTAATGTACGGCAGTGGGATCCAGGATTTCAGGTTAGGAGGGGAGGGGGCGCCGGGCCCGATAGGGGCGGGGGGCCATCGAAATTTTTTAGGCCTAAAGTCAATGAGGTTTTCAACTTATAGGAGCCCTTCGCCTGCACCCCCGCCTGGATCCGGCACTAAAGACAAAGCCAAGAAAAGAGAGAGAGAGAGAGAGAGAGAGAAGAAAAAAAAATACAATCAGATTATATCCGTTTCCCCACGTTTTCATTCAATCCACTTTCTAAACACTCCCCCGTCCCCATTTCAAAAACGCCCCGAGACCCCTGAGCGCAAATCGCGAGCACGCATTATAGGCCTACTGAGCAAAATAGTACATTGTAATACACTGCTTGAAGTGTTTCTTTTTTCCTTCAAAAGTCTCCCCATATAAACATTTTGTAAAACTATGGCTCCCTTATAGTTATACCTTATAATGACTTTAAACATGTTAAAGCACGGAGTTAATCAAGCCTAAATTATTTCAACTATTACACTATAGTAACCCCATCATTAAAAAAAAAAAACAAAAAAAAAAAAAACAATGACAAACAAACAAATACCAATAAAAAAAATAAGAGTAGCCTAGGGCCTACACAAGCGAAAAAACAAAACAAAACAAACAAAAAACAAAAACAACAAAAACAAAAACAACAAAAAAAACAAACAAAAACAACCAAACACCAATTTTATGTGATATTAATAATTTCTGTTATTCCATCTAAAAAAAAGAAAGAAGATGGCTATTATAAACAGTTTGGAGCATTTGTATTCAAGATCCTGCAGCCTGAACATTTCTTCCATAAAAAGAGAAGAGGAGTCACCCTTTTCCCTTTCTTTTCTTTGCCTTTTTCGTGTCAAAATGAAGCAGACCACCATGGGACCCCCAAAAAGTTAACGTATAGCATAATACAGTCATTTAATTTTTTTAAAGCGCGCGCACGGATGGTCAGATTTATTGCTGTCGTCTGGTCGTGACGGTCGCCAACTCACGATAAAGCAGGGCGGAAATGTTTTCGCCTTATTCCAAAATTTATAGTCTACGCGCCATTTGGAATTCGATTCGCATACTTACGTATACAATGCGGAGCGCGTGCTTTTTCAAACAGATTATATTAAACAGAGTACTGATAAATCTTCTCTAAACACGTAATGCATGAGTAGTAATCATTGATGTGGAAGGTCGATCTATAATGCAGGATTCTTTTTATCATTATTTTTCAGAAAAAAAGCCAGCATAGATAACTAGATGTTATGTAGTCAAACAGAAATACGGAGCTTGGTGAGGACAGTTTTTTGAGTACTCACTTCATGCCTGCCAAGGAGCTCGGGAAGTTACAACAGTACAATGATCCGTGCGCTAGCGTATCGGGATTGCTCAAAGTGTTACATACATACAATTCTCAACATAATAAGCTCTCTGATTCTATATCGATATTTATGCGCTATATTATATCGATCGCAGCACATCAGAAGTTGAAAAAGTACAAATTATATAGGTACTGAATCGTTTTATTTGTGTGATTTGGAGTCGAGGGCAAGCATAAATCCCAGGAACAAGTGCAGAATACCTATATTTTGGCATAATCGTGATTGAGGAAACCACCATTCACTTTGTACAGCAGCACTTTATTCAGTCACACGCATTGGTTTCTCTTTCCACCCCCATTCACTTGTGTACAAGCATTTGAGCTAGTGGTTTCCGAAACGACGATAAGGCCCTATTTTAGGTAAGGAAATAAGTCATTGAAAAGCCGAGGAAAATGGAAATAACCTCCTTTGCTTGAATCTGGTGACTGTATTGCATTGGTTGTGTGACTGACTAGCGACTGCTACTGTGTAGTCTAGCCTAGGCTAGGGCGAGCGGAGCGGTGAGTTGAGGCTAGTCTGAGGCTGAGCAGCAGCTGGCGGAGATCGTCTGGGGGGCGTTTCACGAAACCATGGACAAGTTAGTCATATCTTTATCCACCAACCACGTATAGCTCCAATCTTACTAAGTCGGTTACACAAAGCTCTTCCCAAGCTCGACAATTTGTAATATCGATATTATCGGAGATGATGTCATCGAGCAATAGCCTTAATCACGTTTCGTTGATATTTAGACATTGTGGTTTAGCAAAATTTTCAATTATTATCGAAACTGAAGTGATAAAATCGGTCAATAACAGTATGAAAAAGCTCATAAATTATGTATTAATTTGTATAATATGAATAAAACGCACAATGTTTCTTACTGCATATATTTAAAAGGTGTCAATCATGAAATTAATAAGACCACGTCAGAACATGAGATGGTACCCCGGCCATGCGCTAATTTCATAGTTTCGTAAATCAGACTAAAAAAAGACGCTAGCTGAAAATGGAGCTAGATTGAGGGTTTTTCCTAAATTTTCTGTTTGCTCACAAAAAGAAATTAATAGTGTGCATTGTAATTTAAAAAAGAAATCTATTCAAAATTATTAATTTTGGGACTAATAGATCGATTTTTAACTACCAACGTAGTCTCTGCGGTCTCTTTATTTAGCTTTATGGTAGCTAAATAATGCTTTTGCAATTTATTCAATATTATTTCTTGATTGGATATATTACGAGATATTTATTTCTTTATTGGATATAAAAATCACTTAATTGTAACAACCATTTATTTTCTAGATTATTAGACCAAAATCCTGAGGTTGCCACATTTTGTATGAACAAAATGAGAAAATCAGATTGTCGCGGCAAATGCAATTCGCCCAAACCGATCGCTGCCATAAATTGCGTTGATTGACGTATCAGCGCTCTCCAAAAGATATGACAGGTCCGGAGCCGTCATAAGTATTTAGTCAGCTTGTTGCCCTACGATTCTTGTCAGAGATGGCGCTTCGTGGAAACCCGT
>CALNVZ010001721.1:29518891-29558619 GCA_940671915.1 Paracentrotus lividus | reverse complement strand
AAGGAAATGTGAGCCCCTTTTTGGACCCGGTCCCCTAAGAAATACTGGATCCACCACTTTTTAAAGGTACGTTACATTGTAAATAAATTCAGTCAAATTAATTAATTAATGGTACCTAATAATAAATTTGATTAAGGATTCAAATCCAATGCACCATGGTCCCATGTAATTGATTTCATGCAGCATTGTTCTGCATATTTGTAGCCATAGTACCATGTAATCAATTTCATATTTAACTGTCCCATACAATGAATATAATGCATCTTGACCTGGCACGTTCGCATATAATGAATTTAAGGTGCCATTGTAACCCACACATTAAAATTTGTGCGGCAGTGTGCCATGAATTATATTGCATGGACTGTCGTAGGCCTGAATCATATAAGTTTAGTTTTAGTTATTTCTAAGGACACGACCATGAAGTATAATACACCAATTTCTTAGTGGTATAAAATACTTTTTCATTTCCGTTGGCTATTTTACACATTTCTGGTCAGTTTACTTTGTTGTTCAAATTTAACTTATTAAAAACCGAAATAACAACACAGTAAATATGCACGTATTTTCTTTTGGCCAGGAGGTGTGAACCATTCGTTCATTAACCCCTGGTGAAAGGAAATAGCTCCATGTTTACGCACAAGAAAACACAATTGTCTTAACTCACCATCCAAATTTTCTCGAAACTAACTGTAAACCACATTAGCATCGGAGAGCAATCTGCCACATTTTAGAAGATACTGTACATGGAGCTTGATGCATATACTTCTGGCATTGTCTGTGAGAAAAATGTCATTCTAACAAGCACTTTGGTCTACTGTCATCAAACCAAATGTACAATAATTGTATAGTGTGCACACTTTCCATTAACATTCAGTTTTTGTGTTTGTTTTTGCAGGTGACTTTTAGACCATGACTAGGTCTTGCAGATATAAATCTATTAACAGTTATGACTGTGTGATGAAGAAGGGCTCATCTTGGCCATCCGCTGTCAACTGCTACTGCTCTACCTCTGTACCAAATATGTCTACCATCTGCATCCCATAGATGATGGAACTCTTGCTGTAAGATGCTAGATGGATCTGTAATGAATGACACAAATAAGTGATGGTCTTCAACACCCTGTGGGAAACTGCACACTATTGTGTGTAGCTCCTCTTTTGAACATTTTGAGAATGCCTTCTTTTCCACGTGTTGTTTCAATATCTTTGTTCGGAATGAAATCTGCTTCCGCAGGACACTGCATGCCCTCGTCTTTGACATGTTGTCTATTTTTTCAGTCACATTGTCACGTGTAATCAGACCATGCATCATGATGCTCTCGATCATTTCTTCTGCTCTGTCTCGCTCTTTAGCCTTTTTCTCTGTCAATTTTTTTTGCTTGTCTCTCACGCGTTTCCGGATGGCTTCTGCATAGGCTTTACTCTCCGCCCTATCTTCACTCCGGTTTTTTTTTTATGCACTGACTGCTGCTTTAATAAGCTTTCTTTTCACTTGAGGACTTCTGTCCTCCAGCCACTCCCTAGTCTTGTTCACGCTGAACATAACCTTGCCCTCCAACTTCGAAATTGTTGAATTGGGGGCTCTGTGCAGTCTTGAGTGCAAAGTTCCTCTCTCCACTTATATTCGTTGGGGCGCATGACTCAGCTTCTAACTGAAGTTGGTCAGATGGTAGCCACAAGTCTCCACCAGGGAGCTGCGATTGAAGTTGCCTCTTAATTACTTCTATGAGTCCTTCGAGGAGGTGGGCGAGGGTGGTGTGCATTTCTGCTGTTGGTTATTTGCTTATTTCCGTCCAACTTGTCATGTCCGTGATTGCATCCCTAAAGGCAGTGACATTCGATTGGAACATTAGTGTAGTGTCCTTCCGACACTCTTCCAGGTACACAAGTACATCATTATATTTGGCATTGACATCCAGTATACCCTTCTGCTCCCCAACAATACGCATCCATGGACCAGTAATCACGTGCTGGATAATTCCAAGGCATTATGGTAGCTTCATTAACCTTTTCGAAGTATCGCATCAGCATGATCCCTTCTCCAACCCGGCTCAAAAGGGCGGCACATCGGAAAAGGATGTTGAAGCGATTTCCATGCCACCTGGGGAAGGAACTTGTATATCCTCTATCATTCAAGAAGGTTTTGAATCCTGCAATGTCCCCTGTGGCAGGATTGTTGAACACCTGCAGTCTGCAGCACGTATTAAGGCCTGTGCATTGCTCTCTCCTCGGAGATGGAACGGCATTGCTTTGTCATTTGGAGCTACTTGTACCCGCTCCTTATCCAAGGTTTTTAGTATTGAGTCTGCCTTCTTAGCTAAGGCGTCCGATGGATGCATTGAACACTTAAACTTGTTGAGCTTCCTTCCAACTTGCTCTTCCAGCTGGCTATCCACAGCCCCATTGGTTATACACCTGTCGGTCATGGTATTTGAACAGTCCTCCAGCTTGTTGCCTGCGCATTGCTTTATCGATTCGACGTAATCTGATGCTAGACCCCCCGGTTGTTGCTTCATCCCAATCATGTAAGTATTATTGCCCGTTGGTATTTCAACTTCGGCTAGGTGTCCCAAGTTTCCTTTCGTTGTTCCGTCTATTAATCGCATTTAGTGTTAGATTTTGTTGTATCATGGCGAGCTTGCTGTGACCTGCATACAACGTTAGCATTCACGAATAATAATTAAAAAGAAATCAAAATTTAAATTATTAATGCTAAATTATTAGTAGCACATTTTAAATAAACATATTTATGTTTAAGAATATGAATAATCCAAGACCGAGATCTACTGGGCAATTATCAAGGCACTAAATGAAATATATTATTAAATTATTTTAAATCCCCCCCCCCTCCCCCACGGCTGAGGTGCTCAGGTTCATCTTCACTTCACTTCACTTCTCGGCAAGTTTCAACTTCAACAATATTCATCATTTATATCAACAGGGTTTATAATTTATAAATTCTTAAGTCAAGGCATTCAAACATTTTTTTATTCATATCATTCTTTTTTCTTCCTACTAGTATCTCTGTTTACAAGGTATTTATAATTTCGAATTTTGCTTTGGAGTTGAACTTCAATCTGACTTGACACTTCATATAGGCCGCGCCTATACTACGCACGCACGTAAAACAATGACACAAACATTTCGAAATCCATCCAAATTCGCGGGTGGCAAGCCGACCCAAGCTCATTTTCATGGCTTCTCACATCCTCTGCGGAGATATGCGGGGCTATTTGACAATCACACACAGATTGAAGTCCAACTCAAGTTTCGCAACAAACGAAAATGCCGGTTCTATTCAAGACCCATTTTTCTAGAAATACATCGAAAGTGAGGCAAGTATTGAAAGAAGCTCATGATTTTTCAACTTACCGACACTTTTGGGCTTATTCTTGAGATATTTTTGGGAATTTGGGGCCTAAGGATGATGCCAATAGATCAGGAAAATTCTGTAGATTACGATCGTATGTAGATCATAACATACGGGTACCCTCACAGACGGGCAAATATGATATTCATCTGCCCTGTCATAGGCTATATGCAGTGGCGATACCAAATCGATAGCGCCATCTAGTGTCGACGACCATGCATAATTTGCAGTTAGACACACATTTTGCATGTGATATTGGGAGGTCAAAAACACCCTCTGCTATCCTCTGCCTAGTAAGTTAGGAAGTTGAAATTCGTATTTGAGCAACTGGTGTTCGAGTTTAGGCAATTCAGGTGGACAATTTTGTTGGGATTGATTTATAACTAATTTGTGGAAATCAAGATGAAGATTCCTTTCCTTAGTTCCGCTACACAGTAAAGATCTGGTCTAGATCTAATAGAGATCCTCTAAATATTTGCATGAAAAATTTTCATGTCAACCATTGTTCTTCTTTTCACATTTTTTTTTTGTAGAGATCTATCCAAGTTGGTCCTGTATCATGAGAGCAAGGAGTCTCATTCTCATCACCTGCATCCTTGGGGAGTTCTTTGGCTTGGCCATCTTCCTCAAAGGATTCTTCCCCTTGAAAGCTGCCATCCCTGGACATGCCACTTTCAGGAACCTCCCCAGTGAGCCAACAGCCGCAAATGACAACTGGAAGAGGAAGGACTACGACAGTGAAAGCTTCGGGGATGACTTCCTCCAGACTGCTGTAGACCTCAACGAAGGAGGAGGAGGAGATGGTAACGTTGAGATTGCGCCACCGATCCGTCCAAAGTTTGGCAGGGTGGTGATTATGCTGATCGATGGCTTGAGAGCTGACTTTGTTCTGGGGGAGAGAGGTCCTGATTTGATGCCGTACACCAGGGATCTGATTGACAAGGGAGAAACCAAGAGCTTTGTAGCCCGGGCTCATGTTCCTACTGTGACCATGCCTAGAATCAAGGTATGCATAGTATTAGATTTTAAACTCTCACATAGGCAATACAAAACTGAGAGATCTCATGATTGGCATTGCCTCTATATATATTTCAGATTGTCATTACGATTCATGTGTCATAATGTTCAAACTGACAAGAATTGAATGAGGCAATGTACCCAGAGGAAGAGCCTAGTTACATACACTTTTGCACATAGCAAGGTTGTATCCAAATCAATATCTGCTGTGCAAATAAATGTCAGTATCATTAAAAGTAGAATGGTTGAATATTAATTTGTTGTTTGGCTTTATATAGAGGATTTATACATACATGTAAAAAAAGTGGAAGGTTGGCAATAACTCAAATGCATTTACTGGAACTAACTACATTTTAAAGATAACACATGACATTCAGTTCAATATCTTTCAAGTTGTGAGCTCTACCATGTCAGTTGCCTACATTTGTAACAGGGCATCACAACTGGGACAGTGCCTGGGTTTATTGACTTTGTCATCAACCTGGATTCTAAAGCTCTTCAAGAGGACAACATCATTCTCCAGATGTACCTTAGTCAGAAGAGGATTCATCTCTATGGCGATGATACCTGGATGAGGATGTTCCCTGGACAGTTCCACAAGACGGACGGCACAACCTCCTTCTTTGTTACAGACTACACTGAGGTAAAATGTAGATATTTAAAGAGTCAAAACAGGAATAATTGGTCGAAGAGAACACTAATAATAATATGGTCAGAGAACTATAAAAGGAACTTATTAAAAACTATGGCCCATACTCTCAACCGAAGACCGAGTTTGTATGAGTTGCAACTTCGTGCAAACTTATTGTGCAAATCCTTTTGTCTGATGCATCAGTCAGCATCAGACAAAGGGATCGCACAATAGCTTTGCACGAACTTGCAACTCGTACAAACTTGATCTTTGCTCCAGAATACGGGCCATAGTGTTTAATATGCATTGGATACACAGTTGAAATGGATCAATAGAAAGAGAGAGAGAGAAAAAAAAAAATTCTTGGCAAGTTCCAACAACTTCCTTCTTCGTAACCTTTTTCATGGAGATTTCAAAAGTTATTCGGAGGTAAAAAATAACAAATGTACACTTGCTCTCAAAATGTATTTATTTTTTAAATATTTGAGAAATGCCTAGCTTATCACAATCCTCATTTGTGACGGTATAATTTTTATACATTGTATATCCCTGTAGGTTGACAACAACGTAACACGCAATGTAGAGCCCGCCCTCAAGAGTTCAGATTGGGATGCCATCATCCTGCACTACTTGGGTCTTGATCACATCGGTCATCTTGGAGGACCTTACAGCCCTCTGGTCAAGCCAAAGCTACGAGAGATGGACAATATTCTCAAAAAGATCCATCAGACTTTAGTCGAACAGGTAGGTATCTCCTGATTGTTATGTTGAAGTGCATATTCAATAACTTCTTACTTCAATAACGATAATTGTTAAAAAAAGTAAACATCATCCTGCACTACCATGGTATGGTCTTGATCACATTGGTCATCTTGGTGGATCTTATAGCCCTCTGGTCAAGCCAAAGCTAAAAGAGAGATTGACAACATCTTCAAGAAGATCCATCAGACTTTAGTTGGCCAGGTAGGTGCCATTTCGTCACTTCCATTATAGAAAGCATGATATTAAGTGAGATTTTTTGGTTGTTAAAAAAAAAAAATTGAAGAATTCCAATGCATACTCTATTCTGTCTATTATACACATTGGGCGCAGGTTTGATTATATTTTAGTTGACGAGGAAGTTGAAACCTGTGACCCTATTAACCCTATTCAGACTGGCATCTTCAAGAGGAGATTTTGACTGGGGGGGGTCAATTTGACCCCCCCCTGAGAACTCGGCCGCGGATGGTCCGATTGCCGTGAAATTTTGCACGAACGTCGCTGCACATGTAAAGGGTGTCGCTGATATGTTTTTTTTGAAAAAAAAATTTCACATATTTAATTTATGCTAATTTATGCATACTCACGTATGCAAATTAGATGCTTTTTTATTGAAATCGTTAATATTTCATTAATAAATATAGTTATGAAGCCCAAATTTTTTCTAAAAGTTGCTGAGTAGCATAGACAACAGTATTGAATTGACAAATTCAGAAATTTCAAATTAATTCTTTTGTATTCTATTGTTTTATGAATTTCTTATGTATTCTATTGTTTTTATTTCTTATGTATTTCTTTGTTTTTGTAATTTTTTATGCTTGAGAAATGTATTTTGATCAATATAAAGACCAATTTAATTAATCAAAAGGCTCAGAAGACACAATTATCAGTGTTATAAAGCAATTTAGAAAAAAGCAGTATTTTGTACACAAACGCATGCAAAATGACGATTTTCGTTCAATTTCGGCCTGACATGCGATTACATAATGTTGCGTAACGCAACAACGGAGTGTCCAATTTTTTCGAACTTGGTGTCAAAAGTTGCGGGACACTTGAAAGGAAAAAGTCATAAAGCGCCGGGTTGCGATTCGCAGCGGTTGCGCGGCAGTCGCGGATTTTGTTCAGGGGGGGGTCAAATTGACCCCCCCCCCAGTCTGAATAGGGTTAAGGGAGGAGACTAAAACATTTTTTAACTAACCAAAATTCTCCTAAATGTTGTGTCGACCTTCATAGTTAATTGTATAACAGGCCTTTAAATAATGATTAGAAATGTAATAATAGTGATGAATATAAAAAAAAAATGCCTTCCACCCCCCCAAGAAAAAGGAGAAAAGTCGGCTCACAGCAATGTATTAAAATATGTCGGTGCTCTTCTCAATTTCATTGTTACAGGATGAAGAGAATTCTCTTCCATCTTTGCTAGTTCTGTGTGGTGATCATGGTATGAGTGAAGCAGGGAGTCATGGAGGGGCATCAAGGGGAGAGGTTCTTACACCTCTAGTCTTCATCAGCTCAGCGTACTCGGATGGAAAAGGTACTGTCAATGACAGAAATTTAGGAGATATATTAATTTAGGCCTGGAAAGCTTTTTTCCTTTGGGGAGGTGGGGGGGGGGGGGGGGGGGGGGGGGGGTGAATAAAAGTTAAATCAGTATAAAGTCTACTGGTTTAATCAGCTTGGTGTACTCATATAGCGGAGGTACAATCAATGACAGAAATTTAGCAGATAAAGTGAATTATATACAGTCGTCTCAACAACGACTAAAAATTGCCCCTCAAAACATTTGTTGGACTTCATAGTATAATGCAGTATTTATTCATCTTTTGTCAAACCATTGCATGTACATTGTACAAGGTCAAAAGAAAACTCATAAGATAATACAATTCTATTTGTTATAACGTAGGGAGAAGAGAATCAAGGTGACTAGGAGAAGCATAGCTTGTAAATTGAGTCCCTCCGTAAAAAAAAAAAAAATTGTAAGGATTATGAAAACATGAAAATGTGGTAATTAAGTATGTCATAGCAACATAATTAAAACAGAAATAATGTTTTTTTCCCTGTAATGTCAAAAATAATTTTGAAAAATTGCTTTGACAGTGGCAATAAACTCCCGTAACTATAATTTCTGTTCTTAGGTATAAAAGCACTGGATACCGACATCCAAGAAATTTGAATAAAGTTTCTAAAGTTTGCTCACTCCTGCGGGGCATTTCATCAAAGGACTTGTCGGACGTTTTATCCGACAAATTTGCTCTCGGCCAATCAGATGCAAGCATTTCAGTAGCTTATAACAGTTTGTCGGATAAAACGTCTGACAAGTCCTTTGATGAAATGCCCCCCAGAACTCCTCTGATTCTACTTTCTATTTCAGGTATGAAAGCAATGGATACTGATGTCCAACAAATAGATATTGCACCTACATTGTCCCTCTTACTGGGCCATCCTATCCCTCAGAACAGCCTTGGATGCGCTATACCTCAGGTTCTCAATGGCAGCCTGACCATGCGTGAACAACTGAGGGCGCTTCAGCTCAACGGGTACCAGCTCATGGCGGTACATCAGAAGAACTCTGGCAAGGGTGATGAAGGTGAGGAGAGATATCTATGTTGGTTAGGTTGATAGTGCTAATGGCAGGGCTGTGAAATCTCCGATTTTACGCGGAATTCTGATTTTTTCCCTCAAACACCAATCTACATTTTCCGCGTTTTTTTTTCCTTCCCGGATCGAGATCCGAAAGTCGGAAACGCGCGCTTCAGAAAAGCGGTATACTTCAGTTCTCAGCTCAGGCATAATTGTCCATAGAAAAGCATATAAACTTCGCACTGAAGTTAGCTAGTATTCTTACGACCGAAAACGTGAGTAATTTATCGACTTTGGAAAATCGCACGCGCATTTTAGCCATTCACATACGGTACGCGGTGAGCGAGCTATACTACCGCCGATCTCAACCCGGAAGCGACATTGACCGCCGATCGCGGCGGCGGAGTGAATTTTGAGCCCCGCTCAGTCGCGTACGGCAAACCGGGATTGAGATCGCCGAAACCACCGGCGGTCAAAATCTTGATATTTGGACCGGCGTCCGGAATCAGCCGCGCACTGATAGTTGAGAGTTGCCTGCTGTTTTTTTTCAACTTGTTACCAGCAAATGCCAGGTGCCAGGCAGCAGATTATTTAGAAGTACAGTGTTTGTCCCAGATGCAAATTTTCAAGCCTCAAATACCAAGGTATGGAAAAAATTAAGTGTTTTTTTCTCAAAAACAGCAATTGAAATTGATAGAAATAGTCTCCAAAATTAGCCTAAGTTGCACCAGAGAGCATCTAATACCCCAGAGCTTGGACCCCGGCCTTAAGGGACTTCGCGCTCGTGATGTGCGCTTCGCGCACATAGGGTTCGCGCACATTATTCACTTCAGATTTTTTCAGACTTTTTTTTTAACCAGCTCTCACACCCCTGTAATGGTCACAACCAGTTGTGTTTCAGTCTTGCAACTCTCTGCGTCTGGGCATCTTCAGATTTCACAGAAAATCCTTGCTTTGGAGGTGCTGGGCAGTGCAATGTGTTTTTTTTTCAGGCGTGCAGGAGCAAGAAAGCTGTCATCTTGGTACGGCCATGTTGAAATGGGATTCTACTTCTCAGACTAGAATAGGAAAACCTACTACATTATTTTGGGCCATAGGAAACACCATTTTTTGGGAACAAAAGGGCCCATGCTAGAGGATTTTGCTACTTTTTTTTTTATTACTGCTAAGTTAACTTGGCATTCCTGAAACAAGGAATTCCAGGAGTCAGCTGCTGTCCATTGCAGGCTGCAGGATACGCTCTAGTGAAAGCATTAATCGGTTGTGACTATAGCTTTAGTGAAATTCTGTTGAATAGTTTTAGACTTTCTAGAGGTTTTTAAAGATCTGTTGTGAAACTTGATGTAGTATTAGATTAAAACAAGAGAAAGAGAGCTTAAAAGCAAACTTTAGGACTTTTTTAATTAAACATATTGCATAAAAGTGAATTGATCACTTAATTTTATGAAATATTTTTGTAGTGTACAAGAGGTTACGCATCACTCTCATGATGTTTGATAAGGTGTAACTTATTGTGTCAGCAATTGAAATCCAGAGCTTGTGTACACATTTGGGTCTATTCATATAGTTGAAATTGTGTACTTTTTAGGAAATTGGGTGGCAAATTATCCAGGTCTCATATTTTTTTTTCATTGAAAATATGTCTAAACTTTTGTTTCACAGATGCCAAGCTGAAGCTGATGCAGGCAGTGAGACTCCACAGCAGATGGTTGCTGACAGAGACATCTCTCACATCTCAGAATCAGATGAGCATGGGGGATAGAGCCGTAGAGCAGTATGTAACCGCTCTGCATACCATGCGAGATAGGATCACCAGCTCACTCTCACAGTATGACATGCATGCAATGGCATCAGGAATGCTGCTACTCTGGATGGTAAGAATGGTGATCTGTTTATTGGAACTTAGATTACAGTTCTACATTGTGGGGTAGAAAGTAGATGGGTTTTACCACCAATCTTTTGAGTAAGACTTGCACGTTTTAGCATCAGGAATGCTGCTTCTTTGGATGGTAACTCTAATGGTGATTTATTTCTTGGAATTTAGAGTACAGTTGAATATTGTAGGTTAGGAGATAGATGGGTTTTTATCACCAATCTTTGATGTAAGACTTGTATGTCATGCGTGGTAAAAACGGTGATCTCTTTTTAAAAGTTTTGATTTCAGTTGTACATTTTAGGCTGGAGGAAGATGGGTTTTATCACCATTTTTGTTGAGATAAGCAGCAATGTAATCTATTCAGAACCAGGAGCATTCTCCATAGAGTTAACCACACTCTGGCCCTCAGCTGACAAAATAACCTTGAAAGACGCAACTGTCATCATTTTTTTAAATTTTTTTTTATATCACCTGTAGGTCTTCATTTTGCTTGTTCTTGAGATGGCTTCCTCCCAGGCCCACCGGCCCAGCTCCCGTTTCGCCAGTGCAGCCGTCACCATTCTCGTCTGTTGCCTGGGGACCAGTGTCATCCAGCTAGGGATGTGTGGCGGTCTTGGAGGAGAGAACAGAGATGTCCTCTGCTCTGGATCAGGCACATCACTGTTCCTAGTCCTAATGTTTGTGATGATCTGTGGGTTCTGTTTGACGGTATTTGCGTCTACCCCTGTCCATGTTTACCTTCATCTCATTGAAACTGTCAAGGTAGGCACCTAGGGCCCATTTCACAAAACTGTCATAAGTCTAAGTTCGTGGACATCCCACTGAAATACCTGTTAATTCTACAACATGTGTCCCTATGGGTTGTCTAAGAACTTGACATATGGCGGTTTTGAGAAACAGGCCCATGGGCTCTGCAACACAAAGTTTTGCAATCAAAATTGCATGCATTTTTTGTTCAAATGACTGACCAGTAGCCAATTAGAATTGTTCTTTCAATTTTCCAATTCATTGCAAACCTCTGCGCTACGAGGCAATGGAAGAATCTGGCAAGAAGGGGGGGGGGGGATCAAGAAGGGGTCATTCAACATGATTGTAAGTTTATTCAGGATATTGAGAACCTTTAGTTAATTTTTTTTGAAAATAGAGGAAGTCTTAGCATTATTGAATATAATTATAATGTTGAATATGTGCATGCTTATGTATACTATTGGAGCTTGAGCAGAAAAATATACAGTGTATGGCTTAACTTTACAAAAGTATCCCAATTGACATCATATACCACTGCTCTCTGTTCTCTTTTCATCAGAACCCTGTGTTGACACTCACCGAAGCCAGTCTAATAGGAGGCAGTCTACTCCACACATACAGCCTTGCCTCCAGCAGTTTTGTTGAGGAGGAGCACCAGACTTGGTACTTCAACACTATGACCCTGATGCTGGGTGTATGTCTGTCCTGTAGTGTGTCCTGTAAACTAAGACTAAGCAGCATTGCCTTCCTGTGTACATGCTTGATGAGGGTGCTGAGGGCATGGAATCAGACCGGTGTGGAGTGGGTTAATATACCTGATATAGGTGACTGGTTTGTTAGGTAGGGTATTTATCAATTTGTTTCATCTGATTGTAAAGAAAGGAATGGTGTGGAGGTTGATGACTATGGGACCTTCACATATGGCCCGTGTCCTATTCAGGGGAGTCTGTAATAATGAGTTATTTCTTACCAATGTTAACTAGCATATCATCATGAATCTTGCTTTGTCTTTGTAATGAATGTTTGTTCACTGTATATGTTTTTTACTTGATCTCTGATTAAGATTCTGCTCAGGTTAACTCCACTAGCACTTTTTTATTGGATAAGCAGTTTTAGCATTTTTTTCTTTTGCATCTTGAATTACAAACGCATGACGTTCTGGTTAGAACACTGCTCTTTTAATGACGTTTTCTCAGATAATGTGATAGCAGTTTTGCAAATCCAGAGATAATATTATTTTACCCTTTTTTTTTTACACCTATATAAAGTATGTTGCACAATAAATTTGACATCATACAGTTTTCCAATTGTTTGCATACATTTTTGTCAAGCCCGCCGATGGTGGAAAAAGACTAGGGGATCCAAATACTGTTCGTCCGTTCAGTAATTATATTGTCTGTCTCATTCCTCTTAGACCGGAGAATATAGCCTACCTATCGGCTCTGCTACCAGTTAGTTTGATGATCATCTATGTGACAATGGTCCTAGATAGGAGGCAGCATTTACCTTTCATGATTGTATCATTCATTGGTACAGTACTCTACAGGAATGCGACGGGAGCCATTGTCCTTCCATTCACTGTACCATCTTCTCCAAAGTAAGATCTTATTTCATTTGTGACTTTTCTATCCTTCTGTATGAAATTACTGGGTTGTGTGTATGGAGTGTAATGTATACTTCAAGTTAACAGAACTGGATAAATTACCATGGAATGGAGTAAGATTGCAAGTAATATTGAGTTCTTTGTGTTGTTGCATATATACATGTAACTTTCTATTATAGTAACTTTGCCACTCGGTGGTAACTTTCATGAACTTCTTGTTCTGGATTGGCTGTTGACGAACATTATCATAAAGTTGTTTCTGCAACGGCACTCTGGTTATCAAATTGCTGCTACTAGAGACAAAAGGTTTGTGTTGGTTTACATTGCTTTATCCTTAAACAATTTTTCAAGCTGTGTAACTCTTGCTGGACATTGATCTTCTAAAGTGCAACTCTAGCAGTATGATGTCATTTAAAAACAAAGTAGATGCAATATAATAGTGACAATAGGACAGAGGTGGACAAATAACTGAAGTCCTCATATCGATGTGACATCATTATGAACATTTTTCATCATTTAATCTTTTATGACCAGGGGAATCCTTGAAGCCTGGTTTACCTACGCCACCATCATCGCCTCCCTCCTTGCCACTGCATTCAAGTGCCTCAGAGCCCTAAGAGCAGCACCGTCTCTTCCCACCAAAGATAATCCATCTGAGATGGATGGGACCGCATCACCCCACCACCCTGGAGGACTTTCATCACTCATCCTGGAGGACTTCCACGCTGCCCTGGTCATGCTGGTTGCTCTCATCCTAAGACCTCACAACAGCGCTGTAGTGGCCATCTTGGTACTCCTCCAGCACTGTTTGCACGAGCATCTGCTGCCGTGGTTACAGTGGAAGGTGTGGGTCGTGACCCTGGTGCACGTGTGGATGGGCCAGGCTGCATTTTATGCTCAGGTACTGTGATGTAATGCATTGATCAGTGCAAAAACTACTTTTTTGTTCACAATCATGAGATTTTTCAGTGGATATTTCTTTGTAAATTGACTTTCATTTTTCTTTCCTTGATGCCCACGATCATGATAAAGTTTTTCATCTAAGATGTGCAAATTATTCTCACTTTGTATTTACAGTTTTCAGATAATTTGTAACCCTTGTTAGAATACTCATTTCTGTTATTGCATTACATGGGGGTTTGATATACATGATCCGTTTCTCGCAGTCCCTCTCCCCCCCCCCCCCCCCCCCCAAAAAAAAAAGAGCCCATATAGTGTATTCCTTTAATAAAATGATGTTTTTGTGAGAAAAGGGAATTCAGTATGGAGCCGTTGCATTCTGTTATCAATTGTTTTCATTATCTTTTTCTCTCTCCAAATTTTGTTCTCTAGGGTAATTCAAATAATGCAGCTAGCATGGATATATCAGCTGGCTATGTAGGATTAGATGGGTATAACCTAGTCCTAGCTGGATCTCTTACTCTCATCTCAACCTATGCTGGTCCGCTGCTCTGGTTTACTAAGCTAGCAGGTTATCTTACCACGCATCATATACACAGGTTAGTGAACTTTCTCATAGGCAAGAGAAAATTTAGCTGCTTGTTTCAATAATCATGCTCCACATACATTGATATTGCAAAAAAACAATCATATATTTTTTTTTTTTTTTTGCCAAGTGTGTCTATCTGTACCAAACAATAAGCACCAATAACAGAAGGATTTGCTTTTTGCATTACAATATCTTGATGTTAACCCAATACTGGTCTCAACTAGCCACACAAGCATTTTTAGTATTTTTATTCTGGAAAAGTTATGAAAGTATACAAACCTTAAAAGATCACCACCATATCTACATTCAAATTCATACTTTGTAGAAGTGATTTGGTCAGTTAGCCCATTTTTCACCTACTTTCTCTTTTGAAAGGAAAACATTAGTGATCAATCAGTATTATCCCTAGGGTTTAATATTGAAGCACAGTGTACAACGTGGGACCTGCCTATACAGGGCGTCCCGAAAAGAACTATACACTTTTGAAATGGCTGCCAAATGAAAAATATTTCATTTTAGGTAATGAAATTTATATGTATGGAAAGCTCATTATGCCAACTTTCATATGACACCAAAAAGTCCGAAAATAAGTCATGCATGAATGAGCAGCGTTCACTTTTGTAAAGGGTATGGAAATTAGGGTGCGCAGGAATTGCCCTACCAAGTTGTATGAGGAAAGTCATTTGAAGCTGATGGAATTGAGGATGATATGCAGAATTACTGATCAATTATGATGAGTTGGGGTTTGCTAAGTGAAATTTGTGGAATTGGGGATTACAATTTCATGCATGAGTGAACAGGAATATGTATTTCCTATTGTTGCATTGTAACTTTCCAAGGTATATTTAGTGAGGTCCTTCAGTGGTACTGTGTTTAATCTCTCTCTCTCTCTCTCTCTCTTCTTTTTCTCTCCCTTCCTCTTTTTCTTTCTCTCTCTCTCTCTCTCTCTCTTTGTCTTCATCCCTCTCTCCCTCTCTCTCTATCTTTCTATCTCTTTTTGCATGGGTGTGTTTTTGAACATTCATATTCATTGGTTTCTACTCCAAATATTCTGACAACCTTCCTGCATCCCGGTCTACTCACATTTACGCAAATTGGGATGGTTGATGACAATCTATCAATCTATCAATCAATCAGTCACATAAATTAGACAATCAACACCCAGCTAGCAATCATTTAATCAACAGTGTACCAGTCTCCAAATGTTTCAACTACATGTAATCAATCAAGCATTACATCATCTTCATAGTTATTTCAATCACCATGTCCAATAAATCAATCAACTCAATTGATCAACCAACCAACTATCCTGTCATTTTAGCAATTTGGACTTTTGTAAAGGAATATGGTACAGTGTAACACAAATTTGTGATATTAACATGTCAGTCTTTATTTTCAGTTGAATTTGTTCTTTTCGATTTTACACTTGTTTCATCCATCCTGTAACAAAACATAAAGGAGGAAAAAAAAATCTGATAATGCAAAATTAAAATAAAAGTGTGTACGTTCAATGCTCAACGTGTCCTCCTCTCTAGCTTTCGATGCACAACCTGTTTGTTGAAGAAAAAAAAATGCCACTGATGTTGGACATTCAGACAATCCAAAAGATCATGAAAACGATCATCAAAAGGGATCAAAAATCTTACCCTGCATCTCACTTGTTCTGCACCCCATCCTGACTACCACTAACACACCACTGAAGACAACTTGGAAGGCTACAATGCTATAATAGGAAATACATATTCCTGTTCACTCATGCATGAAATCATAATCCCCAATTCTACAAATTTCTCTTAGCAAACCCCAACTCCTCATAATTGATCAGTAATTCTGCATGTCATCCTCAATTCCATAAGCTCCAAGTGACTTTCCTCATACAAATTGGTAGGGCAATTCCTGCGCACCCTAATTTCCATACCCTTTACAAAAGTGAACGGTGCTCATTCATGCATGACTTATTTTCGGACTTTTTGGTGTCATATGAAAGATGGGATAATGAGCTTTCCATACATGTAAATTTCATTACCTAAAATTAAATATTTTTCATTTGGCAGCCATTTCAAAAGTGTATAGTTCTTTTTGGGACGCCCTGTAGAGTATTTTTGACAGATTTTATATAAGTTGGAATTTGTCAACTGGCCATTGCTATGAATTTTAAACAGTGACAGTCTAGTGCAATACATCTTCATATATTATCAATTGATTATTTGGCCAATTTAAGCAAGATACTCTGTTTAGGGCTCACAAAATAAAACCGCCTTCACAAATCCTCTTGAATTCAAACAGACTCTCCAGTGCTGTTGAAGAGTCCTGCTTCACTCTAGCTCTAAGCCGTGGCCTACCCATCGCAGCTTACACCGTCCTTGCCACCATTCAACGCTACCATCTTTTCGTCTGGAGTGTCTTCTCTCCAAAGCTTCTCTACGACGGGGTCCATACCAGCTTGATATGCGGGCTAGTCCTTCTTAGCTTGGCTCTAGGCTGGACCGTCGAAACGTTGGGAGATAAAAGGAGACGGAAAGAGGATCTGTATTCCAGATAACAAAGTTATTTATAGAATATTATTTATTGAGAGTCGATTATTCCAAAAGAGAACAGATAATAGGTCATATTTATATTTTCCATAGATAGAAAGAGATAATAGGATATATTTTTTTTCAAAGATATTTGTTTTCTTCATTCTGAGGACTCTGGCCCTGAGCTAGGCTGGTGTGTCACAGAATCGAATGATCAAAATCATGGATTCTAAATAAATTTATTAGTAGTGCTTTATTTATTCATAATCATTCCAAAAGATTGAAGATAAAAGACTTTTTTTAATAATTATATTGTCTTTATTCATAATGCTTATGATGTGTGGTTTTGTTCGTTTCACACCAAAATCCCTCAAAGTGCCAGCCGCATAGATTAGAGACAGCTGATTTGACTATAGCACACATTTGCCTTTAGACTTTAGCCTGAGTGTATTCGGTTAAAGAGGAATTGGTCTTGCTTAAGTTGATATTGCCTGCCTCAAAGATGTATATTTTACGCCGAGTGCAGTGCCAAACATATACATGTATCATGAAGTATTGTAGAAGGCTGCCTCTCTGTTCCAAAGAAATTGTCAAGTTTTCTATTCTTAAGGCCATATGTAAAACAGTTGAAATCCATGTAACACCAATATGAGAAGTCGGATCAGGGATCTGTGATCGCAGATTCTCTTGACCTCTATTGCAAGAGTATGTCATAACGTCCATGAAAACTTAGTACGCTTCTGTAAATATCTGTTTAATGGTAATTGTCCAAATTATTTGCTGCTAATGACTCAAATTCTACCAATATCGATAATGACACTCCTTGATATAATACTGTATAGCAAAAATATCTGCATTAGCTCCAGCCCACGCAGGCTTATAAAAGTGTATCCGAACAGAGCATTGCGATGTTTCGCAATCTGAGTATACATGTGTGAAAGCTAAAAGAACTTTACATGTGTCCACTCATGTATGGAGGGCGATCCGATTTGCTGAGACCCCCATTCCAGGGTCCGTAGTCGACCATCCGGCTTAGCAAGTCGTAAAAATTAGAAAGTGTTTCTTCTTGCCTCTTGTCGAGACTTCTGGATTTTTATTGGTGGTTTCCAATTCTGTTTCCACTTTCTTGAGAGATTAGTCTTCGACTTAATATGTGTCACTGACTCCAAACGATTGAGGTCATTATCATCGAGGTGCTCGTAGTCCACCATCCGGCTTAGCAAGTCATAGAATGTAAGAGGTGTGTCTTCTTGCCTCTTGCTGAGTCATCCCTTGATTGCATACTTAAAGACGCCCTGTATTTTCAGCTGTAAGCAAGTTGTTTTTTTTATTCACTACTCGTTTTTTTAATACTTTCTTTCCCTGTTTTCCGCATTTCTTTGAAACCTTTTCTCTGCCTTTATCTACGTTCTTCATCTATTATGGCACAAGTTAGTAAGACTTTGCAACAAAATGGGTAATTCAAGATGACATCATACAGTTTTCCTTGACTGCCGTCAATAGACTTGTTACATATTTTGTCTCTCCTGTGTGGTCTTGATGGTTGATTATACTTATTATTATATTATAATCAAATGATTATAACCAAAATGCACAATCAGTATTTTAACTCCATATTAATTGATACTTTCAAGAATGAATATCAAGGCTAATGGACTTCTCTATCCTGAATTAGACTAGGCTATTTTGATGCTGCCAATTCTTCAACCTGCTGCCTAGATGGAGCTAGGGTAGTATTTAGGTTGAAGCTGGAGTCATTTCCAGGGAACAGCAAAATGACTCGAGTGTTGTCTAAGCTGTGAGGCCTCACGTTCGCTATCTGTATCATCATCTTAAACGTGCCGCCCCCCTTGTCTCCGCCGATCTTCACCCATACTTGGTCTTGACTGTTTTTTCAATTTTCTTTTGCTTTTTTCTGCCATTTATTTAAAGAGTTTTACATACTTCTCCACTTTGATGACAAAAATGTTGGTCATTTAGACATAAAGTATATTCTAATTCCTGCACGCAGTTCGTTCCCTATTCAGGATTGAACCTTGAGGCATGTGCTGTGTGCAACGAAGATGATGTTCTTTGTTCAAGATTGTCGGTGGTTCTTAATGGCTTCCATACCACAGCTGCATAACGTTCCCTATCCGGTATTGTTACACTGTGCACTGCATCATGAAAATCATGTTGGTTATCCTTTCTTCCATTGTAACGTTCCTTACTCAGGATTGTTATACAATGTATGACGAGTTGCTGACATCTAAGAAGGGAAAGAGGGGACCATGTACAGCATACCAACTTTTATTAATAACGATATGTATTAAGGATCTAGCTGTTCGTCGCTTAGGCTGTCCCGTCACCTTTTTCTTCATCAAAGGTATCCCACCTGGTGTGTTGGCTGCTTGGGATTCCTTGTGGGAAATCCCCAGGTATAGTCTACTATCATGGTTCTTTAATTACATTGTTGCATTACATACAAACAATATATCCTATCAAATTCATTTTAAAGCTACTTAGGAAATTACATTCTACAATTAATTTAGAAAAGTACATTGTATTGTTTGACTTAGAAACTACACAGATACTTAGAAACTACGGAAGTACTCTTAATAATTAATTAGGTTATCCAAATTTCCCTAATTTCTACTAGCTCCATTTCATTTGAGGTTTATGTGATTTATGATTTGAAGACGAATTTTCTAACAATGGGAAATAATACAGTTCTGTGAAGAAGTGGCTTCTCCCAATAAAGGTTTGAAAGAGAATAATTGCCTTCCCTAAAAATATCTAATTTCTTAATTCTTTATTAATGAACGCGTAAATGCACACTAACTTTTCCTTTCTCTGATTGGCCCAACGCAAAATTCAAGTAAAGGTCTAACTTAGAAAGTTTGGAGGTACCTGTGGTTGTCTTTTTGATTATTTCACACCAACCTCTCTTGTCTTTACAAACTCCATGGTGTTTTTGTTCTGTGTTGTAAAATTATGGAGCAAAAGATTTTTGTAATAGTAAACAGAAGATAGGAAGACAAAAGTAAATAATTTGCTTTAGTCTCATTTGTCTATTTAGTTAGCAATAATAGTTAATTAATTTTGCCTTTCAAGTCTAATGCCTTAAATTCTTAGATCCTCCCATGCATGTTTTATTGAGTTATTCTTAAACTTCTTGTCACAGAAATTAGGTTGGAATTGGCAAGACATTCCTCTAAGTGTTCTCTGCAAGGAATCAGTTTGTCAGACTGTCCAATGACCTGAAGCACACTTATTTATCAACATTTTATCAATAAATATCAGCACAATATTTTTCAGAGCTAACCCAATCCTCATAAAAGTAGAGACAGGTTTGGGGTCATTGCAGGAAGGATGGAAGTACATTTAGATGCATTTGATGGAATAATGGGGGTAGGAAGGATGGAGGTTCAATGGCCAAAAGTGTGCTCAATAGCACATGGCCCTCTTGTGTGCATAATTGTAGCGCACCTCTGGCAATCACTAACCCCCCAACTGTCTAATACTGAGAATAGGGTATTGCTCCTTCAACCCCGGGATGCTATCATAGAGATGAACCCGAATACCCAGGGTTGCCCTACACGCTGTCCCGGTCTGTGACTGCCTCCGCCGGTGTGCCTTGAATCCGCTCGCATTGATAAAGTCACGGGCGGCTTCGATGGGGGTTGGAAACTCCAACTAATTATCATTGAGGGGTTTGTATTCGACCATCCGGCTTAGCAAGTCATAGAAATTAAAAAATGTGTCCTCTTGCCTCTTGCCAAGACATCCCTTTATGGAATATTTGAATACCCCTAGTGTTATCAGCTGTAAGAGAGTTTTTTTTTTTTCACTACTTGTTTTCTTAGTATTTTCTTTTCCCCTGTTCTTCGCTTTTCTTCTTACCTTTTCTCTGCCTTATCTACTTTCTTCATCTACTAATGCACACGTGTAGACTTCACAAGAAAATGGGTCTTTCGATTTTTCCTTGACTGCCTTCCATATCCTTTTTGCATATTTGTCTCTCCTCTGTGGTCTTGATGTGGGATTATTATTTATTTACTTGTCTAATGAGTATAATCAAATGGTATAATCAAAATGTACAATCAGTATTTAAACTCCATCTTAATTGATACTTTCAAGAGCGAGTATCAAGTCTCAATTGACATCTTTATCCCCAACTAGACCAGGCTATTTTGATGCTGCCAATTCTTCAACCTGCTGCCTAATTGGAGCTAGGGTGGTATTCAGGTTAAATGTTGAGTCACTTCCAGGGAATAGGAAAATGACTTGAGTGTTGGATAAGCTGTTAGGCCTCACAACTTTCGCTATCTGTATCATCATCTTAAATGTTCCTCCACCCTTGTCCCCGCCGATCTTAACCCATAGTTGGTCTTCAGGAATGGACCCACTATGCCAAGTGAGCTCTTCCAGTCTAGGCCTATTAATTTGAAATTTGCTTTTACTGCCATTTGTTTAAAAGCTAAGCTAACCAGGCATAATTAATTTCTCATTTGAAACTAGATATTTGAGGTGTACTCGATTCTACTCTTTTGTTAAATACTCAGAACATTGGTAATTCACAGTAGGTCACACCTGACTTGATTCTTATCGTACCCATGGTTAGTTACTGAGAAATGAGTAAAAGAGAGATAATTTAATGCATGTACAAAGACACACATGTATGAAGGCATGTGTACGATACACACCCCTATTTTTATAATCACATATTCTCTTAATAATGCATCGTGCTAATTTCGAATCTCTTGGTAACTATTCAATAAAGTCCTTTTTCTTCCAGATCCATAGAGTTCCTTATGCAGGATTGCTATGTGGTGAGACGCCGGCGTTGACATCCAAGAGGGGAAAGGAAAAAAGGAGGGGGGCCTTTAAATTTAATCATAATGATAAGTAGGTGTAATGGTAGTGACTAAAATAACTTATGAAGTTCTACAGAGGTACCTTTAATAATTATGTTATTCCTATCTCTCGTACTTCTACAAGCTCCATTTTGATATTTTATTTTTTTGTGATTTACGCATGGTTCTGTAATAAATAATGCAGAAGATATGGAAACAGGAAAAATAATTTGTTTTTAATAGTTTCCATTACAATGTGAAGGTACTCTCCATCCCGCCTTCTTTCTGCCACTAATTGCCGTATAAAACTAGCATCGAGATTTGATCTCCTAGAATTATTGCTAAAAGTCCTCTTATAATGCAACATGCTTGTTCAATCTTTTCTGTAACTATCAAAAATACTTTTTTATTTGTTCATTTGATTACACTCTGAACAGCTTCTGAGTTCCCTAGGCAACTGTCTAATACTGAGATTTGGGTATTGCTCCTTGAACCCTGTGACGTTATCGTAGAGATGATCACGAATACCTAGGGTTGCCCCACACGCTGTCCCGGTCTGTGACTGCATCGGCGGTTGGAAATTCCTCTCTAACTGAGGGCCATCCAGGTCGAGACCTCTTTGTTGACTTAGAAAACTTTCTTGCATTTTTCACTCTCAGCATTTTTGGGGCTGGCATCGAGCCATTCCATTATGGCACTGGGATTTGTTTCATGTTGTTTATTGGAGGTTTTAATTCTGTTTCCACTTTCCTAGAGATGGGTCATAGACTTTCAATGTATGTGTCCTTGACTCCAAACAATTAAGGTCATTATCATTGAGGGGTTCGTAGTCGACCATCCAGCTTAGCAAGTCATACAAATTAAAAAGTGTGTCCTCTTGCCTCTTGCCAAGGCATCCCTTTATGGAATATTTAAATACCCGGAGTGTTATCAGCTGTAAGATATTTTTTTTTTCTCCACTACTTGTTTTCTTAGTATTTTCTTTTCCCCTGTTCTTGCTTTTCTTCTTACCTTTTCTCTGCCTTATCTACTTTCTTCATCTACTAATGCACACGTGTAGACTTCACAACAAAATGGGTCTTTCGATTTGACATCAAACACTTTTCCTTGACTGCCTTCCATATACTTTTTGCATATTTGTCTCTACTCTGTGGTCTTGATGGGTGATTATTATTTATTTACTTGTCTAATGATTATAATCAAATGGTTATAATCAAAATATCAAAATACCATTACTAAGAAATAAAGGCACTTTCCGTACAAGGAAAGATGGAGGGGACTGTTATTAAGTTATGTCCAAATTTAATCAAGCTACACCTATCAGAATTTTGAGCAGCATATTTCAAGCTATTAAAAGTGTCTTTGTTCTTTTTGTTCTTTCGTTTTCTGATCCTATGCCTGCCTAGAATATTATACTCTTCTCTTTCACTATAAAAAAAGCCCTATTCATGACACAGCTGGCCGCTCTATCCTCACCATTCCAATGTTCAGGCCTTATCCACCCCGGCTTATTTACTACTGCCACAACCAGCCTCATAACATTAGCCTCGAGACTTTAAAGGTCTCCTAAAGTTATCATCACACATTCTTTTAGTAATGCATCATGCTAATTCTTTTCGGTAACTATTCAATAATTATAATTACTTGAAGAACATTAATAGAGGGGTAGACTATTTATCATTATTTATAAAGGGTTGTGCAAATGTACAAGGAAGGAAGTGGGGGGGGGGAGCATCAAAGTGTTGTCACACAGTGCACAGGAAGCTAATCTTACAGCTGCGATGTAGAAGGGGTGGGTTGGTGCAGCCGTGGGTGACGTTCTCTATTCGAGAATGTCACAAGCGCCACCAGTCAAGTCAACAGAGTCCTTTTTCTTGCAGATCCATAGCGTTCCTTATGCAGGAGTGCTATGTGGTGAGACGCCAACATTGACATCCAAGAGGGGAAAGGAAAAAAAAGGGGGGGGGGGCCTTGTACAGCAAACCCAACTTTAATCATGATAAGTAGGTCTATTGATAGTCTATGCCTTGGTCATGTTTCGTTAATCTACATTGTTACAGTATCAAACTACATTGTACAGTTGATTTATAAATTTACATTGTAGGCTATTGCTTTTAACTTAAAACTACATTGTATTAACTCTTATTTGACTTAGCTACGGAGGTACCCTTGCTTTATTTTAGATTAGGTCACACCAACTTCCTTAATTCTAAGCTCTATTTTCATGTTTTTGTGATTTATAAGTTGAAGATTTGAAGAGTTTCTCTAAGGCAGATTGAAAAGAGGGAACAAGAATCAGGTTTGGAAGTTAAGTGGGATGAAACAGCTCTGCTCAGTGGAAAAGTGAAAGTGTAAAAAATTTAGTTTCTCTGCCCCTTTTATACCCTTGGGCCAGTGCCCCGATCGTCTGCCCAAAAATCTGGACTGGTCCTAGTACGTGATTGGTATTGGGACCAAAATTTTGGTTTTCTTGAGTTGGCAGTATCAATTGGGGCATGGGGGCATCTTTATTTGATTTTTGTCAAAGAATGAAGTCGCCATTGTTCCTGGGGCGTTGCGTTCATCAATATGCGTCTTACTACTTGAATTTTAATGCTGTCTTAGAGTACACGGCTCAATATCATGATGAGAGGAGGCATTGCTAGGGTGAAATTCACTTTCATCCCATTTTCTGATTGCATTTCTCCATCTTTATCTTTTTTCCTTTTTTAATTTGAAAGGTGTAATAGTTGGAGTTGATGTTCTAGTCACTTGAATGCACTGTGAAGACACCAAGTCAATCAAAGGCTTTATGTGTAAAGGATCAGATGGCTTCATGCCGTACAGCTGGGAACCCCAGTATAATTCCTTTTTCACTTTATTATAGCTAGAAGTAAGACTTCACCTGATCACCCGAGATTCTGAAATGAGACTACGACATCATTTTTAACTCAACTGACGTGTGCGTGTGTGCAAAACAAACTTTTATTTTACCATGATATTAATCTGTTTCTTTGTACTTGCTCCTTTTCGTACTCTTATTTATCTTTCCTTAAAGTGATTGGAAAATGGTAAGATCGCAAGGCTGAAGGATATGTGTTGCGTTAGGTGGAAATCTGTACGACATGATGTTATGTTCATTACAGAATTTTGCCTTCTTGTGGTGTCTGATGAGCTTACACGATTAGCTTCGATTGCTGATGCCTCCGGATGTTTTCGATTTAGTATTCTTCTTTTCGTGAATGACATAAATCATTCGAAGGATTACATCCACGAGTTTACTAGTGGCCCAGAGGCGCGTATAGTCCCGGGCAGGTAGCCTCTGTCATATTAATCAGTCTTTGAATTATTTGTGTAGTTTAAAGGTGTAAAACCTGCATTTTGCATTTACAGTGGATAAACTGACTATCAATATTAACACAATGATGACATGCACCATGGATGGATCCTGGGCCGGCAGAATATATAAATTTTGCAGAGCCCTTGGTTGTCGAAGCAACCGAGGACCACGATGCCTTTCAACAGGTACGGTTTGTTGTCTACAGCATCCATGGTGGGGACTCCCCTCTCCAACCGGGATAACTCTGTGATTAGTGGTTCCAGGTATGCGTTTTAGATTCTTCAGTGCTTTGGGACCTCCATTGTTTCAAAATTTAATTTATTATTAACTGCATCCATTGTCGGGACTCTTCGCTCCAACTGAGGGAACTCTCCAAATAAGCATTTAAGTTCTTGGGTGCGATGGGGCGCTTATTATTTCAAAATTTATTTATTATTTACTGCCTCCATGGTCGTGACTCCCCTCTCCAACAGAGATAGCTCTGTAATGAGTGGCTCCAGAAAAACGTTAAAGTTCTTTGGTGCTTTGGGGCTGTAGAGCACTTATTCCAAAATTTTCTTTATTTATAACTGCATCCATGATCGGGTTCCCTTCTCCGACTGAGATAACTCTGTGAGCAGTGGCTCCATTTATGCGGTCAAGTTCTTAGTTGTTTTGGGCCATTAATGTTTGGAGATAAGTATTAAAATGGACGACTAAAAATCTCAGAACAAATCTGAAATAAGACAAAGTGGTCACAAATGATCTTTAGTTCCTTCTCCAAGTTTTAACTTAGTTTTATTTGACACATTCAACTTTCCAAAGTGAAAGGCCACCAAAAGACAAATGTCATGAAAAGATATGAGTTTATGAATATGAGGATCCAGACATGCACCTGGTTACATTCACAATAATATAAATAAATGTTTTAATTAGCTTAATTAGATGGTCTATTTAGAGAGCGAGAGACCGCCGCTATTTAAATTAATTCAATGACAAAATATTAATGGTCTATTTATAGAGAGAGTGACCGCCGCTATTTACCTTAAGTATCACTGGTCACCAAGGGAAAAAATGCGGAATTATAAATCCATTGATAGATTTGAATATTAATCCAAGGACAAAGCTAAATTGAAGATGATCCAAACTCTTGCTCGCGAAGGTGAAGAAATGACGAGATGAAGTGAAATCTGGAAATGCAGATCTTGATGAGCAGTAAAAAATTCCTGAAGTGGTAGAGACGAAATCACTAAATCCAGAGAAGACTGTAGATTAAAGATCCGAAGGAGTTGTCTCTCGCACTGGTAGAGATTGTTGACTGCTGCTGATACAGAACATCACTTCATGTGGAGTTTGAAGTTGGTTGTTGAAATGATTAAAATGTCAATGCAGGACAGCAAACAGTTATTAAAATATCAAGGCAATTGATGGTATTGCCAAGATGAAACTCTGGACTAACTCTCAGTCTAGATTCTATAACAAGATGACGTTGGTTGAAGATACTAGATGAAAGTCAGATGAGACAATAAGAAATTAGACTTGAGAGTTGAACTTTTGAAGATTATTGATTCTCTTAATTGAAGTTGAAGTTGAAGTCCAGAAGTTAATTTGAAGTTGGAGATGAAGTCCAGAAGTTAATTTGAAGTTGGAGATGAAGTCCAAAAGTTAATTTGAAGTTGAATAAAAAATGATGTTGCCAAGAAGCAAGCAAATTAATTAAATGTTGAAGTAAGCACTGAAGTGTTGGTCCTTCAGAATAAAATTAAGTTCCAAGATATAGATGAACGTATATAACGTATACGAGCTCAACAGAAGCTTAAGTTATAGGTGAAATCAATGGAACATAAGAGAGCTCAAAGAGGGAACAAAAACATTAACTTTCCTCCTTGAGAGCTAGCAGGCAACTAAAGAGTTTCTGCTAAAAATAAACCAGAAGGCCTCTAAGATTGGCCAAAATAAAGGGCCAATAAAAAAAAAATGGGAAAAACTGACCAATGACAGTACAGGTTTAGAATTACCAGTAAAACAAAAAATGACACCAAGCACAAAATCTGTGCTACTAAAGCTAACTAAAATACTGCTTTTATAAAAATTCCAGATTTACTATTAATATTGAACTGAAGAATATAAAGCAGTATTGAAATGCAATTAACACCATAGCAATAATTTTTAATATTATTAATATTTTAGTGACAAAAAATGACAAAAATACATCAAAAATTCGGGAAAACACACCTTATGAATGGGATCGGCATGCATTAACCAAAGATTTAAGACAGCCATGCGCAAACATGCTGATCAATTTGCATTGTATTATGACGTCAACAATAACAGTTGAGCGTTTAAAAATAAACCAAGAATGCGGATGCATACCGATCGCAAATTGAGAGAATTTAGAAAGGTGAGAGAAAGGTGACAATATACATGTAGGTGAAGGAACTTTAACACTATTTACGTTGTACAATAACAAAGCAGAAAGTTGAGCTGCTACAAATGTTCCAAAAGTGGAGGTAATATGACCAAACCTCTTCGTTATTAAGATGTTTGTTTTTTCCCAGAGCAGTTCCCCATCATCAGTACCTCATCTATGATAAATAAGTTCTTTGTTAGTTCCTTAATTTTAGCATTAATAGATGGAGATGTTGCCTTGAACATATTTCCTATGAATCAACTTTTCAAGTGCTCAGTGGGATTTTATTCTGTATGTTGTCCTTTGATTGCCCCTTTCCGATTCGGGCCATCTTCTTTGCCCATGTAGAGATTGTTTCTTTTTCTGCCCAGTTCAAATATGATCTAGGCTCCTGGGTGCTCTTAATGGATTGTTTATGGATGTTTTTTTTTGCCCAAACCTATTTTGTAGAAGATACTTAAAAGTGATAAAGTTTGCACAAGTCAAGTGTGAAATAAAAGACAAGTGATAAAAAAGATCTTATTCCTTCTCCAATTTGTTTTATTTTTGACTATTCACTTACCAAAGTGAAGGTCATATTAGTTCATGAAATTTATGAGTTTATTCCAGACATGCAACTGGTTACATTTACAATAATTAACATTAATAAATAAATTGCTTTACTAGGTCTATTTATATAGCGAAAGACCGCCGCTGTTTAAATTAATTAAATAACAAAATATTAAGGTCTATTTTTATAGCGAAAGACAGTCGCTATTTTACCTTACTGCCAGGTCGCAAAGAAAAAAGGGGGGAATTATAAATCCATTAGATTGGAACAATTTTCCAAGGCTAATTGAAGATCCAAACTCTTATGCTCGCGAAGATGAAAAATTAATGAGATTAAATGAAGATGAAGATCTTGATTAGCAGTGATTCCTGATCGACGAGTTGAACTCAGAAGAATCAAGAGAAGACAGAAGATTGATGAGGTTCCGAAGGAGTTGACTCTTGAACTTGTTTCTAGACTGTTGATTCAGAGCATCAAAGCATGAAGAGTTTGAACCTAGTTGAAATGATTAAGATATCAGTGCAGGACATCAGCAGTTTGATCTGGACAATTGATGGTATTGCCCAGATGAAGATTGAACATGAAACTCTGGACTCGGTTTACAAAACTTTCAGTCTATAAAGATAATGATTGTTGAAGACATTTAAAATAACTCAATGAGATGAAGATTGATGACTGTCTATAAACGACTGATGAGTCAAGAAGAAATTAGACTTGAGAGTTGCAGTTAATGGAACTTAACAGAGCTCAAAAGGGAACGAAAAAGATTAACCTTCCTGGATGAAAGCTTGCAGGCGACTTAATTATTTGGGGCTAAAAATTACCCAAAGCCCCCTCAGATTGGCCAATAGAAAGAGCCAATCAAAAAATAGGAAAAACTAAACAATGACATTAAAGGTTTACAATGGCCAGTAAATCAAAGAATGACACAAAGCACAACATTTGTGCTACTAACGCCAACTAAAATACTATTTTTATGAAAATACCAGATTTTACAATTAATATTGAATTGAAGAATATAAAGTAGTATTGAAGTGCAATTATTACCAAAGCGGTAATTTTGAATATTATTAATCTTTAAGTGATTTTGACCGAACGTCTTCGTTATTAAAATATTTGTTTTTCCTAGATCAAGTTCCTATTATTGATCCGCACCACGTCTATGATATATAATTAGTTTTTTTTTTTAGATCTTTCAAAACGTTAATCGCTTGAGATTTTGCCTTGAGCAAGACTCCTACGAATGACAGTTCAGTGGGATATTCTTTATGTCCTCCTTTCCGATTCGGGCCATCTTCTTTGCCCATGTACAGATCGTTTCTTTTTCTGCCCAGTCTAAATACATACTTGCCAACTGTCCCTATTTAGTAGGGACAGTCCCTATTTTAGGGAAAAAGAAGGAGCATTTATCACCATTTACAACCCTTTGTCCCTATTTTTTGAAAAATCTGTGTACAGTAATCTATAGGAAATACAGAATTGTCCCTATTTTTAAAATTTGTATTCCCACTTTGTCCCTATATTTGGACTCAAAATGTTGGCAGGTATGTAAATATGATCAAGGCCCTGGGGTGATCTTAATGGGATGTTTATGGATGATTTTTTGGCTCAACCCTTTTCTAGCCATATCCATTGCCCATGTGCAGATCTTGTCCTCCTCTTCCTCAGTCAGGTAAGGACTTGGTTCCTGTGTGCTTTTCACCAGGTGCTTGTGGGTCAGTTTGTCGTATACAATGAACTTGAGCACCCCATACGTAGAGCAGCTTCTCGTTTAGATAGTTCGCCCGAATCCACTCTCTGCAGGGCACTCTCAACCTGTTCCTGCTTCCATCATTTGAATTTTGTCATATGTACGTAAAGTTGTACATTTGTACATGCTACCAGCCATCCTTAATCTATTGTCCTTAGAATTTACAATGTGTTCTGTTACTTTCAGCTTGACCAAAACAAATGCGATTGAGACTGTGGGGTAAAAATCAAATTGATTTGAAATCTTAAATTTGTACATGTAACAAAAATATAAGTATGAAATGAACAAGTATTGACTACTCAATCTTCAGATTGATTCAACCAAGCATTCCGCCTGAGTGCCCTGGTAGCCTCATTGGTTTAAAAAAAAAAAATTTTCCCGCTTAAGCCCAGTCCCTTTCATGGTTCTCTTTTAGTGGAGTGAGTGGAAGAGAAGAAAAGAGACTTCATCTTTTCACTCTTTCAGGGTTCAATCCCTCCCTTCCCTACCTTCCCATTACATTGCAGTCCACTCTCTCCTCATCCATACACAAATGGCTAGCAAGCAGCTTTAGGCTGATCACGGGAAGATTGCAAGGTGCAGGCTGCCCAGAGGTTTCCTGCAAAGTATCTGAGTTATTGAGGGCGTGAGGAAGGGTCGGAGGGAGGGGGTTAGGAAAGATGGTTGTAAAGGGGGTAGGAAAGGTGTAATCGATTGGGGGAGAATAAGCCTGGTATTTTGTAGACCAATAGACCAATCTGTTTTTTGTTTTTTTTTTATTTCATTTTTCATACTTGGTTTCTTTCTGCTTTTTTTGATGCCCTTCAAAGTATTCTTCAGTGCCTCACTCGACCTAACGAAGTTGTGTTTGTTTGCCAAGTGAGTATCTACCCTCTTTAAACTTTTTGTACCACAAAGAGGGCAGGCAGGCCCTCTGCTTTGTCACGTGGGATGCTCCCTCTCCCGCCCGCATGGATTTGACTCTCTTTGTTGGGTCGCTTTATAAATGACATTGTTGGAGAATTGAAACGATTACATGAATTTGCATCATGAAAACGATTTGAAGATTTTCTTGGAAGTAGTTTGTGCACATGTAATTCATTAAGTTTGTTAAAACCTTGTCCTTTTCCGTATAATTTACAATTTGAATTTACTTTTAGCTTGACCGAATAATTGGAGAGCTCTGTATTTTGCCATTTTAAGTTTGTCATCTTTGATTTTGACTGTTTTTTTGGTATCCATATCTATCTTGATGCTATGGACATATTACAAATTCCACTTGATATAATATGAAAATGCCTTTTCTCTTATGTTCTATTTTCAATATTTTCCTTTACGTTCTACGTTCAATCTTGTCTTACGTTCTACTTTCAATTATTTCCATAACAAAACTTGTCTCAGAAATCTGATTGGAGATGACTATAGACTCTGTTTTAAGTATAGTTTGCGAAAAATTAGTTTGTCAGACTGTTAGTTAAGTTATTCCAATTTCTCTTATTCGTACCAGCTCAATTTTTTATACATTGTATGTCGTTTTTGTGGAGTTCTGTAATAAATGAAACAGAAGATAAAAAACAAGATAAATAATTGGCTTTAGTTTCCTTTGCCTATGCAGTCAGCATAATTATACTAGTTCATTAAAAAAAATTTTTTTTTATAAGTCATATATTTTTGTGTTTATTATTTCTTAAACTACTTGTCACAGAAATTAGAGTGGAATTGGCTAGAGACATTCTTCGAAGTGTACTCTGCAAGGAATCAGTTTGTCAGTCTGTCCATTGACCTGAAGCACACTTATTTATCAGCCTTTTTATCAATAAATATCAGCACAATATTTAAATCTGCCAACCTTTATTGTTACTGTATATTCTTCCCATGAGTTTGTATATTTATCATTTTGATTAATTTTTCCTGCTCTTCTTCATCCTCTATACTTTTGATATTTTTCTTGTCTTTAAGGATCTCATGGCTGTGAAATGTGGGTAGCATGCTGTGGAAATCTATGGAGGATAGAGTGTTTTTGGCAGAATTCTGCCACCTCTGGATTTAATGATGTGCTGAGAAGGCATCAATGCTTTTGTGTTTGCTCTTAAATTTTAACGTAAAGGTGACAAAGGCATTAGAGGTCAAAAATATATTCAGGAGTCGACCAAAAGATGGTGAATACTGCCTATAACATCTCAAGCCAATCCAGATTGGATCACTTTCAGAGTGTCTAACAGCAAAGAATTAAATTTGAAAATAGACAGGAGCCTTCAACTAAACTTACAGGTAGTCTTATGTTTGTTATAGCTGCATACCCCTCAATGCCCCTGCCTTTCCCTCTGTGAAATGGATCCTGTAAGAATTGCTGCTGGGAAGATGCAATCTCTTCTTTCGTGGCGGGGAACTTCACAAAATGTCTCCCCTCCTTCTTGCGATAGCCTCAGCAACTTCTTTGGCGACTCTGCGAACAGATGGTTGTGATAGTAATGCTTCGTCTCCATGCATCCTCTGGAAAAATCCTGAGCTACAATATGAAACACGATGTAACTTTTCTGCTTTATCAACTGGATTTACCTGCTTCCAGTCATGACATTTCAAATATGGTGTGTTATGAATTGTTTTCTTGGGGTCCCCTCGTGAATGTTTTGGGATGAAAACCTAAGAAATCGTAAAAATGCATTGCTGTGAGCATTTGGAGAAAAGTGTTAAAAAAGGGTGACTAAAAGTTTGACAAGTCTGAAGTGAGAGACAAGTTAATACGAATCCTTTTTTAGTTCCTTCTCCAAGTTTAGTTTTATTAAAGACACATTCGACTTGCCAAAGTGAAAGGTCAAATCAATCAATGTCATGAAATAAGATATGAGTTTATGATAATCCAGACATGCAACTGGTTACAAAGAAAAATGAAGTGATTAAGCTAGGTCTGTTTATAAAGCGAAAGACCACCGCTATTTATAGAAAATGACAAAGATATGAATAAATTATTGAATAGCCGATAAACTGAGTTCAGTCAAATGATCCTGAATAAATAATTCCTTCGCGAAGTTGCACGATGGGCAGCCAACGAATCCGATGAAGAAAATAGCGAGATGAAAATGAATAACAGAAGTTGATGAAGTTACTGATCATTGTAGACGAGGACGACGGCCTCTAACGTTGCACGATGGGCAGACAGTGATGAAGAAAATGACGAGAAGATAAGATGCCTGATGAAAGTTCCAGTTAATATGAAGACGTCTGATAAAATACATCGAGTAGAAACTTCACGCATGGAGGGTGTTGAACTCGAGCATTGCAGACAAAAGATGAGGAGAATCTAGAGTAAAGCCCAAAGGTTCAGATTAATTAATGGTATTAATCTGAAAAAGCTGAAATGTAGATTGAGTTAAATAATAATTCAAGTTCAATGAAGGTGTCTATAAAAACAACGAGTGATGTCTGGACGCACGATGGGCGAACACTTGAGTAAAGAAGACGAAAGAACTTGAAGTAGTCGAGACGGTGAATCGCTCGAGTTGCTGAGCAACAAGAAAATGTAACCGATGATGATGATGATAATTGCTCTAAATAATCACGGATGATGATGTCCGAAGTGACATGGTGAATCGGTCGATGATGGACAATATCCAAAGAGTAAAAATAGGTTGAAGGTTACAAAATCAAAAGTGATGAGTTGAAATACAGGAAATATAAATCCAAGTAGAAAATGAAGTTGAATATAAAGTTGATATGTGAGTGATGAAGATGAAATAACAAGTCTGTACTGTAAATATAAACAAGCCTTGAAATAAAGGAGCTCGAAAATAGACTAACCTCTCTTGTGGAAGGTCAATCTTGCGACTAAAGAGAAAAAGTTGACATTGAATCTCTAAAAATGTGGCCAATATAGAGAACCAATAAGAATTCAGGGTGAACTGACCAATGACAGTTGAGCTTTACATAAACAAGAGAAACAATAAATGACACAGCACCGAATATTTGTGCTAGATGAGTTTGCTAAAATATTAATTTGATAAAAATTCCTGCTTGACAATTATGATTGAATTGTAGAATATGAAGCAGTGCTGAATCACATTTCTGACAATATAAATGATTACAATTATAATAAATTTATGATTGAGTAAAATGGCAAAAATACATTACCAAATTTGAGAAATACAAAAGTGAATAGGATCGCCATGCAAACACAAGAATTTTGATACTACAACGCGCACGCATGATGATGAATTTGCATACGATTATGACGTCAACAAAAGAAAATCGCGCAGCTGAAAATAAAGCAGAAAGGAATGTGAATGCATGAAGATTGAAGACTGAGGTGAAGGAACTATAGCATATTTACAATAACAAAGAGCAGAATGTTGAGCCGCTACACCCTTCATCAATCTTGTCTATTAGGTTTACTATTTTTTCCTATGCATTATTGATGTCTGGTGCGTGTGACTGCACCTTCATCCTTGTTATTACACCAATTATTTGTAGGGCTGCCGATTTTATTTCATCCATGTTTGTCTAAAACATATGAAAGACAAAATAGAAATGTGAAAATGCCCCAGTTGTCCTTGCAGAGTGCCGCATTGGATTGCTGTGTTTTCTTTGTAACATCTCTTGCTTGTTGGAGCATACTGTTACTCAAGTGACCCCTTCATCGATCTTGTCCGTTAGCTTGACTATTAGTATTTTTTCTATGCATTATTGATGTCCGGTGCATTTGGCTGCACCTTCGTCTGTGTTATCACACCGATTATTTGTATTTGTAGGACATCAACCATGACGTATTTCACAGCAGCTTGAATGTGAGAAGGAGATGGATTGTCGTTATCTCCTCCGTTTGCTCATATCTTCTAAAAAAGATTTTCAAGACAATCTTGATTTATTCTATTCATGAACAAATAGGTGAATCCAGCATCCTTAAAAAATTTCTAGAGATGAATGACTTATTGTGACAGGTGTACACTTAGAAATAAATATTAAATTAATTAAACCACTGGATCAAGCACATGAAAAAGAGATGGAAAGGAAGATGATATGAAATTTAAGTGTAATGGTGTTCTTTATTATAACAATGACTGCTGTGACCAAGATATACAGATGGCGCCAAGATTCACTCAGTGGCTATATCAGGTGGCTACAGGCATTCATGACACTCGGGAAGTCTTGAGTAAAACTTGAGTTGACCAGAGAAGTGATAAAACAATGTTCTTTTTCTTTTTTAATGATTAAGCAGTAAATTTATGAAATAACAAATATGCGCATATATTATAATAATTAAATCCAAAACTATATCACGCACAATATTGCAGATGCCCCCCCCCCCGTTACGCAATATCAAATTATGAACCACAGTGCAAAAACTAATTAAAGAAATGACTAATAACGTAACAGTACCAAATTGTCCTCTCACATTATTTTACTGTGAAAATCTAGCCATTTAAAAACCATGCCTTTCTTTCCTATTTTCCAACTTTTTAGCCACGTTATCATTTCTTGCCACAATTTCATGTACCGCATCTGTGGACATGTCAGGATTTGTGCATTAATGAGTTTTTGGAGAAAATATTAAAAATTTGTTAAAGTGTTTACAAAGAGAAAATAAGAGATGAGTGATACAAAAGATCTTTTAGTTCCTTCTCCAATTTGTTTTATTTTGACACTTCACTTTACCAAAATGAAATGGTCATATCAATATTATGAAAATAAGAAATGAGATAAAAATGATCCAGACGTGCAACTGGTTACAAAAGGTAATAATGGAGACCGCCCCTATTTAGGAAATAAAATTGACAATGACAGAGTAAAAGTGGGGTTTATTTTTATAGCGAAAGACCGTCGCTAAAAAGACTATAAATAATTGCTTTGACTGAGTTTAGAAAATGTTCCTGAAAAGTTCACCAAAAATGAGGTAGCATGATGGGCAGACAACGAAGAAATAGCGAGATGAAAAGAAGATGAAGAACTGAAGTTGATAAGTGATGACAAGGACGATGGTCTCTAGAACTGGAAGTTGAAGACTGAAGATGAAAGTCATGAAAACTGGAGTGCTGTCTGATAAAATATATTGAGTGAAGACTTCATATACGCAATGGACGTAACACTCAAAGAATTGTATACAAAAAGATGAGTTGCAGTTTGATTGTTCAAGTACAGGTATTGGATCATTTCGGTCTGCGTTCCTCCTCAGATCACCTTTAAGCTTTAAAATGGATTCTTTCTGTCAATCGGTCCTCTTCTTGGTCAATTATCTGTGGAAAAATGGTAAAAGAATTAGAGTCAAGAACATAGGAAATCTAATTGGTGAATCACTGTATTGAACTGTTCCTGCGGTTTGATGGGGTCATCCCACAAGACCGACACCCACGAGACCGACGGCCCATTAGTCCGACACTAGACAAAAAAGGCCTATTAGACCGACGCTGGCAAATAAAGACCCATAAGACCGACACTAGAACAAACAGGCCCACGAGACCGACACCACAATAATATGACCCATGAGACAGAAAATTCGCAAATAAGGCCCACGACACTGACGGTAGAGCAAAACAGCCCACGAGACCGACGTTATATGAAGTATATCCACGAGTCTCTCTCTTCCATCCATTATTTATTTATTTATTTTTTTTTTTTTTGTTCTCGACTTCTCGGCCCTTGCCATGTCTCTCTTTCCTTCTTCCACCCCTTTCTTGCCTTTTAGATGTCCCTTTTCTGACTCGTGGGTATACTTCAGTTAATGTCGGTCTCGTGGGCTGTTTTGCTCTACCGTCGGTGTCGTGGGCCTTCATTGCGAATTTTCTGTCTCGTGGGTCATATCGTTGTAGTGTCGATCTCGTGGGCCTGTTTGATCTAGTGTCGGTCTAGTAGGCTGTCGGTCTCGTGGGCCTAAATTGTTTATAGTCGATCTCGTTGGCCTATTTACTTTACTGTCGGAGTCGTGGGTCGTCGGTCTCCTGGGCCGTCGGTCTCCTGGGTGTCGGTCTTGTGGGCTGTACCCGGTTTGATTGAGGTCTGCTCTCATTGATTGAAGTTCTTGCCTCATACCCCAGTTCTCTTTGCAGAGGGCCGCATTGGATTGCTGTGTTTTCTTTGTGACATCTCTTGCTTGTTTGAGCATGTTGTTCAACTTGCTCGCCTCTTTATCGATCTTGTCTGTTGGGTTTTTTTTAGAAATGACAAAAATACACCACTAAATTTGACAAACACATGAATGGGATTGTCAGGCAAACACAATAATTTAATACTGCAGCGTGTATGTCAGCTGGCGAAATTGCGCGACTAAAAATACGCCAGAAAA
Source organism: Paracentrotus lividus (assembly GCA_940671915.1). Taxonomy (NCBI): domain Eukaryota; kingdom Metazoa; phylum Echinodermata; class Echinoidea; order Camarodonta; family Echinidae; genus Paracentrotus; species Paracentrotus lividus. Next base: position 29,521,937 of record CALNVZ010001721.1, on the reverse strand, counting down.
GAATGTGGATGCGTAACGATTGGAAAGGTGAGGGAACATATTTAACAACAAATGGCAGAATGTTGAGCCGCTACATCTCCTGTACATTGATGGAAGACCTGTTCTTCCTGTTAAGGAAGTACAGGGCGTAATTCCCACCAGGACCCTTGATGTAGACATGTGTCCCATCAATAGCACCTATAACTCCAGGAAACCTGCAGTACTCATAGAATCTCTGCTGTGTAGATTCAATCTCTTCTCTCGTAGTTGGAAACCTTACGTAATCTCTCCTCCTTATGAATTTCCCATTGATAGCATCCCTGAATTGTTTTTCTGTGCACCGCTCTTTAGGAAACCTGGAAATTGCTTTTCAGCTTGGACTACTGGAATCTTTATGACTTTGACATTTATCCACAGTGGTGATGATTTGATGCAGGCATGAGCATGAAGATTTGAATTGTTGAACTGAATAATTATTGGGACTTTTGTTGGACCAAGTCCATATCAGTGTCATCTCCATCAAAGAAATCTATTTGGTGCATCATCGTATTGAATTGTTCCTGCAACTGATTGAGGTCTGCTCTCATTGATTTAAGTTCTTGCCTCATACCCCAGTTCTCCTTGCAGAGGGCTGCATTGGATTGCTGTGTTTTCTTTGTGACATCTCTTGCTTGTTTTTAGCATGTTCTTCATCTTGCTCGCCCCTTCATCGATCTTGTCTGTTAGGCTTACTATTTTCTTGTTGATGATTGCTGAAGACAATGATGACTGTCTAAAAATGGCTGACCTGAGTCGAGTTTGTATCAATTACATGTACAGTACATAAACACTTTAGCAACACTAATGCAAAGTTAGTTGACAAGGAAGAACTCTTGAGAGAAAAGTTTGCATGTCTGGCAAACAATTTTGCCCCCCCCCCCCCCCCCCCCCCCCCCACAGGCATCATCAGCATATCAACCATGACACGTTTCAAAATAACTTGAAAGTGGTGGAGGTTGGTCATTGTCTGCTCCTAAGGCATGAATTTATAAAAAATAGGTTTTCAAGGCAATTTTGATTTAATCTATTCATGAATAGGTACATGTAGGTGAATCCAGTCTTTTTCAAACACTGTCAGAGATGAATGACTGATTTCATTGTGATAATACAGCCATTTTAAAACCATGCCTTTCTTTTGTTTCCTATTTTCCAACTTTTTCGCCATGTTATCATTTCTTGCCACAATTTAATGTAGCACATTTGGGACATGCCAGGATGTGTGCATTAGTGATTTAATCTTTCATCAACCAAAATGCTGCCAAACTCAAATCTTTTGTCCAGATGAAAGGATGTTCCTTCTGTGTAGTTCACCGTTTGACTTCATCCAAGATTTCTTTTCACAAATCATTGATGATAAGATGCCAAACCTAGCTCCTGGCTAAAATGATCAAATATGAAACAAAATAATAAACCGCAACTCGATACCATTCCAATAATAAAGGGCAAGAAATTGTCCAATCTGATATGCCGTACAATCCTAACAAGATTATCTTCCAAGCCTCGTGATTGGCTACAACCATAAAAGGGTGACGACTGCCAAAAATAGATGAAACTAATTAAAGATTTGGTCCTAGAATGTCACATTTACTCATGTGACTGAGATATGTGTACAGGCATAACTGTATAAGAAATGATGAGTCTGACAATGTAATAATTGCTCACAAATTTTGGAGACTATTTAGAGTTCAACTCTGGTTGTAGACGATCTGCCAAATATGAAAAATTACACGGACCCCTCCCCTATTTATAGACTTTTGGACAGGCGCTGCCCGTGCCCCATACGTACTACATTTCCAATTCCCCTCTCTATTTGTACTCTGAACAAGTACTTGCACACATCCCGTGCGTAGAATGCAGAGCACCACAACTCCTGGATTAGGTTCGTCTTATCCCTTCACCCCACCCTCGCCACACCCCCCTATAATCCTCTCATCCACCCTAAACTCAGCCATGGCTGCCACTTTGACTCTTGCCCACTTATTTGGGTTTTCTCTTTCACTTTTCTCTACCTGTTTATTTTGCTTTGTTTTTGAGACACCTTCCATGGAAGAACTTAGAATTATAGGAATGCCATCAGTGATTGGCGGGATTATGGGGGGGGGGGGCGGGGGGGTGCGTAGGCCTAAGTATGTGATTAAAAAAGAAGAAGAATGTTTCCTTTTTCGGGGGAGGGTTGTTATTCGGCAATCAGACAATAAGATCCCATGGGAGTCATTGTCCTGTACAAATCTGTGTGAGGTAGGGTAGATAGAAGTATGCTTCGGGTCGTTATCTTGCAGGAAGCGATGATAGGTAGGCTGATGAAGTATGTTTTGGGTCGTTATCCTGCTGGAAGCGATGATAGATAGGGCAGATGAAGTATGTTTTGGATCATTGTCCTACATAAATCTGTAACAGGATGGGTAGCTATAGATAAAGTATGTTTTTGGTCGTATCCTGCATAAATCTGTGATAAGGTAGGGCAGATGAAGTATGTTTTTGGTCGTTATCCTGCATAAATCTGTGATAGGTAGGGCAGATGAAGTATGTTTTTGGTCGTTATCCTGCATAAATCTGTGATAGGTAGGGCAGATGAAGTATGTTTTGGGTCGTTGTCCTGCATGAATCTGTTGATAGGTAGGGCAGATGAAGTATGTTTTGGGTCGTTATCCTGCATGAATCTGTGAGAGGTAGGGCAGATGAGTATGTTGGTCGTTTCTGCATGAATCTGTGAGAGGTTCGGGCGCAGATGAAGTATTGTTTGGATCATTGTCCTGCATGAATCTGTGGATAGGTAGGGCAGATGAAGTATGTTTGGATCATTGTCCTGCATGAATCTTTGAGAGGTAGGGCAGATGAAGTATGTTTTGGGTCGTTATCCTGCATGAATCTGTGAGAGGTAGGGCAGATGAAGTATGTTTTTGGATCATTGTCCTGCATGAATCTGTGATAGGTAGGGCAGATGAAGTATGTTTTGGATCATTGTCTGCATGAATCTGTGAGAGGTAGGGCAGATGAAGTTATGTTTTGGGTCGTATCTCTCTTCTTT
>CALNVZ010001721.1:29482800-29518866 GCA_940671915.1 Paracentrotus lividus | reverse complement strand
GGGGGGGGGGGGGTGGCGTAGGCCTAAGTATGTGATTAAAAAAAGAAGAAGAATGTTTCCTTTTTCGGGGGAGGGTTGTTTATTCGGCAATCAGACAATAAGATCCCATGGGAGTCATTGTCCTGTACAAATCTGTGAGAGGTAGGGTAGATAGAAGTATGCTTCGGGTCGTTATCTTGCAGGAAGCGATGATAGGTAGGGCTGATGAAGTATGTTTTGGGTCGTTATCCTGCTGGAAGCGATGATAGATAGGGCAGATGAAGTATGTTTTGGATCATTGTCCTACATAAATCTGTAACAGGATGGGTAGCTATAGATAAAGTATGTTTTTGGTCGTTATCCTGCATAAATCTGTGATAGGTAGGGCAGATGAAGTATGTTTTTGGTCGTTATCCTGCATAAATCTGTGATAGGTAGGGCAGATGAAGTATGTTTTGGGGTCGTATGTCCTGCATGAATCTGTGATAGGTGGGCAGATGAAAGCATGTTTTGGGTCGTTATCCTGCATGATCTGTGAGAGGTAGGGCAGATGAAGTATGTTTTGGGTCGTTATCCTGCATGAATCTGTGAGAGGTTCGGGCAGATCTGATGAAGTATAGTTTGGTCATTGTCCTGCATGAATCTGTGATAGGTAGGGCAGATGAATAATGTTTGGATCATTGTCCTGCATGAATCTTTGAGAGGTAGGGCAGATGAAGTATGTTTTGGGTCGTTATCCTGCATGAATCTGTGAGAGGTAGGGCAGATGAAGTTAGTTTTTGGATCATTGTCCTGCATGAATCTGTGATAGGTAGGGCAGATGAAGTATGTTTTGGATCATTGTCTGCATGAATCTGTGAGAGGTAGGGCAGATGAAGTTATGTTTTGGGTCGTTATCCTGCATGAATCTGTGAGAGGTAGGGCAGATGAGTATGTCTAGGGTCGTTATCTGCATGAATCGATGAAAATAGGTAGGGCAGATGAAGTATGTTTTGTGATCATTGTCCTGCATGAATCTGTGATAGGAGGGCAGATGAAGTATGTTGTGGACATTGTCCTGCATGAATCGATGATAGGTAGGCGATGAAGTATGTTTAGGATCATTATCCCTGCATGATCTGTGATAGGTAGGGCAGATGGAAGTGTGTTTAGATCATCTGTCCTGCATGAATCATGTGGTAGGGCTGAATGGTTTGGGATCATTGCCTGCATGTAATGATGATAGGTAGGGCAGATGAAGTGTTGTTTAGGATACATTGTTCCTGCATGAATCGATGATAGGTAGGACAGATGAAGTATGTCTAGGATCGTTATCTTGCATAAATCGATGATGTAGGTAGGGCTGTTGAAGTATGTTTAGGATCATTGTCCTGCATGAACCAATGGGTAGAGCAATGATGTGTGTTTGGATCATTGTACTGCATGAAGCGATGATAGGTAGGGCAGATCAAGTGTGTTTAGGATCATTATCCTACATGAACCAATGGGTAGAGCAATGATGTGTGTTTTGGATCATTGTCCTGTAAGAATCTGTGATAGGTACATTTAGGGTAAATGAAGTATGTTTCGGATCGTTATCTTGCTGGAATCGGTGATGGCTAGGGGATGAAGGATGCTTCGGGTCATTATCTTTGTTCATCACTCGTAACTTGTCTTTCTTTCATCAAATTTCTTTGTCTATTTGAACGGAGTATCTCATTTATTAGAAGTCATGGTGAGCATCTACAAATTTCCTCTTTCGCCCAGTCTTTGACATGTTGTTGTAACTTCACTTTTCAAAAAAATTTCTATAACCCTGGAAATGTGGTCTCATGTCCTCTTGGTCTAATACACACTTGGAACAATTCTACACCGGTCTAATTTCCAATTAATTTAATAAGTCAAACTGTGAAATTGAATTTTTGTCTAATTCCCAAATGATTATTTGGTCTAGTACCCATTTGTTACTTGAATTTATTACCACCAAATGGTGTTAGATGGAGTGGATGTTAGACAAAGTGCATATATGACGCAATTGGCATTTGACGCAAGTGGTAATTATCGATGTGTTTTAGATCATTGTCCTGTATGAATCGATGCTGGGTCGGTTAGATGTGTGCTTTGGGCCATTGTCCTGCATAAATCGATGATAAGTACATGATGTTACATGTAGGGCAGATGAAGTATGTTTTGGATCATTATCCTGCATAAATCTGTGATAGGTAGGGCAGATGAAGTATGTTTTGGATCATTATCCTGCATGAATCTATGATAGGTAGGGCAGAGGAAATATGCTTCGGATCATTATCCTGCATGAATCTGTGATAGGTAGGGCATTTGAAGTATGCTTTGGGTCATTATCCTGCATAAATCTGTGATAGGTTGGGTAGATGAAGTATGTTTCAGATCATTATCCTGCATGAATCGATGGTTGGTAGGGCAGATGAAGTATGTTTTGGATCATTGTCCTATAAGAATCATATGAATCGTTGTCCATTTCATTGAACGGATCATACATGATTGTTGGTGAGTAAGAAGAAGTATGTTTGAAATTGCCCTGCATAAATTTGTGATAGGTAGGGTGTATGTTTCGGATTGTTATCTTGCATTGCGATGCGTAGGGTAGACGTTCATGCTTGGGCTCATTGTCCTGCATGAATCGATGATGGTCTGTCAGATTAGTCTTTATATGTCTTATTTCTACATGTTCACGATGGTGAGTTAATTGATGTATTTTGGGGATTGTTTTGCATGAAGCAAAATGGAAAGGATGAATGATGGGATGGGTTTAGATCTGTTTCTGATTTTTTCCTCAATGAATCTGTGATTTAAGATTTAGATGACATTTGTTTCTAATTTAATCACATTGCAACCAAGTATTCCAATTCGATTATAAATGTAGGTCGGACTTCTTGATGGTAATTCTGTAGGATTCATTCATTTTTTTTAATTTGCCTATCATTGATTTGTATTCTTAATTCTTTTGATCACATTATTCTATTAAATACTTCCATCACTATCCTCAGTTCTAATCCCGTCCTTACTAAACGCTTTACATCAAATACTAAGTGGAGTCTAAGTTGAGATACTAGGTTTTTTAAGATTTTCTTCTTGTTACTTCATCGAATCATTTTCTGTTTATTTTTCTTTTTCGTGTCACTACTTTCTTGTCTAAGCAATATGAATTACATCTGATCGCATCTTCACTGGCCATTTTGTGCACAGCTTTTGACTCTGTGGATAGTAAGCACTGTCATCCATTACTGCTCTGGTTGCAAAGTAATTTAAAGCTATGAAACATTGCAGGCTAGGTGAAAGGCTTGTTTTCTCGCCTTGGGATAATTGAGACGTTCTGAGATTGTTTCAATAAAGTGTGTGTTCTTCCACATTACATGTATCTCGTAACAGAGATTTTGAGAAAAAAAATTTACGCAAACAAATAATAACAAACATGCACATATTTACAGTTTTAGATGCAGTCGACAATGAGAATTTAGAAACAAGTTTGTCTTTACCTTGAGCAGTCCTCAAAATGGGTCATTTTCCACTACAGCAACCTCTCCTCTCCTCTCGTCTGACCTTTTAATTTGTATCATATCGTGTTCTTGCAGATATTTTGGGTGTGTAAAGAGTGGCCATTCATTTGATCTGAAAATTTCTTATGATATGAATCTCTTCATTTCTGTTGGCCGAATAAATTCTTCAGCCACAACTTCTGTTCCTGTATAGTTTTTCCATCTGACAATTGAAAACGCAATCTCGATAATTTACAGCAGGAGTGAAAAAAAGAAGGGGAAAAAAAATCCTGAAGTTGATCTTTCTTCTTGGATTATTGCTTTCATATAAACCATTTTGTTTTTGATAAAGTGATTTGTTTAATTTCAGATTTGTCAGAGTTCAGGTTTGATTATTGCCATTAAAATCTAAGGCTGCAAATAATTTCTGATTTGCTGTCATGAACATTGATCATTGCATATTCGGATGCAAGTCATTCTTGAGTAGGTTCAATAAACAGGTTTCTCCTCTTCTTGAAAATCGATATCTCTTTATCATGTCCTCATCGTCGTACAGATCAAATGGATTTGTTCTGTCTCTAAAAAATCTTTCTCTTAAAGCTTGCTGAGCGGCCAAAGCCACTAAAGTGGCTGCCATGTTTATGTGTGCAGACTTTACATTGCTCAGGGATAGGATTCCATCTGAAATTTTGCAACTCTTTTGGAATTATAAGTATCCTTTAAGTAATAAAATTTATTGTTATTTCAAACTTTGATTTTAGGTGTTTGATTTGTATACAGTCAAACCTGTCTGTAGTGGCCACCCCAAGGGAGACATAAAAAGTGACCACTGTAGACAGGTGACCTCTATAGACAGGTTCTAAAGCACACATTTCTATCTAGAGGGAATCAATATAGGTGACCACTATAGACAGGTGACCGCTATAGACAGCGGCCACTATAGGCAGGTTTGACTGTATTTTGTTTAATTTCAGGTTTTCAGATTTACTTTCGATTATTGCTGTAGAAATCTAAGGCTGCAATTAACTTTTGATTTGCTGTTATGACCATCTATCGTTTCATACTAGGATTCAACTCGTTCTTGAGGGTAAACATAAGTTTACACTTCTCTTCTAGAGAACCTATAGCTCTTTATCATGTCTTGGTCATCGTTCAGGTCAAAATGATTGGATCCGTGTCGAAAGACCCTTTCTCTCTTTAAAGCGCTTGGAGCAGCCACAGCCATTAACATGGCTGCCATTTTGATGTGTGCAGACTTTAGATATTGCTCAGGGATACATTTTTTGTAGGAACCCATGTAAATTTTTTGTTTACCCTTCTTGGATTATAATTATGCTTTTTGTAATAAACAATTTGTTTTTCCCGAAATGTTTAATTTGAATTGAACTGAATTTGAATTTGAATCAAGATATAATGAGATATAATTTGATTTGTTTATTTTGTATAATATCAGATTCGTCAGATTTACTTTAGATTATTGCCATAGAAATCTAACTAAAGCTGCAAAAAACTTTTGATTTGCCGTCATGGCCATCGATCGTTTTGTACTTTAAAAAACGGCATGGCTAAAAGCAATCCATATTGTACTGCTAAAATTGATCCCAAATGGCCTAGTGAATAAATGCCTAAAATCAAAATCGCTGTTAGCTTTGTTTTTAGCTATTACTGAATCAGATTTAATTTATTTCAATTAGTTCTGTGTGTAATTTTGTAGAAAAATGACTCATAATATCTCTTCTCAAATTCTCAAAATGCTTTTTTTAAAACTGAAATAAAGATGTCTTTTTGTCAAACTGCTTTCCTGTAGGATTTATCTAATTGATTTCAATATTTTGTATTATGCCATACTTTGTCAAATTAAGTTTTGCTTCTAAATATTGTTTATTTCTAAAAAGGTGTTTACTGGAGGTGCTGACATGAATTTGCTTTTTTTTTTACTGCAATAATACTGAAAATGTTTACTCAATGATTATATTTTCAAAGTACATGTATGTGGGCTTGATTTCTAAATTTGTATAAAGCCATGCTTTGTCACAATTGCCTCAATTGTTTATTTTTAAAAGGTTTTTACTTGAGGTGCTGACATAAATTTGCTACCTTTACTGCAATGATATTTATATCGTTTAGTCTATAAATGGGATAAAATGCTTTGTATTTTTCTCTTGGAAATAATGATCATATTAATAAAGTTAAGATTTTGAAAATGAATTTAATTTGTGTGACATATCTTTGTATTTGTCCATTTGGCATACTACTCTTTATATAGGCATACAGTTTTCAGATTGGAGATAGATGGTTAAAGAGTAGGAAAGTAGAATAAATGAAGTGATGGAAGATAAACCACCTCTCTTCATCCATGCTTTGTATTGCAGTGAAAATGTCTTGATATACATGTATGAATACATGTATATGTCTTGTATTGTTTAGAGTATCATCTCATTCATTCATTCATTCACAGCCCAAATGTTTGAGGGATTGAATCAGTGGGGTTGAAACAACATGAATACCTTATTGACCCCATTGAAATGTGTGTATTGGCTTGGGTCTGACCATATTGAACACCGCGCTGAGATATAATATCCAAAACGATGATCACTTCTATACTCTTAACGAGAAAAGCAAAGAAGTATGGATGAGAAATAGAGGAGAGAAAGGATAGAAAGAAATGAAAATATCAGGAAATATTGACGAAAAGATAACAGAGAGAGAGAGAGAGTGAAAAGGAACTTTATAAAAGAGATAGATTGAAAGACTAAAGGAACCAAGAAATACTGATACAAACAGTTAGAGACAGAATGAAAGGAAATTAATTAGACAGACAAGATGAAAAGAAGGGTCGGGGAAAAACTATTAATTTGCGTTTTTTCCAGTCCGGGAATAGTCATGGAATTTGATAAAAATGCCTCAAATCAGGAAAAAGTTAGGGAATTTTGATGGGCCCAAAAATCGAAAGTACGGTAGTCAGTCAGACTCTGTTATATTTTGTTGCATATCAAAAGAACATCCATTCAATGACTGGCTATTGTGTTTCTTTTTTTTAGGGTAGCAAAACATGCGAAAAAATTGAAATGAGTTTAAATAATTATCAGAGAATTTCGAGACCTCATCAGGGAAACATTAGGGAATTAGTTTTTCTCTGAAACGTTGGAAACCTGAACTTAGGCAAAGATAAATGAGAATGAAGAAAGTTCATAAGAAAGCAGCAAGCTGAAAAGAATAATGGGAACAAAAATACTGAATTGGGGGGGGGGGAGGGGGGGAGGAGAGAGTGAATGAAAGGAAATTGAAAAGAGATACACGATGGAAAGAAAAAGGGATTGAAAAATAATAGAGTAATCGGAAAAGAAATTTATGAGAGACAAGGTGGAAAAAAAGGGCTCATAAATATTGAAGCGAAGAAATGAGTGAGATTGAATAAAAGGAAATTCGGAAGAAAAAACATTTTTTAAATGAAGCTCTTGTTGCCTATTACTGTCTAGTATCGTTCTCTCATTGCTTGCTCCATCTTTGCTTTACTTTCTATTGCTCTATCTTTCTTTTGTTATCTCTTGATCACCGGTACCCTTTATTTCTTTATGATGTCAATCACTACTCTGTCCTATTTATCTTCTCTTTCTCTCTTGCTCTTTCGCTCTCTCTTTCTTCCTCACAATCTCTTGTTCACATTTTTATCAAATACATTTTTTAAACTATCACATGCTAAGTTTCATTGTCTCTTTTATTTGCATCTATATACTTATATTTATACATTTATTTCAAATATACAGAAACCACAAGTTCTCTTGAAAAAAATGATGTATACATAGAGCACAGTAGTATGTGCACGTCCAGCACACTACTCCTGTTATAATGACATGCTAGACCAAGATTACTTTCAGGCCTATTATAACAACCTTGTACAATGGGACACACTTAAGCACCTTTGAAATTCAGACTGAAAGGATTGTCTTGTCTTCACTAAATCTTATTACCATACTCATCATAATGGGAGAAGAGTGTATTCAGCTTCACACATAAGCACCTCGCATACTTGATTTACCTTGTAACTGTTGTCACATACTATCCTGTAAACAATACATAACATTATGTAAATGACCTTCCACCTACATGTGTAAAATATTACCACAATACGTGTATTAGCTTATTGGCATGCTGTTTACATGTAGGTCATGTACAGTAATGGCAAGAAGATATCTCAATATATGCATGAAGGAAAGAAAAATACAGTCGTTCCATTTCCAGTGCTAATTAAAAAAAAAATCAAATAAATAACAAGAGTTAATTTGATTATAACAAACATAATATAAAATTACATAATTGCTTAAAAATCATAATTACATGTACTACATTGTCATACCTGCCAACATTGTGAATCCTAATATAGGGACAAAGTGGGAATACAAATTTTAAAAATAGGGACATTTCTGTATTTCCTATACCGAGTGAGTCAAAAAAAACTTTACACCTAGAAAAATGTCAATAAAAAGAAAACCAATTTATAAATCCCAAATTATTTTACATATTCTGAAAGAGTAACTCCTCCTGCATCTTCTGGTACCATTTTTGAGTGGTATGTCTTTACGCTTGGATGAACACGACGCATTGTTTGCGAACATGTCAATCTCGGATTGTGCCAGAATGGGAGAAAATCAAAACAACAAAAATCTAGAAAAAAAGCAACTTCATCCTGATTAAAATAGCATAACTTTTTAAAGAAAATGTCTTCCGCTTAATAACTTGGCAGGGATGTTGTTACACATATTGACTACATTTTGTATGAAAATTAGATTGACTCGTGAAGTAATGCACGAATGAGTACACATTAAAGAGCAAATTGCCACTGACAGACCTAAAAAGGCCTCCTAATACTTTTGGAAAGTGATTATTTTGTCTTTGACGTGTGCCCACTCATGCCTGACTCTACATATCTATCTCATTTTCACACAAAATGTAGTCAATATGTGTACCAACATCCCTGCCAAGTTATTAAGTGGAAGACATTTTCGTTAAAAAGTTATGCTATTTTAATCAGGATGAAGTTGCTTTTTTTTCTAGCTTTTTGTTGTTTTGATTTTACTCCCATTCTGGCACAATTCGAAACTGACATGTTCGCAAACAATGCGTCGTGTTCCTCCAAGCGTAAAGACATACCACACAAAAATGGTACCAGAAGATGCGGGAGGAGTTACTCTTTCAGAATATGTAAAATAATTTGGGGTTTATAGATTGGTTTTCTTTTTATTGACATTTTTCTAGGTGTAAAGTTTTTTTTGACTCACTCGGTAGATTACTGTGCACAGATTTTTCGAAAAATAGGGACAAAGGGTTGTAAATGGTGATAATTGCTCCTTCTTTTCCCCAAAAATAGGGACTGTCCCTACTAAATAGGGACAGTTGGCAAGTATGCATTGTTCTTCACTAAAAGTTTAATTTGATTGAGCCTGAAACTAGTACCTGAAACACTGCTGTACTACAAGTCTGTCAATTCAGCCTGAAGAAACTTGCAGTGACTCCTTTTTAGAGAAAGTCTTTAAAAAAATTATTATGTTAACCATCACAATAAAAAGCAGATTTTGGACTTGTCTAAAACCTGCCGCCTCGTCACAAGAATGCCTAGCTATTTTGTTAATTACTCAGCAGCTATTACAGCACATTTTACCAGATTATATGCCAGATACCATTCAGAGATTACAACTGGTTTACTGGAAACTCATTAACCCTAATCAGGCCGGGCTTTTTTGGCTCTCCTATGGCTGGGGGGGTTGAATCAACCCCCCCCTGAGATCTCGGCCGCCGATCGCGCGAGCGCCGCGAAATTTTGCACAATGGTAGTGTGCGATGTAATCTACAAGTTAGTACAGTTAATTTTCCTGAAATAATGGGATTTTATTTTATATTAATTAATTATGCTAATTTATGCATAACTCAATTTTTGTGCTCTAATTTACTAAATATAGCTCCTAGAGTGATAAATTTTGGTCTAAATATTCTTTGTAGCATTCCTAACAATTGTACTCGAAAAAAAATCCGGTATCAAAATGATTTTCCTATGTATTTTATTGTTTTTCAAATTTCTTATGTATTTCTTTGTTTTTCGACCTTTTGTTTTTCTTTGTTTTTTGGTCAAAATTGATTGCAGAATCTTTTTGAAGCATAATTACGCTAAAATAAATTAATTTTAGCAAATGAAAGTGAAAATAATCATATCTTTGTGAATTAGGTGAGAAAACTCTATTTGCATTGACTTTGTACACAAAATCACGTTTTTTTAGTAAAAAGTCAGTGAGCGGCGCGGTCAGAAAATTTCGCGCGGCGGCATGGTCGCGGAAAATGTCGAGGGGGGGGTTGATTCAACCCCCCCCCCCGGCCTGATTAGGGTTAAGGGTTGTTTTACGATCAGGTTACACCATTTTGTCTCACTGGACCCCCCAAAAAAGTTGTTTTGTTTTCCCTCAATTTTTGTGTATGTGTTCTAGACAAGTAAAATGATATTGCTTTTAAATTTGGAGGCATGAGGTCACCAACTTATTTTTCTATAGGGGTTCAAATTTTTTATTACACGTAAAGTCAATTGCTTCATTTTTCTGAGAGGACTTTTTTGACGGAACAATACATGATTTGACAACATTGAAACGTGAACTGTCTGAAAAATAAGTGGATGTGGGTGAAGTAAACATTAGAAGTTTGTGGCATATAAACAAGTGTTCTTAATACAGACAAAAACATTGTTCATCAAGTGATGTCTAGCTATGCGTAAAACCACCAAATTCGGAGAGGAAATTTTTTGACAGAATTGGCACCCCATTTTTGGTTAATGGTCACAAAAAATCTAATTAACTGTAGCTGCTTCTGGGGTTTTCAGTTTTTAAACAATCACATTTCAGTAGTCAATTCTGATTGGAAAAACAAGCCTAATGATTGCTAATAATCAAGATGTACAAGCTCAAAATCAGAAAAAATAAAATGAGACAGTAATTTTGCCCTAAAATGCCATATAATGGTCATTTTTTAGAAGTAAATGTGTATTTCAATAATTTATTTTTCTCTTGTAGGTTGCTCTAACAGTGCCTAATAGCTTTCCATAGTAGATTTGATATTACAGTACTTCTATTTCTTTTTATGGTGCACAGAAGGCCAATTTTTGACGGTGTACCCTGATCGTAAAACAACCCTTAAACAAGGAAATTACCTTGTTACAATGTATATCAGGAATCTCTTCATATTAGCTAGGTATAAAATTTTTTTTTTTTTAAAGTATACAAAGATTTTGGACCAGAAAATTAACTTGCTAAATCAGGAATCGTTATATCAGATTTCTTTATAACAAGTTTCCACTGCAATAATTTTTTGGGTTCTATTCCTTTTCGATAGTTACCAGAACACATAATAAAACTTCAAAAATGCATGTTTACCAAGAAATAAAGCACAAGTCTACTACTAATTGGGGGACTACATAGCCCAAATTTATTGACCTTGAACTTTAACCCATTGAGGACTGAGCCCGAAAATATTTGTGCTGAGGTCTATGGGAAATGTGTGTTGTAGCCAAATCAGATTGTCTCCAACAGGTTTATCTCTCTTAGTTTGCATCAAGCAAGTATATGCGACAGTATAGGAGATTGAGATCGTGGCTAGATTGTCATCATGAACTGGGAAGTTCTCTTGACAGTTCTCCAGATACTAGTTCAAGAAGAATCCATCCAGTTGTCCCACATATTCATATCTGTGTCCAGTTGATCTGATATGGAATCCATCCTGCGGTCCCACATACTCATTTCTGTGTCCAGATGATCTGATACGAGGAATTCATTGTGTGAACCCACATATTCATTTCCGTGTCCAGTTTATAATCTGATGTCATCTCACTCATCCCATGGGCTCATGTCAGTATCAATAGCAACACAATTATATGCTGCATACCTCAGCTTCTCCTCAGTGATCTTTGCACTGTAACAATGGAAAATGAAAAAATGAACTTTAAATTTTTTCCATTTCATTTCATTTTATTTTCATTTATTTTCATATTTCTCGTGTTACATCAGTATACATATTCAATGAACAAAATAAATACATATGTAAAATAACATAAAGGTATAAATGGCCAATATGAAGTAGAAATTACATTAACTCTTTGCCCGCCACATTAATTTTAATCATAAAAAAAGAAGTCTTTTCTCTTTAATTATTAAAAAATAGTATAACATTATTTGCTTAGTATGAACTACGAGAAATTATGCCGCAGACCCGGTCCTAGCATTATCAGTGATTTTCAGATCTTTTGGCCCAGCCATTACAGAGAAAATGAATTATTACGATTGTATAGTTAATAAGTACAATTGTGACTATAGTCGAACTTGGCAGGCAAAGAGTGAAGAGAAACATGATGGGACCTACATGAAAGCAAGCTTGTGAAGCTGTAGGCCCCAATGGTATGATATGTGGTAATGAATGGAGAACAGATATGAATATTTAATCATGACCAAAGTAAGAAAGGAAATATAAGATATAAAAATAAGAAAAACATGCAGTGGTATTGTTCGTTATAGTCTTATCGTTAGCTTAGATGTGTATACATTGTACAAAGTAATAAATGCTCAGCTGGTAAAAGAAACATTTCCATAATAAAAGTATTTCCGTAGCAAACATACATGCAGAACATAATATAAGAGAGACAATCAGGTCGTGGTAACGGTCTCAAAATTTGATTCCCAAAATTATTTTATCACTTCCATATTTCTGGGGTCCTCCTCCTTCTTCAGGAATTAAAATCCAAATGAATACAAAAATACAAAAAAATACAGACAGGTGGACATGCTAACTATCAAGGTGTGCAGGCATAATGTGGGTTTATAATAAAAAGTGGGATCATTTTTAATGTGCCCTGTGTGACACATTCCTGTTTCGGATTTGTCCAATCAATTAATATTAATTGAATGTCTGGCTGAATGTACAATAAAGGCCTTTCCTTAGAGCGATTTTGACATAATTAATTTTTCGGGCTGCAATTCATATTTTTATTTAAACAATGTCAAAATACTTTAGCATTGAGAGCTGGAAATGACATGGGATTGTGGTACAGACCACTTTTATTAAACCATGACTAATATCTCTTTTTGTAATTGATATGATAAAAGTTTAATTAATATTTAATAAATATTTTGTACAGTCAGTAGGCTATTGAGAGTACATACCTTGAATACACTGGTAAGAATAATGTGTTGGAACATGTAGAGGACTCAGGCAGGGCATCAACTTTGTCTCTGAAAAAAAAAGAAAAAAAGAAAAAAAGACAGATAATTTAATGAACGACCAAAGATTAGATTGATTATTACAATTCGGGAACATTTGCTTATTTAACAGAAAATATATTGGTATTGGTAGGCCCCCATACTGTGATAAATTTCTATTAATAGCAGTCTGGCAAACAAAGAAAGGATTATTGTTTGACACCAAATCTCATCAATCAGATATTCAAGTTTAGACAAATTCAGTTTGGGTGATGTTTTGTCTTGTGGGGCAGCAATTGCTGGGGGGTTACCCAGGTACTACACATGCTCCATGTGAGCGCATATGTACGCATAACAAAGGAAAATGTACATATGCGCAGACGTACGTGCACATGACACATGTGTAGTATCTGGGTAACCCCCAACAATGGCTGCCATGAAGTTACATTGTCCTGAAGTTGGATTGGTCTACATACATGTACATGTAAGGTCACAAATAACAGGATTTGGGAGGAAAGAAGCAGATATAATTACTTTCATCTTGAATTAAGAACCCATACCGACGAATTAATTTATCGTAACAAAATTACATCTGCAGAAAATGACAAACCTAGAATATAAACAGTGAAAAATGATACAAAGAAAGGAAGAAGTTCAAGAATATTCACCCTCTATCCGGACAGATGTATAGAGGAGCTGGTAGACGTCTCCTACCAGTCACAAACCTCAGGAAACGACTTCTGTCCTCTGTAAGGTTCAAAGGTTAGAAACAATTCAAAATGTTAATGCTGTGGTTTACACACAAAAATGACTAGTTTCAATAATGATAAATAATTTATGAAAAATTATACATGACCGATTCTATTAAATTTACAGCAATTTTCCATCAAATTGGCAACATTTATAATACACAGTATATGGTCAGGTAAATAACAATAGTCTGAGTGAATAAGAGATTCTCCCTATGATGACGTTTGGTGGTGTGATCAAGGTACATGAACATGCAAGTTTCAACTTTTTCAAGACAATTTTCACAAAACATTCCAGTAAATGGTTTATAATTGACTGATATTGTTCAAGATTACTTGATGAAACATAATATTCATGGAGGTAAAATAACATGTACATGTTTTTATAAAACATAAAACCTTTCAAATCCAATGTCGCAAAGACTGGAAGTGAGTATTTTTAATTTTCCATCCCGTGGAAAGGTGTCTGGTGAACCATAGGCATTGGAAACCTAAATAAAGGCATAAATTTAAAAAAATAACTTAAATAATTACTGTATATGCCATATATTTTGCATCCATACATTTTTTTTAAATTCTGCTTCAAGACGGGGAATTCCTGAGAGTATATTTTTGTGACTTTATTGTATGCATTCACTTTTTCGTCTTCAGTAAGTTGCAAAATTCTGAAAAACAAAACCACCATGAAATATTTAGTATATACTGTACGTCAAGCATAATATTTTCCACTTACCATGGGTGAAGTTAGTAAGTGCTTCCCAGAGGTACTTGACCCTGATATCAGACTCTTCAATGTCTTCATAGAATGCTGGAAAATGCAAATACAAATTAAAAAAAAAAGTTGTAACCAAAAGTAAATTGAAAGTAATCATAAAAAAAAGTCCTCATATTGTTCGATTTACATATAAATATACATGTACCTACAAAAGATGTTTACATTGTATCTTCCACGCACAATTTGAGGTGAAATTTTAAGTAAATAGTACCAGTTAGTCAGTCAATTGAGGCAGCTCGTAACTCCGCTATCTTGTCAGAATTTCCCGCACCCAATATTGCAGATACGGTGCAAAATGTTGGCACGCATCTGATTAATATGCTTTGCACGTGGTCGCTGCGTGGCTGTGTGAGGTGAGCCACGTGCTGACGTCCAGATGATTTTCATTTATTTGCCCATTAATCAGCTATTATACATTTTCTACTGAAATCATTTGGCAATTGTAATATATTTTGAGTTAAACTTATTCAGTGTAAATATCTTTGGATTCTGCGGGACATAATTTTCTTCATATTACCACAACTCAAGTTTACATTTAAACAACACTTACTTGTCTTCTTCAAGTCTTCCACGGTGATCATAGGATCTCCGCAGATCTTCCTTTCTAGTTCCTGCCAGGTCAAAAGGTCAAGGACAGCTTGTGGGATGACCTTCAGGAGTCCTTGTCTCAGAGACTCCACCTAAAAACAATGATCAATCAGTGATACCTTTTTATAATAGCAGTTACTATAAATATTATAATGCCTAATGCTTAACAATATCATTACCTTTATTTTTAAACCAATATTACGTATACCGGTACCTTCTTTATTATTAAGATAAAGAGTACTGTTATGCCAAGGTGTACTATTATCAACTATTATTTTGTGGTGCACAACAAATGATAAAAGCAAATCAAAGAGTCTTTAATAATGAAGTAATAATAATACAAATTTTTATAATGTGCTCTTCCCATAAGGCTCAAAGCGCTTACATTGTATTATTACCCCGTAACAAGTTGTTACTGAAAAAAAAAATAAGATAATGCTTCTCCTCTATTAAGATTTCTTCCCTCAGATTTGTGTGGATGCTTAAAAAGATTTTTTTTATTTTTTTGGCCATAGGTATACTTTTGTCCATGGAATATTTTAAAAAGCCAAGTATTCGCTCTCGTAAAATAATTGCAAATCAAGAGGAACTTGATAATTGAATGTGAAAGCAACATATAAAGAAGCTTATGAAAACTTTAAAAATTAGATAGGGAACACATGGAAGAGCACAAGTTAAAAACAATATCTTTTTCTTGATTTCCCTATCCTTTTTACTCAATATTTGGCTATTCTATATTTTCTACCAAAATTGTAGCTTTGGTCATTGAGTGCAGAAATCTACATGTACAACGCAATGCATGTATATGTACCTGCTCTGTGCATTCAGCCATTCTAGCCTTCTTCACCAGGCTGCAGTACTCATGCCTATCAGTATAGAGTACATGTGTATCAGTGCAGCCATCCCTGAGGGGTACTATAGTCTGGTCACTAAGACTAGTAGTGTAAGTCAGCTCCCCAGCAAAAGAAGCCTCAAATGTCTCTTTGTCCATGGATTCAATCAGTTCTATCATCTTCACCTGTTGGCAAAACCATTCATTAATTAATATATTTAATAATTAATGTCATTTCCAACCACTAAATGAGAAATAAAATGGGATGTATCAAACAAGGTAGGCTTACATGTATGACAACATGAAATCACAATACAAAAGGATAACATGGAAAATGGTTGGATTTTATTATTTTCTAATCCAAAAATAGCACTACAGTGGACAGTGTGCAAATAATCACCATATGATGAAAGGGATGGGCAAACTATCGATTCAGAGGTAGCTGGATAGCTTTCTTTCTGAAGCAAAGCTGAGGAAAGTTAGCTTGTACATCCAGCTTGCGAGAAAGTGATAGTTTGCCTCGTCACTTGAATCAAGAGGTAATTATTTGCTTTATATTCCATATCTGAAACATTTTCATGAGAGGAAAACCAATATTTTGTTAAAAAATTCAAAGTTTCCTACATCCTGGGCTATGTGGTAATTCCTTTATTAGAGTCTGAATATTGCACATTGCTATGCCAGGCAACTTACAAAACATCTTCTTTGAAAATTATATCTCAATTAAGTTCCTATCTTAATAAAAAAAAAAGGGAAGGTCATTTGAGAAAAGTTACTCCTAACCTAACTATGAACTGGCTTATACCCAAGGTTTTAATAACACCTTGTTTAACTCCCCCTCTGCCACATTGAATCAACCTGCCTTACTCTGAATAGACTTTCTGTCAATTATCGCTTAATTTCCCACTTAATACGAAATTTTTAATGAAAGCAATGTCGGGGAATACAATGTCATTACATGAAGAACCGAACACTACACAATGCATTCATTGTTTGTGTGTGCGAACAGCGGATTAAAATGTGCTCCTTTCCTATTGTGAATGGATTGTGACTGGAGTCGAACTTGGCAGTCTGCTGAATGTGCCGTGAGTCAAAGAAAGCAAGGAAAGAGTTAAACTAATAGATGACTTACAGCAGCAGCATCCACTGTCTTGAAGTCCCTTGACCAAGTCACATGTTCATAACCCATTAGCTTCCATACAAATGCTGGTAGAGACAGGACCTGGTAAGGATATAAGATATAAATTAGCTTTAGAATGTACATGTTTAATTGCTTAAGATTGTCAATTGGTTCAAAGTTATTATTGTAAGCTTGAATACATGGATCATGTTATGAAAATGAGAGCTACTATTAAATCTAGACCAAAACAATGAGTGATATTAACTATCGTAATAGTAAATATGTAGATTGGTAAAGCCAAAAGCTCTGATAAAATAAAGCCAATCATTTATCATGCCAATAAAACATTAAAGGGAAAGTTCACCCTGGGTTTAAAATGGTTTTAAAAAACGCAGAAAAATAAAATGAAAATATAAGTGAAAGTTTGAAGAAAATCAACAAAAAAAATAATGAAGTTGTGAATATTTAAAGTTTTGATTCTGTGACGTCATATGCGAGCTGCTCTCCTACATTTGTATATCATCAAACCTATGTTCATATACATGCCTCTATCAATTCAACCCATTCCTTTATCAAGAACCATGAAAAAAATACAAATTTATGAAATTTACATACACAACACATGGGTGAGTTACTTGCACGTGACGTCACAGAATCTAAACTTTAAATATTCATAACTTCACTATTTTGGGGTCAATTTTTTTAAAAACTTGCACTTATATTTTTATTTTATTTTTCTGCGTTTTTTAAAAACAAATAAAATTCCAGGCTGAACTTCCCCTTTCAGAACTCCGGACTAGATCTCTGGCCATATTTCTGGTGTTAAAAAGCACACCAATAACTTTGAATGAACACAAATCAATATACAGTCAACTCCCATTAGAAAAAGGTTTCATTATAACACGGTTTTATTATAACAAGGTTTGATTATAACTAGGTAATTACAGTGTAGCTTGGTCATGAGCACCTCGTCATTACAAGAGTGGACTGGAATGCACAGAAAATAGCACTGCTAGAGGAATCATACATAAGAACAAAGGTGGAATATAAAGAATATTTAGGTCATTTTCATGGTCTCCTCCTTAGAACAAAAAAGCAGAGTGCAATTTGCAGTTCATAGTACATGTACTTCTTACCAAGTGTTCTCTGCTGCGTAGACAAGCTCCCATTAGCATGCCTATCCACTCATACTTGGCAAACTGACGACACGATGGGTTGGGGAGGTACACGTCTCGGTTGATGTTGGAATCATCGTTGTTCTGCAAAGAAATGCAATAACAATAAATCAAAGGGATCCAGTAGCATTGACTGATTTAGATGATTTATTTGATTTAGGTCATTTTGCCAACATGATTATAAACATAATGTAGGTCTGTCTGGAATCCCTTGAAATTTACAAGCCAACTGCTTGCTTTACGTGTACTTTCAAGATATCTATGATTTCCTATTCATATTTTGAAAAAGGTTTATGCTTTTCAAACAGCATACATTCCATTGCATGACTGTATGCTTTGCCTCGTTTATTTTCTCTGTTTAAAGATAGTAAATGACTTCCTGCTAATGCAAGGTTTGTTGTTATTCGGTGATTGGTTTTATTTATCAGGAGGCTTTTTAAATACCAATTTACCAAAATCAATTAATGAAACTATACTCTTTATTACATAACACTGATATGTTTCTGCTCAAGAATTTCCTTTTTATCATTCAAGATCTTTACTTTAATCAATATTACTTACATGATGCACCCGAATTCTTCCTGAAGCCTGAGGGTATAAGTTTACAGAAATGTCTCAATTTCTGAAACAACATGATCAAGAATAAACTTTTTCAATGCTCTGACATCAGTAGCAATTGTGCCTTTCGCATTTACTGTGGGTTTTAACGTGTCGATTGCTGTGCTAAGCTGCCTTACCTGATTGGGTGATCTGATAAAGAATGGTAAAGGGATTGGATCATCTTTCCCTGTTGGACAAAGCTCTTCTGCCAAATCAGCAAGACTGTCTCGGAATCCACCACCTGAAAAACATAGAGCAACAACAAGTAAAGAGCAATGTTGTGGGCAAGAAAAACAAGCAAAAATAACGTCAACCAAAAATAATATGGAATATAACAAATATGACTTTATCTTGCTGCAACTATCAAAGTTGGTAGCCTAGCTAAACTGGGATAATACCTCAACGCAATTTTTTTTTTTTAATGTAGTTGTAAAATGAAAGAAGTCATGTCTTTATAGTGGTCTGTCCTACAAGAGGTTTAGTGACCCTCTCATCTCCTCAAAATCTGTCTCTCAAATTGGTCTTCACCCATAGGCTTTAGTGGACTATATCCAACTCCATAATCTATTCAGCAAAACATGTGAAGGGATTTGCCAGCAATTGCACAAAACATATATAAACTAAAAAAAAAGCTGTGAGCTGGTACAAGTAAAGGTATCCGCAATTCTAAAATCTTTTGCAATTTTCTCAACTACGACAACATTGTGGGCCTCAAAGTTGAGTACTTTATTTTTTTTAATATACATGTAGTTGTAAAATTAAAATAGAAGCCCTAATGTACCTTGATCAATGATTCCTTCTGATAGGAACTTGCACTCCCACCATTGATCATACTGCTGAGGCCATCTGAAATCTAGTGGCTTCTCAAACTTATCCTTGGGTTTCAGCCCCTCATACATCTGTAATGAACATAAATGATACAATATTCAGACATTAAAATAACATTCCTCTGATAGATAATAAAAAAGACAATCAAAATTTCAATTTCAAGCTGTAATGATACATCAAGAATAGTCATTTGGCATATCTATGGTGTTTGGTCATTTTTGGTCCTACACATAATGCTGATGCTACCTGGAATCTAAGAGCCTATCAAACTTTTTATTGGGTTTCCCAAAAAGGGGGAAAAAAAGTAAATTATTCAGATCCTCTCAAATCTTATGGCATTAAAGAAACATAATTACATGTATCATAGCCCTCTTTGGGAGCATGACTGTGTAACTTATGTCTAACTACATGTATATGTTTGTTCTTTCTTTTTATATCACTCAGCTATTATGGCAGTCTTGATGGATTTGTAGGACAAACGCAAAAGGATATAAAAAGAGCCTCTAATCTAACCATTAGCTGATCGCCTAGCCTGTGATGGTTCCAATGTCAGGTCGATACGGGGATGAGAGAAATAGCAGTCATCAGGTTATTAAGAAAAGTAATAGCCATGATACTAATAAGTGTGTGGTGTTAAAATATCTGATAGAAAGAACACAAGTGAGCTCATTGAAAGGTTGGGTTTGGAAGAAACTGTTGTGGAAGTGGGAAAGAGAAGTGGTTCAGATGGATGGGCCACGTGTTGAAGAGGGAAGATGATGAACCTCTCAAAAGAGCATGGAATCTGTAAGTGGATGGCATAATAGGAATGGGAAGACCAAATATTACATGGAAAGATGTGGTAAAGAAAGAAATCAGTCAGGTTCGTCTGAACGCGAAGGATGCTCAATACAGAAAGAAGTGGAAGGAGGGATTGTCATCCTGGCGCGAGAGTCAGTAATCCCTTGTAACAGGGAAAAATGCTGACTGAAATAAATGATGATGAAAACATACCTGAGTGAAGATAGAGTTCTTAGCTGAAGGATCCTTGAAGGGATCTATCCTGTGATCAGCTGCACTGCGTCTGTTGATGTACAACCTTGGCATTCTGGAAGGTCTCCTGTTATAAGATTACAGAAAGTACAAAGTGTTACAATGGATTATTAGGATTGAATATCTGTACACTAATCGATTTATGAACTTCAGCCATGTAACTCCACATCTGAGGAAAAAAAGCCTGGACCAAATGTCGGCGCACTAAGTACTTCCATTTTAAAGTTCCCAGCCCATATTCCAGGACATCATAATTATTCACGATTATATCCTGTATGATTTATAAATCTAGGTATATAACAGAGACTGCCAAAGGTATATACGAAACTACCAGAGTAAAAGTGTTATGATTACTAACCCTGTTTCTGATTGGCTGAGAAAATGATGGATGAGACCATTTCGTTTCTTAGAGAGCGGTAAGAACTGACGTACAACCTCAAGAGAACGGAATGACCCGACTGAGTACTCCCAGGCTGGTACTATGAAATGAATCACACTGTCCAGTAACTTGATGAATCTACAGGAAAACAAATTGTATATGAAATTACATTTTACCACATTCCAATTAAACCAAAGACAAAAAGAGAAATATAAACACAGAACTGTTCCATACGAAACTTAAATCAGTATTGAGTGACAGTATTCCCATGTTGGTAAGTACTTTGAAATGAATCACGCTGTCCAGCAACATGATGAACCTACAGAAAAAAAAAATTATGAATGAATTATATGTATCATAAACCAAA
Organism: Paracentrotus lividus; assembly: GCA_940671915.1. Lineage (NCBI taxonomy): Eukaryota > Metazoa > Echinodermata > Echinoidea > Camarodonta > Echinidae > Paracentrotus > Paracentrotus lividus. Next base: position 29,497,721 of record CALNVZ010001721.1, on the reverse strand, counting down.
GAAAAAGAGAGAAATATAAACACAAAACTGTTCCATATGAAACTTAAATCAATATTGAGTGACAGTATTCCAATGCTGAATGATAGATACTGGTAATATGCATTTTTAATATTATAAACTGAAGCCAGGAGAATAAACATGCCCAAAACTGTTTCGAGCATAAGACAAATAAATATCTTTTAATTGACATATTTTGATCAATTTATAACAATATTTTGATAAATCATGAGGTAAACTCTCATGAATACAGGAAGTAAATCAGAAAGTTAAAAGTAATGCTTGTAATTCATAATGTGTTCTGCTTTGAGTAGTGTTGTAGCATAATTACATGTACAATTTTAAAGAATTTGAATACCTTCAAAATATACAAAAATATCAACTTTGATAGATTTACAAATGTACTTTGTGTTGTATTTCCACATTTTAAAGTCGTATTTTCATGATTTCTGGCTACTGCTGCACATTTGTGTGTGTCTTTAAATTTACATTCCCAACATTTACATTCCGACTCTCATACAACGCCAATCTATCTTGCCACATATATATCTTCTGAGCTTTATATACATTCTTTCAATATGGTTAAGGCTTCGAAGAAGGGAAAGGCTGCAACCCAAGAGCAAGAGAGTGGGAGTTTGAGGAAAATCTACCATCACCAGCAACACATAGTGCAGAGTCTATAGTTACATCTGTTATGAACGATCTACTCGCAAATTCATCGTTTTTAGACGGGATACAGACCATTATAAAATCCATGGTCAAAACGGTTGTTGATGCAACGTACCAACGACTAGTTGATTACACGATAGAAAACCGAGGTTGTATACATGACTTGGAAGTCAAGATGGAGGAGAACCAGGAGGCCATGGAGAAGCTTCACAACATTGTGCAGTACAACAGGAGCAGCTGGATACCCTGAAGAGAATTTCAGCTGATACTTGTGCAATATATGGTCATTATTCTTTGTATAACAATATATTTTTATTCAAGGGTCCCATAATCTGGAATAAATTACCCCAAAATATCAAGCAGTGCAATACTCTACAAACCTTTAAAAGACATCTAAAATCCACTTAAAGCAGAATGTGTAAGAATGATATATAATCAATTATACTTATGTTATACTTTGTACTAGATTCCCCCAGTTGCATTTTGTTTATCGTCTTGTTTTGTTTCAATTCATGTAATTTCAGGATCATCAATTTATAAGTTCTATTTAACTTCTCGATGATCCTTCCACTATTCTTATAAATGTTCTCACATATATGTAATATTATACTTTGTATGAAATATTTTATATTTCTTGATTTGTATGTTTTTATGAATGTTTTTTATGAAAGTGGTGAATAAAATTCAATTCAATTCAAATTCAGAGCCTTCTTGCAGGAGTAAACAGGAAAATTTTCACATGGGGTTGAATAAAACCCTTGCAATAAACTTTAGGTCTATGTTGTAAGGGGCACGAAAAATACAAAAAACAACTGAAAATAGAGACATATCAATGTGAGAATAATTGTAATCTTACCTTTGTAAGATGAGTGCTCTCTGGTATAACTTCTCCTTATCAACATGTTCTAACCTTGGATATCTGTTGACAAAAGCATAGAGAGATGGTCATTTAGCATGGACTACATGTAAATATGCATTTTAGATATCAAGCATGGTTCAGTAGATTTATAAAGATTTTGCAAAATCAACTACAAACAGTTAAACAGTTAAACATTTGTAAGTTTTATTTTAAAATATTTTGCCTTTATTTAAAACCAATCTTATCCATTGTGAAAAATTGACATGTATTAATCCATACCAATTTATCCTTTTCTTTTCATATTTTTGTGAATACAATTATTCAATTTTATAATATTACTGCTTCAAAGAAAGAAAAAAAAAAGGGTAAATTACAGGGGACAGCAATGTTCATTTAGAAATACATTGTAGGTTATGGTACTGGTACCAAGGGGCGATTTTGCCCCCAAAAGGCTTAAAACAGATCCCATGAAGAGAAAATTATTTTGACCTGACTAGTACCAACTATAAAGTACACATCACTCACAACAATTCCCTAGAATCATAGCCACATTGTTATATTAAATAAATAGGATTAACTTATCACCTTGGTAACACAATTTATTAATTGTATTAAAACAGAGCACTTTTCACAGATGAATACTCATGAATCCATGCCATAATGGCTCTATAGTAAGTACCGGTAATGAAGGTAATATTGACTCAAATAAAAATATGAACAAGGCCATTAGCACTCAGTTTCTGCAAGGTAAAACAAATAATGAAATCACCTGACAAGTTCTTTCTTATCAAACAGGTCTATATTGAGCCCAAGATCTCTCTCTTTCAGGGATTTAATCTTGATTCCATGTATCCTCGTATCTACTCCATCATCTGCATGAAGAACAATAGGGAAAATAAATAGAAAAAAAATATGATAATGAACAATAATATAAAAACTCTCATTTCCGCATCATGGAAGTCATTTTATTTATTCCAAGGAACATGATAACTGCATGTATAGCCAATGCAATCTCCTCAGCAGTCTACGATAATTGTTCAACTACATGTATCATGTATTTCGAGCAATTTTTTCTGGCACAGCTTATTCATTTGCAGTCTTGAACATTCAGCATAAGTTTGGTTTTATAAAATTCTTAGAAAATATATTAGTCACAATTATAAACACTTGAGATTATTCTTAAAGGTACAGGTAATTTGACTAATATCCATAAATATATTAATACACTAACCCTTGCATGTTTTGATCCTGATTTCCACTGTTGAGTAGAACTGTGTCATGTCTTCTAGGATACAGATGTCACCTGAATATGTCCTGAAAGCCAACAAGAATTTAAGAAAATTAATAATATTAGATATTAATGTATTTATACACACATTTTCCACAAAATCAAATCTGGTGGTCCTATATTTATGGGGACATTACCTCACCAGATTCAGGGGAACTATGGAGAGTAGGATAGTGCCATCAGGTCTATTTATACCATTATATAAAAAAGGAGAACAAGGTGATTTGCTTACCCCTCCCAATCCCCCTCCTCCTACCCCTTAACCACCCCCTCAAAAAATACAGTATGTCTATATTACTGTACTTCTACCCAAAAAAAATACATATCTAAAAAAAAAAAAAGGACATGTGACTCAATTTTGAAAAGGAGTTCATCAAAACATATACATGTATATTACTGTAGCCTTGAGGCAGTAAAGTATATTTTACCCCATGTCCCATTCTTCGTCAGGTATCCCATTTCAACAACTTGCGACCCCCTTTGCCATTTAAATCAATATCATAATACATGTTTTTATAATGACCACCACCATCAGTATCATTGGTTTCTATAATATTTCATCATAATCTTAATTCTTTCCACAAAAACAAAAACAAAACAAAATAATAAAAAAGTTATAAAGTTGATGTTAAAATAACTTACTGTTCAATGTTATGATCACTGAGTTTAACTAGATGCTCTCTATCCCCGGCCATCACAACAACATGGGTTGGCATGTAATTATCATCATGAGCATTCACTGTGATAAACAGCTTCCTGGTAAACAATATCAAACATGACATAGATGAAAATAAGACAGATCTAAATGGATTAACAGGGCTCGAATTAGGAATTTCTAGGGTCAAGGCAACTGTGAAAAGGGGCACCTGTGAAAAAAGGGCAAATGGTCTTATATAAAAAAATTTCTAAGGGCACCAAAGCAACTGAAAAAGGCACCAAGGCAACTGGAAAAGGCACCAAGGCAATGGGGAAAAAGTCATTAAACTAGTCATTTCTACGAAAGCGCGCAATCAGCCGATTAATTAGCAATTAGTAATTGCTAATTAATCATTAGCAGTTACTATTTCAACAATAGTTTTGATCACAGATGAAACTGTAAGAAAATGCAAAACGTTTCCAATTTTCCAATTAGGAACTTTATTTTGTACCAGGACTGTGAATCATGAAGTTTTAATGAAATACTTTTGTAATACCTACCATTGATTTCCTGGAAATATCTTCACAATTCTAAATTCACTTGACTTTAACTTCATTGTTTCTCTTGCCAATGCCATGTGTAACAAAAAAAAAGGCAAGATTATGGAAGTACATATATTATATGTCTTCCTCCTTTGTTTTTATTTCATGTCTGTGAAAAAAATTGATGTAATAAAATTTTTGTCGTATTGGTGTGCTTTATTTTTTACTTTAAGAATATTATTTAAATTAAATCCATGTTCAGAATGCTTCAACCCTCCGTAAAATGGAACAGCCCATCGATGTTTCTACCCCACCCCAGCCCCTAAGGAACTACACATTCACAAATAGGGACACATGTTTTTGACAAGCCTTGAAACACATGATTCCAGCTTTTAAAAACATTTAAATGTTTTTGTTTTTCTTTATAATATCATGTTCCTATAAAATACACCATCGGTAGATTTGATCATATTTTTACTCATAAATTAAAGGGACGTATAATTGATAAACATGGGGAATTCACCTTATCTCGGGTGAAATGATAACATTCCAATCAGAGCCCGGCGTGTTGCGTAATCTCCAGGGTCAGGGTGTCTGGAGTATAATCCTTCATGGCTATAGACTAACTTACCAGAAGTCCGAAGTAAATCTAACCTATGTTTTGTTTTTGAAATGGAGCATTATGCAAGTCCTCTCTTTGAATTAATATGAAGAGACCCGTTGAGAGTCTATAAACTAATCCGAAGCTATTGACCATATTGACTACTGAATTCGGCCAACTTCGTCATGTTCGTGCTGTCCGAATGTTAATCACCAGTAGGCCGACCCTTGCGTAAGCCTCACTGTAGATTGTGTATGAGTCAATGGAGCTCAAGAAAAACGCGCATTCCCCACGATCTCCGACTTTCGAGGGCCTTTAATGTTAAACCTTCACAATATTATCTCCACACCCCCTCAGTCACAGTGGAATAGCCCACTCACGCGTACGTATGAATATTTATGACACCCAATACTGGGAAGCTTGTTGTTGACAATTATCAATATCTAGCGGTAGTCTTTTCACGGTAACCCCAAAAATTTATAGACATTTTGGAAGACCAGTTTTAATATTCTGTTGATAAAATAATAATAATAATGTTGGAAAATGAAATAAATTTAAATTCTATGATTGACTAAACTAAATTGTAGATTTCAATATTGGTATAAATTTTGAAGATAAGAATGAATAAAAAAATTCAAATAACTTTTAGGTCTGAAAATCAAGACTAGTAATGGCCTGCCAGAGAAAATGGCAAAAAAAAAAATGGTTTGACACGGAGAAATAAAATGTAAGTTGTTTTTTAATGTTCTGTTTGTGAATGAATTTCTTTTGTTTTTTCATCATAGTATGTAGAAGGGGATTTGACTTTTGTTTCATCATTCGAGGAAAATTTAAGGCCTTATTGACAATGATATCCTCACAAGTTTCTCCATGGATAGCTCCACATACACAAAAAGGCATGGTGGGGATGACTCTTATATGTTGGAAAAGATGTACTGTCTCGCGTAACAGAGTCTAAGATTTCATGAAAATCTTATAACAAAAGAATAAATCAAAGAAAAATCGGGACATTTAGTCCTTTTCTTTAGCTGTCTAAGTGGTATTTTGATATTTCATGACAGGATTGCAAAGATTCGGATGGATTTAAATCGGTTTGGCTACATAAAATATGAAAAAAGACGTTCGCGTGTGCAAAAGAACATGAAATGGCAAACGAAAAAAGGGCCTTGGTTTCGCCGAATTTTCTTATAAAAAAAGAAAAATCCCTGACCAGACAGTAAATAATTCCGTACAAAAATAATTTCACCTAGATCTAGGTCATCTAAATTATATTATTGATTGGAAATAAGAGAATCTTAACAATCAATAATCAGCAAATTGCGTGGTCAACAGAAATGTTTGAGATTGCCTGCAGTTGATTGATGCCTCGCACATCACAACTCAATCAACAACGCGACAAGCACGATAAATCATCATCAAAACTTACCAAAAAATATCACAGAGCAAAAATACGATGGTATATCCTGGGATTACAAATACAATTTGAATAAATCCTTTCAAAATATTTCAATCGCGACTGTTGTGAGGAAAACATGTCAAAATAGACCTAAAAGTGCAGTCACTTTTTCTGAATATCGCACGCGGCAGGGAAAAATGGCTGCGTGGTGAGAACATGATCGCGATATCGCTATCGATAGCTTGGGGGTTTCCATTCCCCTTTTGCAGCGCGCGCTACTCTTGTAGCTAGGTAACAAAACAAATAATTGGCAGGCTCGTACGGTCTTGGAATGAAATGTCCAATAAGAGCACTTCTAAATTCAATAACTTTGCAAGGATTTTTTTTTTCGGCAATATGAAAGGTATCTCCTGATTGGTCAATTTTCGCTCTTTCTTCTGGTACCTGTCTGAGGTCAGGGGAAGCCCTAGTTTTCTCACAATGTCGTATACTAGTATGGGTTAATTCCACACAAACATCGTACATGCAGACAGCGCCTGAATCGAATCGCAACAAATACACACACCACTGATGACACACACACACACACACACTCACATGCATCTCGCCCATGTGTATTGAATTGAAAGCTGCATATAGATCTATTTTTTTTTGCCACGCTATGAGCTAGCTGCAGGTGCGCCTAGCCTGCGGGCCGCCGTGCCATGCCGGGCGCGGCGCGGTGCGGAGCCGGAGGGGAATGGATCGCGCTGTGGTTGAGTTGGCCAAGACTTAAGTTTTAGTGAGGGGAATGCAAAAAGGCACACTGGCGCTGAAAATAATTTAATATCCCCAAAATTATCATTTGGTTAGAAAGGGCACCACTGCTACACAGCGAAGGGCACCATTTGAGGAGATAAGGCACCACGGCAAAGGAGAAAAAGGGCATGTTTAGTGTTGCCGTAAGTCATGCTTAAATTGGAGGGGCATCACGGCAATGACCAAGGGCACCACGGCAGTTGCCGTGGGTTGCCGTGGGCTAATTCGAGCCCTGGATTAAGCGGGAGATAGAAATGCGGAAATGGTCCAGTCAATTCATGTTATAACGAGCACGGATATGACAAGATTTTATTATATTTAAAACATGGTGATTCTCCCAGTAAGAATTTCAAACATGTGCACAGGATTTTATTTTTTGCCTTTATATACAGTGCGTCCAAAATAGAACTATGCACTTTTGAAATGGCTACCAAATAAAAAATATATGGTTCTTGGGGGAAAATAACGCATTCTTCAGTGAGCAACGCCCACTTTTGTGAAGGACACAAAAATTAGCCTGCGTGGGAATTCGCTATTCATTTATCACCTTTGTATGGCACGCCAGGAGGGATTCAACCAATAATGAAATGAATCAGCTAACAAAGATAAAAATAAACTGAAGTCAAAACAAAAATCAATGATATGAAAACAAAACGGTGAAAAATATATTTTTGCATAAGGGCAATTCCACGCTAAAGCGGACATTTGTCAAAAATTAAAAATGTCTCTCTGATGTTTATTCTATGTCCAATCACTTATCTAAGCCATGGGTGCAACTGATCATAATATCTTTCAAAAATCTAATTAAAAATTATTTTCAATTTCGTTCATTTCCTTGAGAACTAGAACCACCATTAAAATTCAATGTGTTGGACTACATGAAAAGAAGAATCACAAAATTCAAATTACACAAGATCTGTTTGGATATTTTTTCTTGAACTTTCACTAAATGGAGAGGTGGATTATATTCTGTACTTAAAAGTCAATAATGAATTTAATTCATGACAAAGGGGTGAAATAACAAAAAAAAGTCACCATAACAAAAAAGTCACAATTAAATTGTAACGTCCGTAACAACTTAATTAGCCAAATAAAGATACCAAGTACTTTTTAAGAACTTTTGTTTGATGACATAAAATGAATAAGATCTATTTGCAAATTAGGGCTAAGAAACTTAGAAGTTGTAACTTCACAGAATTTACCATTATGAAGGTTTCCATTTAAAAACAACAGATGTCTTCCTTTATATTTGTAACGTCCGTAACGCTGTTCCTTCTAATTCTCAACCTAACTCTGTGGTAAATGTATAGTATTATATCTTTCCAAAAACCCGCACATGGAATGACTTAACCGAATTTGAAGAAAAATTTGTAAAGATATGTGAACTCTTATATGTTTTCTACAAACTTGGCAAAGTATAACATATACTTCGTATTTCCATAATGCAAATACAATTTGTGTGATTCGATTGATTTATCTGAAGCGCCTACTTAATTTTGTGTGTAACGTCCGTAACGATGCCGGTATGATTGCCCAAAGTAACAACAGGGATTGTTTACTTTACGTGACTTCGTATATCATTACTGATTCGCTGTAGCACTGATTTATTTCACTTTTGCTTGGAATCCTCTCCTTGGGTGTATGCCCTAGTACATAGTATAAAACAAATTGAATATCAACGAATTCCTCGCGCAGGCTAATCTTGTGTTTCTCGAAACCATTCATAAGTCTCATTTTTGACAAAAAACCCCATAGGAATAACAACTAGTGCTAGTTTCATTAAAATAGTATCATTATTCATCTATGTTTCTTCCTAATTGTAGAATATGTCAACACACAATATTCAATGGGATGTCCACATACTTTAGACTTAAGACGGTTTCGAGAGAAACGACGACAGATACCGGTTTTGTTAGCTGTCTGATTATATGATCAGCTCATGATGAAGTTGACCCTAGGGCTTCCTTAAGTCAATGGTTTTTAAATAATAATGAGACACTGCATATCATGAAAGGATGGTAAGGATGGCAACTACTGATGATATAGTGCCTCTTCTCAACCAAGTCGTATCCACTAATGGCTTGTCCCTCCACTATCCATCAACTCTCCCATGTACGTAGGGGGTATGGAATACTCATTCTTACCTACCTACGTACTGACTACCGCGTAAATACCACCACACTCCGACCACTTACCACCACCACCGTCCACCAAATACCGACCACCACTACCACTACCACCACCACCTCACCCACCACCACCACCACCTACACTTACTTGTTATGGATAGTGCCTCTCCTCATACCCAAGCGCCGTATCGCAATCTGCCTTGCTACCATCACGGCTCCCAGTAAGTGGAAGGAATCACCATCCTCCGTCAGGCAAGATTTGCACATCTCAATCATCCTGAGCAGGACGGGGGAGCGGGGAGAGAAGAAATTTTGAGTCGGATTTTAGATGAGCCAAACCCTTCATCCCGTCGATCTTAACTGACATGAGTTGAAATAAAATTAAAAAGAAGGCTATGATGTGTTTTCACTTTGTGTCGAACAAAACAAACATATTCCTAAGGCCCATTCAGGGTAGAGTCAGTCCAATGAATTTTTACAATCACATATGCCGGTATATTAAAGATTAAAATCTACATATATCCGTAAGGAGATTTGTAGAACTTTGTCCAATTGTCAGGTGACAAGGTAGAAGTGGTGTTATAGAAATTAACTTACTAATAGTTAATTTGGGGCTAGTTTTGGACAGCAGTTATAATTCTTACATTATGCTTGGTTCCCACTGCCGATGTGTCAACTCGAACAGGTGCAATCAAGTGAATTTCAGGACAGGGCGGTCTAGCTTAATCAGGGTTAATCTACCTTGGTCAGGGTAATCTACAATGCTCTAGCTCCCTACTCAAATATTTGGAACATGTTACACCTTACCAGATCAACGTTGATCCTGGTGGACTGATGACGATCAAGTTAATAGATTGGCCCTGATTACCTTTCCGAGCTAGACTAACCATGCCCCCAAATATTTTGATCGGGCCTGATGGAATGGACACATCGGCATTGTAACCTAGCATTACTTATTTTTTTAAAACTCAATGGCCCTAATTCTCAAAGGTGGATTTTGCAAAATCTGTCGTTTCAACCCTGGATTTAACCCAGGGTGGGGATGAAACCAGAGATATTTATAAATTTGGTATTCACACAGGTGGTCTCGACTGGTTTCTCAGCGTCACGATTTGGAGTTAACTGTTTTGGGTGGTCTGAACAGTGGACACAAATGAATCCATGGATTTTCGAGTCATTCGTTGGTGAATCAGAAACTGGGTGAGACCATAGAACCATGGTCTCAAAAATCCACCGTTTCTGAAATCCATGGATTTTGCAGAATCCATCTTTGAGAAATCGGGCCATTATCAATTTGTCCACTAACCCAACTTGAAGATACATCCACAGACTCCACATACTGCTTGACGCTTCCTAGCTTTTCATTCTCATGATCCGTGTGCTCCCCCAGGAATCTAGCCAGCTCCTCATCGCATTCCAGGCTCCAATTAGGAGGCACGCTTCTTAGATTCTCCACCCCTTCCTGGTGGGCGGGTCTCACCTCAGGGAGCCTGCCAACACGCAGGCTGTAGCTCACCTCGATTACTTCCTCCCAGCTAGGATTCATGCAAAAGAAAAAATTACATTTTATTGATAGTTGTATAATCTAGGGATTTTTAATAGGAGGGTTCTCATCACAGAAAGTCGCTCAAGTTTCAATGACACAGAAAGAAATAAAAGTACATGTATATTCAGAACCAGATATAATCAGATCTTCTCCAATTTTGGGGGACATTCGCTCAAGTTTAATAACAGACAAAAAAAGAAAGAAAAAGAAATAAATTAACAGGGGTCTGAGAAATGTATACAGAGATATTTTAAAAAGTAAGATTCATGTATGCCCCCTACCTCCTGAAAAAACAGTATGTTTAGAACCCTGTATTAATCAGATCTTCTCCAATTTGGGGGGGGGGGGGCATATCATGGATTTATATTCATGTCTTTCATGACAGAGAAAATTTACCAAATGCTCTCAAGGAACATTTTCCACTCTGTACATATGAGACTAGGATGGAGGTTGGTTTTCTGGACATCTAACAAAAATGAAGCCTTGTTTTAGTCTCGGGGAATAAGCCACAAATAAAGGTTAAATATAGCTTATCATTGTCAATATTTGTTCTTTATAGCATTTTTTAACTTTCTGTGCTTAAAAATTTCAAGACATTGCTTGTAAACCTTTACTAATGGCTAGTTAAAATCATGTGTTTGGACACACAACAAATGGGTATGCTCCCACCCCAACTTGAACATACTCATCAATTGGTTTAGCTGCCTTTCCAAACAGTACTAGTTGGCTAGATGGACTGGTCTTGGTTGGTTCTACAGGCTGAAGAGATGGGGGATCTTCTTGGCTTGCTTTACTATCATACAAGAGCACCCAGCCTTCCATTGGCTTCTGCAAAGAATAAAGACAATGAAAATGAATAGGGTTGATTGTAATATCAAATGGATTGATAAAAACTGAGTAGATCTAAATCACTTTTGCCTTATTTTGGTAAAAAGTTTAATTCACTTTGTTTTTTACTGCTAAAATGAAAAATAATTTTTATCATATTTTTTCCCCTTCTTCTCTTGAGGGACATTCAAAATTTGACCTCAATTTCAATACAAAGTAAAATATTATTTTAAGCTTGTGGAACCAACTAAGATTCATCAATGTTATTCCGTTCTTGATATCTGGACTTAACAGTTAATGATTTATGGAAACAAAAAACTTCAAGAACAATTTTTTTAACGATTCTAAGGAAGGCTTATCATTTATGTCATTTTGTGTAACGAAAATGGAAAGTCCCAAGGTCTGCGCCCTAACTCATTTTGCACGCAGTTAAAAAGCAATTTGGTTTTGGACTTTTGACTTTTTGACAATCAATGGTTATTTTTCAGAGTAGCAAATCAAACTTGCAGAAAATCATTGACTCACTAACGTTAATCACATGTGTTTTCATAATTTTTTTTTGTTATCAAATGTGAAATGATCTTGCAGGTCTAATCTCAATCTCAGTCATAAATTATTGCGAAAGAACTAGACTCTTGAGTCTTTTTATTTTTATCATTACTAGTGGAGGACTTTAAATTTGTTTAAAAAAACAAACAAACAAACAAGCAACAAAGAAAAAAAGAAAGAAAAAAAAAAGAAACATGCAAAATGACATGACAATTGACATGATGACTACAATTGCCTGGCATGATTGGCATTGCAATTTTGCATGGTAATTGGTGAATTATACCTCTAACTTTAGCCATTGTCCTTGAGAATTGCACATAGACAATCCAGCAACACACAGGTTGTTTTCAGTGCCATTTTCAGCTGATAAGGTGGCGATACATTCCGCCTGTCTGTCGGGATTTTTGTAAACATGCAATGAAATTTTCGTCGGCGATTGAGAAAGTTTGAACTCCAGCCCACTCGAAACATAACACAGAGCTTCTGGAAGCCGTTTTGCATCCCGAAAACATTCAATACATTCTTGCAGACATCTTATCCTCGCTAACGTTGCTCTGGTCTGTGTATAAACCGGAGAAAACATCCTAAAATCTCAAATACAAAGTTTGCAGAAGAGTTCCAGCGGATTTTCTCCCGTATCTTCTTCTGCGGATCATCCGGACTGGCTTTTAAATACTGAAGTTGGAGACTATTTTTTATTTATAAATTTGATATAAATCTATGGTGTCTACTAGCTAAGCAAATTCGATGTGCTGCAAATAAAATAGTTAATTTTGAATTTCCGTTTATACCGGTACAGTATGTATTTTCATCAGGCTCCTTAATTTGAATCATCTTCTTACGTATTCTTGAACTATTGTTTCAGATGGAAAAATTCATCATTTTTCTTTATCCGTTGATACCATAATTTAATCTATAGGATGGGGGGTCCGTTGTCCGGACACTTAAGCAGATAAAAACATCATCTTTTGTTCTCGATTTTTTTTCAAAATTTGTGCAGTAAATAGCAAAAATATTAGTGAATACGGTGCGTTGTTATATTGTCTGATATCACTTTCAATCAATCACGAGCGTAAATCCCGGGGGGATGCCCTGTACAAACATCCCCCCCCCCCAGTTTTCAAGAAAGAAATTGAAAAAAAAACAAAACTACATAATTGTGTTATTGGTTAAAATAGCGCTTTTTATACTACAAAGTGCCTCTTTTTAACTCCAAAAACCCCAAATTTTTCTTACAATCAGTAGGCTAAATAAATAGGATTGATCCAATGCCCTTGTCTGGGGACAAACCTTTGGAAAGGGTGTTCTCGACAATCAAAAACATTAATGTAGTTGTGTACGGACTAGGTTGATGGAGGGCTTGGGGCCTGCAGTCCAAAAAATTTTCATAGTAAAGATTGTGATTTGTTTTTATCACCGGTCTATAACAAAGCATCATCTGCACGTAAAATGAAAATTGTATCCTCAAAATATATACTAAAAAAGGGAATATCATGCACAATTAAATCAAACTTTGAGCTCAAAATTTTCGGCTCGCGCTTCGCGCTCGCTGATACTATATATAAATATCTCCAATTATAAGCTTAAAATTTTCGACTCGCGCTTCGCGCTCGCATTACCTTTTCAATCATTATTAAGATGAACAGTAATCAAGGCAGCCAATAAAATTTTTAAAAGCATACATTCAATGACAAATTTTCTTCGTACCCCCTCCCTCTCCCGAATACATTTCTCTTTAGGTATATGCCTCTGATCTAAAGTGTCCCCCTTTTCAGAAAAAAAAATGCCATTTTCCATCGTGACCCCCACTTTCTAATCGGTTCCGCTGCCTCCGCTATATATATATATATATATATTTTATAATATATATATATATATATATAATAATTAGTTAACACTACAAGCACTTAGAAACATCAAGGTGGATATATGTATTAAGCGCTATATAAATGTAACTATTATTATTATTATTTTTTTTTTTTGTTGCGCTCGTGGATAGGCCTACTATATAGGATCTATAATGCACAAATATTTCCAATTTCAGCTTAAAATTTTCGGCTCGCGCTTCGCGCTCGCTGATACTAAATCGGATCTGTAGCCTAATGCACAAATATCTCAAATTTTTAGCTTAAAATTTTCGGCTCGCGCTTCGCGCTCGCATTACTTTTCAAAGACAAATTGTATTAGCACCCTCTCTAATGCTAATTATGGGTATTAAAAACATTCCTTGTATACACTAGTGCTTGTGTATGTCAATCAAAATCGCGACAAGTTGGCAAAATTTTTCGCTCATCCTCCCCCCCCTTCCCACTCCTCGACACGGATTTACGCCGCTGCAATCAATTAATGCTCGCTTCGCGCTGCTATCTAAATCGGATCTGTAGCCTAATGCACAAATATCTCAAATTTTAGCTTAAAATTTTCGGCTCGCGCTTCGCGCTCGCATTACTTTTCCAAGACAAATTGTATTAGCACCCTCTCATATGCTAATTATGGGTATTAAAACATTCCTTGTATACACTAGTGCTTGTGTATGTCAATTCAAAATCGCGACAAGTTGCAAAATTTTTTCGCTCATCCTCCCCCCCCTTCCCACTCCTCGACACGGATTTACGCCGCTGCAATCAATTAATGAATATTTGATCACAAAGCTCCTAAAAATGCCGTCTTTGTCCGCGAAAAACAACCCGTCCGAGATATACTGTATGTAACTAGCGAACTCACATTCATGATTACATTCAAGAGGCCGACCCATTGTTGTTATAAGCGAGGGGGGGTGGGGGGCGGCCGGGGGCACTTTTTTGCATACAACTTTTTTTTTCTTCAGGTACGTCGGCAAACAAAACGGTACACTATTTTTTGCTCTCATTAGGGGGGGGGGCGGTGTACGTTTGAAACTTCATTCAAATTAAAATTTATAGGGGCAAGTTCTTAATTTCACTTTGGTTGCCATCGGACGGTCACTTTTGTATAAGTTACCTTTTTCGGGGGCACTGTGTTCCTATTACACGGCTGCGAAAGGTTTTGAAAGTAGAGGGGCTGCATGGGTTAATGTGGGGCTGTTTTTTTTTTGGGGGGGGGT
>CALNVZ010001721.1:29397500-29465917 GCA_940671915.1 Paracentrotus lividus | reverse complement strand
ATCTGTATCCAGCGTTAGAAGGAGTGTTCTCGAGTCATAGAAGCATGGAGACCAACCTGGGGGACAGTGGCGACATTGAAGGGGAAAAAATTAAAAGGGAATACCTATTTTTTGAAATTTTGACTTCAAATTTGGACATTGTAACCTAAATTTTTTTTTTTTAAATGGGATGTGCAACGATTATGTTCGGCTACCCTGTTCTATAAAACTACCGTAATAGTCCAATTATATATATTAATGCGCAATAAAATATCAATTCATAATTCAAATATGCACCACACAGTGTATGTACATGTACATACATTTTCATTGTGCTATAATTTTCGAATGTTTTTAAATTGTACAAATGTCGCAGTTCAACTGTTGGCTGCAACGATATTTTTTGATAAACCTTGAATTGAATTGAATTGTATCTAAATTAATCATTTTGTATGTCAGAGGGCACATCAAATTTCAGTGAGTAAAATATCAGCTCCTCAAAGAAATCTTTACATCGAGAGATGGCCATTTATGGTGAGATATTTGAACACGTGGTTTGCATCGCTTATATAAAATACATTAGTCGGAGCTGTTAGGGATTTTTGGTGCATATTGTTTCTAAAAGCGCCAAATTTGGCACATAGGTTGCTTATACCATGATCTTTCAATTTCTGATGGGCGCCAGACGGCGCCCCTGGGGCGAGCCTGTTGCCAAATTCAATGGCTGCCATCTGGTGGAAGATTCTCAGAAAGGGCTCCAAATAATGTAGTTATATTATTTTCTGGTTTTTATGGCTTTACCGATACGTCGTATGGTAGTATTCCAAAGAAAAAATCGTAATGTTTTGTATGGGGGCTTCAAAATGGTATTTTTTAATAAAAGTCGAATTATGGCAAAATAGCCCTTAACGTTTGGAGCCCTATTAATTCATCGTAAAGTCATTATTTTGGCATATAGTGTTACCAATACTGTGTTCTTTAATTTTTGATGGGCGGCAAATACGGCGCCCCCCTGGGTTGGCCATGGTTGCCAAATTCAAAATGGCTGCCATCTGAGTGAAATCCAAGAAAAAGGGCTCAAATAAGTGAGACTTAATATTATTTTCTGGTTTTTATGGCTTACCGAAATTATTGGTATTGTAGTATGCCAAGAAAAAAGTGTAATAGTTTGCTATTGGGGCTTCAAAATGGGTCATTTTTTTTTAATAAAAAAGTTGAACTTATGGAAAAAAATAGCCCCTTTACGTTAGGAGCCCCTATTATTCCATCTTAAGTCCTTATTTTGGCATACAGGTTTGCCAATACTGTGTCTTTTAATTCTTGATGGGCAATAAGTATTGCGCCCCCAGATGGCGTCCATATTGGAAATTACAAAAGCTTTTAACATTTTAGTGAGTTTCTTAAAGGAAAGGGTTGGAAATAGACTTTCTTACATTCAATTGGGGGTTCTATAGCTCACTATATTTTCACTTTAAATGGTATTCCTATAAAAGGGGCTCTGGGGGCAAAATGGCCCCTTCTATGTTGAGTAGTAATTGTCATTTTACGATTGTTTGGAATATACATTTCAACCATGTCTTGTTTAATGAGATCAGAGGGGCGCCCTCGGGTGGTTCTTAAATGGCCAAAAGCAAAAATGAATGCGTCTGAAAACAGGAATGAAGGTAAATATTACTATGTATAAGGCTCCAATACACTCTTAAAATCATATTTAAGGAGTCTATGGGATTGGTCATTCAAATCTGAAGTACTCATTGATTATATTTAGCACTCAAGATCATCTTCTCATATTTAAAAATGCATTTATGGGGTACGGCCACACTCTCTCAGGGGGTACCAATTTTGTATCATTTAGAATATTGTGGCGTAAGTAGATATTCTAATAGCATTATTAGTATGCAGGGCCTGTACATGGCACGGTATACTATACTATATTATCCATATTGCCAATGAAGGCCCCTTGTCAATATGTTCATTTCCAACTGACAACGCCTAGAATATTTTAGGGTTGATGCAATGCAGGAATTGAATATGGTTATTTTATTAATTTTATGCACTCATGTGTGACAGGGTTCACTGAAGATATTATGGACATATGACCTTCTTCCTATCTTTGGTGGGGCATTACTTATCACTGAGAACAACTTAAACCACATACATGTACTTGTTTCCATGTCTTTTTGTTTGAGGGAAGAGGCTGAGAATGGGATGTATTTTTTTCCATATTTGGAAACAAATTGCAACAATAGCGAACAAAATCCCACCCATAATATAAAATACCACTAGAAAGGTTAAAATGAATAGCCAGTTGTGTCTCCATATGTACCTCAAGCAATACTATAGGAGACCATCATTAAATTTGATGGCTATCTCTTCCAGTTTAAGGAGAGTGTCAAGATCACACAACACTTTGTAGAAGATATAATATAATATTATTATTATGCACTGATCGCACTTTTCGAAAAGAAGCGACAATGACACGTCAGTTTTTTAGGGTGTGCCCAGTCTATTGACCAAAAACAACTGTACTGTGAGAAGAAGACTCTATCCTGAAAAAAAAAAAAAATTCCTATGATTGGAACAGCTGTAGAGGTCCCTCATAAAGAAGGACCATTTTGTCTCATTTAGCTCCCTGAAATGAGCAGTCATTCTAACGCATTCCAGCACCCCAGCAATGGGCCACCGCCAGGCATAAATGCAGTTTTAGAAATACAAAATTACTAAAAATCAAAGGAAAAACATCAGATTAAAATTCTCTGACCCCACAACCCTTAAACATGTTTTTGGGGTTTTCTCAAGCCTTTTTGTACAAGATTTCATTTCATTTTGAGTATCCATTTTGGAATTGACCATCATGGCTGCCTCTGTGGGCACCATTTCTTGAAATGTGAAACAGGTATGGTATTGTTCAAACTAGTTGATAATGAACATCATAGCCTTTAATCTTTGATGATGACATTATAGGGACTCCTTATATAGAATGGACATTTTGCCCCAAAAGACCTGGTTTATAACCATTTGAACCCCCACATTAAAAGTTTATGACACCACATTGATGAAATAGCATCATATTCACATTCATAAGCCATAAAACCCATAAATATAAGAAACCTCTATTATTTCAATACCCGTTATCCTTGAAACTTTTTAATATGAAGTGTTTTATTCAATAAAAAAAAACCAAAAGTGTTATTTTCTTAGAAATTTCATTCAGTTAGCAGCCATTTAGGTTTGCCCATGATGACTATCCTTTGTGCACTCTTCATTGGCCCATCATGGGCAACCTCTGTGCCAAAATACAAATCCTTTCTCTTTATAATTACTAATTAGGGGTTCCTATACATAGAGGGCCTTTTTTCACATAAATTCAGGTTTTATTTTTAAAAATTGACTATTTGAAGCCCCCATAGCAAAAATAATTACATTTAGATCGTGATCAATATCATAGTCAATTTAGTAAGCCCATAAAACCAGAAAATATCAATCTATGTCACTTGAGCCCTCTTCTGAGAAACTTCACTCTGAGAGCAGCCATTTTGGATTTGACCGCTATGGCTGACACAGGGGGCGCCCTTCTTGGCGCCATCAAAATGGAAAGAGTATGGTATAGGCCACTATAACCAAATATGGATCCTTTCTCTTTATAATTACATAATAGTGGCTCCTAACATAGAGGGGCCCTTTTTCACCTAAAATTCAGGTTTTTGTCAAAAAATGACTATTTTGAAGCCCCCATAGCAAAATAATTACATTAGATCGATGGAATAGCTATCGTAGTCATATTCAGTAAGCCATAAAACCAGAAAATACTATCAATCTATGTCATTTTAGCCCTTTTCCTTGAGAAACTTCAATCAGAGGGCGGCCATTTTGGATTTGACCACTATGGCCGACACAGGGCGCCCTTCTTGGCGCCCATCAAAAATGGAAAGAGTATGGTATAGGCCACCTATGTACGAAATTTGGCGCTTTTAGAGAATCTGCACAACCAACACTATTTAGCCCTAACAGCCCTGACTACATCTCATTGAACAAAATTTTGTGAGTACGTACGTACAATAGGGCCTACTTTAGTTTATCATCTCCTTTTCGGAATGGTCCAAAACTTATAGCACAATACAATCAAAGTAGATTTATGTATCTAGAAATTAATTTAGTTTCATCTGATACGGAAAAAATGGAGAAAAAATAATGATTTTTACCTTTACTCCAACATGTTACCTGTAGATTCGGTCTTGAATGGCATTTAAATAAGTTAAATTACACCTTTAAAATTTTGTTCTAAAAGGGTTGTTTTCTTCTTAGGGTTCTTGATGCAGTTATATTTGTGCTGGTAATATCACTGTGCTATCAAGATAATTAAATGGAGTATAATGTCTGCTTTCTAGTATGATGTCACATACCTACCTCCAGTATTAAAGTAATAATGTCGTGTTTATGAATTATAATTAAAACACAATTTCTTTCTTTAAAATAATACAAGTTCAAAATTTAGGCTAAGGATAAGAAGTAAGTTTTAAAGAATACCCTCTGCCATGTCGGTCATGCGTAAAAGCATGGTAATAGAGCCGCTTTTGTCCCCAGACAATTGGGCCCCCGAAATGCATTCAATTTGATTTTCTTGGATCCGCGCCTGTCAAGTATTATATAAAATTCTGTACTTAGTTGCCATACTTTCCATTTCTATCATTAATATCAATAACTTGAAGTGCATAGAATAGAGATGTGAGAGAGTGATAGTCTTAGTGATCTAATTAAAATGGTATATTTCCTTTAAGATTTCGCAACATTGGTATACCCGGATATTGTATGAAATGGAAAGTGAATCTGGATGAAGGACTGTAAGCTGATATGGAGTGAAGGTTAGACTCCTTTCATGGCAAACTATAGGAAGAGCACTTCATAATTATAATCATGGATAGCTTTAAATTCACTTCTCTATTACCTCTCTGTTACTTATTATATGCTATGGAAGAACTACAATCTTTTTATTGTATATTTTCATCTGATAATATATTACACTGTGATTATTGGGGTGTCTTTTATAAACACTAATCCTTCAAATGCGGGCATGTGCTTCCATTGCTCCTTGCTCCTAATAAATAATAAAGAAATACAAAGGACAGCCCCCCCCCCCCCCCCCCCCCTTGTCAGAAAAGAGAGAGACAACGACATCTTTGAGAAGAGAGAGACATAGAGAGAGAGAGAGAG
Source organism: Paracentrotus lividus (assembly GCA_940671915.1). Lineage (NCBI taxonomy): Eukaryota > Metazoa > Echinodermata > Echinoidea > Camarodonta > Echinidae > Paracentrotus > Paracentrotus lividus. The sequence goes on along the minus strand of CALNVZ010001721.1, from coordinate 29,460,727 downwards.
ATCAGAAGAAAGATTAGGTCGTATACCAACTTAGAATTTGATTAGCAAAGGAGGGAATAGAAGCACTTATTCACATTCCAAAAATAGAACGATTGTACACGAAAACCAAAGCATAATGTATAGGTAAATGTTAAAAATAGAATGATTTCATTAACTCGAAGAAACTAGCATAAGATCAATAGGCAACGATAGGCTACTCGCAAAGAACTCATTGTGACGTAGACCGCGCATGTGAAATAACCCATTGTGACGTAGTGCACGCGCGTGTACCAACCCATTGTGACGTACTCATGTGCCGGTTCGTGAAAACAAATTAGCGCTTTGTAGACGGCACAGTTGGCCGTGCCGGTTCGTGAAAGCAAGATTTGTCTTTTTGGCACTTGTGTCGTTTTGGTGGTTTATGTTACCATGGAAACTAAGACGTTTTGGAGGCTGAAAATTTGTGAAATGGAAGCTTGTTGAATACTGATAATAAAAATTTAAAAAAATTGAAAACTACATTTTGACTGATTTTGGGGACGAGTGCCGGTTCGTGAAAGCAGCGACGAATTATCTATTATCAATTATTAATGCGAGAAATGCCTATTTATTTATTCCATATATATCTTTTAAAACCCCAAATTTTTCGGCTAATCATAATGCACAAATAACTCAAATTTTTACCTCAAATTTTCAGCTCGCGCTTCGCGCTCGCAGATACCAATTCAGTAGGATGTATAATGCACAATTAACTCAAAATTTTCAGCTCGTGCTTCGCGCTCGGGGATACTAAATAGGGTCTATGATACACAATTATCTACATTTTTAATGCTAGAAGTGCCCCTTTATTTATTCCATATATCTTTTAAACCCCCAAATTTTCGGCTCGCGCGCTTCGCGCTCGCTGATACTTTATCATAATGCACCAATAACTCCAATTTTTAATCTCACATTCTCAGCGCGCGCTTCGCGCTCGCGGATACTAAACCATATAAATGCACAAATAACTCTAATTTTTACCTCAAAATTTTCGGCTCGCGCTTCGCGCTCGCAGATACCAATTCAGTTGGGTATATAAAGCACAATAAATTCAAATTTTTACCTCAAAGTTTTCATCTCACGCTTCGTGCTCGTGGATACTAAATAGGGTCTATTATCTCAAATAATAGCTTAAAATATTAGGCTCGCGCTTCGCGCTCGCTTTGTTTTTTTTCATTTATGAAACACATTCTTAAAATCAACATTTAATTTTTTATTTTTTTTATTTTTTATTTATTTTTGGTAGTATATATTATTGATTTGTTTTCATAGGAGTAAAAATGATATTGTTTAAATTCCTCGTTTTAGGTCAGTATAGGCCTATATGTTGTGGAATGTTTTAAACTCGCGCGTTGTGCTCACATTTTTTTTCAAAGTTGGGCTGCCCGCCCCCCCCCCCTCTGGAAAATCCTGGATCGCGCCTGCCATGTTCGTAGTACGTCCCCTCGTTCAAAGTATAAGTACTTCCCGTTTACGTTCAATTTTAGAACTGGAAGCCAGTCCGATTTTTTTTAACATGTTCAAAAACATGCGCGTATTCTGGGGGGGGGGGGCGGGGGCTTACGGGCCCGGGACCCCCGGGGGCGCGCAGGGGGGGCGCCGAAAAGAGGAAAAAAGGGGAAAAGGAAGGGTAAAAAGAAAGAGAGAAAAAAAGAGGGAAAAAAGGGGGAAAAGAGGAAGGAAGAAAAGAAAGAAGAAAATAAGAGAGAGAGAGAGAGAGGAAGGGGAAAAGGGAGGGGGGGGAAGGGGACGCCTTTAAAAAAAATGGGGGGGGGGGGCGCCAAATCGACCTTAAATTTCGGGAGCGCAAATCGACCTTAAATTTAGGGGGGGGGGGCGCCAAATCGACAGTAAACTAAGGGGCGCCAAATTGACCTTAAACTTAGGGGCGCCAAATCGACCTTTAATTTAGGGGGCGCCAAATCGACAGTAAACTAAGGGGTGCCAAATTGACCTTAACTTAGGGCGGCCAAATCGACCTTAACTTTAGGGGCGCCAAATCAACAGTAAACTAAGGGGGCGCCAAATTGACCTTAAACTTATAGGGGCGCCAAATCGACCTTAAATTTAGGAGGGGGGCGCCAAATCTACCTTAAATTTAGGGGGGCACCAATCGATATTAAACTACGGGGGAGCCAACTTGAGCTTAAACGTAGGGGCGCAAATTGACCCGAAACTTAGATGGGGGCGCCAATTGACCTGAAGCTGAGGGGGCGCCTAATTGATATTAAACTTAGGGGCGCCGAATCGACCTTGAATTAAGTAAGGGCGCCAAATTGAAAAAGGGGGAGGGAAGGGGCGCCCTTAAAAGAATTAAGGGGCGCCAAATCGACAGTAAACTAAGCAACGCCAATAAACTTAGGGGGCGCCGAATGGACCTTAAACTAAGGGGCGCCAAATCTGACCTTCAACATAGGGTGGGACGCCAAATCGACCTTAAATTTAGGGGGCGCCAAATCAAACTTAAACTTAAGGCGCCAAATCGACCTTAAGATATAGGAGGGGCGCAAAATCGACCTCAACCTGGGGGCGGCAAATCGACCTTAAATTTAGGGGGCGCCAAATCGAACTTAAACCTAGAGGGGCGCAAAATTATCTGAAACTTAAGGGGCGCTGAATTGACCAGAGACTTAGGGGTGCCAAATTTATCTTAAACTTAGTGGCTCCAACTATATCCTAACTAGGGAGGGGTGCCGAATTTACGTGAAACTAAGGGCCCCAAAAACACACAAAAAAAAACAGGAGGGGTCTTTAAAATGGTCTCTATCTAGAAATAGCAAAATTTAAAAATTCCATGCCTCCTGGTTGTTGTATATACATAGCAAAATTTTCGCTCGCGCTTCGCGCTCGCATCATCTTTTCCCATTGATTTATTACATTGTGTCGAGGAACGCGTAAAATGTCCTGTTTTCTAACATTTAAATTTATTTGTTTTCACGTTACATTTTTTTTTGGTTTTTGTTGTTGTTTTTTTTTTTTAATCTTATGTTTATTTTTATTGTTTTTGCATTTCAAATTTATGTTCAACATATTAGCGGCGCAAATTGAGCTTACTCATACGGGCGCCAAGATGACCTGAAACTTATGGGACACTGAATTGAAGTTAAGGGGGCGTGTAAATCGATTTTAAAATTAGGGGCGCCAAATTGAGCTTACACTTATAGGACGCCCAAATGATCTGAAACTAAGGGGCGCCGAATTTACCAGAGTAGGCGTGATCATCCATTTGCAAAAACATGAAAGAAATATGACATTCTTTGTACCCCTTTTGAAAGAGGGTGGGGGATACAAAGAAGCACGCATTCTGATAGTCAATACCTTCTTATAAGCTACTCGTTATAGTGTTGGGATACATTATGCAAATCTTTAGGAAATGATTTTTTAATCTTAGGAAGGACGAGGTATGGTCCGCTTGACCTTGAGATTGGTGGCTGGGAGAATGAGATGATGGTCCTATACTTTCAAGCCTACGCTGATTTCTGTTTCAATGAATTCGGCGACAAGGTTTAAAGCAATATTATTCTAAAGATTATAAATTGTTGTGTATTAGCAAATACTTGAATCCATCGGAACTGAGACATAAGTTACCGTTAAGTACTAAGTTTGTGCGGCAAATGAGAGATACCAAGACATCTTGATATCTCTCATTTAGTTTAAAGTACAGAGTTTTAAGAAATTTAAGAAATTGAAAAAAAAAACAAAAACTTGCCCACTTTTAGATTTAGACTTTGGTCGAATGAAATTAAAGATGGAATTATCCTAATGGTTGAAAACCAATGTACACAATATTATTGGTTTAATTCAGTGGGCACACCTAGATATCATTCCAAACATACCTTCCACTATGCAGGTAAAACTGTGGTTTACGATCAACGAACCTAAAGTGATCGCCATTCAAGGATACGAAGCAGGTATCTTCGCTCCGGGCAAAACGCGCCCAGGCTACGGGACCTACCGTGTCGTACATACCATGCTCAAGGCTCATGCGCGTGCATGGCATACTTATGATCAGAAATACCGCGCGACGCAGGGCGGGAAGATTTCAATCGTGTTCAACTCTTTCTGGTCTGAACCAGCCGATTCAGCGAACCAGGCTGATGTTGCCGCAGCGGAAAGGATGAGGCTCTTTGAACTCGGCTCCATGGCTAATCCCATCTTTGGAAATGGTTTGTATTTAATATACATGTATACATATATACTAATAAAAAAATATCATATCATTTCAAATGTAGTTAATCAGTAATTTGATCCGAACCATATTAACTTCAAGAATCATTGAATCTTATGTAGCAGTGGTAAAGGCTAACGTATAAAGGAGTCTACGAAATAATTTAACATTCTGTTCTTGTCTTGAAAGTTGGCATAGAACTCAAATAATATGGCAATTTTCATTAGCATGTAAGTCATGAACAGATCCAGCGGTGGATGGGGGGGGGGGGGGCGCAAGACTTATCCCCCTGCATCTATTAAAAATTGCCGTCTGAGCCGCTCCCACCCCATCCACTTTCAAATCTTGGATCAAATGCCAAGACCAAACGATTACAATAAATTTTTTTATGTAAGATGATTCAACTAGGACGTCCTTGCTTCTTCTGTTTTGTTTTTGTTTTTGTTTTGCTTAAAAAAATTAAAATAAATCTTCTATCATCTAAAACATGGTTAACGGCCTTCTGGCTCTCAACTTGGTATTTGTAGGAGACTATCCCGAGCTGATCAAGGAGGTAGTAGCTAACATGAGCCGTGCGCAGGGTCTTACTGTACCACGGGTGCCTTCATTCACTCCTGAAGAACAACAGCTCATCAAAGGCACTGCTGACTTCTTTGGTCTCCATCATTACTCAACCAGGTAAGAGATATAAAAGCGATAGATGGTAAAAGATACAGAGAGTGAACATTGTGTGTGTGTGTGTGTGTGTGTGTGGAGGGGAGGGGGGGGGTGCGGGTTGATGTAAGGGTGTGTGTGTTTGTGCGTGTGTGTGTTTGTGTGTGAGTGTGTATGTGTGTGTGTATGAGAGAGAGAAAAAGTGAGAAAGGTGGCACTGGTCACAACAGCTTTTCAAGGGCAATGCTGACTTCTTTGGTCTCAACCATTACTCTACATGGTAGGCCTAAGTGTAAGTGGGTGTGTATGTTTCTTTCTCTCTCTCTCTCTTTCTGTTGTTTATCCATTGGGTACAAGAGCTCATCAAGAGCACTCCGGACTTCTTTGGTCTTAATCATTACCATGATCACTCCACGAGGGCTGTGTTTCACCAAGTAGTTCGTTAGTTACGAACAACTTTGCGAACGATTGGGGATCAGTGATTGAGAATGGGATAAGCATAGCACCCAAGAGCATGTTCCAGTCGTTCATAAATTATTGTTAACGTTACGAACGACTTGGTGAAACACCGCCCAGGTAAAAGATATAGCGAGTTCCATATTGAATGCCCTCTGTAATAAATTTATCATGGTATAGAGGGACGTGAAACAGATAACTTGATCAATCCTGAATATTCTTTTGAAGACACTAATATTTTTGTATCCCCTTTACACAGATTTGTTTCACATAAGACGCCTGAATTCACCCCAGTACCTACGGTATACGATGATTTCAGGCCGAGTTTAGCTCCGATCCTGCCTGGCCGCAAGCCGCCTCAGAATGGCTCAAGGTAAAAAATAACTGCTCTTTATTCTAGTCATGATGAGGGAATAATAGATTAGGGGAGAATAAGTTCTCCGCTGTAGCTTTGGGAAATATCATTTTGCAAGTTTTACCATCGATCTTAATTTCATTCTTTAATTATTGATTCAGGATCACTGCAACAGCAACCCTGTATCGTTGGCTTTTGAAGGGGACTCGAATCGAAATGTAAATCCAAACGTGTTTCTTCCAATGTAATTTTATACTCCCTGGGTTTCTGCAGTTTTCCGAAATGTAAATTCAACATGGTTCTTCCAATGTATATACATTTTTCGCCGAGGACTCCACAGTCTTCTGAACTTACTATCGCAAAGTAAATCTAACCGAGTTTCTTCCAATGTAGGTTGTTCCATGATTGAGGTTTCGTAATATCTTCTGAAATTATAATCTAACGATGTTTCTTCCCATCTAGATTGTTTCCTAGGGATTCTTCTAAAATTAAATCGAATTAATGTGAATGAAAATATACTTGTCATGGGAGCACGAAACGGGGAGGGAGTTGGTGTTTTAAACTTACCATCGTGACGTTAATACATGCATAAAAGATGAACAAAGTCAAGTGCAGTTTGTATTATCTTATATTATGCAAGCGCGAAGCGCGAGCTGAAGATTTTCAGGCAATTTTTAACAGTTATCTGAAATTTGAGAACAAAGAGGCGACTAGTTTGAAAAGAGGTCATTTAGCCCCCAAAGAATAGTGGAAGTGTATTATATAATCAATGGTCACTGTCCGAAAATGTTTACCTTGTCGATGAAGAGCCGAGATAAGCGTTACAGACTCTTATTTATTTATTTATTTATTCATTCACAATATTTAGCAGGTCACCCAATCAACAAAAGCTGCTCTCACTTGGGGTCCTGCAATATATACACATAAAAATAGAAAATCATACATTAAAAATCGTTACGTATTTCAACATAGAAAAAATATGTGCATATAATATGCACAATAATCATCAAAAGTTAAAGGGGAATCCAATCCAAGGAGAGAATCAATCTTACAGGAAAGAGGAAAATGAGAGGAGCAATCGAAAAAAAAAGTTTCATCAAAATCGGTTATAAAATAAGAAAGTTACGGAAGTTTGAAAGTCTAGTTGTTCCTTCTATGGGGATCCTCAAATTGGCATCATCGGCTTCAAAATGGCCGATCTTATGGGCAACTCTCAATTCGTTTTGTACGCAAATTTTCAGATTTTCCCCATTTTCTTTCGAAGTATATCGTAACTCCTTCTGAGCTCAACATATGTTGTGTGAAATATATTTTCCCATGACATATTTTGAGCTCAGAAGTAAAGAAAACATATTTCGAAAGAAAATGGGAAAAATCTGAAAATTTGTGTACAAAACGAATGGAGAGTTGTCCATAAGATGCCAATTTGAGGATCCCCATAGAAGAAACAACTAGACTTTCTAACTTCCATAACTCTCTTATTTTATATCCGATTTTGATGAAACTCTTTTTAGATTGCTCCTCTCATTTTCCTCTTTCCTGTAAGGTTGATTCTCTCCTTGGGTTGGATTTCCCTTTAAAGACCGTTGACGGAGTAAATACAACCTTACATCGATTGAAAGCTAAGTAGGCGTATAACATAAATACCCCCCAAATATACTCAAATCAAATAAATTTTCATAACATATTCATAAAAAGATGATCGAACCTCAACCAGGCCATCCCTCCCAAATACTCGAAAAGTTACCCATATTTAATGCGCGCGTTGATGACGCCAAAGAAGTTTAAGGGAATGCTACGCCAAGCATGATTGGGTTTCGCCTTTAGAAAACACGTTTGTATTGCTATGTCAGAACAATAGAAATTCTAGCACACATGGGGTCTTTTGTTCTGACATAGCAATACAAACGTTTTTCTAAAGGCAAACCCAGTCATGCCCTGGCAGGATCATTCCCTTAAACTTCTTTGAGGTCATCAGCCGCGCCACATAATAGGGGGTGTCCATTACCTGCTACCCTGCTACACTTCTCCAATTTCTGCTATCACCTTTTTAATTTGGACTCGACCATTTCCCGTTTCTGTGATTGGCTATTTTGCTCATGAATATCGCCACCTTTCCTGATAAATGTATTTGCATAAGAAGGATGTAATTTTGTACTCTCTGTGCTTGTGTGGCAGAAACGTCACGCGAAAAATACGATACGAACTCGTAGGATTTTTACTGCCAAATCCTTGATCTGTAACGCTTTTCTCTCTTTTATTTATATTATCATTTCATCATTATCTGTAATAATAAGGCCGTCTAGATGCTTTCGATCGCTTAAATGTTGATTTCGGGAGACGTACATTATGGTACTACAAATACCAAGACTTGTTGTCTGAGAAGCGACAGCGCAGGTCGGCAGCTCACAGCTCTTCAATTGAAAGTCGTGAGTTCAAATCCGAACACCGACGATTTTTTTTTTTTTCTTCTTCTTCTTCTTCTTCTTGAGTTTGATTTTCTGACAGTCATTGACTGTCATTCACATTGAAAAACAGAAAAAACAAACCTAAAAATAAGATATTTTTTTCTTTAAAGATAATCAGTGTAGCCCTAAATGGCAGATAACAAGATTTCTAGAGAGTTAGCCACTATGAACCCACTATTTTTTTCAACACCCCCCCCCCCCCGCCCCAAAAAAAGAAGAAATAATATTATTAAAAAAAAAAAAAAAAAAAAAAAATAGTTTCACCACCATTTCTAACTTCCAGTGGATTTTTTTTTTTGACACTAGTCAAAGTTAAAAAAAGGTCACAAGTCACCACATTACGACGTTTCTCATTAAAAGCCTTTATTTATATACTAATAATAATTATATAAATAAATGGTTTTATTATGAGAAAGTCGTAATGTGGTGACTTGTGACCTGTTTTTAACTTGAGTGTCCAAAAAAAAAATCCACTGGAAAGTTAGAAATGGGGTGGTGAACTATTTTTTTTTTTTTTTTTTTTTTTTTAATAATTTATTTCTTCTTTTTTTTTTCGGGGGGGGGGTTTTGAAAAAAATAGTGGGTTCCCATAGGGCTAACTCTCTAGAAAATCTTTCGTATCTGCCACTTTAGGCTACACTGATTATCTTTAAGAAAAAAAAAAATCTTATTTTTAGGTTGTTTTTCGTTTTTTCTAATAAGTGAATGGACAGTCAATGACTGTCAGAAAATCAAACTCAAGAAGAAAAAGAAGAAGAAGAAAAAAAAAAAAAATCCGTCGGTGTCGGATTTGAACTCACCGACTTTCAATTTGAAGACGCTCTACGCTGCCGACTGCGCTGTCGCTTCTCAGACAACAAGTCTTGGTATTTTGTAGTACCATATGTACGTCTCCCGAAATCAACATTAAGAACGATCAAAGCATCTAGACGGCCCTTATATTAACAGATAATGATGAAAATGATAAATATAGAATAAAGAGAAGAAAAGCTTTACAATCAAGGATTTGGCAGTAAAAATTCCTACGAGTTCGTATCGTATTTTTCGCGTACGTTTATCGCCACACAGAGTACACGCACACCAAAATTACATTCCTCTTATGCAAATACATTTATCAGGAAAGCTAAAGGTGGCGAACGGTATATATATGCATGAGCAAATAGCCAATCACAGAAACGGGATAAATGGTCGAGTCCAAATTGAAAAAGTGTGTATAGCAGAAATTGGAAGTGTAGCAGGGTAGCAAGAGTAATTGGAAACACCTATAATAGGGTACTTTTTCGAGTACTTGGGAGGGATGGTCTGGTTGAGGTTCGATCACCTTTTTAATGAAATACTTTCTAGATGGAAGATAAAAATGCTTAAATTGGGAATTGTTGTATTATGAAGAAATATATTAGCTTTCGTTTATATGTAATTTTGGTTTTCATTTCTCGTCCAGTCTGGGACTTAATAACATACTACAAGTTTGGTAAAAAAAATAACAACTTAACTGAACTAACGAAAGAGAAAAAATCGATGAGAAAACGTTGAGAAGCGTGTCAAAAAGAAAAGTTATGAGAGAAGATACCAATTCCACGGAATTTGTATTGACTCACATGCAGTGTGCTGACACGAAGGCCATGACTGACACTTGTTTGATATGTTATTGTGGTCTATAAAGCATTAAGGTAAGGGAGATGTCCTCAGGGGGATCGAGTTGCCCTCACGGTTGGCTGCACAACGACACTGTCTAACTGTAGAACCGCTAGTTTGTGTCTTTGGCAGGGCCGCAGAGCGTTTTTTGAAAGTGGAGGGCTGAGCCGAAAGTGGGGGGTGGGGCTGAAGGCTTAAGGCTAAAAAATCACAAATGTATGGTCATTTTGCATTTTTGTACACGTTGGCTGAAAAAAGTGGGGGGGGGGGGGGGCTGCAGCCCCCCCACCCCCCCCCCCCGGCTCCGCGGCCCTTTGGTGAACTGCACAGCAATAGGAGAGGCTTCAATTAGAACCAATGGAGCCTCCATTGCATGTGGTCACGGTTGGCTGCACAACGACACTGTCTAACTTAGAACCGCTAGCTGGATGTCTTTTGTTGTAGCCAGTGTCAACCAGTTGGCTAGTCAACGATACCGTCTAACTGGAAACAGCTAGTTTTAGTATCCTTTTGTTGTGGCCAGACAATTAGTTAATTGGTTTGTTTGTCAAGGAGGGTCAACCAGATATTGCTAACTTGGAGACCTCTATCTTGGAGAACAGTGTTGTGTGACTGAATCTCCAAGGCCTGCTCCCTCACACGTCGCTGGTACCAGTGAGGGACCTGAGTGATTAGTTTGCTCTCATCCCATAGGACCCTATGCTCACAAGTGTGGGCATGGTGGATGATTGCCGACTTGTCCCGTTCGTCTCGCCGTCCATGGGTGGCAAAGGAACGGCCGGTCTCCCCAATATACACTTTACCACATTCGCATGGAATGCGGTAGACTCCAGGGAGGTCCTTGGAGAGTCGCTTGTCCTTGTGGGTAAAGAGGATAGATTGAAGTTTGGTAGAGGAGCTGTGACGAACCTCCCCGTCAGCTTCTTTCAAAATCCTCTGGATCTTGTGAGAGGCCGCCCCCAGGTATGGGAGGACAACTCTGGACTGGTGTTCAGGTGAGCCCCGCGGCGGCGGAAGCTCAGTCGAGATCTTGTGGGTGGGGTAGTTGTTGCATTTCAAGACATGTCTGATGTGCTCAAGTTCCCCCTGTAGATTTAATTGCTGTATATGGTGTTTTTTTTTGTTGCAAAAATACCATATGTATGGTTTGTTGGCACAAATACCATATGTATGGTATTGCTGTATGATTTTTCTTAAGGCACAAATACCATATGTATGGTATTGCTGTATGTTTTTTTGTTGGCACAAATACCATATGTATGGTAGTAGCAGCGGTACCATACAGCAGAACCGTACAGCAGTACCATACAGCAGCACCATGCAGCAGTACCATACAGCAGTAGGGGAGACCGGGGATGGACGTTACAAAATTCACATTTTGGGCCAGATAATTCTAATGAAAGTACTCACACACTCCATTTTGGGTCTGTAGTTAGCCTATTATGTTGGCTAAAACCTGAAGCACATAAAACTTGAAAACATGTAAACACTAATTTACTACAGCTTAATTAATGAAGACATTTTTTTTGTAACAACCTACCCCGTATACGGGGCAAGTTGTTACACCATACGGGGTGAATTGTTACTTTATGTAAACATACGGGTAATTTGTTACAAAGTGTAAATCTCTTATACCATACTTTTGTTTCAACTTTCCAGTTTCTTGGTATCGTTAACAGTAGATCAAGTAGAGCTCTAGAATAGACTAAAGTAATAATAGAAATATCAAAATATTAACACCTGAAAATTGAAACAAAATTACTTTACATGTGTAATGTAATTGGGGTAGGTTGTTACATCGACATGGGGTAGGTTGTTGTAACAATCTAACCCATGGGTGATTTTACACATAAAATCAAGTGTAGCAAAGCCATTAGGTAGAATTACAGGGCATGGCTCAGGGGTGTATTAGTGACATACATGTACTATACAGGGTGACCCAGAAAAAAGGAAACCCAAGTTTGATCATCAATAATTTAAAAAATATTACCATGGTGATTATAAAATTTATATCACTGGAAAGTGCAACTCATTACCATTTTAATGATACCCCGCTCAGCTCACCAATGTCACGCATCACTGAACCTCATTGTTTTGAAAACGTCTTGCAAAATTGTGAGTGGTGCAATGTTCCTAAAAAGGGAACCCAACTTTCATTATCAATCATTTTAAAAACATGACAGTAATGATTATGACGTTTATATCACTGGAAAGTGCCACTCATTATCATTGTATTGATATCTCTTTCAGCTCACCAATGTCACGCATCACTGAACCCAATTGTTCTGAAAATATCTTGCAAAATTGTGATTGATGCACTGTCATGCTTCTTACATTAAGCGGCTTTCGGAGCACTACGGTAGCATGACTACGGTAGCTCTCCAGGGCAAAAATCGAACTGCGCATGCGCAACTCCCCTTTTTGCTACCGTCTTCTTCCCAAACAGGACGGTAGTCGAGCGATTTAGCGTACGGTGTAGAATGACTACGGTGGGAATAGTCTTGGTATGTTTTATGTACATAAAATCAAAGAAATACATTCCAAAGATAAAGCGCAAATGGAAGGGAGAAATATATAAGAGAAATGAAAGTTATTGGACAAAACAAAGAAATACATAAGAATTTATAGGAGAGAAGAGAGAAGAAGGATAAAAACAAAGAAATACATAAGAAATGATTGAAGAGATGAGAAAAAAGGATAAAACGAATGAAATACATAAGAATTTATAGAAGAGAGAAAGAAGGATAAAACAAAGAATACATAAAGATTATAGAGAGAAGAGAGAAAAAGGACAAAACAATGAAAAACATAAAGAATTTATAGGAAAGAAGAGGAAAGAAGACAAACAAAAATACAAAGAATATATAGGAGAAGAGAAGAAGAAAAACAATGACAAATACATAAGAATTATAGGAGAGAAGAGGAAAAAGGATAAAACAAGAGAATACATAAGAATTTATAGGAAAGAAGAGAAAAGAAGGAATAAAACAAAACAAATACATAAGAATTTATAGGAGAGAAGAGGAAAGAAGGAAAAACAAAGAAATACAAAATTATAGGAGAATAGAGGAAAGAAAGGTAAAAACAAAGATACTAAGAAATGACAAGAAGAGAAAGAAAGATAAAAAAGAAAACATAAGAATTATAGGAGAGATGAGGAAGAAGATTAAACAAAGAAATCACAAGAAATGGAGACAAGAAATGAAAGAAGGATAAAACAAGAAAATGATAAGAGAATAGGAAGAAAGACAACACAGAGTAATACATTAAAAATGATAGAAAAGAAGATAACAGAAAGAGCAAACAAAGAAATACATAGGAATTTAAAGAAGAAGAAATAAAGAAGAGATACAGAAATGATATTCACCGTCTGCTTCGCAGACTGCGAAAGCGCTTACAAGTCACGACGGTAGTGCGAGTGCGAGCCAGTACGTCATTAAACCCACCGTCTTGTTACCTACAGTAGAGTGTTCCCGAAAGCTCATTATTATCCATGGGAACTGAATTCTCTGGGTTGTCTGGACCAGTAACATGTTAAATACCTGGATGGTAAATTAAAAGACTAAATAAGTAAAAATTTCCAACCCATTATATCAAACTCATTTATTTTAAGTCACTGGAATGCTTTACTTAGATTTGTTAGGAATCTTTGAAGCAACTCATCTCAAGGAGCATGAAAGAGAACCTATCACAATTTGCAGACAATTTCAAACAATGGGGTTCAGTGATGCATGATATTGGTGAGCTAAGAGAAGTATCATTAGAATTGTAATAAGTTGTACTTTCCAGTGAATTAAATTCTTAATCACCACTGAAATATTCTTGAAGTTATTGATGTTCAAAGTGGGTTTCTTCCAGGCACATTCACACAAACCATCTCAAGGTGCATGAAAGTGAACACGCACAATTTTACAAGACCTTTCAAAGCAATGGGGTTTAGTGATGCGTGACATTGATGAGGTGAGCGAGTATCATTAGAATGGCAATGAGTTGCACTTTACAGTATATAAATTCATAATCACCATTGGAATATTTTTACATTATTGTTGATCAAAGTTGTTTCCTTTTTTCGAAACACCCTGTATGCACCAATACCAGACTATCATCATGTGCCTTCAGTTGTAAACTATTACAAATTTTGATTTTTGTCAAAAATTCACTTGAACTGTAAAAAATGTTTTGTTGATTTACTTTTAATAAAACAACGGAGAACCTCACGACCGCAGTTCATCATAGCCATGTGTAGCTGTATATAGATGCCAGTTAACACGAACTCTTCTTTCCAACTTAGCACACTGAGAACTGTAACAACTGACCGTGTAACTTCCATCCCCGTCTCCCCTACCATACAGTAGACCATACAGCAGTACCACACATCAGTACCACTGCAGTACCATACAGTAGTACCATACAGCAGTACCATACAGAAGTACCATACAGTGGTACCAACAGCATAACCATACAGTAGTACAACAGTTACCATACACAGTACCATACAGCAGTACCATACAGTAGTTCCATACAGCAGAAGCATACAGCAGAACACACACAGCAGTAACATACATCAGTACCATGCAGTAGTACCATATAGCAGTACCATAACAGCAGTACCAAACAGCAAGTACCATAAAAGTAATACCATACAGCAGAACCAACAGCAGTACCATACACGCAGTACTATACAGTAGTACCAACAGCACCATACAGCACGTACCACACAGCAGTACCATACAGATACCATACAGCATACCCATACAGTAGTACCATGAAGCAGTACCATACAGCAAAAACGCACACAGCATATTCATACAGTAGTATTGAGCTTTATGTATTCATTGTTAAACTTTAGCAAAGTACAGGCTTAATTTCTCAATAAATGAAAATGACAGCCATGTCAGATATTATTTTCCTGCTCAATTTTTTTTTGTTTGATGTAGAAAGTTCCATGAACCGTTAAATCTGCTTACACCCAAACGTCACGTGGAGCGATGAAATGCACATGTATGTTTTGTTTTGTTTTGTTTTTGTTGTTGTGTTGTTTTTTTTTTACATAGGTTAAGTTTGAAGCATGTTTCTGCTAGGGATGGGAGCCTCTGGTTCCAATTGCCCCGTGTTACAATTTCCTGGTCTCCCCTACCGTTAGGGCGCGGCGATTTCATGTGATGACGGTCGGGGTGGGGCGGGGAGGGGAGAGAACGGAAACCCCGGAATGGGAAATATTATAGACTCGAACGGAATAAGCGTCCTCATAAATATTTGTATACCCAAAATTCGAAATAGAATGATCATTTCACTATTATTATACAAAAACTAATGACAATTTTAAGAATATAAACGTTGGAACAAATACAAACATATTCCACAAATACATTATATCGACCTGAAGACATAGTTAAATCGTTAAATCATTGTATTGTTATTTGTTTGTGAGCGCGAAGCTGTAAATTTTGCTTTATAATGACATTAATCATTTTTTCACTAGCTGATAATCACCACCCTTAAAGAAAATACAATTCCGAAGCGCGAGTGAAAATCTCATTAATCAACGTTTTACAAAATATATTATGTTTGTAATCCCTTTCTGAATATGGTCACTTTTTATAACGATACGGACCTGAAAACAAATATTTTAAAAAAGTTTAAAAGTTAACTTCCATCACATTTGGACAAGTGGGCAAATGCAAAATCTATCCAAAATACTTAGAAAATAAAGTTTAAAAGTCAAGGGGAAACGTCCCCCTGATTGCCGCCAATTTTGGAGGGGAATTAATTATACACTAGATACAAGTTGTAACAAATAAACGAATAAATGAATATAGGGACCTGAAGAAAGATTATTAGTTTAATTATTGTCTGGGGTTGTTTTTTTTTTTTTTTTTTGCAAGCGAAGCGCGAGCCGAAAATTTTGCTTTTTAATGACCTGAACTTGGTACATTTTACGCACACTCGTCGTCTATTATATGTACATATATTTTTGTTAAGCTCTGAAAATCAAGGGTGGACGATCCCTCCAGAAAGCAAAAATCGGGGGGGGGGGGGGGGGTGGAACTCGATCGTCCCCCGTCCACCTGGGATTGCCGCCAAAACCTACCGTTGTGTGGTATTGCCAAAGGAAATTTTTTTCTAAGGGATAGTTTCTTACAGGAATTGACTAAGTGGTTTTTGATCAAGTCGACTTGATTAGACGAAATGGGAATTAATTAGACCAAATGGTAATTTGACAAACTGATCGAAGACAAACATCCAACACGGATGAAACCAAACGGGCATCAGTCAAAGTGGATTTATGGTAGTTTACTGCTGAAGTTTGGTAGTCGTATGGTATTCGTGTGGTACTTCATGTGGTACTATGGTAATTAGCTCATTTGCATACAATGTTTTTGTATGCACAAATCAGTATTTTGTGAAGCTTACCTCATTAACTAGTAAATCACTGCATATTAATATTTTTCTTTTAGGGAAATATATTTCCTAAACACAAAGTAACATCAAGAGCGATAGTTTTGACATTTGCATTATTATCAAGAAATATAGAAAATAACTAACTGTGACCCAAAATAAACCCCTCCCAAAAAGTTTCGCAAGTGGACTTTGGGCCATGATAACTTTTCAGGTACGCTTTAGTTATTCCTGATATTCATACCATTGGACAGATAATTTATTCCCCTTTTTATTGATATCCTATTTGTAATGATTTTCTCATGCTTCAATGCACAGAATATCAGAATATGGAGAAATTTAAAAAGTCAAATGTTGCAAAATGCATTCATCAAAGTGAAGTTCCGCCACTCGACTTTAGGCCCTGATAGTTTTTTTGGGTATTTTCTAATTTTTATTGAATTTTATACCATTGTCAAGTAAATTTATTCCTCTTTTTAATAATACTCTAATTGTAACGAGAGTGTTGTTCTTGCATGCACAGAACACCTGAATGTTAGGATAAGTCAGAAGTTAAATGTTCCAAATTGAATGCCTATTGTCAGTATTACTGTCTGTTGCCAGCAATAACAAAGCATTTCGCTATTTTTCACTTTTTACTTTGCATTATATTCATGAGTTATGTGCATTGAAACATGATGTTACTATTGCAAATAGGGCATCAATAAAAAGAAGAATAAATGAACTTTTTAATGCTATGAAAATTGATAATGCTTGAAAACCCACATTAAAATGTATCAAGCTTCAAAGTAGTGTTACAGAAATTTAAACTGAAAATTATCTTTCGCTTTGCCATGTATTCAGGTGATGTTCAGGGTTCATGTGGACCCAAGCATGACATCACCATGACAAATAAGGTATCAATCAAAAGAGGAATAAATTAACTTGACAATGGTATAGAATTCAATAAAAATCAGAAAATATCCCCAAAGTTATCAGGACCTAAAGTCAAGTTGCGGAACTTCAATGTGATCAATAAAAGTGCATTTTACAACATTTAACTTTTTAATTTTCTCCATATTTTGATATTATGTGCATTGAAGCATGACAAAATCATTACAAATAGGATATCAATAAAAAGGGGAATAAATTATCTTTCCAATGGTATGAATATCAGGAATAACTAAAGCGTACCTAAAAAGTTATCATGGCCCAAAGTCCACTTGCGAAACTTTTTGGGAGGGGTTTATTTTTGCTAGATAGTGGTATATACAGCGCGTCCCAGAAAAAAGTATACCCAACTTTGAGAGCCTCATATTAAAATATTATAGCTTGTGTGACCTTGGAATATGTATCATGATAAAGAGCAACTCATATTCTTTTCAATGATACCAAACTTATACCTGTGTTGTGACGGATGACTAAGCAGTTGGGCTTTAAAAAACAAGCGTAAAAAGTGCCCTGTCCCAAGTTTGAGCAAAAGCAGTCCTTGCATTTCAATAGATCAAGTAATCCTTTGTGCCTAATGAATGGACTCAGGAAGGCTGACCTAAAAACAAACAATGAATGATCAGAAAGCCAGGGCTGCTTCTCAGACAACTTGGTACAGATCACTTTTGACCAATGTTTTTAAACACTCGAGTGTTCAGTCATCCATGAGAGTATCGGTATGATTTTGGTACCATTAGATAGAATATGAGTTACTCTTTGTCTTGGAATTAAAATTAATTACACATAAGTTATACAATTTTAATATGAGGCTCTCAAAGTTGGGTATACTTTTATTTGGGACGCACTGTATACCAGTGTATGGCATCCTCGGGTGTCTGCAGCAGTCTTGTGATAACGGCGTGTGGTATCCCTGTGTTAACGGCGAGTGGTGTTCCGGTCGTTACGGTATGTGGTAATCCTGGTATCTTTGTGTGGTATTGCTGTGGGCATACTTAGTAACTCCATGCTGTGGGGTACTATTTTTGCTGTATAGTACTGCTGTATGGTACTTCTGTATGGTATTTATGCCAGACTACTACAGGAAACCCTATGGTATTTTGGCTTTATGGTACTGTTGTATGGTATTTGTGCCAAAATACCATAGGGAATCCTGTGCTATTTGTGTTAAAGAACCATAGGAAATCCTGTGGTATTTGTGTCAAAATACCACAGGAAACCCTATGTATTTTGGCTGTATGGTACTGCTGTATGGTATTTTATGTGGTATTTGTGCCAAAAATACCATAGGAAAATCCTGTGGTATTTTGTATGGTACCGTTGTGTGGTACCACAGGATATTTTTGTAAGGGAGCTGTCCACCGGGGGAGTTGTCCGGTGGGAGTTATCCTCGGGGGAGTTGTCCTCCGGGGGAGATGTCCTAGAACCGAATTAGGGTAATGGTAAGTGTCTGACGGGTTAGGTTTCATGAGGGATGGGGTGGGGGGGGGGAATGTAAATATATATATATATATATATATATATATATGCAGCAATGGAAATACCCACATGACAAACAACCCGGGGTTGGGCACCCCCAGGGTGACCAAGCCCGGGTAGACAAGGAAACTTAGTCATTTTTCGCATGTATACAGTATCATTACACAGTAGCATGATTATTTACAAGAGGGCCTGCTAGTTTTCCATCGTAATCTCCATAAGCAAAGTTGGTAGTCATTGCCTAAAGCTTCATGATATCAATTTCGTCAACTACAAAAGCTGTACAAGCTGTCAAGCAAATGTAGTTTTAATGATATTCAGTTGCTTTGAATGTCGAATTCAATGTTTAATCAAAACTCCTTCGTTTGACTGCTCTTCACTTGTTGATCAATACAATAATGAAAATAACATAAGGGAGGAATTTTGGTTATTGGAACAGCCGAAAGGTTGGTATAGCCTTTATCAAAGGCGATAACTTTAAGTAATATACGTCTACCCTGGGTTGACAAAATGGCCCCATAGACAACTCTGGGTTGACAACAAACTAAAATCTAGAAGATGCTTGTGATGTTGAGAGTTGGCATTGTTGTCTACCCTGGGTTGACCAAATGGCATCATAGACAACCCTGGTTGACAACAAACTAGAATCTAACGTTAGATGTGATATTGACAGTTGGCATTGTTGTTTACCCTGGGTTGACCAAATGGCATCATAGACAACCCTGGGTTGACCAAATGGCATCATAGACAACCCTGGGTTGACTAAATGGCATTATAGACAACCGTGGG
Organism: Paracentrotus lividus; assembly: GCA_940671915.1. NCBI lineage: Eukaryota > Metazoa > Echinodermata > Echinoidea > Camarodonta > Echinidae > Paracentrotus > Paracentrotus lividus. The sequence goes on along the minus strand of CALNVZ010001721.1, from coordinate 29,441,379 downwards.
TTGACAACAAACGAAAGTCTAGAAGATGCTTGTGATATTGACAGTTGGCATTGGTGTCTACCCTGGGTTGACCAAATGGCATCATAGACCATTCTGGTTTGACAACAAACTAAAATCGTCATCCTTAGAGCAGTGTGCCATTTCTAGTTTCACGTAAGTTAAAGACTAACTTTCATATGTCCCTGTTCAAGCTGTAACGGTAGATTCAGTCGATGGCTTGTTAAAAAAAAATAAAAAAATCCAGTTCTGGAAAACTCAAGTTAGATGCAGCTACACAGCGCAGTACACCACGGCCACATTCTGCACAACACACTCAGTCAGCGAGCTCGCAAGCTCAGCTAGCTAGCTAGAACTACAGTACCGTACCACTAGCAAAGAACCTGCGTAGCACTATCGCTGCTCACGCGAGCATGCAACCCATCTAGCTCCTTGCTGGAATTAGTCTACAATGTACGTATAAATAAGCGCGCAATTTCCAATCGCCACCTATAGTGCCTTTGAATAAGGCCAAAAAAAAAAATTGTTTGGTTGTCCAATGAATGCCTTTTTTCAAAAATCGGGTCGGTCGGTCGGGTTTTTTTTTTTTTTTTTTTTTTTTTCCTCCCATTGAAAAACAAAGAAAAACAAAGAAACGAATGACTTCCATTTTTTAGATCACTTTTACGTTTTATTGAGTTATGTGAAATGGGACTGCATGGAAAAATAACACATGTTATAATACTGTTTTATGAAAAATATATACAAATAAATATGAGCTGTGTATTTTCGGCGTTTGGGTGAAAAAAAAAAAAAAAAAAAAAAAGAGGTTGGTCGGGTCGGGCCGTTTTCAGAGGGTCGGTCGGTTGAGGACAACCAAACAATTTTTTTTTTTGGCCTAAGGCTATATCGTTTACGAACACCTTTTTCGGCTGTTCTAATAACCGAAATTGCCCCCTAATGCTATTTTCGAATTATATCGACCATGAACATGATGAAGCGAAGAGCAATCGAACATTGAATTAAACATTCAAAGCAACTGAAAAATTCATTTCAACTAAAGTTCTTGTCATCTTGTACAGCCACATCAAATAATAGATCTACCGGCAGTTGATGAAATTGATATCATGAAGGTGATGACTACCAAATGCTTTTGGAGATTACGATGGAAAACTAGAATGCGCTATTGTAATGCTACTGCATGTGTAATGCTACCTGTATATACATGAGAAAAATGACTATATAAGTTCCCTAGTCTACCCAGGGTTGGTCACCCCGGGGGTGCCCAACCCCAGGTTGTCTGTCATGTGGGTATTTCCAGTGCGTCCCAAAAAGAACTATACACTTTTGACAAGGCTACCAAATTAAAAATATATGATTCTTGGGGAAAAGGTTTAGATGTATATAAAGCTCATATCCTCAATTATCATTATGACACACACAAAAAAAAGATATCCGAAAATAACGCATTCTTCAGTGAGCAATTCCCACTTTTATGAATAAGGACACAAAAAATAGCCTGCGCAGGAATTCGCTATTCATTTATCACCTGGGTATGGCATGCCAAGAAGGATTCAAGTAATAATGGAATAAATCGGTTAACAAAGACACAAATAAACTGAAGTCAGAGCAAAAATCAAGGATATATGAAAACAAAACGGTGAAAAACTACATTTTGCATAATATTGATTGTTTATTTCTGACTTTTGATATATCTTTCACTCTGTTAGCTGATTCATTCCATTATTTCCTTGAATCCTTCTTGGCATGCCATACCCAGGTGATCAATGAATAGAACAAAATATTGATAAATGTTTAAAAATAGACCTTAATTTGCATAAATTGCCTCAAAAATACAAACAAATAGTACAGGGCTTTATTTTACATGTTCCTCAACATCCATGCAAAATTTTACATTGATCGGACCATTACTGGCCGAAATATCTTATTTTTTCTGTAATTGAATAAATTAGTGCAAAATCATTTTTTTGCCATTTTTGCATGTAAAGTTTGCCTAATTTCAGAATTCCAAGGAGACTTTGTTCAATAATATTATTGTGAAGTATATTGGTTGCACAATATATTTTTAGTACTTTAACATCATTTGGACTGAAATACTGGACATAAAATGCCTTAAAATGATCAAAGACATAGCTGGCATCAGGTGTACCAAAACTTTTGGAGGGCAGTGTATATATACATGTATATAAACATCATGATAGAGTTTCACGTATTGGCGGTGAGTCATTACAAAAAAAAAAAACAACAAAAAAAAAACAACAAAACAACAACAACAACAACAACAACAAAAACCCCCCCAAAAATGTAGTCCAGTAATGCATCTACGCCAATTTATTAAATTTTTCAGTCTCAAATTTTCGACGGACTAGTACCTCCGTCTTCTGAAGACGGAGGTACTGGTACGTCGAAAATTTGAGACTGAAAAATTTAATAAATTGGCGTAAATGCATTTAATACGGGACTACTTTTTTTTTTTTACATGTGCATATATATATATATCGTAATCGAAACAGCTTTTTAAAGGGTTCAACCTTCTCTTACATCATGTACATACTCTTAAATACTACATTACAAACGAAAGACGTTCAACGTTATTTAAACCATACACAAAAAAGAAAATAATGCAGCTTTTTTATAATCACAATTCCATTAAGTAAATACCACGTTATTTTTTACTTTTATTTTTTATTTTTTATTTATTTTATTGTTATTATTATTATTATTTTGTTTACAGCGTCTCAAATTACTTTATTTACGGTTTATTTTGGTTTTCTTTCGATATCTACACGTGATTCACTGTCTATCTCATCACAACCAGTTAAATAACAGGTATCAGATATTGGCCAATTTTCACAAAGGTGTATTAGATTAAACCATACCTTAAATTTATAGGGGGCATTTCATCAAAGAACTTGTCGGACATTTTATCCCACAAAATGTCTCTTAGCCAATCAAGTGCAAGAGTTTCAGTAGCTTAAAACAGTTTGTCGGATAAAACGTCCGACAAGTCCTTTCATGAAATGTCCCCCTGTTGTTCAACTATGGGTAGCAAAATGCGACAAAATTTTTCTATATTATTATCATGATTATGATTACTGGATTCTGGAAATGTGCTTTTGTTTTTATTATTCCCAGGCGGTCTTTAAAAGTTTCACTTACAGAACCAAAAATTTAGATGAATCAAACATGTACTGTTTGGGATTGTGTCACATTTTGCTACCTAAAGTGAAACCACAGATTTAAGGTAGGTCCTACGGCTTAACTTGGGACAGTTTTGAGAACACAGGCCATTGCCCTTGATAATAGTTATTAATGATAATAATAATAATAATAATAATAATTAGTTTTTTTACATAGCGCATTTCATCGGTGTTCGCAATACCAGTGCGTTTTACCCATTTACAGAAATAATTCATGTTTATATCACAACTAAGATAAATGTCCAGAAAACAAAATATATTGATAGCAAATTCTATATAATTTAAAGTGAACAAACAGATATTAACACATTATATTATATAAATAGTGCATGCTCTACCATGCAACATACTAGATTATGTGCACGACAAATACTAAATCATCCCGAGGGCACATTTATTTCATCGAGGCCGTAGGCCGAGTTGAAACAGATGTGCCTCGAGGGTATTTGAGATTTTGAGTTCACATAGTTAGTAATGTTGCATTATAGAGCATGCACTATTTATTATATAGTAAATAGACCCCTAGATATTTGACCTTGCCTACTCTGGTTTTATCTTTGCCAATGTTTGCCCAACTTTGGTGCTAATTAAGCTATTGTGACGTATATTGTTGCTCCGCGTATCTATTGTTGTGCGCACCATTTTACTGTTATTACGCGCTAGCGCAACAAAGCAATCGATTTCGCATTCATTTTAACACAGGATAAAACCGTTCAATATAACAAAAACCGTTCACTATTATACAAATAGTGCATGCTAGCGAGTGCATATACCATAATATGAGTGTCCATAAATTTAATTTATGGACACGAATGATATTGTATATTGAACGACAATAAGCATGTGCTATATGTTATTTGATGGGAACAGAAATTGTATCAAAGTATATCTGTGACTTACCTTCTTCTATTTATATGATGAATCCTCTCTCCAAGAAACTTGAAAATCCCTTAACACGTAAAAACAGGAGAGTTTTAAACCTTGAAAGTTAAATGTTAACGCGTGAACTAGTCTATGATGAATCCTCTCTTCAGCTCTTGAAGTATTTAGTTCTATTTAGTAGCTCTATTTAGTATTTGGAGTTCACATAGTCAGTAATGTTGCATTAATAGATGCATGCAAGTATTTTATATGTAAATAGACCCTAGATATTTGACCTTGCCTAATCTGGTTTTATCTTTGCCAATAATTATGTTTGCCAAACTTTTGGTGCTAATTAAGCTATTGTGACGTATATTGTTGCTCCGCGTATCTATTGTTGTGCGCACCATTTTTTTTACTTGCGCAACAAGGCAGTGCAGAAATTGCCGGTATAGTGCACGCGGTGCACTATACCGAATTACGGCATTGCACAAATAGGGCAATTGACCAATCAGAAGCCTTCTCTCATACCACCCATTTTATATAACAAAACGTGAATGACACGTGACATCATTTCAACCACACAACTCGTAAAATACTACACTATTTACTATACCAGAATGTTGAACGACACGTGACACCCTTTCAACCAATCACAGCTCGTAAAATACTACCACTATTTACTATAAGTAAATAACATCCTATTTGAACCTCTTTGAAAAACTCTTCCACTGCATAAAAAATACACAGTCAAAATAAAATGTTGAAGAGAAATGTCTTTAGTTCCCTTTCAGGAAGAGAATTGCAAAAGGTTGGCGGGGCACATTTAAAGGACCTATCACCGAAAGACCTTACCCATGTTACCGAATCATAGTTCACCTCACCCAGTTTAATATAACTATGACTATACTCGAAGTAGTAATTCTGGCTTCTGATCACTATAAAGTAAAATATTAATATCCTATCAATATTTATAATTTTTTCCACAACGAAAAGAAGCTGATCCTATTCACTATTGAATAATTCATCACTTTATTTACTAAATCACTCTTCAATAACTTTCTTTGAAAAAAAAAAGAAAGAAGATCTATATCAATAAAATTTCATAATACATGAAGAGTCTTGCGTTTTCACATCTTCAATGGCATATTATTCTATCAAATGATGATATTTAAATCATCTACTGATCTAGACAGCCCTACAACAATACTAACTCTTCAAACAACCGTATGTCAAAATAGTATCCTATACAGGGCCGGCGGAGACGGGGGGCCTGGGGGGGGGGGGGGGCCGGGCCCCCCCCCCACTTTTTTGCCAGAAATTTTAATATTTTCTAAGGGAAAAAAGGGAAAAGAAAGAAAAAGAAGAACGGGAAGGAGAGGCAAAATGTGTTTAAAATACATTAACTTCGGGTTCATTAGAAGCCAATTTTTTTTCCTGCTCGCGCATCGCGCTCGCAAGGTTCTCTCAATAAGGCACATTGACTGATCCCTTATGTCCTATATTAGTAAAGTTATGTAAATTTTTCTACTCGCACTTGGCCCTCGCAATTTAATTTTGTTAAAATTGAGGTGATCTTGACCCATAGAAGAACTCAAACAAAAAGAAATAAGATGGAAATTGTACGTAAAATATACGGTGTCATAAGCCAAAATTTTCAGCTCGCGCTTCGCGCTCGCAAATTCCTCTCAGAAAGACTGATTCCTGACGTCGCAAAGTGAAGTCATGGATGTCAATCAAATTTCAAAATCTAGAATACACTATCTTCAGTTAATTATAAGTCAAATTTTTTCGGCTCGCGCTTCGCGCTCGCAAACTTTTCTTTAAAAAGCTCATTGACTGATCCCTGGCGTCCCAAATAAGTAATGTAATGTAAAATTTTCTGCTCGCTTTTCGCGCTCGCAATTATTTTTGTTAAAATGAAGGTGATCGTTACCTAGCTAAGTAACAGAATTCAAACAAAAATACATAAGAGTAGAGGGGGAAATGTGCGTAAAATATACGGCCTTATTTGTGTCATTATAAGCCAAAGTTTTCAGCTCGCTTCGCGCTCGCAAATTCCTCTCAGAAAGACTAATTAGTGTATTCTAGATTTTTAAAATTTTGAAAAAACAACTTTGCGACGTCAGGAATGAATTATTTTTCTGCTCGCGTTCGCAATTTATTTTCATTAAAATGAAGGTGATCGTTATCTAGTAAAAGAATTCAAACAAAATACATAAGAGTAGAGGGGGAAATGGCGTTAAAATATACGCCTTTGCATCTTGTAAGCCACAAATTTTCACCTCGCGCTTCGCGCGTTATCTAGTAAAAGAATTCAACAAAATACATAAGAGTAGAGGGGAAATGTGCGTAAAATATACGGCCTTTGCATCATTGTAAGCCAAAATTTTCACTCGCGCTTCGCGCTCGCAAATGTGTCTCAGATGGATGACAATTATCAAAATGTGCTACAGAATTTTCACTACCTTCAGGTAATTATAAGCCAAAATTTTCGGCTCGCGCTACGCGCTCGCAAATGTGTCTCAGATGGGATGACAATTATCACAATGTGTATAGAATACACTACCTTCAGATAATTATAAGCCAAAATTTTCAGCTCGCGCTACGCGCTCGCAAATGTGTCTCAAATGGGGTGACAAATATCAAAATGTGTATAGAATACACTACCTTCAGATAATTATAAGCCAAAATTTTCGGCTCGCGCTACTCGCTCGCAAATGTGTCTCTGATGGGATGACAATTATCAAAATGTGTATCGAATACACTACCTTTACATAATAATATTATAAGCCAAAATTTTCGGCTCGCGCTACGCGCTCGCAAATGTGTCTCAGATTGGATGACAGTTACCAAAATGTGTACAGAATACACTACCTTCATGTAATTATAAGCCAAAAATTTGGGCTCGCGCTACGTACGGGCTCGGAAATTTCTCTAAAAAATTCATTTATATGCCCTTGACTTCGCGCTTGAATATGATCTGCTCATTCACAAAGCAAAGGTGACTTTTTCACAGTTTCGACCCCCCCCCCCCCGTAAAATCTAATTTGGGCCTAATATGTTCGCATGAATTTTTCTAAAACTTGTGCCCCCTCACTTTTGAAAACGCTCCGCCGGCCCTGCTATATTACTTGTCAAAACCGTGTGCACGTCCTCGGTAAAAATTGGGTATAAGGTCGATATTACGTTGGCCTTTATACATGATTAAGAACGAACTTCCTGCTAATGAAATGAAGATTCTAGGGGAGCGAGAAGAAAATACAGTGTGTCCCAGAAAGTACTATACACTTTTGAAATGGGGGAAAGATTCATATGAAGAGAAAGCTCATATGCTCAACTATCATTTGACACCAACAAGTCAGAAAATGATGCATGCTTCAATGATCCTGCCTACTTTTGTGAAGGACACAAAAACGAGGCTGCGCAGGAATTCGCTGTGTATTTACCACCTGCCTATTGGCGGCCATGAGGGATCCAAAGCAATAATGGGGTGAATCAGCTAACAAAGACAAAATAAACCAAGACAACAACAAAAAACATTAATAATATGAAAACAGAAAGGTTGTCCATTACATTTTGGCATAATATTGATGTTTATTTCTGACTTTTGGTTTATTTTGCCTTATTTGGTATTCAAAAGTGTATTGTTCTTTCTGGGACACACTATATAGGGCGAACTCCCCCCGCTATTCCCTGTCTGATTTGTCAAAAGATATGAATTCCAACCCTACCAAAGTTAATTTTACTAATAATATTTCTTTTTCTTTTTAAGAACTGAAGAACGGGCAAGGATATCATCGAGCTACTTCAGTGTGACTATTGCCGTAGTCAAACGGGGTTCGAATCACACAAGAGCAGTATCGTCCTTGATTTGGGGTGGGGGTATATTTGCTCCAGGAACCGAATATCATTATCTCTTTAATTACAGCTGCAGAAAGTTGGGAATTTCCAGAATCCTTCAGATCCCTTCCAGGTGAAGATCCCAACAAACTTGATGGATAGAGGATCGTGATCAATGAACTCCATCACAGGTGTGTGATTATTAGCTACCTTGATACGACCGCCCGCAAAGGAGATCGTGTAAGGGTCGTAAGTTGGAATACCAGACAGAATCAGATCAGTTGTTGCCGTCCAACAAGTGAGCTGGTAATCAAGCGGTATGAAATCCTCCAATGATCGTTTTCGAAAACAACTGGTCGTGTTTTTGTTCTTGCCAATAACTGCACGATAAGAAACATAAACAACACCACTTAAACAACAACAACAACAACAACAAACAAACAAAAAAATACGTATAGGCCTACTCCAGAAGTTAACCAATAGTTCGCCTCCGATGTTATTACAGTCTTTGATTTTTTTTTAAGGGGAAAAATGCTCCTAGACCCGAGTTTATCATCTCTTTAATTACCGCTGCAGAAAGTTGGGAATTTCCAGAATCCTTCAGATCCCTTCCAGGTGAAGATCCCAACAAACTTGATAATGGAGGATTGCCATCGATGAAATCTATTACAGGCGTCTCATTACGAGCTATACCGTGTGCAATAAGTATTTTCACACCCTATGTCGTTCTTGCATTGACTATGTAATTAAGGGAGTAATGATTTCGGCTTTCAAACAAATATGCCAGCTTAGCTGTAAAAATTACCTTTTTATGCTGCATGGACAATATGGACAACACTGTCGCAATGCCCCGGGAGATGGGATGAAGAATGAGCATCGATCAGTTAGGCAGTCTTTACTGGGTCAAACTTAGAAAAAAATGGCCAGATCGTAGGTCCAGCGTCATTGAAAACTATTTCCGTTAAATTGCTATGTCAGATAATATCAATGTTAACTGATATATTATAAGTCAAAATATTGTGTTAATACTAATAATACCAATAAAATTCAGTCAAATGATGATTCATACACTGAAAACCTAACCTCGTCCGTTAATGGACCGACTAGCTTTAAAGCTAGTCGGTCAAGACGGACTAGTTTTAAAGCTAGTCTGTCATGTTCGTCCGTCGAGAAGGACTAGCATACAACTGAATCTACATCTCTCAACTTGACGGAAAGCTCGTCCGTCAAGCTTGATGCTAGTCCGACGACGTGACCGACTAGGCCAATAAAAGTAGCTGGGTGGACCTAGTTTACCCATGAAAATGACTGACTAGCTTTTGATACAAATGTACCTTCTCTATTTATTCTGTTTCCGAGCTTAATCAAGTTGATGCATTCTGAAACAAAGGTTGTTTTGGCTTGACAATCTTAAAGCTTACGAGACATAACATTTATCATGACAAGTATGTAATTCACTAGTACCGGTAGATTCCAAATATTGTTCTCCATTCTTCAATTACAGACTAATTGAATACCTAGTTACTATAGAACTCAAGAACCCGGTATTTTCTTACAGATTGCTGGTGAATGCCCGGCTTAGCAACAACAGTGAATAGAAGTTGGATACAATCAACATTCTCAAACAAAGGTTGTTTTGGCCTGATAATCTGAGAGCAATACGATAGCCGAAATAACATCAATCGTGACAAGTATGCCATTCACGAGTAGGTTAGAAATATTGTTCCATTCTTTAATTACAGGCTAATTGAATACTTCGTTACTATAAAACCCATGAACCATTTATTCTTATAGATTGCTGGTGAATGCCCGGCTTAGCAACAGCAGTGAATAGAAGGTGGTACAATTGATTGAATAACATGCACATTGCGAAAAAGGACATCACTATTAGTTGCATTATCTGTATTCCATTTTCTTGCTCAAATTCTTGTGACGAAGTGCATGTTTTTCATCGTATCTTTATAATTTCTTTTAATATTTCAGATTTGACGTCTCTGACAAGCTGGTGAAGCCATATTGACCTCGTCTGTCATGCTAGTCTGTCAAGACAGCAGCAAGAACATCGCGGCAGAAAAGCGCAACGGACTAGCTTTTAATACCATGACGCACTAGCTGTAAAGCTAGTCCTGGTCAAAAGCTCGTCAGTCTGGGCATCACTACGACTAGCTTTTATGCTAGTCCGTCAAACTAGTCGGTCACGACGGACGAGCTTTAAAATTAGTCTGTCGTGACCGACTAGCTTTAAAGCTAGTCCGTCTTGACGGACTAACTTGACGGACTAGCTTACAAGCTAGTCCGTAGAGACGGACGAGTTTTAATGCTAGTCAGTAGGCCTAATAACCGGGTTGTGTTGAAGGAAAGCTAATCCGTCGTGACCGACTAGTTTTAAAGCTAGTCAGTCTGGGCATCACTACGACTAGCTTTAAAGCTAGTCTATCTACCCGTTTAGGTTTTCAGTGTACTGCATTTTTGTATATTCTATGTAAGGGGGCGACAATATTTATTGCACACGGGATACCTTGATACGACCCCCCGCAAAGAATAATGTGATACTATAGTGTTTATCCAAGTCATATCGCCTGTCCTGTAGGTTAATTTTTGTAAGATGTTCATGATATTGATTACTTAAATATTTCAATGATCAATATGTCTTCACAGCCTCAGAAGTTCCACATATCGAAAAAATACTAACGACGTTGAAATATTTACAAAAGTAGAATTAAGTTTTCGTCGTCTCACCTATTACATAAGCTAAGGCACTCGCATTGTAGGATTGCAGTAACACAATGGTGGCGTCGTTATTGGCGCTGACTTCGAAGTTAAATGACGTTATACCATCAGTTATATTCAGATCGTGGAACATGATTTCTCTCTGTTGACCTCCATCTGGAGTGTGGATGATAGGGCAACCTGTTAAAGAAAAGGGGAACACGATCGTCAGAGAGATAGGGAGCGATAGATTGAGAGAAGAAAAGAGAGAGAGCTAGAATTTTTTTTTTTTTTGTGCTATGGTCAGAACACGTCGTAAGTACAACGTGCAACTTTCTGCGACATACAAAGTTGGACGTTAAACTGCATGTCGACGTGTTGTTTTTTTCTCTTTATTTCTTTGCTCTCAAGTGCCCCCTTTTAAAAAAAGAAAAAGTGCCCTCTTTGCATTGTGACCCCCACTTTCAAATTGGTTCCGCCGTGTCTGACTACCACTATTCTACTACTACTAGTACTGGGCAAGTCCACGCTATTTGTTCCCGAGATGGTGATTTTTCGACTTTTTGACCATTTTCGTGTCAAGTGTGTCAGTCGGTTTGTAAAGGTATACATAATGTGTCATATATCACCCAAAAGGGTATGAAATAAACTAAATGCAAATGAGGTCAAAAAGTTATTTCAAGGTCATATGACGTCACAAGGTTCCTTAATATTCATGAAAAAAATATATAAAATGCATTAAAAGTGCTGTTTTCAACCATTTAAAAAAGAGGTTTGTCATAGGGGTACAACCAAAAAGTAGGTATTTCCTGTTTTTATATTTTCGTGGCTAACTCTGGTGAAAATATCACGAACCTAGCACATAGCTTTCTATATTTTTAGACTTAAAATATTCAGGTCTCAGAAATAGTCTCACAAAAGTTACTGGAGCTGATGTAAAATCATACATTTTTATTACCCACCCTCCCACCTTTAGAAATGAAACAAAATAAGTTTTTCTTACATTTGTGTTTTGTATTATGTTTCCTTTGTGTTATCAGAGAGATTTTTTAACAAAAGATGTTGCTACGCCTTGGCTACACCAATTGTTTAATAAAAAGTATTACAGGGAATAATTGTCCCGTTTGTTACTGTCCCGTTTGTTACCTGACATAGTTTTTAAAACTTGAACTTTGCCAGAAAACTCGAAGTTGTATTAACGTTAAAATATGTCCTTACAATGTTTATTACATGTTTAAGAAGATATGACTCTGCAAATTTAGATCTACTTTTTAAATTCAGAGTTATATGTGAACAAAGTCAAAATTTGAAAACACCATTTTTTTGCGGTCCCGTTTGTTACCGAAGAATAAATGATCATAAATTAATTATGAATTGATTAATTACAACTGTTTTTTTATGTTTTTGTTGAACATTCTTAGTACCTTCAGGAATATACCAAAGTATTGAGATTTCATTTAAGATTTTTCAAACAAGCCCTATTTTTGGCTCTGAATGTCCCGTTTGTTACCGCGCAAAATAGCTTGGACTTGCCCTACTACCTTTTTTGGTACTAATTGGCAATTCGCTTTAATCCTGAAACTCATAAACACTAATAAAGAGGTTATTATTTTTCATTATAATTAATGAGTACTACAAATATTGACTGCTCAAGAGGCCGACTGAGGAAACTATCCATTCTATCGTCCTTTTATCACCCCGAGACCTTGGCTGAGGGGTGGTAGAAGGACTAGTAGTAATTTCTAATTATCACACTCGATCTAGGTGAAGTAAATGGGTATATATTTGACAAAGTGAAGATCGATGTTCTTTGAAAGATAGGCTTATACAGTGCGTCCCAAAAAGAACTGTACATTTTTTAAATGGCTACCAATTATATAATATATAAATAATGTACAATCTATCGCGCAATATACTGGATTATAAGTACGACAAATACTAAATTACCCCGAGAGCAGATTTGTTTCTCCGAGGCCGCAGGCCGAGGTGAAATAGATCTGCACGAGGGATAATTTAGTATTTGGAGTTCATATAGTCCAGTAATGTTGCAAGATGGAGCGTTCACTATTTATTATAGTAAATAGACCACGAGATCTTTGACTGAACCTAATCTGGTTTTATCTTTGCCAAAATGTTGGTGTTAAATTAGCTATTATGACGTAGATTGTTGCTGCGCGTATCCATTGTTATAAGCTGCTGTGCGCACCATTTTACTGTTATTACGCGCTTGCAATGAGGCAAACGCACCTGGCAATCGACAGAATCGATACACTCCTCATCATTTAACACGGGCTTTTCCGTCCAAAAACCGAAAGTTATATTGTACATATGTACAATATAACAAATTGAAGGTAAGGTCACGTGGTACTGATCTATCCAATCCCAACGCGTATTTTTCTACCACTATTTACTATATATATATATATGGTTCTTGGGGGGAAGGTTTAAATATAGAAAAAGTTCATATTCTCAACTATCATTATTGCACAACAAATTCCGAAAATAACGCATGCTTCAGTACAGAGCAATGTCCACTTTGGTAAAGGACACAAAAATTAGCCTGCGCAAGAATTCGCTATTCATTTATCACATGGTTATGGACCGCCATTAGGGATCAAAATCAATAATGGAATAAATTGGCTAACAAAGACAAAAATAAACTGAAGTCAAAGCAAAAATTCAATGATATGAAAACAAACGGTGAAACATTACATTTTTGCATAATATAGATTTTTTATTTCTGACTTTTGGTTTATCTTCGACTCTGTTACATTGTTAGAACGCGGTTTAAAAATTTCGCTGTTAAAAAAATGTTGGTTCAAAAGTTAAACATTGTTGTTTAAAACTGGAAAAGCGAGGTTTTATAGCCTTCAACAAGACCTGTTTACAGACATATTACACTTTATTAAACAGGTTTTGTTTAAATAGGCCGAGGCAAATGTCACGTGATAGTCATGAGCTAATGGCATCACTCGTTACATGCAAGGTAAATCAGCGCAACATTTCAATCATGGCGAAGGACTTATGCCTCACATATTTAATAAGTGTATGTACAGATGTGTTGGCTCAGTGGATAGAGCGTCTGCCTTATAATCGAAAGGTCGTAAGTTCGATACCCGCCTGCGTTAACCAAAAGTTGGAGCGTTTTTATTTTTGGAGAGAAGCGTTTAACAATACTGTTGATATTTTAAACAACCATAAAACAACAGGTTGTTTTAACTTTTAAACAACAAGAGTGTTAAAGTTTTAAACAACTACAGGTTGTTTAATTTTTAAACAACGCTGTGCGATTCACCGATTAACACCCAGTTGTTTAGGATTTTAAACAACTTGTTTATTTTTTTCTAATAGTGTAGCTGATTTATTCCATCATTAATTTTGACTCCTTTATGGACGTCCATACCCAGGTGATAAATGAATAGCGAATTCTGGCGCAAGCTAATTTTTGTGTCCTGATTATTTTCACTTTCATTGGCTGAAATTAATTCAGTTTAGCATTATTATACTCCAAAATAGTTCTGCAATGATTTTGGCGAAAAAACAAAGAAAAAGAAATGTCTAGAAAACAAAGAAATACATAAGAAATTAATAAAACAATGAAATACATAAGAAATCTATTTCAATACCAAAATCTTTCCTAGTACAATTGTTAGGAATCCCATAAGGAATATGTACACACATAATTAGCATTCCAGAAGCTTTTTTTAGTCAATTGGCGCAAAAAGTACCTATGATTTCACGCATAAATTAGCATAATTAATTCATGTAAAATAAATAAATATTATTTCGGAAAAACTTACGTTTAGTTTACATCGCACACTACCATCGTGCAAATTTTCGGCGAGCTCGCGCGATCAGCGCCGAGATCTTGGGGGAGCGCCATCATGGACCCACCCCCTCCCCCCAGTCTCGACAGCTACAAAAATAACCCAGTCTGATTAGGGTTAAGTTATAAAAAAAAAGTTTTTACCACAGCTGATACAGTAATAATTGCTCAAAATGTACAAAGTCATTAACTGTATATGTATAATATTTTCATTTTCTTGTACAGTTTGCTATATGTTACACACGTGACCCACTAAAATGTCACACACGTCACCCGACATCACGATATAAAAATAATAGATTGAAAAAGAAATTTCTGAGATTTGTCCTATCAGGTGGTATTTCTTGCTTAACAGATCCATAATTTGAATATCTCATAGCAATAAGAACATTTTATCATTTTAAAACTTACAGGAATTTCAAAAAGAAATTTAACTTACAAAATCATGCCGTTTTGTGAAGTCACACATGCGACCCACTTCTTTTGACCTCTGACCTTGAACGTGCATATTGTAAACATCAAAAAATATTTCCAAATGATAGCCAACAAAATATGTTAGTCTATAACATTAAATCAGTATATCTTTAAAACTTTTAGAGTTATAGCCAATTAAAGTCAAGATTTTTCATAATTTTGGTCACACGTACACGTGACAAAGAATGGTCCACATGTATTTCTTTCTTACCACACAATGCTCCGTAGAACTGTGAAGAACAGGTGCATTCGAAACCCTCCAGTGTTTCCATACATGTAGCTCCGTTAAGACAGGGGGATGAAAGGCAGTCTGTGCATGAACAATCAATAGCAAAGAATGTAGCATTATGGTAATACCTCATTTCGCGGAAACTACTTTGAGACGGAACAGAAAATATTATGGTCTCAGCAACGTACAAAAAGTATTGGAGACGTCTCCGATACTTTTTTTCTCCGCGACAGTTTTTAAAACTGTCTCAAAGCCGTTTCAAAACCATCTCAAAGTAGTTTCAGCGATTCCCGCGACTCATGAAACGTCGCGTCGCGGGGATTGAGGAGACGTACCGGAGACAAGTTTCAAGACCGTCTCTGTGCGTCGTTTTAGGGGGTTAAATGGTTCTAGGACAATTACCCCTAGGACAATCCCCCCCCGGACAATTACCCCCGGAAAATTACCCCCCGAGGACAATTACCCCCCGGACAATTACCCCCGGGACAATTCCCCCCGGACAATTACCCCGGACAATTACCCCCGAGGACAATTACCCCCGGACAATTACCCCCCGGAACATTACCCCAGACAATTACTCCCGGACAATTACCCCGGAGACTTACACCCGGTCAACTACCCCCGAGGACAATTACCCCCTCACAGGCATTGATGTTGGAATCAATTAAGCGGCGCCCATTGTGGGTCTCGCCCGGTTTCGCAGGTTTTCGAATTATTTTCTACTTGATCTTATCATAATTCCTTTCTCTTTCTCTCTCTCAATTTCTTCTTTTTTCCTTGCTTTTTCCTCCCTCTTTCACCTTCTCCGTCATGAAAATAAATAGGGGGGGGGGGGCTTGCGCCCCAAGCCACCCGTTTGGATACGCATATATGCATCAGAAAATATGTAAACTGGCCCTCATATTACCTTTTATTTTCATAGAACTACAAATTGGACATTCATGAAAGGACACAAATACACATAATAATCACACATGTTGAATATCTCTGATTCATCTCTGATTCCAACTGATATGATTTTTATTTATTTTTTGTTTAATTTCACGAAAAATGGATAAAACCTTGGTCTGAACCCATGGTTTCTAAGGGCGGCAATAAAGGTCATATTTAATAACTACATAAATTAATAAATAAAGTGAAAATGTAAACTAAAGCCTAATATCTATTTATGCAAAAATAAGGTTAATCGTAAAATTAAATAGCATACATAAGTTATTCATTATGGCCCTGATGACCGCCAAAAGAAACCATGGTTTCAGTCCACGGATTTTGCAGAATCCACCGTCGGGAATATGAGGGCCAGTTTATTTTCTGATGCATATAATGTGTATCCAAACAGGGGGCTTGGGGAGCAAGCCCCCCCCCCTCCCAATTTTTTCATGGCCCTAAAAAAACAAAAAAGGGAAGGAGGGGGTGGAGGTGTTGTGGTCGAATGGATAAGTCGGAAGACTGACGATCACAAGGTGCGCGGTTCGAATCCCGTCCATTCCACTAATGTCCTTTGGCAAGATATTAAACTACAATTTGCCAGACTTGACCCAAGTAAGGTAAATGGGTACTGGTAGGAAGAAATTCTTCGAATGCGCTAAAGCGCCCTTAATTAGGGCAGCTATGGCTATACCCGCGTAATTATATTAGCTGCGCCACTAAAAAGTGCTTCCACTAAAAAGGAAAGGAAGAATAAAGGGGGAAAATAAGAAAGTGAGAGAGAGAGAGAGAGAGAGAGAGAGTGAGAAATGAGAACGTAAATATAAAAGAGAAAGGGAAAGAGAAAAGAAAAGCCATTAAGATATGATCAAGTAGAAATAATTAAAAAAACTTGCGACACCAGGCGAGACTCACAATGGGCGCCGCTTGATTAATACATCAATGGCTGTGAGGGGGGGGGTAATTGTCCTCGGGGGGGGGTAGTTGACCGGGTGTAACTCTCCGGGGGTAATTGTCCTTGGGGTAATTGTCCGGGGTGATTGTCCAGGGGGTAATTGTCCTGATACGAAATATAACAGAGAAAGAGAAAGTCATAAGACTAGATCAAGTAGAAAATAATCTAAAAACCTGCGACAGCGGGCGAGATTCGCAATAGGCGCCACTTGATTCCAACATCAATGGCTGTGGGGGGGGGGGGGTAATTGTCCTGGGGGAGGGTAGTTGACCGGGTGTAACTCTCCGGGGGTATTTGTCCTCGGGGGTAATTGTCCTCGGGGGTAATTGTTCTCGGGGGGTAATTGTCCTCGGGGAGTAATTGTCCGGGGTAATTGTCCTCGCGGGGTAATTGCTCTCGGGGGTAATTGTCCGGGGGTTAATTGTCCGGGGGGTAGGGAGACCGGTATGGAAGTTACACGGGTCAGTTGTTACAGTTCTCAGTGTGCTAAGTTGGAACAAGAGAGTTCGTGCTAACTGGCATCTATATACAGCCTACACATAGCTGTGATGAACTGCCGGTCGTGATGTTTCTCCGTTGTTTTATTAAAAAAGTGAATCAACAAAAACCATTTTTTACAGTTCCAAGTGAATTTTTGAGAAAAAAATAAAATTTGTAATAGATCTTACAACTGAAGGCACATGATGATAGTCTGGTATTGTGAATATAGTACATGTATGTCACTAATATACCCCTGAGCCATGCCCTGTAATTCTGCCTAATGGTTTACTACAGTTGATTTTATGTGTAAAATCACCAATGGGGTAGGTTGTTACAACAACCTACTCCATGTCGATGTAACAACCTACCCCAATTACATTACACATGTAAAGTAATTTTGTTTTAATTTTCAGGTGTTAATATTTTGATATTTCTATTATTACTTTCGTCTACTCTAGAGCTCTACTTGATCTACTGTTAACGATACCAGAAAACTGGGAAGTTGAAACCAAAGTATGGTATAAGAGATTTACACATTGTAACAATTATCCCGTATGTTTATATAGTAACAATTTACCCCGTGTGGTGTAACAACTTACCCCGTATACGGGGTAGGTTGTTAGAAAAAAATAACTTCACTAATTAAGCTGTTGTTAATTAGAGTTTACATGTTTTCAAGTTTTATGTGCCTCAGGTTTAGCCAAAATAATAGGCTAACTACAGACCAAAAATGGAGTGTGTGAGTACTTTCATTAGAATTATCTGGCCAAATGTGAATTTGTTAACGTCCATCCCGGTCTCCCCTAACTGTCCGGGGGGTAATTGTCTGGGGGTAATTGTCCTCGGGGATAATTGTCCGGGGGTAATTTCCTCTGATTTCTTCTCTCTTCCTCGGGGGTAATTGTCGGGGGTAATTGTCCTCGGGGGTAATTGTCGGGGGGAGTTGTCCGGGGGATAATTGTCCGGGGGGTAATTGTCCTGATACGGGTTAAATTCCCCTCCCCTTCTTGTGCTGTCAAGTGAAAATGTAAATAAATAAAATTAGAAAAAAGAGGAAAAGTGGACGAAAAAGAAGAGGAGAAAGGAAAGGAGAAATTAAAGATATTTTTTGGGGAAAAAAAATCCTTATTAAATGATTTAATGAGATGACCTTATCATGTCCATAATTATAAGCAGTGCCTAAAATTTCCCTTTTAAAGTCAATCCAAATAATATCAACTTGTATTTTGCACTCAATTTATTCATTTCATGAAAACTGACACTTGATTCGAAAAGAATTGACTGTCTTTATTGTCTTTTTAATCTATTCTTTTTTTTCTGTTCAAGGTGTCATGTGACCAGATTCATATACACACTTATAGTTTCTTCGAAATATATACGTATAGCATTTACACATTTTGTTTATATCTCACGTTTAACCCTTAGCGTGCCATGGACACATTTCGTGAAATTGTACACTGTCCTTCATAAAGGTGGAAAAACACGAGAAATTGTTCCACATACGGACCTTTGGCGGACCTGCCTTGTTGTTGATATCATTAAAAAAAACAAAAAACAAAACAAAAAAAAATATGTTGCGAGCGCGAAGCGCGAGCGAAACACTTTCAATGTAGGGGGACTGATATACCAAAATAGTCTAAGTTTTGTTTCTTGAATTTCTATTCAAGTATCTGCAGCATTTCTTTTCACTATTTTCTTTTATTTATTTTTCAATTTTTGGGTCAAGAGGACCCCTCCTTACCAGCAAGGGGGGGGGGGGGGGGGGGGTGGGGAACCTCGAACCTCCATCCCCCCAGTAAGGGGCGTGTCTTGGCATCTTATAACCATATTATTTCTTTAAGAAAATTATAAATAAAACCTAAAGGCAGTTTTGGGTAGAAATATACGAAAGGGCTTCTTTTTTTCAGGCTTCACACTTTAAATGATACACATATGTACAACAGCAATATGGTTATAACTGAAATATAGCAAAATACTATGAAGGCTTATAACATTTTTTTTTCAGAATGTCGCTAATTAATTATGGCCATTATTGTATATTTATTTAACTCAATTATTCTTATAAATCCTGTTTTGCCATTAGAGTAGTTTAGCAGTATTGTATTGGCGGTCCATGATCACTTTTGCAAATAAATGTAATTTATAAAAAATAATCAATTAATGAATGTATATAGACCATTTCGCCATTGATTCAGAGTAATGCTTTAATGCTCTAGTGTATTGTCAGTATGATATTCATATTATTATGTTCATACTCTCTTTTAAAGCAATTATTATGATTATAAAAATAATAATAACAGATAATTCATACAGCGCTTAATATGAAATTTACCTGGGGCGTTTTATGAAAGGACTTGTCCGACGTTTTATCGGAGAAATTTGCTCTCAGCCAATCAAATGGAAACATTTCAGTAGCTTATAACAGTTGTAAGTGAGAATTAGTAAATATTTGTTTCATAAATTATTGCTCCCCAGAGGTTTCTCGCCAAAATTCGTCCAAATTCGCACCCAACATTGTCCTAATTGTCGGTTACAATATTCAATTCTGAACAAATTGAATGACGATCAGTATCACTATTCAATTTTAAAATAATTTAATCAAATTTGACTATTTCATGTCGTTCGATTGCCAAATTTTGTCACAAACTAGAATTAAACCCAATAAATAGAAAGTCAGGGGAAAAAAAATACAATTTCGTCTATTAAATCTAAACAATAAGGGTTCGATCATTTAATTTCGTTTACATGCGAGCATGTCTGGAATGTGTAAATTCCAAAGCGACTATATTCCAAAACCACTATATTATATTATTGTTTTTGAAGAAATTTGAGCAAAAGTCTATATATCATTCCCCGGTTTGACTCTACTACCCTGATGTTACCCCCCCCCCCATCCTTTGGCCTATGAACGACTAAAATACCTTGGTCTTGATAGAGCCCAAACATATGTAAGGACTTTGGAGCTTGGAGCAATTCGCTTTAATTATTTGCTCCCATTGGTCATAGGAGGAATTCAAATCTCATTTCTTTTTCCTTTAGGCCTACAATCTCTTTATAAAATTGAATTTTTTTAAAATGCTCCAAAATTTGCTCCAACGTTTATTGTAAGAAATTTATTTAGGCCTATTAATTTATTTGAAATTAAACTGTATACATACCGGGTTCCCTACAGATGATCCTCTTCTTTACATTTTCCATTCCAGGGATGTCCCGCATCCAAGCAGGATTATGATCGGTCATTAGCTTTGGTACTAGGTAATCGCCACAGGGGTTGACAGCTATCCCAGGGCATGTCTCGCTCATGTCACTACCCATAGCCACTCCAACGCCTTAAAATATAAATCAAATCGATACTCATCAATAACATAATGAAAGCATCGGTTGCGGCATTATATTAAAATAATAATAATAATAATAATAACTAGAGCTTTATAATTGTAATGCGTACAATTATCGGTGGTATGTACTGATATGTATGTGTAATGCAAAAAAGTATGCAGCAATTGGCTACAGGAGAGAGAGAACAAAAATGAAACGGAAAGAGAGAGTGAAATAAACTTTTTGAAAAAGAAGAAAATGAATTCTGTAATGTGATGAATTTTACATTTAACTACCTTTTACAATTCGACTTTTTGGGAACTGTCTCAGCCTTAACATGAAAAGCATTTGGGAGAAAATCAACCAATATTTATCCTGATAATAACTAAATTTGGATTGAAATTCGGATTGAAAAAAAAAATGAAATTTTGGGTTTGCATGAGAACATGCCGATGTTTTATTCCTTAGACCCCACATTTTATAAGTGGATTATATTTACTATGTCATAAACTTTCAAAACATGTGAAAAAATATATAGGGTTTCGACCTTTGGGACGAGCTTTGGAAGATTCTAAAGACGTATGTTTTGTAATGTTTTTACGTTAATAGCCCCATTGACGCACGCGCGGAAATTGAAATTTGATGAGCGCGTGCGTCTGTATGGTCGGCTGGAAACGATTTAAAATATATAGAAACTCCTAAGAGAAGTGTCTAAATTGCCAGTCAAGAAAAAACCCCGGAATTTTACGCGATTAACAAAGTGCGCGCAAAACGCGCGCACGGGCGCTTACGCGTGGAAATTTTCATAATTCTTGAAATGGCCTGAAACATACTTTGTATAAATATGGGGTGATTTTGAGCATTTTTTAGATTTTGACACACCGGTTTTTGGAAATTTTCAACCTGTTAAAAGCATTTATCAAATGGGCTGTCGAATTATTTTTTGTTAGAAAAATGACGCTCTTCAATTTGAGACCAGCCACGATTCATTTGGCAACAATTTTTGACGCCAACGATTAGGTCGGCACTTGGAAAAAAAAAAAAAAAAAAAAAAAAAAATGGCATTACAATTGATGGTGTATCCAACATACTGAAAATTTTAAGGAGAAACGGCACATATTTACTGAGGAACACTCCTCTTTGTATCAAGATAATGCGTCATATAGCTGAAATCGTTAATTTTGAAACACAAATAAAAATTCTGAGTTTAGAAGCCATTATCATAACGTTGCAATGACGATAAGTAATAGATGAGGTATGAAATCGCATCTACAACTCATACTCTATCCAACTCTGAAAAGATAATTGGGGGTTGCCGTTCATCCTGAAGAATTATTCAGGATTTTGTGTTGGCATATTTGGACAAAATAGACAAAATTCGCGTGCGCGTAGTTCCAACTTGAACAGACCATCATTTCGTTATAAATAGTCTAAAAAGTAGTGATTATGGTGTCAAATTCTTGTCAATATTATCAAGATTACTTTAAGAGCAAAAAATCAATGATCTCAAGCTGCATTCTTCGCCTACGCGCATAAATGCGCGCAAAATCGTGCGCGCGCATTTTTTCTTGAAATGCTTAAAATGACCTGAAACGTACTCTACTTCAGCCATAAAGTGATTTTGAACATTGTTAATTTTTGCACGCGCGTAATTCCTTAATGCGCGTACTTACGCGCGCGCATTATGTTCTAAAAGATGCGCTTCAATTTGAAGTTTATGTGTACTAAATATGATTAATCAATGATTATTAGTTACGAAGTTATGGTTGATAATGTGATTTTACAAAATGGCGTCTAGATGACGTCACATTATGCTAATGAGCTAGAAAAGATTTCAGTGCTCAGATTCCATGATGATCTATCATTGCTGAAAGTTTGAAATACTTTAATGCATTATTTTTTTAGTTATCGTGTCTACAAGAATTGTACAGGAAAATAAAAAATAAAGAGAAAAATAAAGAAAAAGAAGATTCTGACAATAACAAGAGGTGCTATGTACATACGTACATACCACCTAATAATAATAATAATTATTATTATTATAATAACAATAATAAACTTATCGAATAAAATGAAAATAATCTTTAATATATAACAGACTTTAGCTTAGTTTTCATTTTATTTCAATTAAAACAAAAACGCATGCGTTCTTAGTGGCGGGTCCAGGGGAGGGGGTTGGGGCCCTCCCCCTCCCTCCCCCAGTGAAAATTTCTTTACCTATCTATTACCATAGAATGTCACTGAATATATAGTCCGATTGTTAGTTTTGATAATGTGTGTTTGGTAAAGGTAAGGTCGATCCTGGGGAGCATTTCATGAAACAAATTTCACCGATTCTTACTGAAAACTGTTATAAGCTACTGAAATGCTTGCATCTCATTGGCTGAGAGCAAATTTGTCGGATAAAACGTCCGACAAGTCCTTTCATGAAACACCTCCAAAATGGTCATGCTGATGCCGGTATATCGTATGTTAAATACAATCACCCAGAGCGAATTTCATCAATGTTTCTTGTCTGACAAGTTGTCAGATCTGAGATCTTTACTTGATTTTGATTGGCTGAGAAGCCAGATAAAACAGGACTTGTCTGATTAAACGTCCGACAAGTCCTTTCGTGAAACGCCCTAGGACAGTCAAAACCCCGAGCAGCAGCTAGCTATAGCCTATACCCCATCCGGACCTCAGCCTGAACCCCAGCCTCACCGCCATTCCTAGTGAAATGAGTAAACCTACTAAAGTGAAGCATAATGTCAGAACAATATGGAAATATTGTGTAAATAGTGGATACTCTAGAATAGAATCCTGATTAAAACTGATCATATCGCCCTCCTATTTATTCTACTCCCCTCCCCTCTCTCTCTCTCTCTCTGATTCTTCCTTCAATAAGGATCCCGGGGCCCAATCTCTGATGAGGCCTTTTCATACATTACATCCTACACGATAACAATCATAAGCCACTGTAATTTACTAATGTAATTAACTTCAAACTCTTGTTACTCAAGTCTAGTATGTAACTCTTTTTTTCTTCTTTTTTAAAATAAATTTGGGCGGTATTTACCCTTGGGCGGCGATTACCTCTGGAAAGAAGAAAAAATTATGTATTCTACAACGATGTGGTGTAAGCGGGGTCGCCATAAAAACTGATGTAAAGAAAACAGTTTTGTTGCTAATTTCTCCTCTATGAAAGAGATGCAAAAAACAATTGTCAGAATTTTTGTACCGTACTGTGTAAAACGAAACGCATATTATTTTTGTTGTTGTAATTTTACATTAGATATTGCTACTCTGCCGATATATTTCCTGTAGAAATACAAATAATTTTAAGGTATGCAGCTACGTCCTTTATCATTGTTTATCAACTGACTTGACGATTCAAAGGAAGATAAAAACTCATTAGTTGTAATGGTTTCAAATTAACCAGAGAACGGGGAAGCCATGGAGCATGTCCCTAAAGTTTTTGATGATAGGATGGATAATTAGCTTTAAAATAATAATAAAAAAAAAAACATATGAAATAAGCAGACATTGTGACAAACTTCAATGAACGGATTATCAGGTAGAAAATATAATAAACCGAGATGGGAATAACTGAAGAATCCCCTGAACCGGGCCCTTTCCCGGGACTTTTGACGCTCGTCGATGTATGTGTTTTTTTTTTTTTCGAAGATAGAGATAATGGCAATAAACGTGATGAAAAGTACATTTATTGTATTTTTTCTCAAAAATGAGTTATGTAATCTTTGTACAGCTTTTGTGATGTTTAATGAAACGTTTTTATTAGATAAAGAAAATAAAATATTTACGGGAGAAGGAGGGAAGACTTGTTTTTTTCTTAAGATTGAATAATGCTAGCAATACTGGTTAGGCCTAATAAACATTTTTTTAATTACACGAATCACTTAAAATTCACAAATTACATTGGATAACAATGACAACATTCATGTTAATATCAACTACATGAATACATTATATCATTAAATGCAAAATAGAATTGGGGAAAGCAGCAAAATAAATATTAATCTGTAGACGCTATAATAGCATAATTTTGTAATGTTCTTTTTTTATTTAAAAGATTCGATTTTTTCATCTGTCCGTAATACACTTTTAGCAAATGCTGCTTGCTTCAAAATTTTCATCCAATTATCACTTTTGCAGGCACAATGAAATCAAATAAATAAAGAAAATTTGGAAAATAATCTGTATGTAATGTAACCCAGAGATTTAGAATATCTATTTTCTTTTAATAATTCTTGAACTGTTATAATACCAGGGGTATACCCCCTTTATATAAAAAAAATACTTCTCTCCTCATTATATACACGACTTATTACAAATTGGCTGAGCTAAGATATTTTTATATTTAACTGGATAGTAGTATCTGTAATTTGTCCAGGCTTTTGGCACATCAGCCCAAAAGCAACTAGATGAGTTATATATGTCACATTACAATTAAACACAAAAGTGCCACCATTTTTGCCAAAAGAATGTTTTACAAATTACACTCACAATGAATGTCTTGTACACAAATTATTTTTACCCATGCAATCAATAAGGGAAGACCAGTTTATTAAGTTATCATAATTTATCCATGTTTCTTTCCTCGCGACGTAGTAACAAGGTATCCAGTTTGCACACATTAGTCATGTTAGTTGTTGCTATATGTTAGGCAAGCCTCAGGCAAGCATTTAGGTTGTCTTTTGGTACCATTTTTGTGATTTATATATTTACGCTTGGATGAACGCGACTCATTGTTTGCGAACATGTCAATTTCGAATTGTGCAAGAATGGGGATAAGATTGAAACAACAAAAACTGACAAAAAAGCAACTCCATCCTGACTAAAATAGCATAACTTTTCAAGGAAAACGCTGTGAGCCAAATTACTTGGCAAGATTGTTGTTACAATTATCGACTAGATTCTGTGTAAAAATTAGATTGATTTGTCAAGTAATCCACGAATGAGTACACATCAAAGAGTAAATTGTCAGTGACAGACCTAAAAAGGCCTCTTAATACTTTTGAAAAGTGATTATTTTGTCTTTGACGTGTGCTTACTCATTCCTGACACTACAGATCTATCTCATTTTCACACAAAATGTATTCGATATGTGTAAAACCACCCCTGCCAAATTATTAAGCGAAAGACGTTTTCGTTAAAAAGTTATGCTATTTTAATCAGGATGGAGTTGCTTTTTATAGGTTTTTGTTGTTTTGATTTTACTCCCAATTTGCACAATTCGAAATTTACATGTGCACTAACAATGCGTAGTGTTTATCCAAGCGTAAAGATCTAAGACACAAATTTGGTACCAAAAGATGTGGGAAGAGTTACTCTTTCGGAATGTGTATAATAATTTGGGGTTTATAAATTCGTTATCTTTTTATTGACATTTTTCTAGGTGTCTATTTTTTTCTGACTCACTCGGCATTTTGCTCGGTATATACATGTAGCACCACCTCAAATCCTCAAATACTAAAATCTGCCCCGATTCCTAACCCATAATGCTACATTCTGAGCAGTGTAGTCTTATAATATAGACCCATTTGAATTATAACACACCGTTTTACTACTCAATACATTCACCATGTTCATACCGCAATAATTATGTTACCAAGTAGCAAACCAAGTACTTTTCCAATGAAAACATTTTAGCTTCCCTCGACTCGAGTCTATATACAAATAAAATGAAAGGTTTACTTATACAGATTATAATTAATAGTTATCTTGAAAGAGATGTGTATTTTAAGACTAGCTATCTATAACACACAATCAATTACAAGTTTAGTCAGTTTGCTCTAGCTTTAATATACATTTCTGTAATCCAGACGAAAACCTCAAATTCATTACGTTCGCAAACATTCGCGTATGAATAACAAAGAAAAGATCCTTATTCCGCAACCATTTTGTTCGAAAAGTTGGCGGAAAGATTTTCTTCGTTCGCCGCTCAGTGTGATTATACAGCCCCCCTTCCCCTTGTAAATATTTGGCTGGGAAAGCCAGGATCAAATGTAAAAAAGATTGGTAGAAAATAACATGCATTTTCTTTCATAAAATTAATTTATCTTTCGTTAGAATTATTAGCCAAAAGGACATTTAAATTTGTATGACATTTTGCTGCATTTCCCCCATTTATTTTTATTTTTTCTCTCTTTCAACAACTCAGCCGGGATATCGATTTCGGAGACGGTATCGGGCCATTCTTTGGAAAGTGAACCTTTTTTGAAAAAAACAAAATAAAGTAGTAGCTTCTTGATTTTAAGTTGCATATTCAAATAGAGCAATGTCTGAAGTTTCATGAACTGAATTTTTTTCGTGATTTTTGCAATTTTTCATGTACATTTGCATAAATTAATATATATGATAATTAGATAGAAAATGGTACATAAAATATCTTTTTTTTTTACCCTGACTGGATTGGATATGCTGGCTTACTTTGATTATTGTCATTATATTATAGGTTTTCCCGGTCAAACTTAAGCTATCTCCGATCAATTTAACATTTCCTACAAGCACTTTCATCCGAAATGTGATCGCGATTAAAAATCTAAACGTTAATTCAATTGACCGATAGCTCCGCTCCATGAGGTATCGTTTAAATTGAATGAACATAAACGTATTCGATTGCAAAGAGTTTAAAATTGACCGGGAAAAACCTATATTATTTACCTCTATTCCTTTTAATCTACCCCCCCCCCCAAAAAAAAATGGTGTTGTTAAATTTATTATATTAAGACAATTAACTATAGAAGTTAATTACCTTCAAATGTCACACACGTGACCAGACAATACAAAAAGTTTATGCCCCGCCTTAACCATGGCTCTGGTATAATTATATTGTTCTTTTCTCAAAAGCTAGATTTAATGTACAATTAATTAATTAATTAAAGTACAATTGTTAGGAATCCTATAAGGAATATTTACACGCAAAATTAGCATTCCAGAAGCTTTATTTTATTAGAGCAAAAAGTAAATATGATTTCTTACATAAATTAGCATTATTAATTCATTTAAAATAAACAAATATTATTTCATAAAAATTAACAGTGCGGACTTGTAGATTACATCGCACACTCCCATCGTGCAAATTTTCGGCGCGCTCGCGCGATCAGCACATCTTAGGGGAGGGGGGGGGGAGGGCCATTATGACCCCTCCCCCTCCCAGTCTTGACCGCTACCAAAACACCCCAGTCTGATAAGGGTTAAGTTCATAAAAGTTTTACCACAGCTGATATAGTAATAATTGCTCAAAATGTACACTTACTGTATATGTATAAAATTTTCATTTTCCTGTACAGTTTGCTATATGTCACAGTGTTATTTTCTGGTTAACAGATCCATAATGCATATCTCACAGCAATAAGAACAATTTATTATTTTAAAAATTACAGGAATTTCAAAATGAAATTGAACTTTCAAAATCATGTCGTTTTGTGAAGTCACACACGCGACCCACTTCTTTTGACTTCTGGCCTTGAACATGCATATTGTAAACATCAAGAAATATGTCCAAATGATAGCAGCAAAATATGTTAGTCTAATGTAAACATTAAATCAGTATATCTTTAAAACTTTTAGAGTTATAGCAAATTAAAGTCAAGATATTTCATAATTTTGGTCACACACGTGACCAAGAATGGTCCTATCGCGTTTGAGATCGAACCCGTTGCATTCATGAGTACATTACAAGAGCAAATTTATTTTATCGAACAGTTACATAATAATTATTAAAATGTTTATCCTTATTTTTGTTTTTATACAAAACTACATAATAAGTATACTTACACGAGTAAACAAGGAAAATAATCAAAATCGGACGTCCAGAGGTTAATCCCCAAGCCATATTGACAAATCTTAACTCTTTTAGTTTACAAAACTCGAAGAACTGCACTCAAAATGTGGTTTGGTCAGTTAATGGTTGCTAATGGCAATGATCATGATGATGATGATAGTCGTGGATAGGACTTATCGGGCTAATTAAAAAAAAAAAAAAAAAAGTGCGCATAGATCGAGGATGTAGGCAATTGCGCACTACTGTTTGAAAATGTGTTAGGGCACAAACATAATCCTTGTATTGAATAAAAGAGCACCATAGCAGGCTAGCTAAATGTTTCAAAGGCTCAAAATTAGAAAGAAAATAAAATGAGACATTAGTTTTGCCCTAAAATGCCAGATATGGTCAATTTTTAGAAGTAAATGTGCATTTCAATAATTTATTTTTCTCTTGTATAGGTTTCTCTAACAATGCCCAATACCTTGTCATCGTAGATTTGAGATGACAGTAGGCCCTGCCTATATTTCAAGATTCAAGATTCAATTTATTTCCGTTTATAAACATAATATAAACATTCAGTATAAACATATCCAAAGTACATTCAAATATAATATAAACAAGCTTGTTCAGTATGAAATCAAACGTATCTATTAAACAATGTAAACAAGAACTGAACAATGAACAAATAAAAAGGCACATGTTGAATAATATTTTAAACGGAGGAAAAGCAGAGCTTGTAAGGCGCAAGCCCCTATAACTTAGTTACTTACATAATTATGCTCAAAGCAAACAGAAGGAGTAATTTAAAATTACATAGATAAGCAGGGGAGGGGTAGGGTATAGAGAGAGATGAGAGGGTTGAGAAAGGAGTAAACACAGAAAGAAAGAAATAAAGAGAATGAAAAAGAATGAGAAATAGAGAGATGAGGAGGGAGGCAGGAGACAGGTGAACCATCAGGCATAGGAAATATAAATTTGTCAGTTAGGTTTGTTGCTGGGTATTATATTGACCAAGTAGTACCTTTTTAAGTTAACGTTTAATCATGCTGAGACTAGCTGCATCTTTAATATCATTAGGTAGAGAATTCCAGTAAGCACATCCAGAAAAGACAAATGATTTTTGTGCAAATAAAGTGTTAACGGTTCCTTTGTCTAGTTGGGTAATTGTGTACAGAGGCATTCGTGAAGAACATATCGGAGAATATTTCGGGGAGATCGTCTTTACTTAGTTTAATTGAACATGAATTGGCCTAGTTGGACTAAATAAATATCTTTTACTTTGAGGATATTATTTTCGTAAAATAAAATATCTGTACGAGATCTAAAATGTGTTTTAAATATATCTCTAAGTGCTTTTTTCTGTAGCAGTAGTATTCTATTTATTTGTGTTTGTATTGCACACCCCATGCTATAATTCCGTAATTAATATAAGGTAACAACAGCAAGGAGAGTACAAGAAGAAAGAAAATATTTTAATTTGTTAATAACACCAATGTTACGTGAAATGGTTTTGCATACATTATCAATTTGAGTTTTCCATGATAATTTATCGTCAATAAACACTCCCAAGAATTTAGTTGTAGAAACCTTTTCAAGGACAGTGTTGTCAAAAATAATTTCACCTAGTAACTTATTAATCTTGTCACTAAATAGCATATAATTGGTCTTCTGTAGATTAAGAGATAGTTTATTAGCCTTGATCCAATCGGTTACATTTTTAAGTTCAAGGTTTATATATAGATGTAAGGAGATGGTTTGCATTATTATGAGAAAAGAAAATATTGGAGTCATCTGCAAAACGTATGAATGACAATAGCTTTGAGGAATTATGCATATCATTAATATAAGTAATGAAGAGTAGAGGACCGAAAAGGCTACCCTGCGGTACACCACCGGTAATAGGAAGTGTGGAAGAATTACAGTTATTAACCGACACAAATTGAGGTCTATCTGTAAGGTAACTCCTGAACCACTTCAAGGCCTTCCCTCTAATACCATAATGAGAGAGTTTATAAAGAAGTATTTCAAGGTTTATAGTGTCAAAGGCCTTGGAGAAGTCCAGGAATATACCTACAGTGTGCGATCCTTTATCAATTGAAGTGGTAACGTTTTTAATAAAAGACAAAATTGCATGCGATGTGCTGGGATTTTCACGAAAACCAAATTGAGAGTTTGAGAAAACATTGTGATTTTTAAAAAAGTGGTTGTTCTCGTATAGACAAGTTTCTCAAGAACTTTAGATAATGATGTTAGTAAAGATATTGGACGGTGATTTGTAACCAGGTGTTTATCACCTTTTTTGAAGAGGGGTATGACTTTTGCAATTTTCATTTGGTTAGGTACTCGGCCTGTATGAAGTGAAATATTAAATACATGCACCAATGGATCTACAATAACTCTAATAATTTTCTTTAATAAAAAGTTAGGAATATGGTCAAATCCAGCGCTCTTCTTAGTTTGCAGATTATTTACAATGTATTTAATTTCTCTAGAGTTTGTAGGGTTGAAAAATATGGAATTTTGATTAGGATGGACAAGAAATTCATTGAATGCTTTAATACTTGGCAGTACTTGTTGAGCAAGGTTGTTGCCCACTTGTGAAAAGTAGGAATTAAAATTTTCAGCGATAATATCACCATTATCGGTAACGGTGTTGTTTGTTTTAATTTTTGTAATATTTGATCCCCTTTTCTTCTTATTTAAAACACCATTTATAATTTTCCACGTATTCTTCATATAATTTTTTTCATATTAAGTTGAGAAGAATAATATTGAGATACGTAATAAAGTAGTAGGGTGTTTTTATACGAAGTGTACTTTGAGCGAGTTTCATCATTTGGTTTAGTAATATATTTGTAATACAGGTTATTCTTGCGATTAATAGATCTTAGAATGGATTTTGTAATCCATGGATGGATTGGAATCTTTTTATAATTTGATCGCTGACTTGTGGTCAGGGGAATATGGATATCTAAGGACGTTGTAAGTTTGTTGATAAAGAGAGTATACGATTCTTCAACATCTAAGGAATCAAACACATTTGACCAGTCTATTGGGGATAAATCATTGATTAAATTAGTAACTTTTGCGATAAGGAGTAATGTTCCTCTCCTGTTTGCCAAGTTTGGTTATATATAACTTAGCAAAAATTGGAAAATGATCAGAAATATCATTCAAAATAATTCCAGCTTTAGGAGTCGGATTTGTTTTGTTACTAAAAATATTATCAATTATAGTAGCTGAATTGTTTGCCACTCTCGTGGGTTTAATGATAAGTGGTATGTAAGAATTAGACAGTAACATTTCAAGAAACTCTTGTGAGGTAGTATTTGTGTTACAATTTACTAAATCTATGATGTCTCCCATGATAAAGCAATCTTTATTTTTCAATAAGGGATCTAAAAGAAAATCATTTAGAGTTGATAAAAAGTTTTGAGTGTTTGATTGAGGAGGTCTGTATACAACGCCTATAATCAATTTTTTTTCCCTTCGGGTTGTTAATTTCTACAAAGAGTGATTCCAAAAGATCGTTAGATATTGTCAAATTAGGCTTGAGATCATATTCATATAGATGTGGGATGTAAAGAGCAAAACCACCACCGAGTCTAGAAGTTCTGTTATTAACAATCAAATTCAAATCTGTAAGTGAATAGAGGGAATTTTCAGGAAACCATGTTTCTTTTTATAGTGCAGAGAGGGCCATTTTTTTTTACTTTGTACCCTGATCGTAAAACAACCAATAAACAGTGTGTTTGTGTGTGTGTGTGTTTGTGGGTGAGGGTGTGTGTTTGTTTGAAGAAAGCAGAGAGAGAGAGAGAGAGAGAGAGGTAAAAGAAGTGGAAGAGAGGAAGATGTGGAATAATTAGTGAGAAATATAGTATGGTGTAAAGGCATACGAAAGCAATGAGGGGTAAAAATAGCGCTTCGTTTGGTATGGGTGAGTGTGTCTAAAGTGTTAGTTGGGATGGGCGCTTGTAGGTACTAATGTCAAGTTGCCTGAAATTTTTTAATATCACATTCATGAATTTCCCCTTTCCTCCATGGAAAAATGGCGTTCATGAGCCCACTTTGAATAAAGGAAACCCCCAAAACAAACACCCCACCCCTAAAAAAAAAAAGCGAAATTATATCATAAAGATCTCTCTGAAAACTCATAAAGTCAGGTTATAATCAACATTTCGTAGTATGTCCCTGCTGGATCGGATGTTATATCAACATGTTGGTTAGTTCCCCAGAACCAGGCACTTGTGATTACCATTGCTTCACAAGTTTGTGCAGTATTGAAGTTGCTTGTGATTTACAATTACACTACATTAATGAGCATATTTTCCGAAGAAATTAACCGACTTCGTGAGAGGAAATGATATGGCTTCAATTCGGATATGCTCTTCCGGGGAAAGCTTTCCGTGTTTCATGTAAAGCCTGCACAGAACATATTTATTATGTATCTAGACATTTGATAACAAAGAAATTGCACACATAATAGCTGCATTCAAAGCCGAGGAAATTATTTGGTGATATCTCAACATACAGAGAATCTCAGTCAGCTATACACTCTAAAAACTGAAATGCTCTTTTTAGCACTTCAGAGGCTGAAATTAGCGCTTTTTAAGAGCTTGCATAGTGACTTCACCAAGAGTGCTGTTTAGCTGCACTCAAATGGCTGTTCTTGCACTTCCAAGCGCGCTGACATTGCAGCAAAAATGGTGTGACTTCTTTATGATTCGAACCTGGGTCCCCTGCATGAGAAGCGCTGACAGGCACGTTAGCCCAATTCACATCTCACGATTGCCAGCAGATCATATTGTTGTATGATGAACAATTTTATTCCAAATTTGTCATAATCATCTCCTATGCTGTCATAATTAAAGTAAGCTATAGGGAGATTACCGTTGGTCTATTGGTAACAACAGCGGTACTCTTCTATGTCTAAGTAGACCCAGGTTCAAATCCCGTACCGCGGATATTGAACGTTTTTTTGTTGATAAATTATCACTTTTGCAAGAGCTAAAATAGCACTTCAGGTGCTCAAGTGCAGTCACATAATACAAGCACCCATAAATTAGCACTTCAGATTTTAGAGTGTAGTGAGTTTAAAGTAAACCAACTAATATTTTGCAGATTATACAATAATATCAAATCACCCGAGAACATTAAACTAAGTATCATTAAAGGGATCAAGACTTATATGTTGAATGTAAACAAAATGATGTTCACATTTATCTATGGGCAAGTCCAAGCTATTTGTTCCCGAGGTGGCGATTTTTCATCTTTTGGACCATTTTCGTGTCAAGTGTGTCAGTGAGGTTTTAAAGGTACATATAATATATCATATATCACCACAAATTGTATGAAATAAACTTAAAGGAGGAGTCCGGGCTGAAATGAAAAAGTTTTGTAAAATTAAGTAAAATTCATCAAGCACAACACAGAAAATTTCATCAAAATCGGATGAAAAATAACAAAGTTATGCATTTTTTAGGTCTTGATTTTTTTTTTTTGTAAAACAGTTCTTGGCAATTGTCTCATTGTCTCATTTGAATATTTGAATATTCAAATGAGCAAACTGATGATGTCACAGTCCCCCTACTTCTTGTGTATTTTATTATATAAAATCCTATTTATCTCATTTTTTCATATATTGCGTATACAGAAAATCTGTCCCTCATACTGAAATAAGTAAAAGCACTTGTGACCTTGAACATTCCACAAGGATTTATCCGTGTTTTTTTGTCCTTGGGGCAGAAAATCTTGATAATTGGTATTTCATACAATAAAATACAAAGAAAGTAGGGGGACTGAGACATCATCAGTTTGCCAGTTTGAAGAACTGTTTCCTAAAAAATTCAAAACCTAAGAAAATTCATAACTTTGCTATGTCTTATCCGATTTTGATGAAATTTTCAGTGTTGTGCTTTTTCGATTTTACTTTATTTTTCTTATAATGCAAACTCCAGCCCGGATGAGTCTTTTAATGCAAATTAGGTCAAAAAGTCATTTCAAGGCTACATGACGTCACAAGACTCATTAATATTCATGACAAAAATGATAAAATGCATTAAAAATGTTATTTTCAACCAATATTTCTAAAGGTTTGTTATGGGAATACAACCAAAGAGTACTTAATTTTATTTTCTGTTTCAATATCATCTTGGCTTCCTCTGGTGAAAATATCACCCCCCAAAAAACACATAACTTTCCATAATTTGATTCTTAAAGTATTCATGTCTCAGAAGTAGTCTCACAAAAGATACTGAGCTGATGTAAAATAATGAAGTTTTATTACTCGTCCTCCCACCTCAAGTAATGAAACAAAATATTTACTTTTTTACAGTAATGTGTTGTATTATGGTTCTTTTGTTTTATCAGGTGGATTTTTTTTACAAAACATGTTGCTACACCAAATATTTAAAGGAAAATATTTCATGGAATAATTGTCCCATGTGTTACTGTTCCATGTGTTACATGTCATATTTTATCAAACTTGACCTTGCCAGAAAACGTGAGGCTATATTGACATTAAAATAAGTATTTACAAAGTTTATTACATGGTTAAGAGGATTTGACTATGCAAGGTTTTATCTGCTCTTTAAATTCCTAGTATATATCATGTGAACAAATTCAAAATTGAAAAACACCATTTTTTCTGGTCCCATGTGTTACGAACAAATAAATTATCATAAATTAAAAATGAATTGAGTTATTTCAATTATTGTTTATGATTTTGTTGAAGGTTCTTAGTACCTTCAAAAATATGCCTAAGGATTGGGATTTCAATTTAAGATTTATCAAAAAAGCCTCTTTTTTTGTCTCTGAATGTCCCATTTGTTACATTGCAAAAAAGCGTGGACTTGCCCCTATAAAGGTCAGATTACCCTATACAGGGCGTCCCGAAAAGATCTATACACTTTTGAAATGGCTGCCAAATAAAAAATATTTGATTTTAGGTAACGAAATTTACATGTATGGAAAGCTCATTATCCCAACTTTCATATGACACAAAAAAGTCCGAAAATAAGTCATGCATGAATGAGCAGCGTTCACTTTTGTAAAGGGTATGGAAATTAGGGTGCGCAGGAATTGCCCTACCAATTTGTATGAGGAAAGTCATTTGGAGCTTATGGAATTGAGGATGATATGCAGAATTACTGATCAATTATGATGAGTTGGGGTTTGCTAAGAGAAATTCGTAGAATCGGGGATTATGATTTCATGCATGAGTGAACAGGAATATGTATTTCCTATTATAGCATTGTAGCCTTCTAAGTTGTCTTCAGTGGTGTGTTAGTGGTAGTCAGGATGGGTGCGAACAAGTGAGATGCAGGGTAAGATTTTGATCCCTTTTGATGATCGTTTTCATGATCTTTTGGATTGTCTGAATGTCCAACATCAGTGGCATTTTTTTTCTTCAACAACAGGTTGTGCATCGAAAGAGGAGGAGACACGTTGAGCATTGAACGTACAGACATTTATTTATTTTTTCCCTCCTTTTTGTTTTGTTACAGGATGGATGAAACAAGTGTAAAATCGAAAAGAACAAAATTCACTGAAAATAAAGACTGACATGTTAATTTCACAAATTGTGTTACACTGTACCATATTCTTTACAAAAGTCCAAATTGCTAAATGACTGGATAGTTGGTTGGTTGATCAATTGAGTTGATTGATTTCTGGACATGGTGATTGAAATAACTATGAAGATGATGTAATGCTTGATTGATTAGTTGAAAATTTGGAGACTGGTACACTGTTGATTAAATGATGCTAGCTGGGTGTTGATTGTCTAATTTATGTGACTGATTGATTGATAGATTGATAGATTGTCATCACCATCCCAATTGGTAATGTGAGTAGACCGGGATGCAGGAAGGTTGTCAGAATATTTGGAGTAGAAGCCAATGAATATGAATGTTCAAAACACACCATGCAAAAGAGAGAGAGAAAGAAGAGAGGAGGAGGGAGACAGGGAGAGAAAGAAAGAAGAGAGAGGGAAGAGGGATGAAGCAAACAGTGAGAGAGAGGAGAGAGAGAGAGAGAGAGAAGAGGAAGGGAGAAAAAAAAAGAAGAGAGAGAGAGAGAGAGATTAGACACACCACTGAAGGACCTCACTAAATATACCTTGGAAGTTACAATGCAACAATAGGAAATACATATCCTGTTCACTCACGCATGAAATTGTAATCCCCAATTCCACAATTTCACTTATAGCCAAACCCCACTCCTCATAATTGATCAGTAATTCTGCATATCATCCTCAATTCCATAAGCTTCAAATAACTTTCTTCATACAACTTGGTAGGGCAATTCCTGCGCACCCTAATTTCCATACCTTTACAAAAGTGAACGCTGCTCATTCATGCATAGACTTATTTTCGGACTTTTTGGTGTCATATGAAAGTTGGGATAATGAAGCTTTCCATACATATAAACTTTCATACCTTAAATCAAATATTTTTCATTTGGCAGCCATTTCAAAAGTGTATAGTTCTTTTCGGGACGCCCTGTATAACATATCATACTTTAACGGATACCTAAAACGGACTTATAGGCCCATATTCTAATGGGAGTTTACAGTTGTACGACAATAAACAACAGGATCGGACAATAGAACCGTACAAGAAAAAACATATTAATTCTAGTTGTAAACTTAAGAGATAGAGGGCGCTTATAGCATTCTACTCAAAACGAACGCGCCCATTGACTTTTGTTGTTTTTGGACAGTTTTTTACTTTATTTTCTTTAATGTGGCGAGCAACTACCTTTTCAAAGAAATGTTCAACTTGATTAAGTACGCTAAGAGTCTGAATTTTTCAAAAATAGGAATAACTTATTGCAAAGGAAAAAAAAAGACCTGTCACTTTTGTCAATTCGAAAGCCTGGTCAGATCAAAATCCTGTACAATATGGTATATTTAGCTCTCAAAATAGCTCATGCGCTGCATAGTTTTGATCCTCGATGCCGCATTATTCTATTATAGCTTATTGTTCGCAGGGCAATTAAAAGCTTGAATTCTCAGCTTTCCGGAGATGGTACATTCATTTTAATTGATTAAAAAAAAACGTCCTGTCACTTTGAACATAATCATAAGAAGTTCTATCCTCGAATGGTTAATATTTACGCTTATCACATGCGTATCGCATAGAAACATATGAACGGCGTCTTCGCAAGACTTGTGACAAGTTCACAATCTATGTCATTGTTTTGAGCATCAATATATATGAATTGCATATTCTGATTACAACTTCAGCACAATAATGTTATAAGCTTGCCCATATGTGTATTTCCTCCATCTGGTCTGGAGAATCTATTAACTAACACCATGATAAAAGTTCATCAATTTCTTTCATCTCCACGAGTAGTTTGCTCAAACGAACGGACAATACCATTCCACTGCAGGGAAGTCTTCTTACGCGAGTTTTTGTGAACTGATTTATTATTGCAGCCAGCTGCGCTTCTCAGCCGTATTTCCAACGTCACTTTGTTGCGTCTGGCCTCTTAGATAATGGACGCGCCTTGTTTAATTTACGATTTAATGCCGCACATTGGTATACGTGAACTTTACATTTTACATAGAATAGAATTGATATGCTCCCAGCACTAAACAAATCTTCCAACCTTGTACAACTTACGTACGGCTGGAAGTTTCTAGTGCACTGGAACTCACAAGATTAAACCGGAAATCCATAGAAATAATGACGCAACAATCTTTTCTTTGTAGCTGCTTCTATCCATTGACTGTACCGAGTGTTGTTGTATTGGTTCAAAGGCGCTTGTTATGCAGTTTTAAATATCACGTCCTATTCATTAATGATTCAGTGGCCTGGGCTGGGAACAATTAAAATGCCTGAAAATTTTCAGCTGAATAGGACAATAGTTTTATTCCCTCTGAATAAATTATTTACTTTAATTGCCTGAATGAACTACTCGTATAGTAGTTTGAATCTAATTTGCATATCTTAGTTGTTGTTATGTCTGACAAACACGTTTCTTGTCTGACATAGCAACACAATAATATATGCAAAAAGGGAATTCGGGTTGGCGTATTTTTTGTCAAGTGCCATTAATAATTGAATAGTCGGAGACGTTTCTGCGACTCGAACACTCGGAGACATCCCCGATAATTTTTGTCTGTCTCAGAGATGTCTCTGAGAGGCTTTGAGATTTTTCCTTGACTAGTATCAAAACTGTATCAAACCCGTCCCAAACTAGTCTCACTCCGTCTCATGACAAGTACCTTGAGATAACACCATAGAGGTGGTATCTCACTTCGCGGCGACGTCTCCGCGACTCGGACACTCCAGGACGTCACCGATAATTCTTTCTTTTTCTGTCGCGGAAATATCTCGGAAACGTCTCGGATGAGTCAGTGCGACGAAAAACATTCATGTGATTTAAACATTTTCTATTTTTGTCATGAGACGTCGCGGAAACTCAGCTCAGGAAACCGTCAGACGTCTTGGTGACGTCTCCACCACTAGTTTCAAAAATCAATTCAAACCCGTCTCAAATTAGTCACAAACTAGTTCCAAATCCGTCTTATCCCGTCTCATGACAAGACTTGCCACCAATAGTTTATCATTGGTTTTCGCATCAGTTGTCCTTTTGAATATAATGTTCGGCCAAACTAACACGTCAATCGTGTCGGAAAATGTCATTTTTGATGATATACATGTAATTAATCGAATCGTTGTGGAATTTTTCAATAATGCACCTCATTTTAAAGCAAATTTTGAACAGCCTTTAGCTTCAAGTTAACGAGAAATATAGAAATTAGCTTCCTCCGACATAAAACTCCCAGAGCC
The DNA here is from genome assembly GCA_940671915.1 of Paracentrotus lividus. Taxonomy (NCBI): domain Eukaryota; kingdom Metazoa; phylum Echinodermata; class Echinoidea; order Camarodonta; family Echinidae; genus Paracentrotus; species Paracentrotus lividus. The sequence goes on along the minus strand of CALNVZ010001721.1, from coordinate 29,401,987 downwards.
ATATCAAATTCTGAACCTGCTTTACCCCTGGTTTATAGGATTCTTTACAAATGGCTGTACAGATCTGATCTCGAATGACGTCATCCGAGACGCACGCTTCACTGACGCTTCATAGAGAAGCGTGCAAACCAGCGTTGCATTCTCGTTTCAAATCCGTACTATTTTGGTGCGACAGCACAACTTTAGACTCCGTAGTAGAATACGGGCCATAGTATTTAGAATATTATTAGAAAAAAGGTGAGGGTTCCAACCCGACCACATCCCGTTTAACATTAACAGGTAAGGATGTTATAGAAGTACTTCTGTGTGAACCCGGACGAATGCTACAGTCACACAGACACTTTGTTGTTTTATCCTCATTTCATCTTGTATTCTATCATTTGTTATGTATTTAATTGTTTTATTGGATGAACGAAATTATCACTATTTCCACTGCTGACTAGACCTGGAAAATGCGTAATTTTGATAAAGATCATGTTACTTAGAGACTAGTTGAAGCAATGTGCAAAGTTTCATTAAATAATTCGCAGTCAAAATAATGGACAAAAAATGACAATTAAAATATGACAAATTTCTCTTTTGTTAAACTTTTGTAAACTCTGTACATAAAGTCAATGGAGGAGGGAATCAATACCTGACAAATGTGAAATTCGGCCAATTTCATTGATGATTATTGTCAATTCTACTGTGAGTTATGTCACGAAACTTGGCACACAGCTTCAACTGATCTCGAACTAAAATGATCTTGATTCAAATAACGTATTCGAAAAGTCACTGAACCATGACGAAGCCCCAAACTTTCTTCTCATTTTCATGATTTTCTTGTATCTTGTGCCCACTGAGGCGTGAAACGTCGGGATTTTTATGAAAATAAAATCAAAGGTATCCCCGAAAAGAATTGTTATATTTAATGAAAGTAAGAATTTGAATTTTAGTCCAAACGAGAGAAAGGGCTTTTCCAGTCTCACGTACGTGCTCACTGAAGCATGAATTTGTAAATAAATGCCATAGGATCATTGACACGTGCCCAAAGAATATAAATACAAGCCAAAAAATGTTATTGAGATGCATTTTAGTGCATAATATTACTACAATGACTCTTCGTATTTCTAAAATGGCCTATTTTTTGTTTGTTTGATGGGTTCATTCAACCGTGACTAAATGGATGTTGGTTGCATACACTTCCACAACAGGAATATCATCATATTTGATCAAATATACCATGGCAAAGAAGTAAAAATGGCAGTTTGCGCAATTTTCTCTGCATGCTCACTCAACCGTGAAATTTGACGCAAATTTCGTTTCCGTATATTGGGAAGCATACTTTGCATACATTCTGACGTGTAAAATGTTTAAAATCTGAAAATGGGTCCGTTATCATTGAATCAAATTTACCATTTTAGGCTTGCGAACTTCAAAAAATGACATTTTTGCATTCAACCATTGCTCACTGAAGCATGACTTGATGATATTTCCTTAAATTCATTCCCATTGTAGTTAATTAAATTCCCTACATGGACATATAATTAGATTTTTAAAATTCCTTCTGGTTAAAAAATTATTGATATGTGAAATAGGGGGAACTTTCTTTTTGTGTTGTGTTTATTTCTATGTGGATTATTATCTCTTATAATCTTTCATTATCCATGTATTTGATTATGTTTGAATTTCGACTGTCAATATATTTTTATTTTATATGCATGACAATAAAAACATGAATCTTGTATGGTGAATATATGGTGAATCTTATTTCCCTCTAGAAATGATTAGATATGCATAAACTATGCCCGTCATTCAATATTACCTTGAACAAGATTTTTAGTGCTAAATTAATCATTTGACTAATAACCCATGAACAAGATAATTACAGAGACGTGACTTTATATAAGTGGTCATTATGTCGAGGACAGCTCTAGTTACAAAATCCCAAATGAAACCCAGACAAAAGCTTGCCTGATTATCTCTATTGACTACAGTGCAAATAAAATCTTCTTTTAGCCGGAGATATATATCATTATTTGGGATAAAAAGGTAAGATAAAAAGTACGATCATGACGATATAGCTTTATGGACATCTAGCCGTACTGTAGTGTGCAAAATATAAAGAATCGATGGTATTCCCAATTTTTATAGCTTCATATGAATAACCAATGCCATGACATTCACTGTAAATTCCACACATCAATCGAATTGAAACCGCGACGGATATAAAGTATTAGAGACGTCTCCGAGACGTCTCCACGACATTTTTTAAAAACTGTGACAAAGCATTTTCAAAGAACCGTCTCAAAGTTGTTTCATCGACTCATGAAAAGTCTCCGTGACAAATTTTTGAAACTTGTCGCGGAGACGTCTCCGGGACGACTCCGAGACGTCTCCGCGACGTTTCATGAGTCGCGGAAACTAATTTGAGACGGTTCTTTAAAAATGCTTTGTCACAGGTTTTAAAAACTGTCGCGGAGACGTCGCGGAGACGGCTCGGAGACGTCTGTAATGTTTTTTATCCGTCGCGGAGACGATATTTTGTATTCCGTCGCGGAGACGTCTCGCGGAAACAAAATTGAGACAGATTTGCTAGCATGGTATTGTACTAGCTTTTTCCGCGACGAAATCTTTTGTGCGACGTATAAAAGGTTACGTGGCACAATAGACGGATTAGCCAACACGCCATTGTACTAGATCTGTCTCCTGTAGCACACAAAAATCTGTCTCGGAGACAGAGTAGACAGATATAGTGCAATGCCATGCTGGCAAATCTGTTTTTAAAATTTGTTTCCGCGAAGTGCTACTATATCTAACTTCGCGGAAACAAAACTGAGACAGATTTGCCAGCATGGCATTGCACTATATTTGTCTCCGCGACAAATTTTTGTGTGCTACAGGACACAGATCTAGTACAATGGCATGCTGGCTAATCCGTCTTTTGTGCCACGTGACCTTTTGTACGTCGCACAAAAGATTTCGTCGCGGAAAAAGCTAGTACAATGCCATGCTGGCAAATCTGTCTCAATTTTGTTTCCGCGAAGTTCGCGGAGACGTCTCCACGACGGATAAAAAGTATGAAAGACGTCTCCGCGACATTTTTCCAAAACTGAGACAAAGCAGTTTTAAATAACCGTCTCAAAGTTGTTTCCGCGACTCATGAAACGTCTCCGAGACGTCTCCGAGACGTCTCCGCGACGTTTCATGAGTCGCTTTGAGACGGTTCTTTGAAATTGCTTTGTCACGTCGCGGAGACGATTATTTTCTATTCCGTCGCGGAAACGTCTCCGCGACAGAATAGAAATTGCGTCTCCGCGACGGAGAAATAGTATTAGAGACGTCTCCGAGACGTCTCTGCGACAATATATGAAGAAAAAAAAAAATACGTCTCCGAAATTCAGGAGACGTCTCTAATACTATTTATCCGTCGCGGAGACGAAATTTCTATTCTGTCGCGGAGACGTCTCCGCGAAGTGAGATAGCACCCTAACATCAATGAAATAAAGCCCGGTACAATTGTGGCATGAAAATAAATTATGTCTTGTTTAGATTTAACCTCTAAAACTTATAGTGAAACGAGGAGTTATTACTCTAATTTATTGTCTAAACTGCGTCCTGATTATGAAACGTCTCCGAGACGTCTCCGCGACGTTTCATGAGTCGCGTAAACTACTTTGAGACGGTTCTTTGAAATTGCTTTGTCACGGTGTTGGAAAATTGTCGCGGAGACGTCTCGGAGACGTCTCTAATACTTTTTATCCGTCGAGGAGACGATATTTTCTATTCCGTCGCGGAAACGTCTCCGCGACAGGATAGAAATTGCGACTCCGCGACGGATAAATAGTATTAGAGACGTCTTCGAGACGTCTCTGCGACAATATATGAAGAAAAAAAAAATCTGTCTCCAAAATTCAGGAGACGTCTTTAATACTATTTATCCGTCGCGGAGACGAAATTTCTATTCTGTCGCGGAGACGTCTCCGCGAAGTGAGATAGCACCCTAACATTAATGAAATAAAGCCCGGTACAATTGTGGCATGAAAATAAATTATGTCTTGTTTAGATTTAACCTCTAAAACTTATTGTGAAACGAGGAGTTATTACTCTAATTTATTGTCTAAACTGCGTCCTGATTATCTGATATTGCAATGCATATTACTGGTACGACCATCATGAAGTAAAAAATGTGTAAAGGAAAAACTATATACCTGTAAAAATTATTTTGTCGTAAATTTACTGTTTTATCACTCCATGGGTATGGGCCCCACTTCACTTTCCCGGAAGAGCGAGATAAATCATCCTGCGTTATGAAAACGACACTGAACGCCATGCAATCAAGATTTAATTACTTGAGGGAGAATATGAACAAAATAGCACCGGGATGAAATGGAGTACTACCGTAGAGTGAGGAAGGAGAGATGGAGTGAAAAATAGACATAATTATAGCGAGAGCTAGAGAGAGAGAGAGAGAGAGAGAGAGAGAGAGAGAGAGAGAGAGAGAGAGA
>CALNVZ010001721.1:29339944-29396468 GCA_940671915.1 Paracentrotus lividus | reverse complement strand
ATAACGCACACTGCATTCATGAGTTAGTCGAAATACAGCTGAGCGGCGCAGAAAATTATCGGTCACATAAATGTCAACTATAAACCCGCGCTGACGACGGGAAGCGAAGAGTTGACAACCGCATGCAATTATTACTTAGCGTACAAAAACTCGCTAAGAAAACTTCCCTGTGGCTGAATGGTATTTTGTCCGTCGATCTGTTTGAGCCAATTACTCATGGACATGAAGAAATAATTGACTTTTATTCAATAGTTTTCGTAGGTAGATGCTTCAGACCAGATTGGGGAAAAGACATTCTTGGAAAGCCTATAAACCGATTGTGCTGAAGTTGTAATCAGAATCTTTATTTCACATAGATTGATGTTCCAAACGATTATTGATATAAATATGTGATCTTGTCACCTCTTGCGAAGCGCGTCCACATGCGATATGCAATTGTGATATGCGGAAATATCGACCCATCGAGTAAAGATTCTATTGTGATAGTGAAGTGACAGGACTTTTTCTTACCAATCGAAATGAATGTACCATCTATGGAAAGCTGACAATTCAAGCTTTTAAAAACTGCTTGATCATTAAGCTGTAATATATTATGCGTTATCCAGGAAGATGATTATGCGGCGTATGAGCTATTTGGAGAGCAAAATTGGCCATATTGTACAGGAATTTGATCTGACTAGGATTTCGAATTGACACAAGTGACAGGGCTTTTTTTTCCCTTTGCAATAAGTTATTTCTATTTTTGAAAAAATCAGACTCTTAGCGTATTTATTCAAGTTGATCATTTCTTTGAAAAGGTACTTGCTCGCCATAATCAAGAAACAAAGTGAAAAAACTGTGCAAACAAAATGTCTATGGCCGCGTTCGCTTGCGTAGAGTGATAGCGCCCTCTTCCTCTTAAGTTTACAACTAGAATTGATGTGAAATTAATTCTTGAAGTAGTAAACAATTGACTAATAATGTGAAATTTGAATTGAATTTAGAGTGAAAATGGAGTAAAAATGTGAAAATCAGAAGCCCCATTGATTGAAAGGCTCAAATTGTTCAACAATGAGGGTCAGAAAAATTGTGTCCCCTTTTTTTTATGTTAGGAGTCTATAATGTGGCCTCTTCCTTCACTCAAGACTTACATTATATTACGCTGTTTTATTATCGTTCCATAGGCTTCGATATTTGGGGGGGGGGGGGCTCAGATATCATTGAGCCCCCCCCCCCCCCAATATTTTGATGCCAATATTGATATCGGCCATCACCTTTATTATATAATCTATTTTATTCAGATAATATTCAACCCCAGATTTTTATCTCAATTATTTTTTTTTTTACTGTAATGATGCTGGGATATGATTGGAGCTCTCTAACTTTTTTTTTTCAATTAAAAGCTTATATTTCAGGTCTTTATTTACATAATTTTTGGCTCGGTTCGCATATCTTTAAAGAATAATACTTTCTTTCTTTCTTTGCTTTTTTTTTTTTTTTTTTTTTTTTTTTTTTTGGGGGGGGGGAAACAGGGGTCTCTACTATCTTGTTGAAGCTATTAACCCCTACCCCCCCCCCCGGTGATTCTGGTCAAAACTTTTGAAATGCTCAGATTTCAGGTCTCTTTTGACAAAACTTTTAGCTCCCACAGCGCGCTCGCATGTCTCTCTGTTGAAACTTTTTTTTTTTAAATATCAACAAGTGGTCCCACTTTCCTCTGTGGTGGATCCAGGGGGCGAAGCGGCCGCCCCCTTCTTCTTTCGGCTGCGCAAAAAAAAAAAAAAAAAAAAAAAAAAGGGGGAAAGAGGAGGAAAAAAATGCTCCGTTTTTAGGGTGATGTTTACAACAACAAAAAAAACATCTCGCGCTTCGCTGCGCCCCTTAGGCCCCTTCCCAAATAATGGACGCGTCTTTATGTTAAGATTTAATGCCATACGTTAGATTTACATTTCACGTGGAGTAGAATTGATATGTACCTCGTTTTTTGTTTGTTTGTTGTTGTTGTTGTTTTGTTTTTTGCTCCCCGGCCCCCGGGGTCCGGAGAGTATAGGGCCTACACTTTGCAATTTTAGGGTATCCATTGCTTCTAACTAGGCCGGTGGGACATAAAAAATTTAGGGTTTACAAAAATCTGACATTCAAATTTTGGGCCCCTTATTGAATCCTTGATCTGTTAGACACTTGTTTTAAAGAAGAAAAGAAATTTAGTGTGTTGTTTCTCATATTCTCAAAGATACCGTAGATCTATACAATAATAGTCGATAACCTCTTCATATTTGAGGGAAAGAAGAAATTTGATATTTTGCAAGTCTATATTTCAATTATATTTATTTGAAATGAGTAATATATATATTCAAGAACCTCCAACGAATGGAAAGGTAATGTATTAAGCAGCATGATACATTTCGAATTCACTGTGAGTATTTTAAGGGCAAACTTCGTGTTGGTGACAATGATGTGTAGTCCCAGATGTGCATGGTTGTGTAGCCTGTACGAATGTCTGACGCGTGAAAGTGGCACACGCAGTGAAAAGGACGAGAGCCACTACCAAAGGCATTTATTCATTGCAAATAGAATTTTATATTTTGTGTCTTTATCTAACAAACAACTGAAACTGGAAATAATCTGAGTGTGGCTCTATAGTCTCCCTCTATCTGATTCTGAGTCTGACTGGTCATGGCATGGCTCTGTTCACATATGCGTGCAAACCTAACTTGGAACGGATCGAAGCATTTTTGCATCGGCGGCCACCGGTTCCCAATTTAATTCCCAAGATTATCTAAATGATTCATTATAAATTATAATTGATTTTACACTCACCTGATCTATAACATGAAATCTCTCTAATGAGTGGAGTAGAGGTACGGAACATTTCAAAATGATGAAATCTTGAAGTCTTTTATATCTCCTTTCAACCACTCATTGCTACGAGGTCGATACGTAGTATCGACCTCGTTAACCAAGTCCTTCATATTCGGTTGATATTTTTATGAACCACTTTTCCCACTGTTTTTATGGCAAGTGCATCCATAAAGGATGTAGAAAATGTTCTACAGTGCTTCACAGTCCATAATATAGATTAAGCTAGGCCTAGGCCCTGGAAAAAATAATAATAAAACACTAAAATTAAAGGAGAAAAACTCACCACTCGTCAGGCAGCCTCACTCCAGAGCGCCGTCACTCACTATGATTAGGATGCAGCTAGCTGCGTGTGGCAATTGCTATATTATTAAAAGAGTCGTCCCAGATCAACTCAGCCAATACCAAGAGTCGGCATCGCCACAGAGCAAGTTCGTGATATACCATTGCACCGATTAAGTGTGCCGAGCTACGCTAATGCTTAGCGAATAGGGCATAGTACGATTCTCATTTCGAACCCTTTACCGGTCATAATTTTGGTATGAGTATCGTTGCGTCCAAGGGGGCTGGGGCTTTTTGTATTCTCTCTCTCTTTACGGCACTGTCCATCAGGGTTAGCTGACTGAATAGACCTTTGAGATTGCCACTAATACGGATCTTCTTGTTCCAGCCGTATCACATGTTTAATAACTAAGAGACCGGGGTTGGGTAGCTAAACTGATCACTCCGATTTTGATAGATGGATCTACTTGCGTTTTCAGCTTACGTTTTAGATTTCTCTGTGCATCTCGCTTATGTTGCGGACACGATTGTGATACATTTATTGTCTGCTTAGTCTGTCGTATGCATATCTTAATATACTGAGAATCGAATACTAGTGATCGGCTTCTGAAATACATAGTAATATAGCATTTTTGACGAAAGCACTTACATTCGATTGAGACTATCGCTAGCGCTGAGTTATTGAACTCCAGATAAAGTTTTCTGTGGCGATCTCGAGTGAAAAACTACTCCTGCGGAGTAGTACTTTGACCTTTAACTTATATTTGAACGAGCGCAAGGCAGATATCTGCCCAGATTGTGTTTTCGCATCTGACGGTCATATTGAAAATAGTTTGGATTTGTTTACCGAAACGTGCTGTGTATTCGTCTCTGCAAATTTACACAAACACTCATCAAAAGTGATTCAAAACAGAGTTTTATCGGAGTAAAACAGGCGGAAAACGGAAGTTTAATAAAAGACCTGGATATCAAGAAACTCATCCATCGAGAAAACGGTACGTAAAAAACTGTATTTTTTACAATAATTATACAATTTTAAAACGAAGTCTTCGGATTTCTAATGACAAAATGTTCTTGCCTCGCGGGGCCCGCTAAAGTTGCTGCGTGCTTTCAACCACATTGCTATGATTTAGATCGGCTTCGAGTGCGCACCAGCTAAATATACGTTGAACGACGTTGAGGGCTTGCAGCCTAAAGAGCTGAATGAATACAGAGGACAGAACCCATTCAATAAAAGCATTAGAATATTACGAGAATTTTTGTTATTGACTATTTGTAATGGACAATGTTTGTTTACGAATAGTAAACAAAGATTGACCCGGACTCATATGACCTCATTACAGACTAGCTTTCTCCAGGCCCACAGATGTTTTTTATTGAATAGATTTATATCACGAAGTCCTCCATGAAACACCCAATATTCATACTCAAGATACTATTTTCAGATCCAGGTATTGCGATGTCTCCCTAGGTGGACGTGCGAGCAGGGGGGCGCGCGGGGGCGTCACGATCGGGGCAAAATCCTTGGAAATGTGCACACCAGAAATCAGGATGACCAGACTCTCTTAGCGGTATCACACGATATCTGTACCCCACCGGTGCGACTGACCCTGAGGTCATAGAGTTCTTGATAACCCTTAACACCTGAGCTAAAGTATGTACCATACAATAATTTGAAAAAAAAACATTATCTACAAAAAATTAATAAACCTGTCATGCCATCAAATTTTTTTTTTAAAAAATATACATAAAAAATAGTCGCTCGGGGAAGAGTGGTTGAGAAGCCCGGTTCCACAAATTTTTTGATTTTGAGGAAAAGAAAGGTAGTGTTATTTCTTTATTGCCGAACTCACCGTCCCGGCTGCTAGATCGCTCATAGCGTGATCCGGTAGCTACTTCCGGAGGTAATCGGGAAGGGGAGAGGGCCGGTGTGGATGTATTTTTGGAGGGGCCCACCTACAAGGTCATCAAGTATCAAGTCAATGGCAAGGTAAACATTCCATTAAACGTAAACTCGGAACGGATCTCCTTCCCCACCCCCCCCCATTTTTTTTTTTTGATATAATCTCTTTATTCATCAAAATTTGGTCATATAAAAAATTAGAAAAAACAATTCATACACTTCTAAAAACCAATTATTCCCTCGCTCTTATAATATCGAGCGGTCTCTATTAAATATTCACCTTCTTTTCTTCTTCTCTTTTTATTTTTTTTTTTTTTGGAGTCAGTGGGGATCCATGAGACGCCTTGGTTTTATGCTTCCTGTCTTGTAGTGCTTGGTTTTTTACAATATTTTTATGATTATTTGCTCTATTGTCTTATCCATCGGATGGTAGAGGACTTCTGGCTATCCGGTCGCGCATCCTTACCTGTTTTTGTTAAACGCTCTCCCCTTATACATGATTCTCTCAGTATTTTTTTTTTCAGGCTTATTGACGTGCTGTACAATGTAGAGTCTATGCTCTCAGTGTATGTACCATATTATAATGTTTATTCCTAATATGAAGTAATATTTGATTAAACATCTTCTTTTTTGTTTTCTACACAGTCAACCTTTCCAGAATCCAGAAATCTTTCTCAAATTTCGAATCTGACTCGCGCTGCTAAACAGAGCCCACTTACACCTATGCATCGGTACAACTATACTGACCATTCACCACGGTAGGGTTGTATACCGCGGAATGCTCACTACAGATTGACCGATGATTTTCTGATTGTTTAAAATTATTTTTGTCCATCAGATAACATTCTTAAAGGGATTAAGTAGCTTTCAAAAATTACCAGACTCAATAGTATGATCACAGAAGATTATATAAAGTATATTGTTTCCAAAAGTCATAAACAATCTAACTGAAATAGTTTCAGAATCAAATGGAAGTCATATATTTATCTCCTTAAATCAGTTAACCATTCTCATAGCAAGCATACTGCCGAACACTCAGTCACCTTGCGATATCTAGCATCTAGGCGCGATAGAGACGAGCCGGGATTTATCAAAGGAAATGGGTGATGTGTGAAAAGCAACAATGGTTATTATAACCGTGCGAAAGGTGTCGCCTTCATATCTAGTATTTGAGGGTTGGTGTCATGACTCATTCGTATATTCTCGAGGTAAAGCAGTCTCATACTATGAGCATTGCAAGTTTATGAAGTACGTTATTTCTCTCACGTGAGACGTAAGTGTTTCTATAATGGTTGTCGGTGCCAAAATAATCTAAAGCTCGACTGTGTGTGAATTGTTGTATTCTTGAATATCATATCACATGATCTACTGAATGCACTTGCTAAAGATTGGCGCCCTATATCGCTTTTTGTTTGTTTTTTTGTTTGGGGGCAGGTGGCGGTGAGCAGGCTCGCTGGCGGCGGCACCCTGGATACGTGACCTAGACATCCATATAGAATGTATTTCTCTCCCTTCCCGTTTGCAATACGCAAAGTCCCGATCGCTGCTGTGAGTTAATACACATTGATCGTAGACAGCGATAACACAACGAGTATCATGATATCAAGACGTTTAGCGCCCGGGCGCGCGGGGGCCCCCTGCCCCCCCCCCTCTCGGGACCCACGTCTGTCGTACCCAGACGCGTGATGTTTAGATCTGCCGAGAGGAAGAAATAACAGGCGCACGTTGGACCCCGCCCGGCTAATTTACCTCTCGGTCTACCTATCTACTATACCCTCCGCAGTACCCTTAGCGTCCCCCCCGCACGAAACACAGTGTCGAAATTCCACCGACGAGAGGTCGCGGGTGGGGCGCCCGGCGCGACGGGAGAAATTTAGAAAAACTGTTGCAGATCCAATTTCATCAAACAATCCTCGTATGCAAACAACCCATAAATTTCATTGCTGTTTTTAACTACGCAGAGTGATCCAAAATTAAACACGACCCTCATATACGAGACTAATGCTCTCAAGAGAAAAATTCTCTTTCCTGCAAGATCCCACAGAGAGCAGATCCACGCAAAGCGGTGAGGTTTTCCCCAGTTATTTTATAATAGGTATCATGATTTGAGAGCTTAAAAAATAGCATATAATGTACATATATAGGCTAAACTATCATTTCGTATCCATATTTAAATGTATAAATGTGTGTTTTATTTTAAAAAACAGGCAGAAAATCGTGCGGTCAACTGGAGTGAGCTTCCGCCGTATACAACCCCTCCGTGGTGCAAGGTCACTATAGTTGACCGATGCATAAGTGTAAGTGGGCTCTGTTATGCACGGATCAGATTTCGAAATGAGAAAGATTTCTGATTCTGGAAAGGTGACTGTGAGGAACAAAAAGAAGATGTTTTTAATCATTAAATATCTACTTCCACTATTACGGTCAATTAAACCGACTTTGCTTTCATAGGGCACATAGAAGGCTAGACTTCCTTATGTACCAGCCACTAAAAGTGAAAAAAAAAAGTATGGATATGATGTATAATTGATTTTTAAGCACAAATAAATTGTTTTTAGGAATGTAGAATTTTTTTTTCTATTTTTAATAAATTTTTTTAATATTTTTTTTTTTTCGGTTTTTTTTTCTAAGTTTTTTTTTTTTCAAATAAAAAAATTTTTTTTGGAGGGGTTTAACAATTTTGAGACATATTTTTTTATTATTTTTTTTTTTATTAATTTTTTTTTAATAATTTTTTTTTTCAAATTAATTCTATGGTCAGCATATTACAGATCAGTGTTAAGGTTATCAAAACCTGATGACCTAGGGTCATCGCAACCCGGTGTCCTAGGGTCATCCTGATCTGGTGTCCTAGGGTCATCGTGACCCGGTGTCCTAGGGTCATCGCAACCCGGCTGTCCATAGGGTTAGTGTTAGGGTCAGTGTAGGGCATATATTACAACTCGGTTTAGGCATCGCGACCCGGTTTCCTAGGGTCATCGCGATCGGTGTCTAGGGTCATCGGGATCTCGCGGTGTCCTAGGGTCATCGCGATCCGGTGTCTTAGGGTCATCGCGACGCGGTGTTTCCTAGGTCATCGTGATCCGGTTTCCTAGGGTCATCGCGATCCAGTGTCTAGGGTTAGTGTTAGGTCAGTATGCATATATACAACCGGTCTTAAGTATCGCGATTCTGGTGTCCTAGGTCATCGCGACCGGTTGTCCTTAGGGTCATCGCGATCCGGTGTCTAGGGTCATCGCGATCCGGTGTCCTAGGGTCATCGCGACCCGGTGTCCTAGGGTCATCGCGACCCGGTGTCCTAGGTTAGTGTTGCGGTCAGTGTAGGGCATATATTACAACTCGGTCTTGGCATCGCACCCGGTTTCCTAGGGTCATCGCGATCGGTGTCCTAGGGTCACGGGATCCGGTGTCCTAGGGTCATCGCGATCCAGTGTCCTAGGGTCATCGCGACGCGGTGTCCTAGGGTCATCGTGATCGGTTTCCTAGGGTCATCGCGATCCAGTGTGCTAGGGTTAGTGTTAGGGTCAGTGCAGTGGCATTTATCATTACAACCCGGTCTTAAGTATCGCGATCTGGTGTCCTAGGGTCATCGCGACCCGGTGTCCTAGGGTCATCGGCGATCCGGTTGTCCTAGGGTCATCGCGAACCCGCTGGTGTCTAGGGTCATCGCGACCCGGTGTCTAGGTCATCGCGGAACCGGTTGTCCTAGGGTCATCGCGCCCGGTGTCGCTAGGGTCATCGCGATTCTGTGTGTCTAGGGGTCATCGCAACCCAGCATCAGTAGGCATATAGAAAGATTCTAACTTGCAAGACCAAATGAAAAAACCGCTTTCAATAATTAATAGCTAAATAAAATACCCTGAAATGATAACCTTCATCTTCAAATAAATATTTAAAAAAAACTCAAATAATTCTCATATTCATCCCAAGTACATGTAGGGTCTATAAGCTTACCTGCTTTTAGTCTAAGTCATGACATGAACTTAATCCCTGGCCTGGGTAAACATATGCAACTTCACTGTTTTCAGTGTTCAGATTCACAAGGTAATTCCCACATAGCTCTATGTATTAAGCTATATAGCTCAGGCTCTCAGCACTTCACCAACAATCAGCAATCACTAATGTGCAAACAATGGTTGAAATACACAACAATTCTGGCTGAGTATAGAGCTACTAGCTACATGTACACATGTGTCTGTATCTGTAAATGTAATGCAACACTGCTGTGTTAGCATAATTTATGTCAAAGTAATTATAGCGCCAACTTGTGGCAGGATGATTATAATCATACTAGCCTACTTAATTCAACTAAGACCTCTTCCATCATCTCATCATCTGTGAGTACATCGGTAGAGCGCTCGACTGTCATAATCAAGGACCCTGGTTCAAATCCTGCTGAGAACATTGCATGTAAGTACAAAAATTGTGTCTTTTGAATTTGTTGTGCATTGTGATGTTAATTAGATTCTATGGAATGTTACAATGAAGATTGCCAGGTGTGTAGGACAAAGACTGAGAATGGAGAGAGAAAGAAAGAGAGAGAGAGAGAGGGAGAGGGAGGGGAAGAGAGACAAACATTTTGAAAAAAAAAAAAAAAAAATATATTTCTTTTAGAATTTCCCCCAAAAAATACCAAGCCCCATTTTTTACTCACGCCCCATCAAAAAATCGCCCTCTTTTAGAATGTTGGCAAAGAGTGAGCAAAAAAAAGTGGCTGGTACAAAAGGAAGTCTTTCCACATAGAACAATTGCACAAACAGATAGTATAGCGTTCGCCGCTATCGGTCGTCACAACTTTGCTTATTACGTGACGTTGTCCAGGCACGATCACAAGCAAATTTATGAATGAAAATATAGTAAGCATGTGCAGTGCAAGCCTCACTGTTCCCTGTACAACCTTCCATCAAAACAAGCTTGCAATTACCCATCACCTCGTACCAAAATCGACATAGAATTCCACTTTCTTATATTTTATAAAAATTATGAAAGATAGTTTTGGAGGATCCATTTACTTACCGATACCGCACAGGTAAGCAAATTTCAATAACTTCTTGTTTATCCACCAAAATCTTGCAAAATAGCGTTGGTGTCGCATCGTGTTTCTAGAATCTATTGCAACGTGTACAAAGTCAACTGAACATGCACACACGGAGCGTCGTGTGGATATGCATGATGTTGCCGAATCTCGATCATTTTTGATCGATACTGAAGCGATCCGATCACGATCCAAAGCCATCTCGCGTGCAGTTAAGGTGGCCCGACATTGTTATTGCTATCGATACCGTCGCACGCTGTTTTGCACGCGGCCTTTGGTGATCACGCCACAACTGCATGATGTGTGCGATTGACCAAACAGCGCACTCCGAGTCGGTGCTGTGAGTTCGCTCTCAGCTCGGCTATCTGTTCAACGCAGTCTATGGGCAATTGTTCTATATGTAGGGATAAGCGGCAAATTTTGTCTGGTGCATGGATTATTGTAACTTTGTAAAATGATTTAGATATCTAGAATAGATCTAACTAATCTAAACCAGAAATAATTTTTTTCCCAGTCACTTTCTTTGCAATGTTCTACTTTTGAAATCTAATCCATGTTCAATTTTGAAATCAGTTTATGCCCATTCATACCAGGCAAATCATGTACCCACTGACTGTAAAGGTTAAATTTTAATGCAATACTTTTCCACCTGGTCCTGTTCTGAAAAAAATCTTGTGAATTGTGGGGGAGTTGGACGTCTATCATTTTCTTATTAAGATTATACATAATGAAAATGTTAATTTTATTTGTAATGCATTCCTACCAGGTTCTTTTGAAAACATCATGTGGGGAGTTGGACATAGAACTGTGGTCCAAGGAGGCACCCAAGGCTTGCAGGAACTTTGTCCAGCTATGCATGGAGGGCTACTATGATGGCACCATCTTCCATCGCATTATCAGGAACTTTATGGCTCAGGGAGGAGACCCCACAGGCACAGGAGAAGGAGGGGAGTCTATCTATGGTCGCCCTTTCAGAGTGAGTTACAATATCTTTTTCTTTATATGGGTAATTTATCCTTTACATAACAGTGGCTTTCTTTGGGAGTAGATGATTGAAATTCTAAGAAGCCCATCTGTGTGAGTTTGGAATAAATGAAAAACTGACACGTGGTGATGAATTTTTATAGGAATTTCCATTGCTATCTGCATTAAGCAATGTCCAAAATTAATTTTGTTGCAATGATTTTTTTTTTTAAATTTAGAGATATCATGAGCATGAATTCCTTTTAAAGCAAGAGCAAACTGAATACAATCTCATTGACTGTGTGTTATAAATTGCTGGTCTTAAGTTAAAGTATACCTTTTAAAATAACTATCAATATTAGTGTGACTAAAGTACCTTTTTATTGTATTTGTACCAAGGAAACTAAAATGTTTTGAGAGAAAAGGTAACTGTTTGGATCTTGTTAACATTACTATTGATTTATGAATGCATTGAGTAGTGAGTTAGTGTTTTATCATTCAAGTGGGCCTGAATTATGAGACTACACTGCTTAGGATGTTGCATTATGGGTTAGGAATCGGGGCAGAATAGAGTAGTTGAGTACTTGAGGTGGTGATATTCAAGGCTACTGGTTCGTACTTGCTTTAATTTATAAAGGGAATTTTAATACAATTCTATTTTCAAAAATCGTTTACCAGCATTCTGTATTAATTTTGTTCATATGAAACTTTTTAATAATTTGAATATAATTAAAATTAGAGCAATAATTTCATTACTCTTCTGTTCAATACATGACAGGATGAATTTCACTCCAGGTTGAGATTTGTGAGGAGAGGGCTTGTTGCTATGGCAAATGCTGGTCCCCATGACAACAGCAGCCAGTTCTTTATCACACTTGGTCCTTGTGAGCATCTCCAGGGGAAACACACCATATTTGGCAAGGTAGAGTGCATTAATAATTCATTTAGAGCCAAAATTCATACTGGACTACTTTATTAGCTATCACCATCATATTGGCAACAACACTCAAAATTCCACATACAACCATGAAAAAAGGAAAGAAAAAGGATCGACCTGTTTCCAATATGATTTGTCAAATGAATATTTCCGTGACTATACATGTCTAATGCTTTTATAGAGTTTTCATTGTGTGAAAACTAAGGATTTGAAAATTAAATGTAGATAGTCATTAATTTTCAGGAATGACCAATTATAGGATTTGAATGATTATAATTTGGAAAAACTCTGGTGTATGATTTCATAGTAGATGTTATGAGACGGACATGATGATTATTGCATAGAGGTTTAAAGTTGACTCTTTAATGTTAAAAACTTGAAATGAAATATAGCATTTGAAAGTTGATAAAATTTAGTAAGATTGAATATTATTCCATCTAATGCCTTTCAGACTGCAGGTAATGCAAGCTACAATGCTGTAAACCTAAATTCTAGGCGAAGTATATATTGGAGCTGTTTAAATATAGGCGAAGTGTATATTGGAGCTGTTTAAATTTACAGAAATTGTGCAATTATTTCCAGATTGCAGGTAATACTATCTACAATGCTGTGAAACTAGGTGAAGTAGACATAGGAGCAGATGACAGGCCAGTCTACCCGCCTAAGATCAAAGCCACTCAGGTTTGCTCATAAATTACTCTTTTTGTTTCAGCTTTCAACTTCCATGTTTGGCAAATGTCTCCAAGAAATTGAGTGTTGGACAGTTTGTCTGAGCTTACAGTTGCTTCTTTTTCATCAAAGTTTTCTGAAACATGAACAGGAATTACTTATGAATTTACAGGTAGAGTATTTGAAAGGCTATTCATAATAAAATTATGAATTCAAATAAAAATGATGAATAATGCAGTGTAATTTACCCTGCAGTCATAATTAAATGAATGAGTCAGTGATTTCCAGAATTATAAAAATATGTTCAACACTTTATAGTTCGATTGAATTAAAAAAAGGATGTAATTTTATTTGAATATTACAGGTCCTTGCCAATCCATTTGATGACATCATTCCTAGGCAGCTGAAGAAGAAACATGAGAAGGAAGAAAAGAAGACAAAGAGCAAATCAAAGGCCACAAAGTAAGTCAATACCACATTAAATATGTTACCAAGACAACTAGCAAAACAAGTAGCATTGCTTTCCTCCTTGAAGTCTTTTAGTTTCCCTTCATTAGGCTAATTTATCCTGAAATGTGCCTTGTAATGTTGACATAAATTGATGAGTAAAAACTGTTCAACTGGACACCTACCACGTTCCACATCCTCTCCAGGACGCTTCATCAGGCATCTGTCTATTAAAGAGATTTGGTAACTTTCAAAAACAAGAGCAATTAGATCAAGATTAATAAAATTATATTGTTCCAACAGTAAAAACAAACCACTGAAAGTTTCAGATCAAATGGAAGTCATTTACTACCTCAATGTTACTGTATCCCTTTAAAGCAAGTAGGCTTCATGAAGCATCCTGGAGAGGAGTTGAAACGGCTTCGCTCAAAATGTCCAGTTGAAAAGTTTCTACTCATCAATTTATGTTAGATTTACCTGGATGATTGAGAACATTCATAGAATTGTACTATTGAGAGTTATCTCAAAAAGATTATTTTTAAGACTAGACTTTATAACACATGTGCTGTGAGAGCCCCCACACAGTTGTCTGGCTTTAATATTGACAGATGTTCTTTCTAACTGTAGTTGCTAAAGCTTTTCACTCCTTTTGTCATTAATCAGGAACTTCAGTCTTCTCTCCTTTGGGGAAGAGGCGGAAGAAGACGAAGAAGAAACTGTGGTTGCCAGTCAGTCTATGAAGAATAAGAGCAAGAGTATGCATGATCTTGTGAATGACCCGAAACTCAGCTCAGTCCCTGCTGTAGAGATAGAAAAGTAAGTGTACTGGAATGTAAAAATCATAGACATGTTTCCATCTTTTCACTGTATCGTACAAAATGCAGGCTATAAACAACAGTTGTTGGTTTTTGAATGCGCTGTAACAAAGCCAAAAATTGTAATGTGAGAATCTACTCAGCCTTCACATGGAACACCACTGGGGATTCTCTCGTGTGGGTGAAACACATAAATTGTACACACTTTAAGCCTTGGTGTGCAGGGATCGTTGCAAAGGGCTTAATCAACAGTTACATTACGTTTCCGTTTACACTAAATTCTCCGGAAATCATGAAAGGAATTATACATGTACATGTTCTCACCCATATATCTTTTATTACAACTCAGATAATATGAGATTATATTTGATTGATTTCAGGCTCATTCCCTTTCTTCCTTCAAAAACAATACCCAGCTTTTAAAAAAAATTTTTTGTTGTATTTTAGAGAGGAGAAACCATCTGTGGAGGAGAGATTGCATCCTGAACCAACTGAATCGGATGAAAATGATGAGGAAGAACAAGAAAAGGAGAGGATGAGGCAAGAGGAGGAGAGAATGAAACAAGAGAAGAAGAAGGAAGCAGCTGACAAGATCCGATCTAAACTCACTAAGGAGAGAAAGAAATCGGAGGATGGGGTCAAAGGGTCACCAAAGGAAGAGAAATCATTGTCAAGAAAGCAAGTCAGATTATACCATTTTTATGCCTCCGCCACCGAACGGTGGTGCCGGAGGCACTTATGTTTTTCGGGTGTCCGTCCGTCCGTACGTCCGTACGTCCGTCCCGTTTTCGTTCTCGCGATACCTTAGAGAACCGTTTGACGGATCACTTTCAAACTTGGATCATGTATGCATATGGTAGGGACAATGATCTGATTAGACTTGGCGTCATTAGGTCAAAGGTCAAAAGGTCACAGAGTCATGTATGCATGAAAATGGGCTCGTTCTCGCCATAACTTAAAAACCGTTTGACGGGTCAACTTCAAACTTGGGTAATGTGTGCCTATGGAAGAGGCAATGAACTGATTAGATTTTAGGTCATGAGGTCAAAGGTCAAAGGTCACAGATGTCATTGTATACATGAAAATGGTTCGTTCTCGCAATAACTTTTAAGAACTGTGTTGACGGGTCAACTTCAAAACTTGAGTAATGTGTGCATATGGGAGGGCAATGAACTGATTAGATTTTGGGGTCAAAGGCAAAGGTCACAGAGGTCATTGTCATGTACATGAAAATGGCTTGTTCTCGCAATAAACTTAAAAACCGTTTGATGGATGAACATCAAACTTGCGTCATGTGTGCATATGGTAGGACAATGAATTTATTCATATTTTTGAGGTCATTGAAGTCAAAGGTCAAGGTCACAGACGTCATTGTATACATGAAAATGGCACGTTCTTGCTGTAACTTCTGAACCGTTTTATGATCAACTTTCAAACTTGGGTCATGTGGAGGCAAAGATGAACTGATTAGTATTTGAGGTCAGGACATCAAAGGTCACTGGTTTATTTATGTAAATGACTCGTTTGTGCAATTTCTGAAGGACCTTTGACAGATCAACTTAAACATGTTTATCTTTTTATTACATCGAAGCCATCCTTCCTGAGTTGAAATAATTCTGATGATACAACTTTAATAGATTTGGGTCAATATCTCAAGATGTCATGATATAATGGATGTAAATACTCAACATGCGCATGCCTTTTTTTCCGATTGTGCAATACGGAGGCATGCCTTTCCGACCGTGCGCCGGTCGAAGATTATCTAGTTATGTTGAGATTTTTCAAAGGCATTTTGTATAATATTATGTTGATGCCCCCTGACTCAGTGTAGATGATAAACGTTTAATACTTTGATTTACTCCTTAACCCTAATCAGGCCGGGGGGGTTGAATCAACCCCCCCCTCGACATTTTCCGCGACCATGCCGCCGCGCGAAATTTTTGACCGCGCCGCTCAATGACTTTTTACTTTCAAGTCTTGCGCATCTTTTGAAATCATTTTTCGCGAAAAATCGGCATACTAGACGAGCGCTGCACCGATTTTTCAAAAATATCCGTCAGACCCGAAAACCGTCTCAAAAACGTGAATTTGTGTACAAAGTCAATGCAAATAGAATTTTCTCACTGCATTCATAATCATATGATTATTTTCACTTTCACTGGCTAAAATCAATTTATTTTAGCATAATTATGCTTCAAAAGATTCTGCAATCAATTTGACCAAAAAACAAAGAAAAACAAAAGGTCGAAAAACAAAGAAATACATAAGAAATTCGTAAAACAATAAATACATAAGAATATTTTGATACCAAATTTTTTTCAAGTACAATTGTTGGGAATGTACAAAAATATTTAGACCAAATTTCAGCATTCTAGGAGCTTTATTTGTAAATTAGAGCAAAAAGAATAATTTATGCATAAATTAACATATTTAATTGATATAAAATAAAATAAATTATTTCAGGAAAATTAACGATGCTAACTTGTATGATACATTGCACACTACCATTGTGCAAAATCGCGGCTGTTCGCACGATCGGCCGCGCCGAGATCTCAGGGGGGGGTTGATTCAACCCCCCCCCGGCCATAGGACAGCCAAAAAAGCCCGGCCTGATTAGGGTTAAAATAGCAACAATTGTCAATATCATTTTTTTTAATGTTGAGATCTTAAAAGGCTTTAAGTAATGTAAGAATATGTTGATGCTCCCCACCTCTGACTCAATTCAGATTAATACACTCATAATATTGCCTCATGTATAATTTATTGAATCAAATATTGATTGATTTGTTGTTTTCAGAAGTTATTAATATTTTAATTGACAGGATAAAATTACTTGAGAAATACCTTTTTCAAACAGATAAAGTCACAGATTCTCTTACAATTGTTATGTTTGTCTTTTACCTTCATTTTTTTCACGTCATGTTCAAAGCTCATTCTAGTTTGCTGCCCTTGTGTATTTTTCTCTTATGAAATGCTTTTCTTCATTTGACAAATAGTTATATTTTGTAATTTTTATTTCTGTTTTCATGTCATTTTCTGCAGGGAAGAACTGCAAGAAGAATCAAGAAAACTGAAGGATCAGTTACGAGAAGATAGAAAACGAAAACATAAGCAAGAGTCGCATCAAGAAGCTGCAAAATTAGTAGAGGAAACAAAAAAAGGTATATCGACCAATAGGACAAGTGACTTGTGTGTCCGACACAGCAACAATTAATGTATGCAAACTGGATTCCAAATATTGTAGTTCATTATTTAATAACATTTTTTTTTAATACCTTGTCAATATGTAAATTTTAAAGGTCTCTGAATATATTACAAAACCGGCCAATTGAAAATGAAAGGTAAAATCATAAGTGAATTCCAATACCAAATAAAAATGCTTTAGAGATTATTCCTGTTATTGACTCACAAAGGGACCATGTGTGAAAATCATTTTTAAACTTGAATATCTACTTGTAATGACACTTTTTTCCTCATCTTGATCACTGACAAATACAGGCAACCTCTGTTATAACGAGCACTGGTTTAACAAGATTCAATTATAACAAGCCCCCGGTACAAATTTCATACCAATATACCAAAATCATGTGCACATGCGATAGAATTATATGCCTCTATGTTCAGTAGAACAAGATTTCATTGTAATGAGGTAATTGGCTTGGTCCCAAGGATCTTATTATAACAAGAATTGACTGTAAAAAGATCAGTATTGTTGCGTCATTCTCATTTCAGAGGAAACCTCGGGCAAGGGAGATGAATTGGATGAATTTCATGCTCAGAAGAAGAAGTTCAAGGCTATGAAGAAGACAATGGTGAAGAAAGGCTCTGGCAGGGAAGATCAGGTGGGTGAAGGATAAACTTAAAGCTCATGTATAGTTTTGGGAGAACAGATTTTTTGTTTTACTTCCATAGCAGAATAATATGAATTAATACCTCAAATAACCTCTGTGTACAAAATGATTTGTTATAAAATCCACCCTAAGACCTGAATTTAGCAACAAAACTGTATAAATTGATCTGTTGGTGGGCCTTGCCTAGACAGGATCACACCAGGGAGAGTGCAACGTGCAGTGGTTTGTGTGCAAAGTATATGCTATTGATACACAGACTGATACACACAGAATTCACAAACGCTATACCAATCAGCAGTGGTTTGACATGCCCAGAGTTCTGGGGTGAGAGTGAATGAAGTATGGCCTCATTTGAATGGACATCTCCCCATGTTTATGCTAACTATAACTTATCATGGGAAGACATGCATGGTACATGGTTATAGCGCTTGCCCATGTATTGATATTTCTCTAACACTACTATATTTGGGCTTTAACTCTAATCCTACAGGGGGGGGGGGGGCTTTTGAAGCCCCCTTCGACATTTTCCATGACCATGAATTTTTTACTTTCAAGTCTTGCACATATTTTAAAACCATTTTTGCAAAAATCTGGCATACTGTATCCGTCAGACCGAAAATGGATAAAAAAAAAAAATGCTCAATAACGCTTCTCTAAGGCTCTGCAATAACTTTTGCCCGATAGCAAAGATTTTTTTTAAAAACAAAGAAATACATAAGAAATTCATGAAACAGTAAAATACATGTACATTCATAAAGAAATAATTTTTTAACCAGGATTTTTTAAATTATAATTGTTAAGAATGCTACAAAGAATTTTTACACACACACACACAAAAAAAAGCATTTTATTAGCTTCATTTAGTGATTTACAGCTAAAAGTATGATTTCATAGAGATCTGAAGGAGGGGCACAAAAAGCCCTGGCAATTTATGGAATTCACATCATATATAAAAGAAATATGAAAAGAAATTCTACAATTAAATAGCAGTTAGATTTATAGGCAAAGTGTGTTGAACTTACAAAAAAAAATCTCAAAAGGCAGGGCTATAGAGTGCAATGACCCCAGTGAACTTGTTTTCAACTTTTTTTCCCATCCCACTGAAAAACAAAAAACATGCACATCTGGAAATGCAATACGACGTATCAAAATTGTTTTTTTTTAAGTCTTTCGTCATGCCGATAGATGCCAAGAAATGCTCCAGGCAGGAAATAGTAGTTACATTTGCAGGCAGAACTTGATTTGACTTGAACTTGAACTTACACATGATCCTATCCCTTTTTACCCACTATTTGACCCCCAATATCCAGGACTTAATTTGATACATGTCTATAAACATGAGTGTGCTCGTAAAATGCTTATCTAAAAGAAATCTACCCCATTACGGAAGGGGGAATTTATTGTGAGCTTTCAAAAATTATTTTCATGCTATTGAGGAAGAATTATAGAAAAAAGGTCTATTGTAAATGATTGCTCTTCAACTGCTCTTTAAGTCGTAATATGACAAAGAACAGCTGAAATGTTGGGCCTGTAAAACGAATAATATGAGAACATATTTAACCGATTCATTCCAAATCATTTTTACCCACAAAAATCTCAAGAACGATGTTTGATTTCTCGTTCTATTTCATTCCTGTTCAGACGCTAGCGATGTTGGCTAAGTTCCAGAACAAACTTCATTCAGCCATCTTGAATAAGAAACCTGAACTGGAGAAGATGCCGGAAGAAGAGAAGGAGGTACAAGAGAAGGAGGAAGGAGAATACATGGAAGGAGAAGAAGAGAAGAAGGAGAAAGAGGAAGGAGAGGAATGGTCAGTAAATGTTGTTTTATACAAATATTTGCTTATATTTCAAGTGGTTAATTAGAAAATTAAGGAAGGGTGGAAGAAACAAAGAAGAAAGAAGGAGAGAAAAAAGGAAGGAGAGAAATGGTAAGTGTATTATTGTATAATACAAATATTTTATTTTATTTTGTTTGGAGTGGTTAATTAGAAAGTTAGGAAAAGGGAGGAAACAGAAGGAAGGACGGGAAAAGGAACGAGAGAATTGGTCAGTATATATTATCATACAAATATTTGATTCAATTTGAAATGGTTTATTGAAGAAAAAGAAGAGGATGAAAGAGAGGAAGAGACAAAAGAGAGGGAAGGAAAAGGAAGGAGCGAATTGATTGATAATTTTGCAAATATTTGATGTATTTGATTTCATAAGAAATGGTTTATTGAAAAAGAGGATGAAAGAAAGGAAGAGATGAAGAACAAAGAATCCTTGAATCCTTCAAATCTGTTCTTAAAGCCCATTTGTTCGTTTCTTAATTTATACACAATGTAGTAATTCTTAACATGTTTTGTATTAATAATTTTCCTTAATTTAAGTTTTCATATTATATATCTTGTGTATTAATTATGTGTATGTTAATGTAAAGCGCTTTGAAACATTGGTTATAAGCGCTATAGAAATACAATGTATTATTATTTTTTATTATTAAGATAAGGGAAGGAGGGAATCGATTAATTATTTTATAAATATTTGATTTGATTTGAAAATGTTTATAAAGAAAAAATAAATAAAAAGGAAGAAGGGAAATACACGGAAGGAGAGGAAGAGACGAAAGAGGAAGGAGAAGCTTTAGCACCGCAATTGCCTTGCTAACCCTGGTATTTTGTGGGGCCAATGAATCCGGTATTATAGGTGGGGTTAGCACACTATTCGAAAACATTGTGGGAACAGAAAGTGGACTAAGCTTAAAGGAGGACTCCGGGCTGAAATTTAAAAGTTTTGTGAAGTAAAGTAAAATTTAAAAAGCACAACACAGAAAATTTCATCAAAATCGGATGAAAAATAACAAAGTTATGCATTTTTTTAGGTATTGAATTTTTTTCGTAAAACAGTTCTTGGCATTGTCTCATTGTCTCATTTGAATATTTGAATATTCAAATGAGCAAAATGATGATGTCACAGTCCCCCTACTTCTTGTGTATTTTATTATATGAAATCCTATTTTTCTCCTTTTTTTCATATATTGCATATACAGAAATCTGTCTCACATACTGAAATAGGTAAAAGCACTAGTGACCTTGAACATTCCACACGGATTAATTCCTGTTTTTATGTCCTTGGGGGAGAAAATCTTGAGAATTGGTATTTCATACAATAAAATACAAAGAAAGTAGGGGGACTGAGACATCATCAGTTTGCCAATTTGAAGATGGCAAAAACTATTTCCTAAATAATTCAAAACCTAAGAAAATTCATAACTTTGCTATTTGTGATCCGATTTTGATGAAATTTTCAATGTTGTGCTTTTTAGATTTTACTTTATTTTTCTAATAATGCAAATCTCCAGCCCGGAGGAGTCCTTTAACCTCGTACTACATTGTAAATGGCAAGTTAGTACTACCTATAGTATGGTGTTACAGAAAATTTGTACTGTGAGAAAAAGATATTAGAGAGACATTGCGTAAATCAGATCATTTGGCCAATAGACCTGTCCTAAGATTTAGGACAGATTATTCTTGATGGGGTGATGTAAACTGCTATCATTGTCTCCCCTGTTTGATGGCATGAACTAAAGATTAGATAACAATTCTTAAAGGTAGTATCAGCCTTTTTCACAAATTGCGAAAACTAATGCAACTTGGCATAACTGTAGAATATGATCGACCTATACTGTCTATTCAATCTTACTGTCATAGGTTGCCTAGATCAGTAATACGAAACGAAAATCTAACTACCAATCTTGACCAGCTCTCCATCAACATCGTTGATATTACAGCGCGTGCAGCACGGACCGTACACAGCAATATACACACGGCGCATCAGCGTGCATTATTCTCTGCGCTAACGGTCAGCGGTTCGCACCGTACGGTATATTTTTCGAGGTTCGAAAAAATAGGAATGAATTTTGATAATCGCAATATAATGACAAACATACACATTTGAGCTCAATCATGTTGTGGGAAGATAGAGTCATTGGTATACTACTATATCCTCTAAAAACTAGAAATTTAATATTTTTGCCTGCAAAAGGCTGACACTACCTTTATAGGAGCAACAGGTACATGTATATATTTGTCTCATTTCTCAAGTAATCATTATAAACACAAAAGCAGGTAATTAAGACCAGAATTTGGGTCAATAGGAACTCTACGTCTGACTCAGGTTCCATTTGACCTCGTTCTTTGGGTCAATCAGGACAGTTTGACACCTGTCATCTGGAGCCCTACATGGTTTTTATTTCATCTCTCTCTTATTGTTTGATTGTCCCTTATATAAGATGGATTGTTTGTCAATAATGACAAGTGTTTTAATTGCCTTGAGGAACAGATTATTTGATACATATACCTTAGTCAGGCTAGCGAGACATCACCAAAATTCAAATCTTTCCATTACTGGTAGTCTGATATTGATATGACGTTAGTCATGCTAGTATTACCAAAGTATTTACTTACTGTAACCCCAATAATTTTGTGTAGTTATTCATGTTCTAATACATTGTACATGTAAGGCCATCATTGCTTTTTTGTGGCCATATACGTACAGTACATGTGTAGATTGATCAATTTTGTTTTCCTTTTTTTTTTTTTTTCGTATAAAAATTCTTATACTGGTTTCTTCTTTCTGTCTACTTTTTAAATCTATGTTATTTGTTTATTTTCACATAATATCTCTCTTACTTGAGCACCAAAATTCATTATACTTCCAGAGAAACTAAAGAATGATGGCATTAAAGGTAGTATCAGCCTTTTTCACAAATTGCGAAAACTAATGCAACTTGGCATAACTGTAGAATATGATCGACCTATACTGTCTATTCAATCTTACTGTCATAGGTTGCCTAGATCAGTAATACGAAACGAAAATCTGACTAACAATCTTGACCAGCTCTCCATCAACATTGTTGATATTACAGCGCGTGCGGCACGGACCGCACACAGCAATATACACACGGCGCATCAGCGTGCATTATTCTCTGCGCTAACGGTCAGCGGTTCGCACCGTACGGTATATTTTTCGTGGTTCGAAAAAATAGGAATGAATTTTGATAATCGCAATATAATGACAAACATACACATTTGAGCTTAATCATGTTGTGGGATGATAAAGTCATTGGTATACTACTATATCCTCTCAAAAACTAGAAATTTAATATTTTTGCCTGCAAAAGGCTGACACTACCTTTAAGCACCATATCAGATATTGACAATGGTTGGGTATTTTTGGATACAAGTATATTTCTGTTTCACAGGGCCGTCAAGAGAGGCTTCATTTTTTTTCCCCGACACAAGTATGGGACAAAGTGAGAACAAAAACAAAAGACATGATACTGTACAGCATACACCAGTCTCACTTCCTGCGCATTTTGGTGTTTGGGCAATCAGTAGTTTTGTCTAAATCTTCCTTCAAATGTTGAGTATTTCACTGAAAAAACCCTGGAAACTGCATCTATCAACGATCAAACCGCTCATTTGCGCATGCGCATTTCCGCACCTCACTTCCGAGTTTGGAAAAACACTCGCTAATCTGTCCATGAGCAACCTGATGCAATGACCCTTCTGTGAGTTTTACGGACAGTAAACCACTTTATTTTATCATTTTCCTCAATTTATTTCTATGAATTATCTTTGACATTTGTGATGCATCACGTCAAAATGAGAGACAAGTTGCCAGAAAAGAGTCAAAGATATTGGGGAATTAATCTATTACTTTCACTTTATCTTTTTTGCTCAATTTTTATTCTAGAGCACACATGATATATTGAAGATTCAGGAAAAAAAAATACTTTCCCTAACCTTTAAACATCTATTATTAATTTACTGATTTCCTTGACCCTTTGCTGGATTTGCTCTGCGACTTGTCTCTCATTTTGATGTTTTGCATCATATTTTGTCATTTTTGTGCTTGATTTCAGCGTTTTCTTGCTATTGATGGCTTGAAGAAGAGTGGAAATATTTTTTTGAATAAATTGCACGCATGATGGTTCGTGGGAATATGATCGGTCGAAATAGGATACATCACGAAACGCAGTGTATGGGACCACAATGTAACTTGCATGGAGGGTTTTTTTTAATGACTTTGATGCGTATTTTCCCCACATAACCGTGGGACAACATATTATGAAAAGATATTTCGCACAGTATTTCAATATGATGTGCTTTGTATTAAATCAAAGTGTCGTTTTTGGGCAGTTATGGGAAAGATGAAAAATAATAAATTATTTTACAGATTTTTTTTTTTGTGTGCTTCCAAAAACCTAGTTTTCACAATTTATTACTTATTTCAACCATAATTATTGTCATGGGAGGTAAGAATGACTCATACTAGTGCAATAATCGTTGGATTTTTTTCATTTGGTGGTTTTTAAGACGAGATATCGCAGTTCGCCCGAGACACCTCTGTAGCGGTTTTGCTTGCTCAACTTATTTTCTTTATGCAAATTAGGCAGACCGAGCGATAGCTTTTGCGAAGCTCATTGCATTCGAATGCCGAAACTGTATTAAAGCTTTTTTTCCATTCCTGTACATTTACATCTCTGCTCAATTTGTATAGATCTCTCTTTTATCCTAGACTAGGGTCGCCATTTCCTTATTACCTGTTTTGTTGACTTTTCCTGTTTAGTGACTACATTAACTACTTCCCCTATAAAGTGAAAGCAAAATATTTGTGTTTCTCTTTTATGTCATAACTGACCACACTTATCAGGTCTTTTAATCATCTATAATTGGCATCTGGCCAAGCCTTTAATGGTCAATGAAAATAGATATTAAAGACCCTGTCCGGACAAAAAAAAATATGAATTGAGGAATTTGATTTTATTTGAAAGCTCTTTAACCACATAATACAAGAATATTGTTTTATCTTCTAGAAGTACATTCATATTTATAACAGCTATCTGAAAGTTAGACATTTTTTGCCTCAACATGTACGGTGATTATCTCCATGACATCATGTTATAAATTCAGAATTTGCATATCCAACAATGTCATTCAATTAATTGCATCCGCTATTGAGAAGTGAAACGATCAACATCAAGTGATATATGTGTATATGTATCTCAGTAGTAGCAGATTTGACCTCTCATAATGTCAAAGGGTATAGTGAAGTGATGCTTTAATCTGATTGTATGCTATACTAAAAGGTCAATTGTTGGATATTCCCTCATATTTTATTTCTACACTTATTTAGCCTTTTATTGATTTATCTTTAGGTGTATCTTTGAACTAATTAGTAAAAAGTTGTCGACTGGGTTTTGAGTTGTGACGTTTCACGTCCTCTCCATACCAGGTCAGCTTGTTTGGATAGGGTTTCTAATGGTCAATAAGTAAAGCATTTAATGGTCAAGTCAGCCTTGACATAGTTTGTCTAGATCTATTCTCGTCCTTCGTTTCATTCCCAGGCTGTCTTAATTCTAATTCCAGCTGTCAAAGACAAATACTCATTTTCCCCTCAAGTTGTTTCTGTTAGATAATCAAGGCTGAATGGATGTCTCATACATCAGTCGCACTGGTAAATCCGACCCAAGTCCTCCCAGAGGCCAACCACTGAAACCTCATTTACACTGTGACTCGGGACACAGGTTCGATACGGCAATCATGCTCGACACGGCAATTTTATGCCATGTAAACGGGATAAGTGTGATCCGCGACCCGAGTTCGACACGCCTTTTTTGCTCCGCCAAAATCGTAGGTTTCGATCCGATAGGCGGGTTCGACACAGCAAATTTTCTGTGTGTAAGCAGAAAGCCATGTCGAAGTCGATGACATTGAGGTCAGAGGTGGAATTTGACTATAACACAACACACATTAATGATGTCCCTTTACTTCCGGTCATGATCTTTGAGCCGTGTGGAACTCACCTTTTTTTGTTCTTTAAAAACACGACCACAGTTTCACTCTTTGCAGTGTTGAACCCTTCCTGAGGATTCGACATGAGAGCCGAGTCACAATGTAAACACGGTATAACTTGCTATTCTTAGTACTGTCATCTTCTCTTTGTTCTGGTATCTTTTAAAGTTGATATAAGAAGGGCATGAATTTCCATAAATTTGGGTTCTACACCCTTTATATAGTTTATATAAGATGTTCAAACAGATAGCATATCATAAAACTCCCCTGACTTCTCGATATTCTGGTTTGAAAGTCTATGAAATAGCGCTGCTCCCAGGCCCCGATTAGACTAGTATACAGAAGTACACGCTGAGGGTGACGTCACGGCCGGTGTTGGGTATATTCGAGTGCCCGGATGTAAATACAATGATGTGCATATAGAGAGATGATTTTACCAATGTTTTTCGAAGGAAGCATATAAAAAAAATACGAATCATATGTACAAATCTTTACTTTCCTACATAGAAAAAAGTATAAATAACGGTTTTCAAGTCTTAAATTGTGAAATTAGATTGTCAACAATGAGTATTAATCGATATGTTCATTGTTTTTCTTTTCTACAACAAGAGTACGATCGAGTCTCTGTTGTAAAGTAGATCTGGTCGTCCAAACACACACCCCGCGCGCGCTGCTCCTTGAACATGTGTGAACGTGTGCTGTGTGTGTGGCGCTACCGCTGTATGCAGGCTTGTGTATAGTGTGATTGCGAAATACCTGTTGGCTTTCTTTCGACTCTCGTTGTTGACAAAATAAAAATACCCAAGAATGGCTGGAGTTAGTGAAGAACTTAGATCAAAATACCTATTATATGGACTTTGAAGACTTTATGGAATGATGGAAGCTGAAGCGCAGCGCAGACCAATCCGCTGGCGACGTGGTTTTTTTTTTTTTTTCTTCTTCTTCTTCAAGCGCCGCATCACACGCGGATGAACATTTAACAACGGGACGAATAGCACGATTAGCGTCGGCCGCTACGTGTTTGACCGGTGAGAATATGCGCTCAAATGTCATATTATTTATCTTGAAATTAATATTTTGATCTATTGCATCATTTTGAGGGCAGTTACATATATTGGAGAATAAGTACGGCCAGATATCTACTTCTAATCTTTTCGATTTTACAAGTTGTTCCCGCACATGAACACCAACTGATGCACTGATATGATACACATTCACTTTTGACGTTGATTCGCGGTGTCACGAACCCCCGAAGACAAGGCAGGAAAATCAACTTAAAACGCTACAAATGAGAATTTTGTAACACTATAGAGACATATATCATTGGCTATGTGACATTTCTTTATTATCATTTCTTTTTAAAAATCATTCACACAATATCATAACGATAAAATAAAAGTTCTGACACGAAAGTAAATTCATTCATAATTGTCGTGTATACACACAATCAACTGCGCTGCCAGCTTTGTTTACTTTCTCGATCGCCGTAATACCCGGCCGTGACGTCACCCTACTAGAACACTAGTCTCAGTACGCATCGCCGGAGTGATGACGGATACCAGGGTTAGGGATAAATCGTTAAAATTTACTATTCTAAACTTATTTTGGGGGGCTAAAACGTCTCTCAGAGTTAAGTTAGGGTCATAAGGATGCTATTAATGTAAATATCTCATTATTTGGGATTCGACACTTTACTTTTCAATCTCTAACTTTAAGGGTCAATTTGGTGGTTTACTGCACTGGAGAATACAGGATTTTTGAAAATGGGTTGGGGGGGGGGTGCGCTGAAATTTTGATTTTTATGAGCGGTTTTTTAATTACCGGGGGGGGGGGGGGAGGGGATGTGCATGGATCGCGTTGAACGTTTGGTCACACCGCTATAAAACAGACTCAAGACCGGCTCCATACCGACAACTAACTTGCCATTGATGGTAATGTAAACTTCTCTTCAGTCTAGTGTTGGTTATGGGGCGGTCTCATTGATGTGACTGTAGTATCAAATGACCTTAAATACTGATGATAAAAATTTGGTAAAGATGCAACATAGTGTAGAGATAAAACTAGGGTTTTTGATATTAAGGAAACTTGTATTCATTTATTACTTTTTAAAGATGAAATACTGTATTCAAGTATGTAAGAGATAAAAGGCAAACGTGGGAGCAAAAGATTCAGAATAATTGAGAGCCTAGATGTATTCTACAGGCAATTTAATATTGTTGGTTTAATACATACATACATGATCATAGAAATATGTGCATCATTAAAGATTTCAAAAAAGGAGGGGGCTTTTAGAAAAGATAGGAATGTTAGGATTGTTGTCAGAGAAAATTATGTAATGGACTTGCTTTATAATATTCTTTGTTGATTGCTCAAGTTGCATGATATCATATTCCATCTAAGGGAAATGCCTCTAATTATCTGTTCCAATTAGGAAACATTTTGACACATTCCTGTCAAATTAAGTCTTCTTTTTGATGCAGCTCACCTGGGGAAGGAACGCTGACCTCGAATGACCATCTACCTACCTGTACCTGTCCGGCCAAAGAATTGACCAATCACATCTCATAAAGTTAAAGGTGTTTTAGGGGAAACTTGGTGGCAGACGGCGGAAACGCACAATTTCTAGACTATGGGAAATGTCTGTGGGTTAATTGACATGTCTAATTGCTGAGAAAGAATTAAAGAAGAAAAAAAAAGGAAAATAAAGAGAAGTCTGAACTCATGCACCTGACTGACCTGATGGGTCTATTTCAATTAGTTAATATTTTTAAAAGCAAAACTTGAAGAAATCAGATATACATATTAGATTTTTCTTAATAGTACTGTAGAGTAACTTTCATAGGGGGCCATGTGTTATAAGTTCGCCGCCTTTTGCGTTACATGCCAATTTGACGACAAACGGCTCTTTTTTCTCTTCAAGGACCTGTATCTCGAAAAGTATACCCCCTATAATATCAAAACTATACATTTTCCGAAAGGAAACCCCTCAAGGAATCTAAATCTGCATTGAAAAATTATACCAGGTGTAAGATAAAAAAGTTATTAAGAAAGTTTCAAGAAATTTAGTTTTTTTTAAATTTTCATTGTTTTTATCATCAAGTCATCTATAATCACCCAAATATGATTAATATCATTACATTCTGGTAGATGATATTCAGACCTTTCAAACAAGGTATAATTCATTATGGTTTACAATTTTAGAAAGAAAAATATAATGATCTGAAATTTAGCCCTGAAAAAATAGCTTTAAAAAAAAAATTCATGAGAAGGTGGTCCTGTCTAGTACTGTTGCACCATCAGACATATGGTTTAAGTGATATGATGGTATAAAGCAGTTTATAAGCTTTAATTTGGTGCTAAATTTACAATCATAGATTAAAATTTGGCAGAGATATTGCAGTTTTCCCAATGGTACTACAATACCTCATATTCCTAATGACTTTGTACAGGAGGCATCACATTTTTAGGTCAAATAATGATTGTTGAGTCTTCCTGGGTACTATTATAACATCAAACCTATTGTTCAGTGATTTCCTGGTATAAAGCAGTTTATAAGCTTTAGTTTGGTACCAAATTTATAACCATAAGCCAAAATTTGGCAGAGATATTGAAGTTTTCCCCAAATCAACCACAAAGTGCAAAATTTGCCATTGACTTTGTACATGCGTCTCCGCTTCCGGCGTCTCCGCTTCCGGCACCACCCCTACTCCCCCAAACTTACACCATTGTAACTCGACCAAAATGTTACCTAGAACAATGAAACTTCACAGGGAGCTAGCACAGTAACATACCTTCAAAATGAGATCAAATTTGTTACATAAACTTTCTTACTTTGGAAAATATTGACAAATTAATGCTGAAAAATAGCAAAAAGCGTAACAGCACCACCCTATTTGGTTGGCGAGTTCATAACACACGACCAGGGATGAAAAACTTTTTTTTAGAAATTGCTAAACTGATAGGAAAGAAACACTGCAGGCTCATTGTTTGGCTGAAAGGAATTTGTCATAAAAGAAAGACATACATGTCACTAATTTTTTAAATCCTTTACTGTATGATTGGGTCTGCATGTTATATGTACACTGTATCACCGAACCTCTAAACATGCAAAATATATATCAAGAATTGTTCAAATGAGGCAACGTTGATCTTTTGTAATGATCATTATTATATATTTACTTATAAACCCAATCTCACTTGCACTTGCGATGATTACTCTAACTATAAATGATACTATTAACGTCTGTTTGAAACGAGTCAGAAGACAAAAGTATATCATGACACATTTTACACCTGAATGTGATACATGTGGTGTAGATTATGAGAATGTGAAAAAGCAAAATGAATGACACAATCGGGTTAATAAACAAAACCTTCACTGATACCTTTATAGGAAACAGACCTATTATGGTCAGTGAGATAGATTTCCGTCTTATGTCAAGGGGAGTGGTTTACTGCGTTTTATTGCACACTCATCCTCAACTCAAACATTCACAACAATACTTTCCGAAGGATACATTTTAAATCCCTAATTTACCAATTACCGATTGTGCCATGAACCAATGAGGTAAATAACACCCTTTTAACCTTTGCTGCAACGTACTCTGTCCGATCTAACTTCTAGCATTGCAATGAAAGAGAAATTGGACTTGATTTTTAATCCTTGTATTTGGAATCAAATTTCAGCCCATTTCTGCCCAGTCATTCCTACCTCGCACCTATAAATACTCCCTCACACATCCCTAATACTGCCTTAAATTGGCAAACCACGACTGCTCTGTTGTGGCTTGTGCCCGGGTCGGCCATATTTGTCTAATCCCGTCCGTCTGCTCCTAATTCTCGGCCGTCTCTAGAGGGGGTGCTCATTTCCTTTCGTATAACAAGCGGAGAGTGTTTCCTTTTCCACTGGTTGTGTTCTTGGGGTGGGTGAAGGAGGGATATCAAATGGACATTGACTCATTTTTCTTGATTTGTTTTATCCGTGTTTGTTTAGATGACTCTTAAACTGTCTCCTGACATGTGGTTTCAGTCAGGAGTTGAAGTAATCCCATTCGGATTTTCTGGTAAATTGCCACAATTGAGTGTCATACCTGCCTGAAAAATTGCAGATTTGCCAAGAATTTGTGATTCGTGACGTGATTGATATATTGCAGTAGTATTGAAGGATTCGATGCAAACTTTCCACTATTTGATTTGAGTTACTCTTAAAAGTAGTTTGTCTTCTTATTCTTCTAGCTATTAACACTTCCATACTCAACTTGAAAATTTAAAAATTCAATATTCAAATAAATACATAACATCTGGGTAGGGGGGAGGGGGTGTTTCATGAAAGGACTTGTCGGACAATTTATCTCGGCCAATCAGGGGGAGAGGGCATTTCATCAAAGGACTTGTCAGACATTTTATCAGACAAGTTTGCTCTCAGCCAATCAGATGCAAGCATTTCAGTAGCTTACAACAGTTTGTGGGATAAAACGTCCAACAAGTCCTTTCATAAAACGCCCACCTGATGCAAGCATTTCAGTAGCATATAACACTTGTCAGTGAGAATCAGTGATTATTTGTTTCTCAAATTGCTCCCCAGATCTAATCTATGTGCAAATTTAAAGGAAGAAAACACATCTGAATCCCTCATACATGTAGTTTACCTTCCCCATATTGTTCTTAAATGGGACCAATACCCAAGGAAATAATCACTTTTATATGAAAGAGCACAATAAGAGGAGCAATTAGAAACAAGTTTTATCAAAATTGGTTATAAAGTAAGAGAGTTATGGAAGTTTTAAAAGTCTTGTTTTACTTTCCATGGGGATCCTCAAATTGGCAACATCAGCTTTAAAATGGCCGATTTTATGGACAACTCTCAATTTTTTTTGTACACAAATTTTCAGTTGTCAGTTTCCTTTAAATTACACAAAGCTTGTACACTGTACCCATCCAACCCCTTCAAATCTCTACCCTTTCATGTTGTCGAATATACATGAACATTTAGCCTTACTCATCAGTTCCACTAAAACATTTTAATCACATCCTGAACTAGCTTTCTCCATTTAAATATTTTTAATCCTCCAACTGTCCATGCCCCCGATTGTTACACTTCTAGGGAGCCCCAACCGTCATGTATTGAAAATTAAACATACCCCCATCTGGGATTTCCACAAGAATACTTGTTACCTCATGTCAAACACCCATTTCCTTTGTCTCTTTAGATATTTCTTTCCAATCCCACTACTTCAAATCCTGACTATGTGTCTGATTGTTACACCTATGCAGACCTCTAGGGACTCTGCCCCATCATGTTGTGGAAATTAAACATTGCTGACAGTTTCACAAGAATACTTGTTACCTCACACCCTACACCCCTTTCCTGTGTCCTCTTTAGATATTTCTTTCCAATCCCACTACTTCAAATCCTGACTATGCCCTTGATTGTTACACCTACATTTAGATCTCTAGGGGACTCCGCCCCATCATGTTGTGGAAATTAAACATACCCATACCTGGGAGTTCCACAAGAATACCTGTTACCTCATGTTCTACACCACTTTCCTGTCCTCTTTAGATATTTATTATCCCTCCTATTACTTCAAATCCTGGCCATGCCCCTGATTGTTACACCTACATGTAGATCTCTAGGGGACTCCACCCCATCATGTTGTGGAAATTAAACATTGCTGACAGTTCCACAAGAATACTTGTTACCTCACACCCTATACCCCTTTCCTGTGTCCTCTTTAAATATTTATCACCCCTCCCACTTCTTCAAATCCTGACCATGCCACTAACTGTTACACTTACATCTAGATCTCTTGGGGACTCCGCCCCTTCATGATGTGGAAATTAAACAAACCCCTACATGTACCTGGGATTTCCACAAGAATACCTGTTGCCGCATGTTTTACACGCCTTTCTTGCCCTCTTTAAATATTTATTACCCCTCCCACTTCTTCACATATGACCATGCCCCTGATTGTTACACTTACATGTCTAGGGGACTCCTCCCTGTCATGTATTGGAAATTAAACATACCCCTACCTGGGAATTGTACAAAAATACCTGTTAATTCACACCCTAGCTGAACCCCTTTCCTGCCCTCTTTAAATATTTATTACCCCTCCTACTTCTTCAAATCCTGACCATGCCTCTGATTGTTACAACGGCTACATATAGATCTCTTGGGAATGTCATGTTGTGGAAATTAAACATACCCCTACCAGCCGCTTTCACAGGGGGTAATACTCCTTACCCCTCCCACTTCTTCAAATCCTGACCATGTGTCTGATGGTTACACCTACACGTAGATCTCTTGGGGACTCCGCCCCATCATGTTGTGGAAATTAAACATACCCATACCTGTGAGTTCCACAAGAATACCTGTTACCTCACGTCCTGCAACAAAACACCCCAGCTGCTATGGATGACTCTCTATCGCCATGGCAACCCGCAGAACAACTCTGGAGCGTGGGTGCATGAATGGCAGAGATCTCATTCCGCAAAAAGATTTAGGAACATAATGCAGAAGATTACCAGGTTGGATTTACGAGCGGATGGAGGGGGATTGGGGAGGATGATATCTTATTAGCAGAAATAATCTTAGCCATGTCCGTACCATTGTCCTCTTGGATAAATGGTGGATTTTTAAAAAATTCCCTTAAACCTGTTGGGACTGAGCGCACATACATGTATTTGCGGGCTAAAAAGCTATTGAACATTTCTTTTCTCGATCGTTTCTTTCACACATAATTGCATTCAATGTATGACTTTTTAAAAATTTTAAATGAAAATGAGTTGTGGCAACAACTACATGTACAGTATGCATGAAAGCCCTTCATTGACTGTACATATTTGAAATTGAGGCTTGCGCCCCCCTGTCAATTATTGCACATCCCCCCCATTTTCAAATCCTGTTCCCGCCACTGCAGCCACGCTTTATTTGAAATCTATCATAATAATGTCCTCTCTGTAGCTTCTTACGTGTAAACCTGCTCCCATCTAGTTGATTTGATTCTTGTGTGGAGAGATTGTCAGAGACGAGAAAGTGATATGTGTTTTTTTTATTCCGTGTTCGTGGCTGCTGTATTTTCTAAAACATGTTGGTGCTAGGGTATGTTAAATTTTAAAACATATCTCAAGACGTTTACAAGTGTGAATGCACTTTCTCTCCCATTGGACTGTGTTCATGTCTGAAGCATTGTCTAGAAGAAGGCGAACCTGATATGTGATGTATGAACACACCCTTTGCTACCATTGGAGCCTGTATTAATGTTAGCCTATCAGGGGGGCATTTCATCAAAGGACTTGTCGGACGTTTTATCCGACAAATTTGCTCTCAGCCAATCAGATGCAAGCATTTCAGTAGCTTATAACAGTTTGTCGGATAAAACGTCTGACAAGTCCTTTCATGAAACGCCCACCTGATATGCGCCGGGCTAGTGGGCAAGTTACTGGTCGATCGCACGATGGAGACTGACTGAAGGAGACCGACAGGCGAGGGCGCAGCCCGAGCGCCTATCATCACTGGTAAAGTCATCATTATGCATATATATGATAATCGTATGCGTGACGTACTTCTTTTTATGCGTCATTCATGAGACGACCCTTATGTGGCGATTGACTGTATTTATTCAACCAATCAAATATCATCACGAAGCTCTGATTCTTTAGTCGAGTTAATTCATACATGGGTAGATTTAGAAGATCGAAAATTTAACTAAATCTTTCGTTTCCTAATATTTCTTTAAATTTTTATGTATTTTAATTTTTTGTAACAATAAATAAGCTCTTGGGTCAAACATTCTACTTTATTTAGAGTTTGATTGAACAATTATTTGTTTTCTCTCACACCTTGTACCCGCTTCGAAGTAGTTAGAAGTAGCTGCACTAGCAATACTGCGTGGAGCTTGAGTTGGAGGAGAGGGGTCTGCCCTGAGCTTAGCTGCCGGTACCTTCGGGTCCATTGCTTGCGCTGCTTTGCTGGCAGCACAGCTTGGGTCGGAGAACGAAGGAAGTCTAAAGACAATGGTAAAGCTTGGTAGATCGCACTCTTTCTGAAATTAGTAGGCAAACTAACAAAAAAACATCCTCTCCACTAAGAATCGAACATATTGCAGAAGCCTGCAGATCCTTAAAATCATCTATTTTGAGCCTTTGAGCTGCATATTTCAAACTATCTGCAATTTTGTCAGGTTGGAAATCTCTCGCGAACGCCATTTTCCTCAATTCGAATTTTGAGCGAAGTGAGCTCATTAATATTCATGCTATCAATGTTTGCAATCATATAAATATAAATATAAATATTCATATTAAAGCTTAGCTGGGGGTTCGTAGATTTTCTACGAATGAAACAATGTAAATAAAAGAAAGGGGGATAAGATGTGAGATGTATGAGTTCTCACACAGAAATCGGTAACCCCGTGCTATCGTTAGCCTCCGTTGTGGCTCGGCGCTCGGCTAGTACGGCATGTGCACAGCTGTTGGCTTAGCCGGGTTTCTGTTCCGACGAGAGTTTGTAATCCCGGCTTTTCACTCTAAACACCACAATTGCCCGGCTAACCCTGCTATTTTGCAGGGCCAGAGAATCCCGTACTATAGGTGGGGTTAGCCTACTTTGCCAAAACATTGTCGGAACAGAAAGTGGAATAAGCTTTACCCTGTACTATAGGTGGGGCTAAATGGCAAGTTAGTAAGTACTAGCTATAGTACGTGGCTAAGGATATTTTGGTAAGTGAGAAAAGGGTATTAGAAGGCAGATCGAAGGATATGTGCTGTATGAACAGAACCTCCGCTAACATTGAAGTCTGTGTACATAACTGAGGCATTGTCTAGAAGGAGGCAGACGGGAGGATATGAGATGTATGAACACACCCTCTGCTACCAATAGAGTCTTTGTTCACGTCTGAGGCATTGTTTATAAGACGATAAGGAGGGGGATCAGAGGATCTGAGCTGTATGAACAGACCCTCTTCCACCATTGGAGTGTGTGTTCATGTCTGAGGCATTGTCTAGAAGGAGGCGGACGGGAGGATATGAGATGTTGATTAATCTCTTCCTTCCTCTACCCTGTTCAGCTCAGTCCCAGGACAGCCTCGTTTCCTGGATTGCCTTCCTATGAGGGTTAGCTCCATACAACGAGGGAGATCTCTGTTTACACAGAAGCCCCTGGTAATACCAATATGAAAATGATTGAGTTACATGTATGTTTCACAGAATGATCTGATTGTCTGTGGTTATCTTGCAATTG
The DNA here is from genome assembly GCA_940671915.1 of Paracentrotus lividus. NCBI lineage: Eukaryota > Metazoa > Echinodermata > Echinoidea > Camarodonta > Echinidae > Paracentrotus > Paracentrotus lividus. The sequence continues at coordinate 29,360,644 of CALNVZ010001721.1, read as the reverse complement.
TCTCAGATTTTAAAGGGAATATTTATTAGTTCCATCTCTATATTCGGCAAGGGAGGGCTAGAGATCTATGTTTACACAGAAACCCCTGGTAATACCAATATGAAATGATTGATTTACGTTTCACAGACCAATGCTAGTAGATCACATGGATATTTAAACACAATCCTCATGGGATGTTTGATCAGTCAGGAGACTGTCATAATTCTCACCTAATCTTACTACTTTCTAATCCCACCGTGCTCTCTGAAAAGAAACTTGAAATCTAGCTGCATCATTGCAGCTATTTTCTGACCCTTTGACGACATCCTGAAACACAAGACATTCCAGAAATGAAAGGACTACCTGAAAATCTGGACTTGTTGTGTGATGTTTTTAGCTTTAATTCTGTTAATGACCAATATAAAACAACACAATTTGCAAATATTTACTGTCATATGTACAATTGTATTAAAGTGCAATTAACCTTTTAGAGACAAGCTGATTCTGCTATTTCCAATTGGACCTTGTCCTGAGTTGACTTAGTCTCTGTTTCAGTTGACCCAAGTCAACTATCCTCCGTCTTCCAGCGTTGTGTTGCCCATCTCTTGGAGAACATGAAGACCACTGAAAGATCAGTCTGGAATTGTGTAATACTTTGGAGGTCATTGAAATAGATTAACAGATAATTGAAATATCAAGCAGGTTTCCTGTCTTTCAGCCCTCTTGCTCTCAGTGGAATGAAGGTTAAAACCATTTTACAAAGATAAACACTTTAAAAAAAAAGATATGTGTAAAATCCATATACATCTTTAGGCAAAAATTATTAGACCAGGCTCTTTTTTATAAGGTTTTCTACTTTCTGGTCATATGACAGCCCTTTCTTGCCTCAAGATTTAAAGAGTTCTCTTTTGTTGACTGGCTTGTGTTCTTGCATCCTGTCTTTGATTTCATACCAAAGATTCAAAACACTGAATTTTACTTACATTGAATCCCTTGGTCTATTAGTTTTTCCCCAAGCTGTATAAAGGTGATTTCCCCTACTAACCATTTTCAGGGGTGAAATTCATCCGATTTAAATAGGAATTCCGATTTTTTTTTTTTTTGAGGGGGATTTTTTTTCCAATTTTTTCCCCAGTTTTTTTCCATTTTTTCCCCTCCAGGTATGCACAAAATTGCACAACACAAAGTCCCAAAATGCAAAAAGTCCCTACCGTGTGAGCGGGGACACCCCCCTCGGTTGCTTCGCTCCCTCGCTTAATTATGTCTACTTTTTTCAAGAGTGAATATCACCCCTGCATTTTACAAAGATAATAAGTACACTAAAAAATATAAAGATACTGCATTTACTAATTACTTTTCAAAGATACTACATAAAATCATTCAGCAATAATTTATCTACCGGTACTGTTAACCATTTTACAAAACTGATACGTAACAATCATAATTTATAAAGATTCATCTACTAATCAATTCAATACGAAGATAATACATACAATCATGATAGATTAATTCTGTCTACTACTAAGTAACCATTTTACAAAGATAATGTACAATCATAGATATAATTTTAATTATCCTCTTTCCATTTTATAGAGATGATACAATACAATCTTAATTTATAAAATAACTCATCTACTAATCATTTAACAACTACATGTACATGTACATAATACACACAATCATAACTCATACAGATAATTTATCTATTAAAATATTTTACAAAGATTATATTATGTACATGTACTATCATAATTTTTAATGATAATGACATGAGGTAAAAAAAAGTTGTAAACTTTGTGTGAAAATTTTGAATCTGTTAAAACCATAGCACTTATCCAAGGGGCAATCAGTTCCTGCCCTCCACCCCTGCCATGAAGAATAAACAAATTATTGGGTTACAAACCCTTTTGTTATATAAATAGCCCCTGCCCCCCCCCCCAAAAAAAAAATCATTTGGAATAAAAGAAGCCTGTAATATCTACATTAGCTGCAAAATGGCTCTTAAAGGTCGGGATGGGAAAGGAACGTTGCGAAAAGATCCAGTGATGATGCATCGAAACACCTTCTTGAAGTCCGGGTGCTTGAAAGCGTAGATCAGCGGGTTTATTGCTGAATTCATCAACTCAAGACCCGGTCCAACAATGTGAGAAGGTGGACTTTCAACGAAGACTGCAATACACATGGGTCCCATACACACTAGGGAGAACATGGTAACTAATGCCATGTTCTTTGCAATAGTAACTTCACGTTGTTTAAATCTATTGATGGTAACAGGCCTCTGAGGAATCTGTGGATTCCAAGTAGGAATTCCTGACGGATTTGCGGAGATCGGGTTTTGTAATTGAGCCGGAACTTGAAGACGGGGTTTGTTCTCTTCATTATTTAGCGCTGGTCCTGCAGTAGCGGCAGCGACTTTTCTTATGTGTGTTTGGACGTGCAGAGCGATTTTCACGTAGCATATGAGTATTAAAGCAAAGCAAATTCCAGGATATACCACCACGAATGTTGACATGTTTTTCATTGATGATCGAGGTTTGCGTACCAAACATGTGTTTTTGTAAGTGCCATATTCATTCATTACAGCTTTGTAAATGGATAACATACTTGATATGCACAGCGGTATCATAACCATGAATATTATTTTGATCTTTGAATAAAGCCGAGAATACAAGTCTAGATTTTTGGTTATCTTGACCCATCGATTTAATGCGATCATGGCTAACGAGAAGATACTCACGAAATAGGAACTCAGAATCACCCACATGACCTTGCACCAATAGTCTGGCAGTGACCATCTATCTGGTTTCAAGAGAGCTACGACTTCTATATAACCTGACATGCAAGTACACAAATCAAAGACTGCCAAGTTCACCACAAACACATTAGGTTTTGTCTGTAGCTTGGTCGATATTAACACCGAGAAAAGCACGAAGATGTTCCCAACCAAGCCTACGAAGCTTACCAAAATAATGTAGGATGCGAAAAGATAGCGAATGGCATCGCTCAGGATAGCATCCTTCTCCATCTCGTTAGTTGAATTGGTGTCTTGGAGCATGATTATTGGTGATGATCATCAAAATAGTCAAAAGTCTTTAAGAAACACTATTTTGCAGTGTTTTTGTTGATGTTCAAACCAAGTGGAACCAGGCAGCGTTTCATGAAATCGTTAGAAGTACTTAATAAACTTTAATGAGTTGAGGATAGATACTTATGCCGACTGGTTAGATGAATTGGTGCCGTGGAACACTATTATTGGTGATGATGGTCAAAATCGTCAAAAAGTCTTAAAACACACACAACTTTATAGTTTACAGAAACTAAAATGAAAATGTTTATTATGGTTAACGTTCAAACCAAGTGGAGCCGGGCAGCGATTCAAGAAATCGTCATAGGTACATAAACTTTGATGAGTTAAGGAGAGATACTCATGCCTGGTTATAGTGGTTGAATTGGTGACTTGGAGCACAATTATTGGTGATGATGGTCAAAATCGTCAAAAAGTCTTTAAAACACACACAACTTTACAGTTTACAGAAACCGAAATGAAACAGTTAATTATGGTTGACGTTCAAACCAAGTGGAGCCGGGCAGCGTTTCATGAAATCGTCATATAAGTACTGAATCAAGGAGTAATACTCATGCCGACTTGATATGTGAATGCTGAGAACCCTTCATTCATAGTGTTTATAAAGTTTGGCTGTTAAGTTGAATCCCAGACTAGAGACATTATAATTTTTTTGTACCAGTTTGTGACATGAATGAGGGCAATTTGACATCCCACTGAGAACACATTATATATCTTGGCCTCCATTGGCTTCCCGTTCGTGATTGAAAATAATGATAGTTTGTCATAGTTGTTACATGTTATCTACTTAATAAAACAAAAAACAGAAATTTCTCCAGTCATTATCGAACATCCATTTGGCATCCCAATTGTTCGCATTATGATGATGAAAACAACTACGGTTTGTCCTTACATCGTCTCAGTTGTTGCATCTACAAAACAAAATAAAAGCTTTTCCAGTCATTACTGTGATAATATCAATTTGGCAAGCCATTGAGAGAGAATCTTTGTCTTCATGGTTACCCTAGCACTCTAGCTAATGGTTCACACTAATCAATTTGAGGTCTGTCATTGTACTCATAATATATCTGTATCATATTGTGATCTACAAAAAGAAACAAAAATGTTTCCGGTCATTACCTAACGTGTGAGACATCGTGATCATCTTGAACAACTGAGCATGATCATTTTGATGTACATGTAAGAACGAAAAATTAGTTATGAAAACAGTGATGGTTGTATTATGTATCGTTTTGACAAAAAGAAAAAGAAAAAAGGTGTGAACAAATTGGAAGTAAAATATCCAATATGAAGGATTTTACATACCCTGATGAAGGATAAAAATTAACCAATTCTTGGTCCATTATTGGGCCATGCACCATTTTGGGTTATCTTGGGGCTGTACCAGATTTTATATCATGATTAAAGTGACCCTGAATTTAGACCCAATGGACCAAAAATGTAATAATTTTGACACTTTTTGTATACACTATAAATTTTAGACTTCTCTTTGAAAAAGTGTTTTGTTTTTTTTTTTTGGTGGGGGGGGGGGGATCTTGGGCGTTTACTGGTGAAAACATTAAGAAAATTAAAAGCTTGTCAAATTTCGCAATTTAGGAAGTCAATGCTAATGATGTGGTCTTCAGGAACCTCACTTGCTAATTGTGCTTGAAATAGCCGTATCTGTAATGAAGAAGGGAAGTTGTAAGAGTAAAATTACAGGTCTCTTGGGAGACACTTGAGTTCTACATGGCCTCAGGTCATCCTACCATGAGACAGAATCATCCCTCAACAACCTCTCATCCTCCCCTGACAACCAGCTCTACCTGGAAGTTACATGTTGATTTGCTCTGACTACTATTTTGTCTATTAAAGACGTAGGGTTAGTGTAAGGCTAAGTGTAAGGATATAGATACAGTACAGTTACAAGTATCCTGGAGAAGAGACTTGAAGTCTGTATGGTCCCAGATCACCCTACCTTGAGAGAGAATCATCTACTTTTGAGAGAGTAGCTCCGACTTCTATTTTGTCTAAGATGTAGGGTTAGTGTTGGGATGCAACGTCAAAGAGAAGCTGTAGGATATACAGTACAGTTACAGGTATCAGACCAGGGGGGGCGTTTCATTAAAGGACTTGTCAGACGTTTTATCCGACAAACTGTTATAAGCTACTGAAATGCTTGCATCTGATTGGCTGAGAGCAAATTTTTCGGATAAAACGTCCGACAAGTCATTTCATGAAATGCCCCACTTATCAAAGAATAAAAGCTTGGAAATCATTCAACCTTGTTGTTCATATAATGTACATCACAAGCATTTGTTTGGAGGAAAAAAAAGTAATGGACTAGTTCATTGCGTTGTTTATAATTCAGATGCAATTCAGATTGAGAGTTTCATTGGGCAATTGTGAATAGACTCTTTTATACTTTCTAATTTGGATATTGTGGGAATGTTATCATGGATAATGGTGTGGCAAAAGTTTTAATGTATCTTCAGTGTTCTGCTTATTTGGCCCTCTCTACATGTAGATCCAATCCACTCAAAATTTTCAGAGCTCTCTTGACAGGGCTATTTCTTTAATCAGGAATCAAGCAACGATGATATACCTACATGTTTAAGTTTAATATTGAGGATTTTAACTGAGTCATTTAAACTTATTTTATTAACCAGAACCTTTCAAGTCCAAGAGCTCTTACTAAGGGGAGATCCAACCCTCAAAATGAAGGTTCAAATGTTGTTTTTGTAAAAACTAAGTGCACCTTGTTTTTTCGAAAGAAAATATCATTGAAAACAATATTTCAGAGGTGTGCTCTTCGAAATTTGTTGTGATCACCTCTTAATCTAAGGGGGCGTCCAAAATAGTTGCCCCTTTTATGACAAATAGTAATTTGGAGATGAAATTTGTAGGTACTTTCGTATCGCCCCGAATTTCAGATCATATAAAAGAGGATTAAAGGGGAAGTTCACCCTGGAATTTTATTGGTCTTAAAAAATGCAGAAAAATAAAAGAAAAATATGAGTGAAGATTTGGGGAAAATCGACCAAAATATGATGAAGTTATGAATATTCAAAGTTTTGATTCTGTGACGTCACATGCGAGCCGATCTCCTATGTGTTATGTAGTGTAAATTCCATAAAATGTCATTTTTTTTCAGAAGAAAATAATTATGTCACCTGTGCGGTCGATATACCATCAAACATATGTTCATATACATGACTATATCAAATTGACCCATTCCTTTATCAAGAACCATGACAAAAAGACAAATTTATGGAATTTACATACACAACCGATGGGAGAGCTGCTCGCACGTGACGTCACAGAATCAAAACTTTACATATTCATAACTTCGCTATTTTTTGGTCGATTTTCTTCAAACTTTCACTTATATTTTTCTATTATTTTTCTTCATTTTTTAAGACCAATAAAATTCCAGGGTGAACTTCCCCTTTAAATTACCTACAAGCTAAAATCCTCTCTGATGGAATTTAGAGGGGTAAAAATGAATATTCAGCCCAAACAAGTTCATTTTTTATAATATTTAAAAAAAAATTGAATGTAATCAAAATTTATACTTCGCATTTGTCAAAAATGCGTAAAGAATATTCAGTTGTAACTATTTAGAAAATTGTTCCAATATGTGCTCGACATCTTTTGAAAAATGCAGGTTCGTATATCATTTTAACAAAAAGTTATAGCATCCCAATGTCGTGAACTTGATTTTACCGAAGAACGACAATCTTGCTAATATCAAAAAGCTCCGTACACGAACGTGTATTACTTTATGGGAAAAGGTATGGTGTCTTCTATAAATAAAACGCGTTTCACATTTTTTAAACCCTAAATCAACCGGTTTCAACAGTAAAACTTGATAACATTTAATTGATTTACAAGTAAATAAGTATAATTTTGATTGTTTTGATATAAATAAACATACGGGTTCTTAGCACTTTCCCAAATGTTGTTTACAGTAATTTGTGCAATCTGACATTTCATGATTTTGTAATACATGCAAAGGTGGTCAATCATACACGTGAGTGCAGAGTGAATTTGAGAAGACATTCCATTCCCTTTTCCAAAATTGAGTGTTATGTTTATAATAGTTTGACAGATATTCCAGGATTTTTTTTTTATTTGCCTTTTACATGGGGTTCGGCGGCCACACTAACAGAGACTAAATGATTGGTTGGTTAGGATAGAAGGGATAAGAGGGTGCAGCTCGTTGTTCTGATGGTTCATTTATTTTGTCCGAAGGTTCGATGTTCAGAAGGTTCGTTTGTCCGAAACCAGAATAGGGTTCGTTGTTCCAAATGTTTATTTGACCGAAGGTTCGTTCATCCGAAAGGGAAATAGGTTTCCTTTTTTCGAAGGTTCAATAGTCCGAAGGTTCACTCGTCTGAAAATGAAATAGGGTGTATTGGTTCTAAATTAAAATATGAGCCATTTGTCCGAAAAGGAACTAGGGTTCATTCGTCTAAAACAAAATTATAATCCCTATTTCATTTTTGGACACATATGAACCCTTATTTCAGCTTCGGACGAAAGTACCTCCGGAAAATGAACCGTATTTTATTTTTGGATGAATGAACCTTCGGAATACCGACCCCGATTTCATTTTCGGACATACGAATTCGATTTGAGGAATGAACCCTCGTAATAATGCATCAAACGTTCGGGCAAACGAACCTTATTTCATTTTCGGGTAATCAAAGATCCAAGTACGTGTTCAGAGAGACGAGCTGTAACAACGAGCTGTAACCAAGGGGATGGGATGCTCCTGGGCACGGGCCTAATCACGATTAATTTCTTTTTTATTAGTCAGTAGGGGCATGATCTTTTCATCACCCCCCCCCCTCACTAACAGAAAAAAAAGCGTCCCGCTCTACGCAAGTGCTCCAGGAGGCAGGGGTATGTAGGGTAGGTGAGGAGAAGCATTTACATACTTTTGATAATACTTAAACAAAATTTTTGCTCTGATGAGGACGTGTTCCTTTTCAAGATTAAGTGCATCAGGCAGAAACTTTTTTCTTTCTGCTTAAGGGCTAGATATACATAATTCATAACTACATATGAATTATCAAATTGCATTTATTTCATTACTTTTTGTACCTGCAATGTATAGCGAATAAGTTTAACCTCAAAAAATTTTAATATCATATCAAAATATATACTAAATAAAATTAAATATATCTCTCTGTATAGTAGGCTACAAAGTAAAATTCGATAGCAGATCGGCCCCCTCCACCACCCATCTATACAAAACACTGCACCATTGTAGCCACATATATTACAACGCCTTAAATTCAGAATAGAAAAAAGCTTCCGCATTTCCTCTTTTATTTATATATCTATTTAGTTAGTTAGTTTTTTCCAATTTCCTTCATTTTCATACAGTTTCCGGCAGCGTTATGATTTTTTTTCAAAGTGTATTTAATATAAGCATTATTACGTGCTAGTATTTTAATATCCGTGCCCATTAGTGGCAGATCCATGATTCTATAAGGAGTAGGGGTCGGGGGAGCTATTTTCAGGTTAACCATGTTTTATAACGTACACCTCATTTTTGTGTCGGTCACATCGGCAAGGATTATCTTTTGTAGGGAGGGGTGTTGCAATAAAAAAATACTTTGTTAAAAAATATTGCAACAGAAACAATAATAATAACAAATCATTGTAGCCGTTTCACTCTCGAACTAGTGTGCAACAACAGACTCAAATTTAACACTGAACTCCAAAAACTCACCTTATTATGTGCTCTAGTTAACAGTAGCCACAGTTATAAAATTAATCTCGTATCCTACTTTAGACTCTGCGTGATGAACTAATCAAGGACCAAACCGGCCCTGCCCACCCCCCCCCCCCAAAAAAAAATAAATAAATAAAAATAAAATAAATAAATAAAAAAAATGCCATCTGCCTTCCTTAACTTGAGGTCGCATATCAGCCACAGGGGTAGTTTTATGCCCGTCTATCGGGTATTAAGATTATTGTTATCATTATCTTTTTTTTTGTTTGTTTGTTTTTGTTTTTTATCAATTTGGCGCCCCAAAGTTAAGCGTCAATTTGTCGCCCCTTACTTCAAGGTCGGTTTGGCGTCCCTTAAGGTCATTTTTGCGCCCCTAGAGCTCGTGCCCTCGCTCCCCCCCCCCAGAATACGGGCGTGAACCTATTGTAATAGATTCTTGTAATCAAACAATATTCTTTGATTTATTCTTTTTCTTTCTTTTTTTTTTTAAAGATTCCTCATTTACTTTGTGTTATTCTTATGTTATTTGTTTTAATTTTATTTTATTTATCTATTTATTTTTTGAGCTCCTTCATTGCACAAGAAAATTAGATGGCATTGGTTTAGGATCCGAGATCAAATTTACCAGAACTATTGCTCATTAAACAAAAAGAAATTCCTAAATAATGAACAATATTCGAATGCATAGTTAAAAAAAGAAAAACCAATCCGTTGGTTCATATGAATGAAGAAAGTTGCACCTCAGAGAATATATGGATTGTGCAGACTCATAATTCGTTATCAGTGTAAGGATTTTCTTCTTTGATTTAATGTTAAATATTATGTTGATCCTGGAGATTAAAATCGATGCTAAAAATCCGTATGTTTCTATATAGACTAACATTTGATTCAAATCATTCCATTTAATACAATGGAGTTAGGTTTAATCCGAAAGATTGTTTGTTAATATAAGACACCATACCTATTCTCATAGCGTATACACTACGTTGTACGGAGCTTTCATAGATATTGACCAAAATGTCATTTTCGCCGAAATCAAGATCACGACTTTAGGATGATAGAACTTTTTAAAAATAATTTACGAACCTGAGTTCTCACAAGAATGTAGTGCATATATTTCAAAAGTTTTCTAAAAAGTTACGGATTTTAATTTTGTAAAGTAGTTTGACAAGTGCGAAGTATAAATTAAGATTACATTCAATTTTTTTGGAAAAAAATATGAAAAATTAACTTGTTTGGGCTAATTATCCATTTTTACTTCTTTGAATGCCATCAAAATAGGTTTCAGTCGGTAGGCAATTTCATTCCTCTTTAATATGATCCGCATTTTATAGCAATGTGATATATCAATAAAAAGTTATCTTTAAAACATTGTTTGACATAAAAAGGGCAACAATTTTGGACGCCCCCTTGAATTTAGAGGTGATCGCAACAAATTTTGAAGAGCACACCTCTGAAATATTGTGCCCTATAACATTTTCTTTAGAATAAACAAGGTGTGCTTAGTTTGTACAGAAACAACATCAAAATCGTTAACTAGGCATCTTTTTCAGGTTTGGATCTCCCCTTATACACTTAAAGCCAAGCTTGAGTTCTTACAGCCAAAATAATTTGAGATAAATATGTAAGATATGTCCTCACATTGTTCCATTAACATATACATATGCCTACACAAGATTATATTCATGTTTCGATAATCATTTCAGAAGAAATATTGAGAAAATATCGAAACAGTCCGAATAATAATTCGTACAGATAATTCATTTATTAAACCATTTTACAAAGATTATATGGACATGTACTATCATAATTTTTAATGATAATGACATGAGGTAAAAATAAGTTATAAAATTTGTGTGAAAATTTTGAACCCGTTAAAACCATGGCACTTATCCAAAGGGCAATCAGTTCCTGCCCTCCACCCCTGCCATGAAGAATAAACAAATAATTGGGTTACAAACCCTTTTGTTATATAAATAGCCCCTGCCCCCCCCCAAAAAAAAAAAATCATTTGGAATAAAAAAAGAAGCCTGTTATATCTACATTAGCTGCAAAATGGCTCTTAAAGGTCGGGACGGGAAAGGAAGGTTGCGAAAAGATCCGGTGATGATGCATCGAAACACCTTCTTGAAGTCTGGGTGCTTGAAAGCGTAGATCAGCGGGTTTATTGCTGAATTCATCAACACAAGACCCGGTCCAACAATGTAAGAAGGTGGACTTTCAACGAAGACTGCAATACACATGGGTCCCATACACACTAGAGAGAACATGGTAACTAATGCCATGTTCTTTGCAATAGTAACTTCACGTTGTTTAAATCTATTGATGGTAACAGGCCTCTGAGGAATCTGTGGATTCCAAATAGGAATTCCTGACGGATTTGCGGAGATCGGGTTTTGTAATTGAGCCGGAACTTGAAGACGGGGTTTGTTCTCTTGATTATTTAGCGCTGGTCCTGCAGTAGCGGCAGCGACTTTTCTTATGTGTTTTTTGACGTGCAGAGCAATTTTCACGTAGCATATGAGTATTAAAGCAAAGCAAATTCCAGGATATACCACCACGAATGTTGACTCGTATTTCTTAGAAATTGATGACCGAGGTTTGCGTACCAAACATGTGTTTTTGTAAGTGCCATAGTCATTCATTGCAGCTTTGTAAATGGATATCATACTTGATATGCACAGCGGTATCATAACCATGAATGTTATTTTGATCTTTGAATAAAGCCTAGAATACAAGTCTAGATTTTTGGTTATCTTGACCCATCGATTTAATGCGATCATGGCTAAAGAGAAGATACTCACGAAATAGGAACTCAGAATCACCCACATGACCTTGCACCAATAGTCTGGCAGTGACCATCTATCTGGTTTCAAGAGAGCTACGACTTCTATATAACCTGACATGCAAGTACACAAATCAAAGACTGCCAAGTTCACCACAAACACATTAGGTTTTGTCTGTAGCTTGGTCGATATTAACACTGACAAAAGCACAAAGATGTTCCCAACCAAGCCTACGAAGCTTACCAAAATAATGTAGGATGCGAAAAGATAGCGAATGGCATTGCTCAGGATAGCATCCTTCTCCATCTCGTTAGTTGAGTTGATGTCTTGGAGCATGATTAGTGGTGATGATGGTCAAAATAGTCAAAAGTCTTTAAGAAACACTATTTTGCAGTGTTTTTGTTGATGTTCAAACCAAGTGGAACCAGGCAGCGTTTCATGAAATCGTTAGAAGTACTTATTAAACTTTGGTGAGTTGAGGATAGATACTTATGCCGACTGAATGAATTGGGAATGTGGAACACTAACGTGTTTCAAATCTTGATTCGGAGGAAAATTTAAACCCTGAAAAAGATGCGTTTTGAAGGGTGATGATGGTCAAAATAGTCAAAAAGTCTGTAAAAAACACTATTTTGCAGTTTTTTATTGATGTTCAAACCAAGTGGAGCTGAGCAGTGTTGATGAAATCGTCATAGGTACATAAAACTTTGGTGATTTGAGGAGAGATATTCATGCCAATTTGTCATGTGAATGCTCTGAATTCTTAGTTCATAGCCTTTATATACATAAATGGATGCTAAAGTTAATTTCTGTATGATATGAAGCTGTTTGTGATTTGAAGGAGGGTGATTTTTTTTTATCTTTGATGGAAGAATATTACATGTATCTCAAATTAAAAAGCAATTGACATCCCACTAAAAACATTTTTCTCTTGGCCTCTGTTGGCTTCTTATTCGCATTATCATCGATGAAAACAAGGTTCCATGGTTTGTCCTTACATCGTCTAAGGGTGTGTTCAATGTCCAGTTTCAAATTTATATGCCAACATGAATCATGATACAAAACGCAGTTACAAAATGCTGATATAAAGAGAAACAAAGTGGGTGTTCATTGTCCCCATCCCCGGTCGTAAAAGTAAACGTGTTTCAAATCTTGATACGGAGGAAAATTTAAACGCCGAAAAAGATGCGTTTTGAAGAGTGTGTTCAATGTTCATTTTCAAATTTTATACGCCAACATGAATCATGATACAAAACGCAGTTACAAAACGCTGATATAAAGAGAAACAAAGTGTGTGTTCATTGTCCCCCATCCCCGGTCGTAAAAGTAAACGTGTTTCAAATCTTGATTCGGAAGAAAATTTAAACGCCGAAAAAGATGCGTTTTGAAGGGTGTGTTCAATTTCAAATTTTCAACGCCAACATGAATCATGATACAAAACGCAATTACAAAACGCTGATTTAGAGAAACAAAGTGGGTGTTCTTTGTCCCCATTCCCGGTCATAAAAGTAAACGTGTTTGAGATCTCCATTAGGAGGAAAATTTAAACGCCGAAAAAGATGCGTTTTGAAACACGATCAGCTTTCATTTTACGACCTTGAGCATCGCGAATGCAGCAAAATGCGACACTGAACACAATCGAGTTTTCAAACGTTTTTAAATGTTTTTAAATGTGCTCTCGCAGTGCAAGCTTCCGTTGCAAATGGGAAAAATGCGCAGATGTATGTTTTTGAGAGCAGGGAATTTAAAGACGATCGACCTATAATCAGCTTTAAATTTTCGACACTGAACAGTATACCTCTGATCACGTTTGTGTTCTGTAATTGCGTTTTGTATCATGATGTTGGCCTTTAAATTTGAAAGTGGACATTGAACACACCTGAAACACAATCAGCTTCAATTTACGACCTTGAGCATCGCGATTGCAGCGAAATGCGACACTGAACAGGATTGAGTTTTCAAACGTGTTTAAATGTGCTCTCGCAGTGGAAGCTTCTGGTGCAAATGAAAAATGGAGAAGATGTTTGTTTTTTGAGAGCGGGGAATTTAAACACGATGGAAATATAATCAGTTTTAAATTTTTGACACTGATCGGTGCACCGCTGATCGCGTTTGTGTTTGTGTTTTGTAATTGCGTTTTGTATCATGATTGATGTTGGCGTATAAATTTGAAACTGGACATTGAACACACCATTAGTTGTTGCATCTACAAAAGAAAATAAAAGCTTTTCCAGTCATTACTGTGATATGATATCAATTTGGCAACCCATTAAGAGAATCTTTGTCTTCACTTATCCATTTGTTTCAGGGTTATCCTAGCACGCTGTCTAATGGCTTGCTTGATCGTGTTTAATCAAATTGAAGTCTGTCATTGTATTCATAATAAATCTGTATCATATTTTGATCTATAAAACAAAACCAAAAAAAATGTGTCCGGTCATTACCGAACTTGTGAGACATCGTGACCATTTTGAGCAACTGAGCATGATCATTTTGATGAATAAAATAGTCTTGTACACGTACATGTAACACAGACAAGTATTTTTAGTTATGAAAACAATTATGGTTGCGTTATGTACAGTGTCATCCTTATGGTGTTTGGAGCTAATTGGGAGCAAATTATATCCAGTGTAATTGATTTGACATAACCTAAGAAAATGAAGGATTGAATAAACACATTCTTGGTCCTTTAGGGCCATGCATGATTCTGGATTAATTTTGGTCAAACGATATTGGCGATGATTGACCCTAAATTGACCCAATGGACCTAGAATATGATAATTTTGACACTTCATTTTTAGAGTTTATATGCAACACATTTTAAATTTTCATTTAAAATGTATTTTCCTTTTTTTGTTTTAAATTTGCAGGGTAGAAAGATAACTTTTTCCGATTTGGGAATCAAAAAGTGATCAATTCAGACCTTTGGGATATCCTAGGCATCTATGGGTGAAGATATTAAGACATTTTAAGATTGTCAAATGTTGCAATTTAGAAATTCAGTGCTAATGATGTCGTCTTCAGGAACCTCACCCGCTAATTATGCTTGAAATATCCATATCTGTAATGAAGAAGAAGGGAAGTTGTGGGGTAAAGTTACAGGTCTGTTGGGAGACACTTGAGGTCTTAATGGCCCCAGGTCATCCTACCTTTTCAGAGAGAATCATCACTCGACAGCCCCTCATCCTTCCCTGCCAACCAACAGTTACATGTACCTGTGTTGAGTTGCCCCAGCCTCTATTTTGTCTAAGATATAGGGTTAGTGTTGGCATTAATAACATATTAAAGAGATGTATCCTCAGTTTTATGATTTTAACTTTCCCTCAGATAGCTCAAATTATTGGTAAATGTACATTCGAACAGGGCTATTTTGATCAGGAATTAAACAATCATGATGCCTTTATATTTCAGTTCCATAATGAGCATTTTAACCAAGTCATGTAAAATTGTTTTATGAACCAGAACCTCTCAAGTCCTCCGGCTCTTACACATAAACCACTGAGCTCACACATTCACATCCACGTGTGCAGTGTGGGCTGTACCTTTGACTTTACCATGAAGTGGTATCCCTCAGGGAGCATTTTTAGGGCCTGGTAAACTCTTGGCAATGACACATGAGTTTCTCCATGTGCTACAGCTTTCATTTCTCCATTAAGCCTGGCAGAGAGAAACAAATGAAAATGAAACATCTCATTAGGAAGGATTTGTAGCACATGGATGCAAAAGTTCATACAGGTGCACAAGCCTGGCAGCCCATAGAGACATGTGTTAATCAGACCCTCTTCCAAGGGCCACCATTATAGAATTAACCCATTGAGGACTGAGCCTAAATATATTTTGGCTGAGGTCTATGGGAAACGTGTGTTATAGCCAAATCAACTTGTCTCCAACAGGTTAAGACGGTACTGCACTAGTTTAATAGGGCTAGCCAAAAAGTGCGCTGGGAAATGGAAGGAGGGGAGGGGAAACCCCAAATCAGTCAAGTTGATGCTGCACTAGCTCGAGCTGAATCTGAAGATTTGCTTTTACAACCAGGGGGGCGTTTCATGAAAGGACTTGTCGGACGTTTTATCCGACAAACTGTTATAAGCTACTGAAATGCTTGCATCTGATTGGCTGAGAGCAAATTGGTCGGATAAAATGTCCCACTAGTCCTTTGATGAAATGCCTCCCTGACCTCAAGCTTGCACAAAAGCCTGTTATGTGCTTGATGGGATGGGGCTTAGGCTTCAGGCTAGTACAGCACTGTTCAATTAGCGCACAAGAAATTTTGTAGAATGGAAAATTGATAATTTAATGAGTGTGACAATTATATGTAGTTTGATATGAATTCAGTGGCCAATTCACTGGCCTCATGGTTAATTTTGATGCTAAAAAAAAATCAACAACAAAAAAAACTCCTACTTTTAATCTCAGTTACCTTACATACCAGTTCCCAATCAACATAATTGGCAGCAGATTTTCAGGAAATGCTGCCATCTCTTGATTTATTGTGACACATGTACATTCAATAAATGCTACATAATTTACATTGTGCATCTTCTATTGGTAGTACGTGTATGGGCGATAAACTTTCATGGTGTCTATTTCACAAATAGTGTATATTCACAGACTTTGTCTTGTTGAATCTTTTACAGTCTCAATTTAATGTTCCTTGAATATTTGTTTACAATTGAAAACATTGCACCTGAAGTTTGAACTTATTCTGCAAGAACTATGCAGTGATGGTCCATCAAAAAGACTTGCTTCAAGTGATAATTTTGGAGTTCTCTAGGTGAAAGCAGCACTTGCTTGTTTCTCTACGGACATTTGCTCTACTGACAAATGTCTCTGGGCTTTATTTCGTGTAGGGTTTAACTTTAAATAGGCTGAAAGAGGGCTCTATGTTGGGTATAGCTTTAGGTTTAGGGTAGGATATGGTGTTTAATCTCTTATTATACATCCATGGTTTAATACAGAATTCAATTTAGTCATTTGATTAGTATGAAACATTCTGCAAATCAATTGTCACTGGGTTAGTGTTTGGGTTGGGATCGCAACAGGGCTGTATGTTGGGTATGGCGGCAGGCTTAGGGTAGGGTATAGTGTTTTATAGTACAGGATTATAATAATAATAATAACATAGCTGCCAACTGTTACGAAAAATTCGTAATTATTACGAATTTTTACCCTTTATACGAAAATACGAATGCACCTTTAAAATTACGAATCTGAGCGCCATTATACATGTATTATATTATGACCACTCACGACACGTGTTATATGCATGTCTATGTAGTTCTTACTACGGCCGCGCGTACGTACGTACGTGCACATGAAAGCAACACACGAAAACAGCGCATTCGTAAGTGAAGCGGAAGAGCCATTCAAAGTACATGCCACGTTGATCTTAGTGCATACACACACGAAAGACGAAAACAGCCATTCGCGTGAACATGCATGTTGATGTTAGTGCCACGTGTGTATGTGTGTTAAATGCAGTTGTGATATGTCGCTAGCGAACGTCGACCGTATTTTGTCTCCTCTTTCTTCTTAGTTTTGGACCATGAAATGGTGGAAAATGGAGCGTAAAAAGGGACAAATGTTACAACAGCAAATATGGAACAGAGTTTGACTTAATCACAAATCGGGAAAAAGCAAACAAATGCATTTTGTACGATATGTCGAAGGGATATCTCCATCGCTCATGGCGGCCGTAGTGACATTGTTTGCATACCAAATCAAAACTAACATTCGGGAATTTTGAATCTGAATCTCATCCACACCCAAGATAACTTTCATGGATGTCAACTTCGCAGGATTGTAAATAGCAAATATAGGATAGGATTAAAATAGGATTTTAAAAGCATCAGCTACATAGACCTCTTAACAACTGTGGTAAGGTTTTTTTTTTTTTTTTTTCTTGAATAATTAATCCAAATGTATTGATTACTATGTAGGACCCTAAGTGATATTGTGAATGCTCATATTCTTGAGTTATTCATTCACTTCAGATTTCAGAAAAAAATTTTTGGCAATAATTTTCTCAACTAAAAGCTTGTCATCCTCACTTCTAAAATACACGGAGTAGAATAAAAAAAGGTTTAAATGCTCCAAAATTAGGGCTCAGGATTGCCACCAGTAGAGTCGTCTAGAACCCGAAGCTTCCAGGGCCCTTAGGGCGGGCCCTGGACCCCGCCGCAAGGGACTGTCGTTCCGCGATGTGCGCTTTGCGCATCAGTTTGATGTGCGCTTGCGCACATGTTGATGTGCGCTACGCGCACATTTCTGTGTTTTTTATCTGATCATTACTAATTTGAAATTTCAAATGTTGGCAGCTATGTAATAATAATAATATCGTTTTATTTACCCGGGGTTGCCACTTCAGTTCTGACAACTGTTCTCCCTGCATGATGTTATTATTACCCCAAAGCTCCTTGTTAAAAGGCAACTTTTAGGTACCGTTTTTGTAAGTCTTTGGTATGACTCGGCCGGGTTTCGAACTCACGACCTCCAGTTCATGATTGAAGTTAGTAATTTGAAATTTTCTGCGGAGCAATCATCACTGGAGCAAATGTCATGAATCTGTGTACAGGGTTAGCTTTCAAGTGATTAGGTAACATATTAGGGTTGTATCTTTCTAGTGCAGGAAACCCATTCAGGATACTGGTCCTCGTAATCAAAGGCATTAACCAAGATATAGAGTGAAACAACTTGTTCCGTTCATTATACATGTTAGTGTAACCCAATTCCAAGCTGAAACGGGATATCTTGATTGGTGCTGGACTAAATATGGTGAAAGAAAATCATGCCTGTATGGAGTGATTTTTTTAATTAGGGGATGCTGCACTAGCTCCGGCACGCTGCGAGTTGGATCAGATGAAAATACCCCCAAATCGGGTCAAGCACCAAGTTGAGGCTTCATTAGTCTGAGCTGAATCTCGAGATATAGTTTATGATCCAACCTCAAGCTTGCATAAACAAGCCCGATATGTACATGATGGTATGGGGCTGTAGGTTTCAGTCTAATGCTGCACCGATCATTTAGCGTGCTACTTCGAGGCGCAACCTCAAAAATACTGTTAGCTTGAGTTTGGAAATAAGCCCACGACGACTCTGCCTGAGATTTCGCCCAATTTAGCAAAGCCTGATATTTTATGATCAGACTTATCCATCGGATCAGAAATAGGACGCTATTTAGTCAGCCCGAGCTAGTGCAGAACCTCCGATTGAATGTGCTCCGACACCAAGACAACAATACATGGAAACAAGGTTTAATCTGTCCAATTCACGAGTTAGTTTTAATGGGATTGTACCATTAAGATGTATATTTCTAATGGTTATGGATTTTTGTAATCATGGGAAACGACTGTAATTGTTATTTTGTTCCAATGTTTTATCAGCTTTTCATTATTTCCTTATGACCTTTTATTGACAGCTCTGTAAATGTGACAATTAAAGTCCAAATTTTTATAATTCGCAAATGGGGTGAAAGTGGAATATTTCGCTACCATTGCGTATACATGTATGTACAAGTGCTTTCTCGGTGACACATCATTTGCTCTCGCAACAATTGCTCTGGGCTTTATTTCATCAGAGATGTAGGGTTAGGGGTGTAAAAGGGTTTTATGTTAGATTTAGGGTAGGCCCATAGTGTTAAGTGGGTGTTTCCATTACCTGCTACCCTGCTACACTTCCAATTTCTGCTATACACCTTTTTCAATTTGGACTCGACCATTAATCCCGTTTCTGTGATTGGCTATTTTGCTCATGAATATATATATCGCCACCTTTCCTGATAAATGTATTTGCAGAAGAAGGAATGTAATTTTGTGTGCGTGTACTCTGTGTGGCGATAAACGTCACGCGAAAAATACGATACGAACTCGTAGGATTTTTACTGCCAAATCCTTGATCTGTAAACGCTTTTTTTCTCTTTATTCTATATTTATCATTTTCATCATTATCTGTTAATAATAAGGGCCGTCTAGATGCTTTCAATCGTTCTTAAATGTTGATTTCGGGAGACGTACATATGGTACTACAAAATACCAAGGTTTGTTGTCTGAGAAGCGACAGCGCAGTCAGCAGCGTCACGAGCTCTTCATCAGAAAGTCGTGAGTTCAAATCCGAAAACCGACGGATTTTTTTTTCTTCTTCTTCTTCTTCTTCTTCTTGAGTTTGATTTTCTGACAGTCATTGCCTGTCATTCACTTATTGAAAAACAGAAAAAACAACCTAAAAATAAGATTTTTTTTAAAAAAAGATAATCAGTGTAGCCTAAAGTGGCAGATACAAGATTTTCTAGAGAGTTAGCCCTATGGGAACCCACTATTTTTTTCAACACCCCCCCCCAAAAAAAAAGAAGAAATAAATTATTTTTCATTTGTCTCGCCAACGGAAGGTTTTGAGTCAATTCCTCGGAGCAATTTTTTTTTTTTTTTTCCTCTTTTCCTTCTTTAGTTTGAATTTACTGACAGTCATTGACTGTAATTCACTCATTGAAGAGTATGGGCCCTATGGGGAAGCTCGGCTATTTTTCATTCGGATGATACAGTCTCGAGTCATCAGCCCCCCCCCCCCCTAAAAAAAAAAAAAAAAACGACAAAGATAATGACGTGAGTCCATAACAAGTTTGATAATTACTATTCATATGAGGTAATGATATGAATAATTACAATAATAATTATTTTTATTGTAGTATAATAATAAATGGCTTTTTTATGAGAAAGTCGTAATGTGTGACTTGTGACGCTTTTTTAACTGAGCTGTCCAAAAAAAAAAAATCCACTTGCCGAAGTTAGATAAATGGTGGTGAAGCTATATTTTTTTTAATTTTTTTTTAAAAAATAAATTTTATTTCTTCTTTTTTTTTTTTGGGGGGGCGGTGGGGGGTGTTGAAAAAAAATAGTGGTTCCCATAGGGCTACCTCTTAGAAAATCTTGTATCTGCGCCACTTTAGGCGTACACTGATTTATCTTTAAGAAAAAAATAATCTTATTTTTAGGTTGTTTTTTCTGTTTTTCAATAAGTAAATGACTAGTCAATGACTGTCAGAAAATCAACTCAAGAAGAGAATGAAGAAAGAGAAAAAATAAATCCGTCCGGTTTTCGATTTGAACTCACGACTTTCTAATGAAGAGCTC
>CALNVZ010001721.1:29323311-29339190 GCA_940671915.1 Paracentrotus lividus | reverse complement strand
AACGGGATAAATGGTCGAGTCCAAATTGAAAAAGGTGTATAGCAGAAATTGGAAGTGTAGCAGGGTAGCAGGTAATGGAAACACCCGTGTTAAGTCCAGGGTTGAAGTTGGTCATTCAATAAATTTATGACATATATGTAGCAGAGCAGGTTGGCGGAGCAATTTCTCCCTTTCCCCCCTTTTTAACCTAGCAGGTAGGCCCTATACCGAGTGAGTCAAAAAAAAATTTACACCTAGAAAAATGTCAGTAAAAAGAAAGCCAATTTATAAACCCTAAATTATTTTACATATTCTGAAAGAGTAACTCCTCCCGCATCTTCTAGTATGTCTTTACGCTTGGATGAACACGACGCATTGTTTGCAAACATGCAAATTTCGCATTGTGCCAGGGTGGGGATGTACATGTAATTGAAACAACAAAAGCTTTATACAGAAAAGCAACTCCATCATGAATAAAATAGCATAACTTTTAACGAAAGTGTCTTCCGATTAATAACTTGGCAGGGGTGTTGTTACGTATATTGACTAAATTTTGTATGAAAATTAGATCGACTCGTCAAGTAATGCACGAATGAGTACACATCAAAGAGTTAATTGCCACTGACAGGTCTACCTAAAAAGGCCTCCTAATACTTTCGAATAGAGATTATTTTGTCTTTGACGTGTGCTCACTCATGCCTGACAATACAGATTTTTCTCATTTTATACAAAATGTACCGGTAGTCAATATGTGTAACAACACCCCTGCCAAGTTATAAGCGGGAGACACTTTCATTAAAAAGTTATGCTATTTTATTCATGATGGAGTTGCTTTTTTGTCAGCTTTTGTTGTTTCAATTACATCCCCACCCTGACACAATTCGAAATTTGCATGTTCGCAAACAATGCGTCGACGGTCGTGTTCATCCAAGCGTAAAGACATACCACACAAAACTGGTACCAGAAGATGCGGGAGGAGTTATCTTTCAGAATATGTAAAATAATTTAGGGTTTATAAATTGGGTTTCTTTTTATTGACATTTTTGTAGGTGTAAAGTTTTTTTTGACTCACTCGGTATAGCTCATTTCTTTCATAGTAAACGATTAACAACTCTTTTGGATGTTTTTGACCAATTTGTATCATGTTCCAAAGCCAGTACGATCAATAACCTTACTAAAGAATAGTTGTAGCATAAATCCTCATGATTTGCATGATTTACACAAGGAAGGTGGCTTCACATTCTCCATTGTGTTCAATTTTCCGCACCCAATACACTTTCATTTTCAAATAAATTCATTGTTCAGCTTTTTAGCTCTGCTTTAACCTCGAGTGGATACATGTACTTACATGTACATACTCACACCATAACAATGTAAAACGTTAATGATCTTTCTGGAAATTTTGTCACTCTCAGTGGTATCTTTTCAGCACTTGTTCTGTTGCAGCATCCCTTTGTCTTTTTTTACCCTTATGCAAGAAAAATTATTTTACATGTAGCTCAGAACTGCAGTTTTATTTTTGTTGTTTTGTTATATAGAACTGACATGTCAAATTATCATCAAACCTTTAAAAATTTCTCACTTTGAAATGAACTTGTCTTGCAACATTTTGCCAACCAGGAATTTCCCTAATTTTTACAACCAACAAGTCCTTTGCTAATCACTTCCATACATTTACACGTATGAGAACAAAATGACATCACTCCTGCATTCTCAGGAGATCACAAGTTTACCTATTTTTTCGCTCCTTACGTTAATATTGCTTTGACGACAGATAAATAATCACCCCACAATGAGACTACAGAGGATTCTTATTTTTGGATTTAGATGCCCTTTCACTGTACGGCTCTCCTGGGTGTGTCGATGCGCTGTACAGTGTGTCCCAAATAAGAGTAAACCCAACTTTGAGAGCGTCTTATTAATTTATTTTTATATCATGACAAAGAGTTACTCATATTGTATCAAGTGATTTCAAAATTATACCTGGTACTGTCATGGATGACTGAGCACTCAAGTTCTTTTTTTGTTTGTTAGAAGCAACCGTGGCTTTCTCATCATTCATTCTTTGTGTAACGTCAGCCCTCCTGAGTCCATTCATAAGGAACAAAGAATTACTTGGACTTTTGTAATGTAAGGGCTGCCGTACCCAAACTTGGTACAAACAAATTTCCACCCTTGTTTTTTAAAGCTCAAGTGTTCAGTCATCCGTCGCAACACTGGTATAATTGAACAGAATATGAGTTGTTCTTTATTGTGAAATAATTATCAAGGGCACATAAGCTATACAATTTTAATATGAGGTTTCTAAAGTTGGATTTACCTTTTTCTGGGACGCACTGTATAGTCGCTTTTGAACGCCAAATCTGGGTTGAATTGCCCCGAAAAAAGGGCTCCCTCGTTGACGGATACGGAGGAAGAAGCTTCTCCTTTGTCAATCAGCCGAGGGTGATGGAGGGCCGGACTAGCGCTGACAAATTGAGCTTAAGATTCCCGGTTCTAGAATCTCAATCAATCCTAACCTCAAGGGTTATATTAAGTCGGACCCGTTATAGAAGTATTACATCCACAAGGGTTTAAAGGTAATCTTGAATTCTAGCTGTAATGATAGATTAAAGACCCCTGCAGTCTAAAACATAAAAAAAGGGAAAATAGAAGGAGAAGATTCTTAGTTTTTAACAGATTCTTATTCAACAATCCTTACTCTATATATAGAACTGTTGTCCCGAGGCTAAGAATAAGATTGGAGGACGTGGATCAGTCCCTCAATCGACTTTGCACTTCACTGGGTCGGTGTAAAGTTAATAAGTGAAAGTGGGGACCTTATACTGTACTCGAGACAATTATATAAATTTTTATTGTGGTATGCCGCGAATTGTTGGGCATCTCCTTCAATGTCCTGATCTTAGGGAACATTGCAACCAGGATGACCTGTTGGCACCAAATGACAGGGCTCTGCAATGCGCCAATTCATGTCCAAATAATGTTAGTGCAAATGGTGGACACCAAAGAAGAATTTTGAATGACCACATGGATTATTTTGGTTAATACAAGATTTAAGATCTTGACAGCATCAGATAAAGCAGGCATTGAATGTTGAATATTACTATGATATCTTAATATTACAAACATAAGTATTTTCACTGTTTTGAAGATACTTTAATCATTTTAGTTTGAATCATGGATTCTAGATCTTCACAGTCTGTCACACAAAACTTGCATTAGGAGTTTAAGACTAGGAATAATAAGCCAGAAGAATTTGTTGGAAGATTATAATTTAACATGCTAACTGAGAGCAAAATTCTGCTATTCTCTGAATCTATTCTCTGCTATTCTCTGAACACTCAACCAATTAGCTTTAAGACCAGCATAATACAAGACTTGGGGGAAAAAGTGCAAAACCCCCAAAAAGCCTAGCTTTCAGCACAGCTCAAGATCCTCCATCAACAAAGTGATCATGTTTAGTGAGTTGGAATATTAGACCAGTATCATGGGCAGTGTTGCCATAATCCAGCCAAACAAGGAGCTATAGGTATCCCAGATTGTATCATTACTCCATTATTAAAATTAGAACCCTAACATTGCGTCATGAGAAGCACTTTTGTACTTTTATTTATATTTTGCTGGCACAAGTTGAACCCACGAAGTACAAGCATACTGCAGATAAGGTCTTAATTAAGACATGTACTTTTTCGTCTTTTGTTACAGTCATATTTTAGTACATTGTAGGATGAGGCAAACATCAAGCACATAGTTTAACACTTTCTAAAAAGTGTCTTATAATCTACAATCTATGGTGTCGACAAACTAGGGACCAGCTAATATAGTGCAAATTTTGAGGGCAAAAGTGCAAAGACCCAAAGAAGCCTGACTTTCAAAAACATCATACATGTACTTTTTCTTCTTTCTTTTAATTCAAATTTGAGTTAAAATGAAACGAAGCTAAAAATTTTGGGTCGGTAGGTATATTATAAGCTTCAAAGCATGTTATGGAATGGAAAAAAATTATCATCATTTCTAAAAGATAATTAGAAAGGTAATGTGGACTGTATAGGTATATTATTTACCGAGATTCAGACAAAAATAACATCCCATGTGGAAGTACGGTTTGAAAACCACACACAATGCATAGATTTGGGTCAAGTATAATACCTTGACTATAGGTTCAGGGTCTAGGAATACCCAGGAATACAGTTTATGCCCAAGTCAAAACCGGCCTTGCATGTTTTTTAAAGTTTTTAAAGTTTGCGTCTCGCAGCCGACATGGGGCAGCTGCCAACTCAATACGATTCCTTGCATTTAGACATGGCAGTGGATGCCCGGGAAATGTGACCTCAAAAGTCTCTTAACCCGTTGGGGACTGAGCCCGAATATATTCGGGCTGAGGTCAATGGGAAATGTGTGTTATAGCCAAATCGGCTCGTCTCCAAAAGGTTAATTTGGAAGTCATTCAATTATCGTTGTGTTTTGTATAAAACAGTCCAAGCAGAAAAGCAATACCCTGTGCGTATACACGAATTTGTTTACTTGCCCTGTTTTGCTTTTCCTAAATATCAGCATTTCATGAGAATAGCCCCAAAACACCAACTGAAAGTTCCCGCTGACAGACAATAGGGGACAAATTATGAAACAAAAACCTCATTGCCAAGTTGCACTTTATTTTCCTACTTTTGGTTCAATACAAACTGTGTTGCTATAAAAAAAAGTTGGAACAGGCATTTTTTCTTTACATTTTAGAAAGGACATGATTCAAGGCCTTCCGATGAAAATGAGTGTATTGATAATAGTACTATTGATGAACTCTAAAAGGAGATCTTTGTGATGTCCTATGTGTATTGAAAATTAATTTTAAATTTAACTAAATTGAATCATTTATGGCGGATCTGAGGGTATCAAAATAATTACCTACAAGTACATATGAACATCACATCTTATGCATTTATTTTATACTCTGTACATTTTGTATGCCAAGGTATTTATGTTCAATGACATGATACTGTATTAAGTGCATGCACCTTAAATGATTTACTCACATGAACAGGTGTATTTGATCAATTTTTTAGTGGGGGGATGGGGCGTTGGAAATGGTTATTCTGCATCATATTTGATTTGCATGTTGCTGAGGTTATTAACCTCTTTGAAACCAGATTTCATTTCATTAATTGAAGAAAAATATGCTGTATTTTGCAAGGGATAAAGATAATTGTCAACTCAGAAGAAACTTCAAGCATTTTGAGTAATTAGGTTAAAACACTTTATCAAAATCATTTCAGAAATATTAGTGAAAAGGTCAGTCTACGAAACCCAACCAAAACACTTCCTTGTTATTGTTTTCTGTTCTCCTGCGCTCGTATAAAGTTCATTGACCTTTAGAAGATGACCTTGACAGGTAGACAAGGTGTAGTTGTAGGTCTGCTTCTCCTATTAACTACTATTTCCTAATAATTTTTCAGACGAAGAAGCTTCTTCAGAGCCCTAATTGATTTGCTGTCTGACAGCATAATTACCAAGCATTACACCTCTTGACTTGTGTTCAGGTGAAAACAATTGTATGTCTGGATACAGTAAGGTCTTAACTTTGTTAGATGTAGAATACTCATATCATTTGACCATTGCAAATTATGTCAGATTTTTAAATTTTACTTATCTATTTATGTATTTATTTTATTTTATTTTTTTTTTGGAGGTGGGGGGTGGATCCTGATTAACCTAAGTGATATCTTTCAAATTCATTTTAAAAATTCACTTAAAATCAATGATATTTTTTATTATTTTCACTAACAGTCTCTAAAGAAGAATTCTGAAAAATATTTGTTGTAGAAATAATACGGCATTCCATTACTTTACACTTATCTTGATACGACAATTAATGAGACAAACATATTTAATATTTCCTACCGCTCCTCAAAAAAGAAAAAAAAAATACCTTGTGGGTTTAACAACATGTAGCAGTCTACTTTAACAAGATATCCCCTCTTGAGAAATGGATCAATGCCAATTTTACTTGATTTAAATGAATTTCTGCATTGTTCTGACTTTTGTATCCTATGTATTAAACATACACAGGATTCGTACGGGTCATGGAAAACCTGGAAAGTCATGGAATTTTGCTATCTTGTTTTCAAGGCCTTGAAAGTCATGGAAAATCTAATTTTCCATTGAAAAGTCATGGAAAGTCATGGAATATCAAAATGTGTCAATATTCAATCATTTTCTGAATAAATAAATGATAATATTTCAACCATTTTATTCTTGTTCAAGGTGTGTTTTCTTTCTTTCGAAACATTTTACTGATTGTCTTGTGAAAATGATTATTGTTTTGAGCTCGCTCGCTCAGCTCGCTGAGCTGAGAGCGCGATATGTGTGTATGTACGTGTTCGTGTGTGTGTATCGAGCATGGGTACTGTGTGTGTATTGGGGGTTCAATGCGTCGTTCAGTGTGTGTGTGCGTGTGTTTCGCATGCATGCGCTATGGGTGAATTGCGTGTCGATCGTGATGATTGTTTTGATATGTGCACGCACGTGTGTTTTCAAATTCTTGTTTCAAATTCTTAGACTTTTTGCGCGCAAAGGTTTTGGCCGTTTGTTGTGGAATTTTTACTGCCTATATTTTGTGGAAGTAAAATTAAGAATGCCAGGAAATTTGCCGCTTTAAAGATACTTGGCTTGGATAATCCAGAGTATCGGAATTGGATTTTGAAGGGAAAGCCCGGCCACTGCAAGGTGTAACTTAGTGTTTGCTTGACTAAATTCAGTGTTCGCAATATGGGGGAAGCAGCTGTCAAGAGCCACATAACGAGTCAAAAGCACATCTCAAAGCTCAACAAACGTGGTAAGTGTATATTTTGTACATAATTTAACATTTTTATTAGCAATATTCCAAATATTATACAGAGTTAGCCGCCACACTACGGCATTTATACCGCCACCGGCCTGTTCACCTACGCTACGCCCGGATCGATCCCCGCGCTCTTACATTCACACATATACCGTAGCCCACTCGCGCTCCGCTCTGGTCACTCCCGGCCCGCGTTGATAGTTAAGACGTGATGAATCGGTGCAGCTCTTGATTTCGAATATAATGACTTGACTTTGGATAATCAGTGTTCAAGAATCCAGGTGAGCTGTATCTATTTGATTCTGTTTTCTTACCCAAACGTTCCCATCATAGATTTGTTAATTTAAAAGATTAAGAAAAAAAAAACAGAACAATTTGATCGAGATCTGTGCTCTATAGAATGACTACTTTTCTTCTAGTTTCTTTTTAATGTTGAAATCTTGCCCAGATGGCGAAGAACGTGTTCTCATGAGGCCTTTTTTTTTTTTTGTGTCAGATAATTTAAAACTACAAGCACAGGGTCGTATACTCATTTTTGATTTCTATTACTTACTCTGGGACTTAACCACCCTTGGCTACTTTGATTTTTTTTTTTTCGAAGGGGAATATCATGCCTGATAGTTGTAAGATGCCTGTGAATAGGCAAGTTACCATGCACACGATGACTCAAATTCTTACCAGCAGGATTTATGTTTTTCTTATTTTGATATTTCAAAATGGGTTTTATGAAGTAAACCAAGAATAAGCATTTTATTATTGAATTTTACTTGCAATATTTTTATATTACTTTAAACATTTTCATGTTTTTTTTTCCTTCTAGGTTCGTCTCTCACACTTAACAACTTCTTCACTGCAAAGAATGCTGGAAGTTCATCAGTTTGTGTGTCATCTACAGATGCAACCACCAGTACTGCTCCATCAACCTCTAAATTGCCCATGCCTATTCCAGTTGCAACTAGAGAAGACACATTGAAAGCAGAAGTCCTGTGGTGCCTAAAAGGGGTTGATGATCATCATTTCATTCGTGTCACCACAATAGCGACCTCTTTCAGAGAATGTTTCCGGATTCGTTGATTAAACATGCATATGATGAAGTGGAAAAATTATGTAGCCGAGAGCATTGAGAATCCAAGAGCTTGAAAAGTTGTTGAAAGGTCATGGAAAAGTCATGGAATTCTTTATTAAAAGGTCATGGAAAGTCATGGAATTTGACTTCCAAATAAGTGTACGAACCCTGATACATTTACATGCAGTCTTGTACAGTACTAGCTCGCTTGATCACACACCTGGCCTTACAAATTATCTTTCTTTGTGACAGATACTGATGGGCTTGTAAAATGTAATCTACTTCTGCTAATTAGCGTTACATGTAGATGTTCTGAAGATTAACAAATTGTTGTACTTGCGTTAGAGAGCCTTGACGTCAGTGAGGGCAATTGTTCCCCCATGGAATGCCATATCACAAGACCACGATTGTTTGGCACCTGTACCGAGTACCCAAGATTTAAATCATTCAACTCTGACAAAGACACTTTGTAACATTTCTGTTCATTTGTTTTAAATTCTACTTTCATTTTGAACTAAATTGGAAGATGCTATTCAGGTTATCTTATTGAGAGAGAAGGTTAAATGTACTCTTACAAATGTTCCATTACAGATAAGAAATGTCGTGATTTATCTCAAAAAGGGGAACGGATATGATATCATCATGGAAAATGTTTTGCATTTGTCCGTGGCAGGTCACAAAGAGTAAATGACATTTTGGATGTCTCTCTTAGAAAGTTATGGAAACATTGTATTTAATGGAAATAGCATGAATAATGATAATAAATGTTACTAAGCATTATACAGTGTGTCCAAGAAAAAGGTAATTTTCCCGTCGTGAAAAATTCATGAAAAATTATCCTTGTAATATACCTGGCTTTTTTGTTTGTATTGTTTCAGTCATTATAAAATGATGCTTTTTGATATTTCTCAACTTCTTTTGCCTTCACTGGAAATATAACCAATGGTCTTGGTTTCCTTTTTTCTGAGACACAATATTTTTCCAGTTTCAAATGAATGCTGAAAGCTCCTTACAATTGTATTTATTGTATTTACCCCTGTTATGGCCAAATTATCTAATGTGAAGTCCTGAAGGACATAGGGTACCTGCATGTATTTACACTTGGGTGGGGATTGGTAAAAGAAGCTTAATGTTTTATAGAAACTTGAGCCTTAAGCCTCTTGTTCAAAAGTCTAGTGAATAAAGTTTATAAACCACTATACCATGACACCTGTGTGATATAACGAGGAAGGAGAACTTACCTTTAAAAGCAAGTTTGTTCAGCGATTTTAAAGAGGAAACTGGAACGGGACACACCGTGGTGAAAGTTACACCAGTCGTCCGGTGGAAGGAAGTTGTCCCCTAGTGGTACTTGTGAAATGAGAGGGCTTTATAGTAACTTTACCTCAACAAATTGTGACTTTATTTAGATCAGAACCATCCTAGTTTCGCAGAGCTGGAGTTGAATGCACCTCGGTTTTGTGTAGAAAGAAAACAGATAAAGAAAACACGGAAAGAAAATCATAACATAGACTGACAGTTTGATCTGTACTGTATAGAGACAGTGAAATAGTGTGATGCCGCCACCCACCAATACATTTTGCACATCACCATGTAGAGGGTGATAAAGCAATTTAAAGTTTGTTTTTCTTTCATGTTCAGCCATATTAAAAGCATGAATGGAAACAATTCTTAGCTTGGGGATTTGTTGCTAAGGTTTTTTTGTTCTCCTATTTTCATATTTCCATTTCCGTGGTGATGCATCATGTAGGCATTCACAGTATTAAGGCCCTGTCACATCAGCCTTGCGTAAGAGTTACGGGCGAGTTGCGTGCAGGGATTTTTCATTACGCATCAAGATTTCTGCGTTCAACAAGGATTTTCACAAGTTTTGCGTGCGTCTTACCTGCTGTATGCGTTTAACTTACTGTCTAATTGCGTGTGACCTGCGGGTCAGGTGCGTGTAAGTTTTGAAACTGATCCGTGTTAATTTCGGGCGACATACGTGCACTGCGTGGTATCTGCGGCCTAAATGCGCGTTACCTGCGTGTAAGTTGCTTGCAAGGTGCCAGCTTGGAGAAACCATCGTTTCTCAATTAATTCCTGGGAATAAACATGCCCTTCTCAAGGACTTATTATGCGTCCTATATGTTGGCCGCATAGATCCGCGGGCAATCTGCGTACTTCAAGCTGGTTAATTGCGTGTGACATGCGGCCGCTACGGGTCTCTTACTATGTGTACCTCTGCGGGCAATCATCCATGACTGACCCCGAACAAGTTTTGGCATGTTCAAAACTTTCCTGCAGGCAAATCAGACTTGCGTGCGCACCTGCGGGTAACTGCTTGCGATATACGTGCAAGATACTGTCAGTGCGGGAGACTTGCTAGTAGCAAAAATTATCACCCGTGACTCATACGCAAGGCTGATGTGACAGGGCTTAATATTCACTTTGAGAACCATGATAATCAATAAATCATCCATGATAATCAATCAATCCCTCAATGTTTTTCTTGTTCTGTTTTCTTTACAATGCAGGTTGGTTCATAGTCTTCAGTTTGAAAGCCATGATAACAAGGTAAAGGATGCCAACGTGAGTGATGCTGATACCTTCACCATCTTTGACCCAAGGAATCCTATGAACAAGAGGAGACGAGAGGACAGTAAGCAGAAAAGGAAAGACAGGAGATGACAAGACAAAAACCAGAAAGATGCAAATAGAAGCCGTCTGTAGGACAGTCACCACCTACATAATTATATGGCATGTAAAGGAACTACTGAAATTCTTTGTTAAACAGAGTGTTATGTTACTGTGCTGAGCCTTCACCACTTTTGACCCAAGGAATCCTATGGACAAGAGAAGACAAGAGGACAGTAAGCAGAAGAGGAAAGACAGGAGATGACAAGGCCCAGAAGAGCACAAATGGAGGCCCTCTGTGTAGGACAGTCACCACCTAAATAATTATATGGCATGTAAAGGAACTACTGAAATTCTTTGTTAAACAAGAGTGTTATGTTACTATGCTGAGCCTTCACCACTTTTGACCCAAGGAATCCTATGGACAAGAGAAGACAAGGGGACAGTAAGCAGAAGAGGAAAGACAGGAGATGACAAGGCCCAGAAGAGCACAAATGGAGGCCCTCTGTGTAGGACAGTCACCACCTAAATAATTATATGGCATGTAAAGGAACTACTGAAATTCTTTGTTAAACAGAGTGTTATGTTACTATGCTGAGCCTTCACCACTTTTGACCCAAGGAATCCTATGGACAAGAGAAGACAAGAGGACAGTAAGCAGAAGAGGAAAGACAGGAAATGACAAGGCCCAGAAGAGCACAAATGGAGGCCCTCTGTGTAGGACAGTCACCACCTAAATGTATTAAAAGGACCCACTGAAACTCTTTGTCAAACAGAGCATTGTGTTAATGTGTTGAAACTGTCAACATCTTTGACCCAAGGAATCCTATGAAAAGGAGGAGACGAGAGGACAGTAAGCAGAAGAGGAAAGACAAGAGATGACAATGACACAAGTGGAGGCCTTCTGTGTAGGGAATTCACCACCTATGGTGTATGTTAAGAACCCACTGTTATTCATTTTCGAGCACGAGGAGTATGGGAAATGCTGATATTCTGCTATAGGATGCAAAGAAGTAGTTGAGTTTCACCATCTTTGATCTAAGGAATCTGGGGGGCATTTCATCAAAGGACTTGTCAGATATTTTATCCGACAAATTTGCTCTCAGCCAATCAGATGCAAGCATTTCAGTAGCTTATAACAGCTTGTCGGATAAAACGTCTGACAAGTCCTTTGATGAAATGCTCCCCTGATGTACCGAAGGAAAGTATACAGAAGAGGAAAGACAGGAGGTGACGACATTACGTTAACAAATCTCTGTCAACAAAGATCATCTTCATAGAATAGTGTGAGTAGACCAAGTTGTGTTTTGGGTTTCTTCTAGTTTCCAAGTATGATAGTTGAAAGGCATTAAGGATACTGATACCTCACGAGCTTTGATCAAAGATATTCTTTGAACCAAAGAAGGCGAGAGGACAGTTTGAAAAGAGGAAAGACAAGACATGACACGCGATTGGCTAGTGTGTGTATATTTAGAGGGCGGCTTTCAATCTATTTTGGATGATCTCTTGTGCCATGTGGATATCATCGTGTAGGTTTGATCCAATGCAGAAGCAGAATTAAAAGAGATATGATGAACAAGATGAGAGTACAGCAAGTAAAGATAAAGGACAGAAGACGATATGGCGTCAAATACATCTGACACTAATTACATATGTAGGACATTGAAATGGAGACCTGTGGGGCATTTCATCAAAGGACTTGTCGGATATTTTATCCGACAAATTTGCTCTCAGCCAATCAGATGCAAGCATTTCAGTAGCTTATAACACTTTGTCGGATAAAACGTCCGACAAGTCCTTTGATGAAATGCCCCCCTGATGTAGTTCAATGAAAGTGTTATGTTTAGGAGAGTCATCAACCACCTGTGAATCCACTACACTCTTTGATTTTCTTTTAAAGCGAGAGCAAACTGATCAAACTTCTCATGACTTCTCAACTTCTCTGACTGTGTGTTATAAAAAGCTAGTCTTAAAATATATCTTTTGGGATAACTATTAATAAACTGTATAAATTATCCTATGATTTTATTAGGATAGGAAACCTAAAATGTTTTGATGGGGAAAAATACTTGGTTTGCTACTTGTTATCATAATTATTATGGTATGTTGCATTATGGGTGAAGAATCAGGGCAGATTTGAGTAGTTGAGGACTTGAGGTGGTCCTATACAAGATTACTTGTTCGTATTGGCTTTAAAAGATTGGGGTATCTCCTATTTTGGGATATATCTGCAAATTCTATCAGTATTATTAGGAGAAGAGACCTAAAGTTTACTGTAATTAAACTTGCTTTTACCCCTCCCAAGCACAATTAATGCTTACCATTAAAGATAAATGGAATTTCTGTTACTGGTACTGAATTGCTGATACTCTACTTAATAACTTAATATGGATATCTACAATGGACAGACTCTGTTAACGTTACCAAAACTTGTGACAACATTGTAGGGCTAATGTCTTCGTCACAACAAGTCATGCAAATTTTTCCAAGCACTGTGGTTAAGCACTGTATAAGTGGTTATTTTCACGTTGGTTTTATTGTTTTTCCACTTCAGCGTAAGGCCATTGATAGTAATGAAAATTTACAAATATCATAAAATTATCCACTTTCAAATTTCCCAAAGTAGTCCAAAATCAAGAAAAATATGTGTTTGCGAAAATATTGGCTTATAGAGTTTGTGCCCTGCAGATAGCGAATGTTAACATTACATTACTCCTGTATGCTTTAAAAATCATGCCCCAGAATTAAACATTTTCAGCAAAATTTAAAGCAGACCAAGCTGAAAAGAGATGCATGCTCATTTGGTTATGACCGTGGCTTAAAAGTTGAAAAATTGCCCTAGTTTTTTAATTTGTATTCTTTTGGAATTATTCTTTTTTTAGCAGCACTAGAGACCCCTGGATGTCTTTTTTTAAACCACAATTTTCCTGTTAGTTGTAAACAGAAATGTTTTATATTCATTTTATCCTTGAGAAAATATCAGGAAATGTATTTCACACCTGGAAGCTGCATTGTTCGTTACCAATTACCTTTTGAAAGAGGGAAAGAGGGAGAGAGAGAGAGAGATAGAGAGAGAGAGGAAGAGGGAGTGGGAGAGTATGTTCATGGGAAGGATTAGTAAACAAAACATACAGAAGAAAGGTACAGGGAGAGAGAGACAGAGACAGAGAATGTAAGACAGATAGTTATTTAGTACCTCATTTTATGAGGCGATGTTAATTGATATGTAATGATTTAACAAAAATGTCAAGTATTAACTTCAATGCAATGGATATACAATTGATTTTGAGTCAGGTCTTATGAAGATTCTGTATCAGTATTATCTATAGGTCCTCAATTCAGTCAATCCCAAAGTTATTATCTTAGGGTGGTATCTCACTTCGCCGAGACGTCTCCGTGACGGATAAAAAGTAGACGTCTCCGCGACAAATTTTTGAAACTTGCGGAAACTAATTTGAGATGTTTCTTTGAAACTGCTTTGTCACAGTTTTTAAAAACTGTCGCAGAGACGTCCCGGAGAAGTCTCTAATACTTTTTATCCGTCGCGGTGACGATATTTTGAATTCCATCGTGGAGACTTCTCCGCGAAGTGAGATACCACCCTTACTTTATATAGTAGCGGGCCCAGGCTTACGTTACACAATAAAAGTATCGGCCCATGCCCAAACATGATAGAGCCTCTATTGCCCCTAGACAATTGGGCCTGCACAATCCTTTCAAATCAAGAGTGACTTGAATTGAATAAATGTATTGCGTAAAATACTATCAAAAGCAATAATTTTTTTATAAGGCCCATTGTCTATGGTAACTGGGTGTTCCTTGTCCTGAGCCCATTGATTTAAACGATTCATTAGTTATTATGTTAAAAGTTGAGTTTTATTTTAATTGATGCCCTCTGTATACATTTTGTACATTATACATTTGTATATATTTATGTAAGCATTAAATGCTTGAGCAAGTGAAATAAATATAGTGTCATGCAATTGATTTGTAATCAAATAGTAGTTTTTATAAGTTATAAATGATTAGTTTTCAAGTTTATCGTATTTTGAACATGTTTGACTATGAATGAGACTAATGAAATGAAAGGATATAAATGGCGTGAATATTCAAAATTGAATGACATGCCCCATTAAAACCAATCAAACTTCAACACAACATATTTAAAATGTTATATACAAAGCAAGGAACAAAGAGATGACTAAGAAGCACATTATGTGAGATATATGAGGAGATTCCAAGAAGAGGGGTAAAGACAACGCGAGGATAATGGCGCATTGGTGTGGTTGCTAGTGCATGGTGCATGGTGCGTGTGATATTTGTTGATCGGTAGGTGGTGGTGGTGGTGGTGTGTGAAGTGATGGTGGTGGTGGTGGTTGTGAGTGAAGTGGTGGTGAAGTGGTGGTAGTGATGGTGGTGGTGATGGTGATGGTGAATGGTAGTGGTGGTGGTGGTGGGTGTGAAGGTGATGGTGATGGTTGTGTGATGGTGGTGGTGATGGTGATGGTGAGGGTTGTGGTGAAGGTGTGGTGTGATGGTTGTGGTGAAGGTGGTGGTGAGGTGATGGTTGTGTGGTTGAAGGTGGTTGTGAAGGTGGTAGTGGTTGATGGTGGTGAAGGTGGTGATGATGATGGAGGGTGGTGGTGGTGGTTGTGATAGTGGTGGTGTGTGGGTGTGTTGTGGAAAATGAGGTGGTGGTTATGATGTTGTGTGGTGGTGATGGTGGTGTGTGTAGTGGTGGTGGTGAAGGTGGAGGATGAGGTTGGTGGTGGGTGAGTGGTGGTGGTGGATGATTTGGTAGTTGTGTTAGTGGTGGTGGTGTAGTTGGAGGATGAGGTAGTGTGGTGGTGATGATGTTGGTGGTGATGGTGGTAGTAGGGATGATTGTGGTGGTGGAGGTGATTGTGATGGTGGTGGTGGTGATTATTGAGTACTTTCACGGCTGAGTACTTTACAGTTTAATCCTGTTATACCAAGGTCTCAGGGCCTAGTCAATAACCCATTTATGTTATACATGTTTATTAAAGCATTATTAGGACATACATTGTTTAATTTGGGAAAGGGAGCATGACCTCATAACTGGATAGGACTGTACCCATATTGTTACTATTTAAGGAACGTTATCTACACAAATTAATAATATATTGGTCATTTCGTCTCTGACGAAGATTCTGCTATGATCGAAAGCTCAGGCTCTTTATTTACTCTAATTTATATTATTTAGCTACCTAAGATATCTAAAAGTATAGACAGAATGTAGCGAGGTTAAACACGCGCTAAAAATAGAATTATCACATACAGGACAAGTCATGCAGGATGGGGAAACATTAATGACCTGTCGAAAATATATTTATGTATATATATATATATATATATTTTTTTT
>CALNVZ010001721.1:29309510-29323286 GCA_940671915.1 Paracentrotus lividus | reverse complement strand
CTCCCACTGGCCCCCCCCCCAAAAAAAATATATATATACTATAATATACATAAATATATTTTCGACAGGTCATTAATGTTTCCCCATCCTGCATGAGACTTGTCCTGTATGTGATACATTCTATTTTTAGCGCGGTTTTAACCTCGCTACATTCTGTCTATACTTTAGATATCTTAGGTAGCTAAATAATATAAATTAGAGTAATATAAAGAGCCTGAGCTTTCGATCATAGCAGAATCTTCGTCAGAGACGAAATGACCAATATTATTTAATTTGTGTAGATAACGTTCTTAAATAGAAACAATATGGGTACAAGTCCTATCCAGTTATGAGGTCATGCTCTTTCCAAAATTAAACAATGTAATGTCCTAATAATGCTTTAATAAACATGTATAACATAAATGGGTTATTGACTAGGCCTGAACCTTGGTATACACAGGATTAAAACTGTAAAGTACTCAGCGTGAAAGTACTCAATAATCACCACCACCCCATCACAATCACCTCACCCACCCACAATCATCCCTCTAACCACCATCACCACCAACATCATCACCACCACACTACTTCATCCTCCAACTACACACCACCACTAACACAAACTACCAAATCATCCACCACCACCACTACCACCACCACCTCATCCTCCACCTCTAAACCACCACCACTACAACACCACCATCACCACCAACAACATCATAACCACCACCTACATTTTCCACCAACACCACCCCACACCACCACATCACAACCACCACCACCACCCTCCATCATCATCACCACCTTCACCACCATCAACCACTACCACCTTCACAACCACCTTAACCAACAACCATCACCGTCACCACCACCTTCACACAACCATCACAACCACACCTTCACCACAAACCCTCACATCACCATCACCACCACCATCACACAACCATCACCATCACCTTCACACCCACCACCACCACCACTACCATTCACCATCACCATCACCACCACCATCACTACCACCACCTTCACGCACCACATTCAGCCTGCACAACCACCACCACCGACCATCACTTCACACACCACCACCACCACCACCACATCAACAATCACACCACCATCACCATCACCTACCACCACACATCGCCATTATCCTCTTGTCTTTACCCTCTCTTCTTGGAATCTCCTCATATATCTCACATAATGTGGCTTCTTAGTCATCTCCTTTGTTCCTTGCTTGTATAATAACATTTTAAATATGTTGTGTTGAAGTTTGATTGGTTTTAATGGGGCATTCATTCAATTTTGAATATTCACAGCGCATTTATATCTCCTTCATTTCATTAGTCTCATTCATAAGTCAAACAGTTCAAAATACGATAAACTTGAAAACTAATCATTTATAACTTATAAAAACTACTATTTGATTACAAATCAATTGCATGACACTAATTTATTTCACTTGCTCCAAGCATTTAATGCTTACATAAATATATACAAATGTATAATGTACAAAATGTAATACAGAGGGCATCAATTAAAATAAAAACTCAACTTTTAACATAATAACTATATGAATCGTTTAAATCAATGGGCTCAGGACAAGGAACACCCAGTGACCTCAATAGACAATGGGCCTTATAAAAAATTATTGCTTTTGATAGTATTTTACGCAATACATTTATTCAATTCAAGTCACTCTTGATTTGAAAAGGATGTGTGCAGGCCCAATTGTATAGGGGCAATAGAGGCTCTATCATGTGTTGGGCATGTGGCGATACATTTTTATTGTGTAACGTAAGCCTGGGCCCGCTTACTATATAAAGTAAGGGTGGTATCTCACTTCGCCGGAGAAGTCTCCACGATGGAATCAAAATATCGTCACCGGGCCGACGGATAAAAATGTATTAGAGACTTCTCCGGGACGTCTCTGCGACAGTTTTTAAAAAACTGTGACAAAGCAGTTCAAGAAACATCTCAAAATAAGTTTCCGCAAGTTTCAAAAATTTGTCAGCGGAGACGTCTACTTTTTATCCGTCACGGAGACGTCTCGGCGAAGTGAGATACCACCACTAAGATAATAACTTTGGGATTGACTGAATTGAGGACGTATAGATAATACTGATACAGAATCTTCATAAGCCTGACTCAAAATCAATTGTATATGCCATTGCATTGAAGTTAATCTCTGACATTTCTTTGTTAATCATATACATATTCAATTAACATCGCCTCATAAAATGATACTAATTAAAACTATTTGTCTTACATTCTCTGTCTCTGTCTCTCTCTCCCTGTACTTTCTTCTTCTGTATGTTTTGTTTTACTATCCTTCCCATGAACATACCTCTCCCACTTCCCTCTTCCCTCTCTCTCTCTATCTCTCTTCTCTCTCTCCTCTTTTTTCCCTCTTTTCAAAAGGTATATGGTAACGAACAATGAGCTTCCAGTAGGTGTGAAATACATTTCCTGATATTTTCTCAAGGATAAAATGAATATAAAAACATTTCTGTTTACAACTAACAGGAAAATTGTGGTTTAAAAAAAGACATCCAGGGGTCCTAGTGCTGCTAAAAAAAGAATAATTCCAAAAGAATACAAATTAAAAACTAGGCAATTTTTCAACTTTTAAGCCAACGGTCATTAACCAAATGAGCATGCATTCTCTTTTCAGCTTGGCCTGCTTTAAATTTTGCTGAAATGTTTAATTCTGGGGCATGATTTTTTAAGCATACAGGAGTAATGTAATGTTAACATTCGCTATCTGCAGGGCACACTCTAAATAAAGCCAATATTTTCGCAAACCATATTTTTCTTAGTTTTGGACTAAACTTTGGGAAATTTGAAAGTGGATAATTTAGATATTTGTAAATTTTCATTACTATCAATAGGCCTACGCTGAAGTGGAAAAACAATAAAACCAACGTGAAAATAACCACTTATACAGTGGCTTACCACAGTGCTGGAAAATTTGCATGACTTGTTGTGACGAAGACATTAGCCCTACAATGTTGTCACAAGTTTTGGTAACGTTAACAGAGTCTGTCCATTGTAGACTTATCCATATTAAGTTATTAAGTAGAGTATTAGGCAATTCATCACCAGTAACAGAATTCCATTTTATCTTTAATGGTAAGCATTAAGTTGTGCTTGGGAGGGGTATAAAGCAAGTTTAATTACAGTAAACTTTAGGTCTCTTCTCCTAATAATACTGATGAAATTTGCAGATATATCCCAAAATAGGAGATACCCAATCTTTTAAAGCCAATACGAACAAGTAATCTTGTATAGGACCACTCAAGTCCTCAACTACTCAATCTGCCCTGATTCTTCAACCCATAATGCAACATACCATAATAATTATTGATAACAATAGTCAAACTCAGATATTTTTTCCCCATCAAAACATTTTAGGTTTCCTATCCTAATAAAATCAAAGATAATTTATACAGTTTATTAATAGTTATCCAAAAGATATTATTTTAAGACTAGCTTTTTATAAACACAGCAGTCAGGAAGTTGAGAAGTCATGGGAAGAAGTTTGATCAGTTTGCTGCTCGCTTTAAAGAAAAATACAAAGAGTGTAGTGGTCACAGGCTGGTTGATGACTTCTCCTAAACTTAACACTTTCATTGAACTACATCAGGGGGCCATTTCACAAGGAGGACATTGTCTGGGACTGTTTGACTAGAATTATATCCGACAAAGTGTTATATGTATATGCTAGACTCGTAGAAATGCTTGCATCTGATTGGACTGAGACAAATTTGTCGATAAAATATCCGACAAGTCCTTTGATGAAATGCCCCACAGGTCTCCATTTCAATGTCCTACATATGTAATTAGGTGTCAGATGTATTTGACGCCATATCGTCTTCTGTCCTTTATCTTTACTTGCTGTACTCTCATCTTGTTCATACATATCTCTTTTATTATTCTGCTTCTGCATTGGATCAAACCTACCGATGATATCCACATGGCACAAGAGATCATCCAAAATAGATTGAAAGCCGCCCCTCTAAATATAACACACACTAGCCAATCGCGTGTCATGTCTTGTCTTTCCTCTTTTTCAACTGTCATTCGCCTTTCTTTGGTTCAAGCAATATCTTTGATCTAAAGCTTCGTGTAGGTCAATAGTTATCCTTATGCTTTCAACTAATCATACTTGGAAAGCATAGAAGAAACCAACAACACCAACTTTGGTCTACTACACTATTCTATTGAAGATGATGCTTTGGTTGACAGGAGATTTGTTAACGTAATGTCGTCGACCACTTCCTGTCTTCCTCTCTGTAATACTTTCCTTGCGTACATCAGGGGGCATTTCATCAAAGGACTTGTCAGACCGTTTGTTATTCCACGACAGTGCGATTATGAAGCTTGACTGGTAAGACTAATGCTTGCATTGATTGGCATGAGAGCAAATTTTGTGCGGATAAAATATCTGACAAGTCCTTTGAATGAAATGCCTCCCCATGATTCCCTTAAGATACAACAGATATCTGTGTTGAATACTTCACTAACTTCTTTGGCCATCCTAGTACTGATATCAAGCATTTTCCGATACTGCGCTCGTGCTAGGAAATGGAATAACAGTGGTTCTTAACATTACACCATAGGTGGTGAATTCCCTACCAGAAGGCCTCCACTTGTGGTTCATTGTTCATCTCTTGTCCTTCTCTTCTGCTTACTGTCCTCGTCCGTCTCCATCCTTGTTCAAGGGATTCCCTTGGGTCAAAGATGTTGACAGTTTCAAACACATTAACACAATGCTCTTTTTGACAAAGAGTTTCAAGGTTGGGATCTATTCTTAATTTACATTTAGGTGGTACGTCCTAACACAGAGGGCCTCCATTTGTGCTCTTTCTCCGGGCTGTGTCATTTCCTGTCTTTCCTCTTCTGCTTAACTGTCGGCTCATTTGTCTCTTTGTCGCGTTCGAGGTGCAAGTGATGTTAATGAGTCGATGCGAGCATAGGGGTTGTCTTCCATCGTCCATGAGGACCTGGTAAGGTGAAGGCCTCAGGATAGTAATAATTGGAACCAAAGATTTAGTAGTTCCTTTATCATGCCATATATTACTTTAGGTTGGTGACTTGTCCTACCACAAGAGGGCTGCTTCATTTTGGTGCTCTTCCTGGCCTTGGTCATCTCCTGTTCTTTTCCTCTTCTGGACTTTATACTGTCCTTGTCTTCTCTCTTGTTCCATATGGATTCCTTGGGTCAAAGGTGGTGAAGGCCCAGTCATATATAATTAACACTCTTGTTTAACAAAGAATTTCAGTGTTCTTTACCATGCCAATATTATATTTAGGTGGTTTGACTGTCCTAACAGAGGGGCCTCCATTCTGTGCTCTTCTGGGCCTTGTCATCTTTGTCTTTCTCTTGTCCTGCTTACTGTCCTCTGTCCTTCTCTTGTCCATAGGATTCCTTGGGTCACAAAGTGGTGAAGGCTCAGCATCAGTAAACATAACACTCGCTGTTTAACAAAGAATTTCAGTAAGTTCTTTACATGCCATATATTATGTAGGTGGTGACTGTCCCTACAGACTGGCTTCTATTTTGTCATCTTTCTGGTTTTTGTCTTGTCATCTCCTGTCTTTTCTTTTCTGCTTACTGTCTTTGCTTGTCTCCTCTTTGTTCATAGGATTCCTTGGGTCAAAGATGGAAGGTTCACATCAACTCACGTTGGCATCCTTTACCTTGTTATCATCCATGGCTTTTCAAAGCTGAAGCCTATGAACCAACCCTGCATTGTAAAGAAAACAGAACATTAGAAAAATTGAGGGATTGATTGATTTCATGGATGATTATTATGATTATCACATGGTTCTCTAAAGTGATATTAAGGCCCTGTCACATATCAGCCTTGGCGTATGAGTCAACGGGTGATAGATTTTTTTTGTTGCACTAGCAAAGTCCTCCGGTCACTGACAGTATCTTGCACTATATCCAAACAGTTTAACCTCGCAGGTGCGCACCGCAAGTCTGAATTTGCTGCAGAAAGTTTTGAAACATGCCAAACTTGTTGGGGTCAGTCATGGATGATTGCCACGCAGAGGGTACACATATGTAAGAGACGCCGTAGCGGCCGCATGTCACACGCAATTTAACCGAGCAGACAGTTTAACGCAGTTGCCCGGGATCTAATGCGGGCCAACATATAGGAACGGCATAATAAGTCTTGGAGGAGGCATGTTTATTCCCAGGAATTATTGAAAGACCGATGGTTTCTCTCCAAGCTGCCCTTGCACAGCAACTTACAAACCGCAGGTAACGCTGCATGTCTAGGCCGCAGATACAGACGCAGTGCACGTATGTCGCGCCGAAATTAAGCCCGGAACGATCGTTTCAAACTTAACAATCACACCTGACCCGCAGGTCACACGGCAAGTTAGACAGTAAGTTAAGTGACGCATCAAGCAGGTAAGACGCACGCAAAACTGTGTGAAAATACTTGTTGAATCGCACGGAAAATCTTGATATGCATGATGGAACAAATCGTCCTGCTCGACGCATACTCGCCCGTTACTCTTACGCCAAGGCTGATGTGACAGGGCCTAAATACTAGTGAATGCCTACATGATCCTCACCACCGGAAAATGGAAATATGAAAAATAGGAAGAACAAAAAACCTTAGCTAGACAAATCCCCAAGGCAGAATTGTTTTCCATTCATTGCTTTTAATAAT
This sequence comes from Paracentrotus lividus, assembly GCA_940671915.1. Lineage (NCBI taxonomy): Eukaryota > Metazoa > Echinodermata > Echinoidea > Camarodonta > Echinidae > Paracentrotus > Paracentrotus lividus. The sequence continues at coordinate 29,316,618 of CALNVZ010001721.1, read as the reverse complement.
GGCTTTGAACATGAAAGAAAAAACAAGCTTTAAATGTGCTTTATCACGCTCTACATGGTGATGGGCAAATGTATTGTGGTGCGGCTAGGATCAACCAGCTAGTTTCCACCTGTCTCTAATACAGTAGCTAGATCAAGACTGTCAGTTCCTATGTATTATGATTTTTCTTTCCGTGTTTTCTTTATCTGGTTTCTTTCACACAAAACCGAGGTGCGCATTGCAACTCTCCAGCTTCTGTCGAAACTAAGCCAGGTAATAGGATTCTGCATTTACTAGATTTATTATTAGTCACAATTTGTTGAGTGTAAACTTACGTTAACTATAAAAGCCTCCTCATTTCACAAGTACCACTAGGGACAGAACTTCCTTCCAACGCGGAGACTGGTGTAGACTTTCAACCACGGTGTGGTCCGCGTTCCAGTTTCCTCTTTTAAATCGCTGAAGCAAACTTGCTTTGAGAGGAGAGAAGGGTCGTGCCTTCCTTCCGTAATATCACAGAGCTAGTGTCATGTATATTTTATAACTGTTATGTCACGTTAGACTTTTGAACAAGAGGCTTAAGGCTCCGAGGTTTCTATAAAACATTAAGCTTCTTTTACCAAATCGCCCACCCAAGTGTAAATAATGCAGGTGACCCTATGTCCTTCAAGGACTTCACATATAGATAATTTGGCCATACAGGGGTAAATACAATAAATACATTGTAAAGGAGCTTTCAGCATTATTTGAAACTGGAAAATATTGTGTCCTCAGAAAAAAGGAAACAAAAGACCATTGGTTATTTTTCCAAGTGAAGCAAAAGAAGTTGAGAAATATCAAAAAGCAATCATTTTTATAATGACTGACAATACAAACCAGAAAAGCCAGGTATATTACAATGGAACTATTTTCCATGAATTTTTCACGACGGGAAAGTTACCTTTTTTTCTTGGACACACTGTATAGAGTGCTCTAGTAAAACATTTATTATCAATTATTCATATCGCTATTTTCCATTAAATACAATGTTTCCATAACTTTTCTAAGAGAAGACCGATCCATAATGTCATTTACGTCTTTGTGACCTGCACGAGACAAATGCAAAGACATTTTCCATGATGATATCATATCCGTTCCCCTTTTGGAGGATATAATCACGACAGCGGGACTTTCGTTATCTGTAATGGAACATTTGTAAGAGTAGGAGGTTTAACTTCTCTTCAATAAGATGACCTGAATAGGCATACTTCCAATTTAGATTCAAATGAAAGTAGATTTAAAGACAAATGAACAGAATGTTACAAAGTGGTCTTTGTCAGTAGTTTGAATGATTTGAAATCTGTGGGGTACTCGGTCAACAGGATCCAAACAATGATACGTGGTCTTGGTGATATGGCATTCCGATGGGGGAACAATTGCCTCGCACTGACGTCAAGGCTGCTCTAACGCAAGTTAAACAATTTTGTTAATGCTTCAGAAACATAGCTACATGTTACGCTATTAGCAGGAAGTAGATTATCATTGATTACAAGCCCATCAGTATCTGTCACAGAAGATAATTTGTAGGCGGCAGGTGTGTGATCAAGCGAGCTAGTAGCTGTACAAGAACTGCTATGGTAAATGTATCAGCCCGGTTCGTACATCTTAATTATTGAAGGTCAAATTCCATGACTTTCCATGACCTTTTGAATAAAGATATTCCACTGACTTTTCCATGACCTTTCAACAACTTTTTCGAAGCTCTTGGATTCTCAATGCTGCTCGGCTACCATAATTTTTTCCCGACTTCATCATATGCATGTTTAATCACGAATCCGGTAAAACGATTCTCTGAAAGAGGTCGCAATTGTGGTGACCACGAAATGAAATGATGATCATCAACCCCTTTTAGGGGCACACAGGACTTAAAAGCTGCTTTCAATGTGTCTTCTCTAGGTTGCAACTGCGGAATAGGCATGGGCAATTTAGAGGTTGATTGGAGCAGTACTGGTGGTTGCAATCTGTAGATGACACACATAACTGATGTAAGCTTCCAGGCAATTCTTTGCAGTGAAGAAGTTGTTAAGTGTGAGAGACGAACTAGAAGGAAAAAAAAACAGTGAAAAGTGTTTAAAAGTAATATAAAAATATTTGCAAGTAAAATCAATAATAAAAATGGCTTATTCTTGGTTTACTTCATAAAACGCCATTTTGAAATATACAAATAAGAAAACATAAATTCCCTGCTGGTAAGAATTTGAGTCATCGGTGTGCATGGTAACATTGCCTATTACACATCTTACAACTTATCAGGCATGATATTCCCCTTCGATAAAAAAAAATCAAAGTAGCCAAGGGTGTTAAAGTCCCAGAGTAAGTAATAGAAATCAAAAATGAGTATACGACCCTGTGCTTGTAGTTTTAAATTATCTGACAAAAAAAAGGCCTACATGAGAACACCGTTCTTCGCCCATCTGGGCAGGATTTCACATTAAAAAGAAACTAAACCGAAAAGTTAGTCAGTTCTATAAGCACGATCTCGATCAAATTGTTTGTTTTTTTTTTTTTAATCTTTTAAAATTAACAAATCTTAGGGAACGTTTGTAAGAAAGACAGAATCAAATAGTTATCAGCTTCACCTGGATTCTGAACACCATGATTATCCAATAGTCAGTCATTTATATTCGTAAAATCAAGTAGCTGCACCGATTCATCACGTCTTATACTACAACGCGGGCCGGGAGTTGAGCCAGAGCGGAGCGCGAATGTGGGCCTACGGTATATGTGTGAATGGTAGAGCGCGGGGAAATCGATCCGGCGTAGCGTAGGTGAAGCAGGCCGGTGGCGGTTATAAATGCCGTAGTGTGGCGGCTAACTCTGTATAATATTTGGATACTTGCTTAATAAACAATGTTGAACATTATGTACAAAATCATACACTTACCAGTTTGTTGAGCTTTGAGATGTGCTTTTGATCTCGTTATCGTGGCTCTTCGACAGCTGCTTCCCCCATATTGCGAACACTGAAATTTAGTCAAGGCAAACACTAAGTTACACCTTGCAGTGGCCGGGCTTTCCCTTCAAAATCCATTCCGATACTCTGGATGTATCCAAGCCAAGGTATCTTTAAAGCGGCAATTTCCTGGCATTCTTAATTTACTTTCGCAACAAAATATAGGCAGTAAAAATTCCACAACAAACGGCCAAAAACCTTTGCGCGCAAAAAGTCTAAGAATTTGGAACAAGAATTTGAAAACACACGTGCGTCGCACCATATCAAAACAATCAATCACGGTCGAACGCAATTTCACCATAGCGCATGCATGCAAAGCCACACGCACACAACCACTGAACGACGCATTGAAGCCCCTAAGTACACACAATCAGTAACCCATGGCTCGAGTACACACACACGAACAACGTACATACACACATATTCGCGCTAGTCAGCTCAGCGAGCTGAGCAGAAGCGAGCTCCAAAATAGCAAGTAATCATTTTCAACAAGACAATCAGTAAATGTTTCGAAAGAAAAGTAAACACTCTTGAACAAGAATAAATGGTTGAAATATTATTCATTTATTTGATTTCGAAAATGATTGAATATTGACACATTTTCTGGATATTCCATGACTTTCCAAATGACTTTTTCAATGCTGGAAATTAGATTTCTCATGATTTCAAGCCTTGAAACAAGATAGCAAAATTCCATGACTTCCATTAGGTTTTCCATGACGGCGTACGAATCCTGTGTATGTTTAATACATAGGATACAAAAGTCAGAACAATGCAGAAATTCATTTAAATCATAGTAAAATTGGCAATTGATTCCATTTTCTCAAAGAGGGGAATATCTTGTTAAAGTAGACTGCTAACAGTTGTTAAGACCCACAAGGTATTTTTTTTTTCTTTTTTGAGAGCGGTAGGGAAATATTAAATATGTTTGTCGTCATTAAGTTGTCGGTATCAAGAATAAGTGTAAAGTAATGGAAATGCCTGTATTAAGTTTTCTACAACAAATATTTTTCAGATTCTCTTTAGAAAGATGTTAGTGAAAATAATAAAAAATAAATCATTGATTTTAAGTGAATTTTTTTTAAAATGAATTGTGAAAGATATCACTTACGGTTAATCAGGATCCAACCTCCACTCCAAAAAAAAATAAAATAAAATAATATACATAAATAGATAAGTAAAATTTAAAAATCTGACATAATTTGCAAATGGTCAAATTGATATGGTTATTTTACATCTAACAAGTTAGAAACCTTACTGTATCCAGACATACAATTGTTTGTCAACCTGAAAACACAAGTCAAAGGTTAATGCTTTGGTAATTATGCTGTCAGACAGCAAAATCATTAGGGGCCTGAAGAAGTTCTTCGTCTGAAAAATTATTAGGGAAATAGTAGTTAATAGGAGAAAGCAGACCTACAACTACCCTGTGTTCTACCTTGTCAAGGTGCATCTTCTAAAGGTCAATGAAATTTGATACGAGCGCAGGAAGAACAGAAAACAATACAAGGAAGTGTTTTGGTTGGGGTGTTCGTAGACTGCACCTTTTTCCACTAATATTTCTTGAATGATTTGAGTAAAAGTGTTTTACGCTAATTACTCAAATGCTTGAAGTTTCTTCTTTTGATTGACAATTATCTTTATCCCTTGCAAAATACAGCAATATTTTTCTTCAATTAATGAAATGAAAATCTGTTTCAAGAAGGTTAATAACTCAGCAACATGAAATCAATATGATGGCAAATAACATTTCCAACGCCCCATCCCCCACACTAAAAAATTGATCAAATACACCTGTTTCATTGTAGTAAATTTCATTTAAGGTGCATGAACTTAATACAGTATCATGTCATTGAGACAAAATACCTTGGCATACAAAAAGTACAGAGTATAAAATAAATGCATAAGATGTGATGTGTTCTATGGATACTTGTAGGTAATTAATTCTTGATACCCTCAGATCCGCCAATAAATGGATTCAATTTAGTAAATTATAATAAATTAATTTTCAATACACATAGGACATCACAAAGATCTCCTTTTAGAGTTCATCAATAGTACTATTATCAATACACTCATTTTCTCGGAAGGCCTTGAATCATTCCTTTCTAAAAAATGTAAAGAAAAAATGCCTGTTGCCAACTTTTTTTTATAGGCAACACAGTTTTGATTGAACCAAAAGTAGGAAATAAAGTGGCATATCTTGGCAATGAGGTTTTTGTTTTCATAATTTGTCCCCTATTGCTGTCAGCGGGAACATTTAAGTTGGTGTTTGGGGGCTATTTTCTCCATGAAAATCTGAATATTTAGGCAAAAAGCAAAAAAGGGGCAAGTAAGCAAATTCGTAGTAATAAGCACAGGGTATTGCTTTTCTGCTGGACTGTTTTATATACAAGAACAAAACAACGATAATTGAATGACTTCCAAGTTATAACGCTTTTGAAGACGAGCCGATTTGGCTATAAACACACATTTCCCATTGACCTCACCCGAAATATATTCGGGCTCAGGTCCCCAACGGGTTAAGGAGACTTTTGAGGTCAACATTCCCGGGCATCACTGCCATGTCATAAATGCAAGGAATGTATTGGTTGGCAAGCTGCCGCCCATGTCGGCTGCGAAACGCAACTTTAAAAACTTAAAAAACATGCAAGGCCAGGTTTGACTTGGCATAAACTGTATTCCTGGTTGATTCCTACGACCCTGAACTTAGTCAAAGGGTAATTATACTGACCCAAATCTTGCATTGTGTGTGTTTTTCAAAACGTACTTCCACATGGATGTTTATTTTTGTCTGAATCTCGTAATAATATACCTATACAGTCCACATTACCTTTCTAATTATCTTTTTAGAAAATGATGATATTTTTTCCAATTCATAACAAATAGCTTTGAGCTCTATAAAGTATACCTACCCGACAAAATTTTTAAGCCTTCGTGTTATTTAACACTCAATTTGGAATTAAAAGAAAGGAAGAAAAAGTACATGTATGATGTTTTTGAATAAGTCAGGCTTCTTTGGGTCTTTTGCACCTTTTTGCCCCTCAAAATTTGCAACTATATTTAGCTGGTCGCTAGTTTGTCGACCCATAGATTGTAGATTATAGACACTTTTTAGAAAGTGTTAAAACTATGTGCTTGATCTTTGCCTTGTTCATCCTACAATGTATAATTGACTGTAACAAAGACGAAAAAGTACAATGTCTAATTAGACCTTATGCAGTATGCTTGTTACTTCGTGGGTTTCAACTTGTAGCCAGCAAAACTATAATCAATAAGTACAAAAAGTGCTTCTCATGACGCCAAAATGTTAGGGTTCTAATTTAAATAATCGGAGTAATGATACAATCTGGATACCTAATAGCTCCTTTGTTGGCTGGAATTAATGGCAACACTGGCGCCATGATAATGGTCTAGATATAGCAACTGTCACTAAACAGTGATCACGGTTTGTTGATTGGAGGATGCTTGACTGGTTGGCTGCAAAGCTATGGCTTTTTGGGGGTTTTGCACTTTTTTTCCCCAAGTCTTGTATTAATGCTGGTCTTAAAACTAATTGGTTGAGTGTTTCAGAAGAATAAAAGCCAAGAATAGATTCAGAGAATAGCAGAATTTTGCTCTCAGTTAGCATGTTAACTTATAATCTTCCAAAAATTCTTCTGGTCTTATTATTCTGAAGTCCTTAAAACTCCTAATGCAAGTTTTGTGTGACAGACTGTGAGATCTAGAAATCCATGAATTGGGGAGAGGGATGCTGCGGAAAAATTCCCGATTTAACATAATCATGTAAGGTCAATGAATGTTTTTCAAATCATAGGGGGCGTCCAACCCGCGCCCCTGCCTTGGTCCGCCACTGCTTCGAGGTAACTAATGCGTCAGAGTGTTTAATTACGTTATATAATCGCCGACATGAATTATATATTTGTCTCCATAACGATTGATGAAATAAAAATAATGGCTAATACTACGAATTCATAAAATTAACATTCATGTTTACTCATCTTCTCCCACGTATTGCGCATGTCCTTCAAAGGAAAGTTTACTTGTTGAAGTGCCAGGATGTTGGGCTTTTCCTTAAGCAGTCATTAAGACGGTTAAGTGCCTCTATTAACACCTCAATTAATTAAAATCATAGAC
>CALNVZ010001721.1:29270864-29309485 GCA_940671915.1 Paracentrotus lividus | reverse complement strand
AGCTCTTCCATCTTTGCTCATTAAGCGATTATTACGTAACCAACCGCACGAGGCATTTGTCTCAATAGATGTCAACCGTTAAAGAAATAATGTCTATGATTTTAATTAATTGAGGTGTTAATAGAGGCACTTAACCGTCTTAATGACTGCTTAAGGAAAAGCCCAACATCCTGGCACTTCAACAAGTAAACTTTCCTTTGAAGGACATGCGCAATACGTGGGAGAAGATGAGTAAACATGAATGTTAATTTTATGAATTCGTAGTATTAGCCATTTATTTTATTTCATCAATCGTTATGGAGACAAAATATATAAATTCATGTCGGCGATTATATAAGTAATTAAAATCACTCTGACGCATAAGTTACCTCGAAGCAGTGGCGGACCAAGGCAGGGGCGCGGGTTGGACGCCCCCTATGATTTGAAAAACATTCATTGACTTAGATGATTATGTTAAATCGGGAATTTTTCCGCAGCATCCTCTCCCCCTCCCACTGCCCCCCCCCCAAAAAAAATATATATATACTATAATATACATAAATATATTTTCGACAGGTCATTAATGTTTCCCCATCCTGCATGAGACTTGTCCTGTATGTGATACATTCTATTTTTAGCGCGGTTTTAACCTCGCTACATTCTGTCTATACTTTAGATATCTTAGGTAGCTAAATAATATAAATTAGAGTAATATAAAGAGCCTGAGCTTTCGATCATAGCAGAATCTTCGTCAGAGACGAAATGACCAATATTATTTAATTTGTGTAGATAACGTTCTTAAATAGAAACAATATGGGTACAAGTCCTATCCAGTTATGAGGTCATGCTCTTTCCAAAATTAAACAATGTAATGTCCTAATAATGCTTTAATAAACATGTATAACATAAATGGGTTATTGACTAGGCCTGAACCTTGGTATACACAGGATTAAAACTGTAAAGTACTCAGCGTGAAAGTACTCAATAATCACCACCACCCCATCACAATCACCTCACCACCCACAATCATCCCTCTAACCACCATCACCACCAACATCATCACCACCACACTACTTCATCCTCCAACTACACACCACCACTAACACAAACTACCAAATCATCCACCACCACCACTACCACCACCACCTCATCCTCCACCTCTAAACCACCACCACTACAACACCACCATCACCACCAACAACATCATAACCACCACCTACATTTTCCACAACACCACCCCACACCACCACATCACAACCACCACCACCACCCTCCATCATCATCACCACCTTCACCACCATCAACCACTACCACCTTCACAACCACCTTAACCAACAACCATCACCGTCACCACCACCTTCACACAACCATCACAACCACACCTTCACCACAAACCCTCACATCACCATCACCACCACCATCACACAACCATCACCATCACCTTCACACCCACCACCACCACCACTACCATTCACCATCACCATCACCACCACCATCACTACCACCACCTTCACGCACCACATTCAACCTGCACAACCACCACCACCGACCATCACTTCACACACCACCACCACCACCACCACATCAACAATCACACCACCATCACCATCACCTACCACCACACATCGCCATTATCCTCTTGTCTTTAGCCCTCTCTTCTTGGAATCTCCTCATATATCTCACATAATGTGGCTTCTTAGTCATCTCCTTTGTTCCTTGCTTGTATAATAACATTTTAAATATGTTGTGTTGAAGTTTGATTGGTTTTAATGGGGCATTCATTCAATTTTGAATATTCACAGCGCATTTATATCTCCTTCATTTCATTAGTCTCATTCATAAGTCAAACAGTTCAAAATACGATAAACTTGAAAACTAATCATTTATAACTTATAAAAACTACTATTTGATTACAAATCAATTGCATGACACTAATTTATTTCACTTGCTCCAAGCATTTAATGCTTACATAAATATATACAAATGTATAATGTACAAAATGTAATACAGAGGGCATCAATTAAAATAAAAACTCAACTTTTAACATAATAACTATATGAATCGTTTAAATCAATGGGCTCAGGACAAGGAACACCCAGTGACCTCAATAGACAATGGGCCTTATAAAAAATTATTGCTTTTGATAGTATTTTACGCAATACATTTATTCAATTCAAGTCACTCTTGATTTGAAAAGGATGTGTGCAGGCCCAATTGTTAGGGGCAATAGAGGCTCTATCATGTGTTGGGCATGTGGCGATACATTTTTATTGTGTAACGTAAGCCTGGGCCCGCTTACTATATAAAGTAAGGGTGGTATCTCACTTCGCCGGAGAAGTCTCCACGATGGAATCAAAATATCGTCACCGGGCCGACGGATAAAAAGTATTAGAGACTTCTCCGGGACGTCTCTGCGACAGTTTTTAAAAAACTGTGACAAAGCAGTTCAAGAAACATCTCAAAATAAGTTTCCGCAAGTTTCAAAAATTTGTCAGCGGAGACGTCTACTTTTTATCCGTCACGGAGACGTCTCGGCGAAGTGAGATACCACCACTAAGATAATAACTTTGGGATTGACTGAATTGAGGACCTATAGATAATACTGATACAGAATCTTCATAAGCCTGACTCAAAATCAATTGTATATGCCATTGCATTGAAGTTAATCTCTGACATTTCTTTGTTAATCATATACATATTCAATTAACATCGCCTCATAAAATGATACTAATTAAAACTATTTGTCTTACATTCTCTGTCTCTGTCTCTCTCTCCCTGTACTTTCTTCTTCTGTATGTTTTGTTTTACTATCCTTCCCATGAACATACCTCTCCCACTTCCCTCTTCCCTCTCTCTCTCTATCTCTCTTCTCTCTCTCCTCTTTTTTCCCTCTTTTCAAAAGGTATATGGTAACGAACAATGAGCTTCCAGTAGGTGTGAAATACATTTCCTGATATTTTCTCAAGGATAAAATGAATATAAAAACATTTCTGTTTACAACTAACAGGAAAATTGTGGTTTAAAAAAAGACATCCAGGGGTCCTAGTGCTGCTAAAAAAAGAATAATTCCAAAAGAATACAAATTAAAAACTAGGCAATTTTTCAACTTTTAAGCCAACGGTCATTAACCAAATGAGCATGCATGCTCTTTTCAGCTTGGCCTGCTTTAAATTTTGCTGAAATGTTTAATTCTGGGGCATGATTTTTTAAGCATACAGGAGTAATGTAATGTTAACATTCGCTATCTGCAGGGCACACTCTAAATAAAGCCAATATTTTTCGCAAACCATATTTTTCTTAGTTTTGGACTAAACTTTGGGAAATTTGAAAGTGGATAATTTAGATATTTGTAAATTTTCATTACTATCAATGGCCTACGCTGAAGTGGAAAAACAATAAAACCAACGTGAAAATAACCACTTATACAGTGGCTTACCACAGTGCTGGAAAATTTGCATGACTTGTTGTGACGAAGACATTAGCCCTACAATGTTGTCACAAGTTTTGGTAACGTTAACAGAGTCTGTCCATTGTAGATTATCCATATTAAGTTATTAAGTAGAGTATTCAGGCAATTCATCACCAGTAACAGAATTCCATTTTATCTTTAATGGTAAGCATTAAGTTGTGCTTGGGAGGGGTATAAAGCAAGTTTAATTACAGTAAACTTTAGGTCTCTTCTCCTAATAATACTGATGAAATTTGCAGATATATCCCAAAATAGGAGATACCCAATCTTTTAAAGCCAATACGAACAAGTAATCTTGTATAGGACCACTCAAGTCCTCAACTACTCAATCTGCCCTGATTCTTCAACCCATAATGCAACATACCATAATAATTATTGATAACAATAGTCAAACTCAGATATTTTTTCCCCATCAAAACATTTTAGGTTTCCTATCCTAATAAAATCAAAGATAATTTATACAGTTTATTAATAGTTATCCAAAAGATATTATTTTAAGACTAGCTTTTTATAAACACAGCAGTCAGGAAGTTGAGAAGTCATGGGAAGAAGTTTGATCAGTTTGCTGCTCGCTTTAAAGAAAAATACAAAGAGTGTAGTGGTCACAGGCTGGTTGATGACTTCTCCTAAACTTAACACTTTCATTGAACTACATCAGGGGGCCATTTCACAAGGAGGACATTGTCTGGGACTGTTTGACTAGAATTATATCCGACAAAGTGTTATATGTATATGCTAGACTCGTAGAAATGCTTGCATCTGATTGGACTGAGACAAATTTGTCGATAAAATATCCGACAAGTCCTTTGATGAAATGCCCCACAGGTCTCCATTTCAATGTCCTACATATGTAATTAGGTGTCAGATGTATTTGACGCCATATCGTCTTCTGTCCTTTATCTTTACTTGCTGTACTCTCATCTTGTTCATACATATCTCTTTTATTATTCTGCTTCTGCATTGGATCAAACCTACCGATGATATCCACATGGCACAAAGAGATCATCCAAAATAGATTGAAAGCCGCCCCTCTAAATATAACACACACTAGCCAATCGCGTGTCATGTCTTGTCTTTCCTCATTTTTCAAACTGTCTCTCCACTTTCTTGGTTCAAGAATACTCTTTGATCTAAAGCTTCCGTAGAGTCCAAATCAGTTCAATCTTAATGCCTTTCAACTACATCATACTTGGAAAGCTAGAAGAAACCAAAACACAACTTGGTCTACTCACACTATTCTATTGAAGATGCTCTTTGTTGACAGAGATTTGTTATCGTAGCTGTCGTCACCACTTCCTGTCTTCCTCTTCTGTATACTTTCCTTGCGTACATCAGGGGGATTTCATCAAAGGACTTGGTCAGGACCGTTTTATTCCCGACATACTGATATATGGGAAGTGTGACTGGAGCTACAAATGCTTGCTTGATTGGATGAGACAAATTTGTTCGGATAAAATTCTGACCAAGTCCTTTGAATGAAAATGCCCCCGACATGATTCTTAAGATACAAAGATTCTTGTGTTTGAATAACTTCACTAACTTCTTTGGCTCATCCTATAGCATGATATAGCATTTTTTCCGATACTCGCTCGTGCTAGGAAATGGAATAACAGTGGTCTTAACATTACACCATAGGTGGTGAATTTCCTACAGCAGAAGGCCTCACTTGTGGTCATTGTCATCGTCTTGTTTTCCTCTTTCTGCTTACTGTCCTCGTCCGTCTTCCATCCTTAGTCATAGGAATTCCCTTGGGTGCAAAGGATGTTGACAGTTTCAAACACATTAACACAATGCTCTGTTTGACAAAGAGTTTCAGTTTGGGTCATTTTAATTACATTTAGGTGGTAGGTGCCTACACAGAGGGCCTCCATTTGTGCTCTTTCTCTGGGCTGTGTCATTTCCTTGTCTTTCCTGCTTCTGCTTTAACTGTCGCTCTTTGCTCTCTTGTCGCAGATTCTGGTGTGCGTGACTGTGACATGAGCCTGCGAGCGAGTAGGAGGTTTCTCTCATCTGTAGCTTGGTAAATTAAGCCTCCCATGGTTATCTAACAAAGATTTCAGTAGTGTCCTTTATCATGCCATATATTACTTTAGGTGGTGAGCTGTCCTACCAACACAGAGGGCTGCTTCATTTTGTGCTCTTCTGGGCCTTGTCATCCTCCTGTTCTTTTCCTCTTCTGGCTGCTTAACTGTCCCCTTGTCTTCTCCCTTGTTCCATACGGGTCCTTGGGTCAAAGATGGTGAAGGCCGCAGCATATATACATAAGCACTCTTGTTTAACAAAGAATTTCAGTTTCTTTACATGCCAATATTATATTTAGGTGGTGACTGTCCTAACAGAGGGCGCCTCCATTCTGTGCTCTTCTGGCGCCTTGTCATCTTCTGTCTTTCCTCTTGTCCTGCTTACTGTCCTCTGTCCTTCTCTTGTCATAAGGATTCCTTGGGTCACAAAGTGGTGAAGGCTCAGCATCAGTAAGCATAACACTTCGCTGTTTAACAAAGAATTTCAGTAAGTTCTTTTACATGCCATATATTATGTGGTGGTGCGTGTCCTCAGACTGCTTCTATTTTGGCATCTTTCTGTTTTTGTCTGTCATCTCCCTGCTCTTTCTCTTTTCTGCTTACTGTCCTTGCTCGTCTCCTCTTTTCTAGGATTACCTTGGGTCAAAGATGGGAAGGTTCACATCAACTCACGTTGGCATCCTTTACCTTGTTATCATCATGGCTTTTTCAAACTGAAGCCTATGAAAACCAACGCACTGCATTGTAAAAGAAAACTAGAACAGAAAAATTGAGGGATTGATTGATTTCATGGATGATTTTATGATTATCACTGGTTCTCAAAGTGAATATTAAGCCCTGTCACAATCAGCCTTGGCGTATGAGTCAACGGTGATAAATTTTTTTTGTAGCCTAGCAAGTTCCTCCGCGTGCACTGGACATAGTATCTTGCACGTATAATCCAAGACAGTTTAACCCGCAGGTTGCGCGACGCAGTCTGAATTTGCCTGCAGAAAGTTTTGAACATGCCAAAACTTGTTGGGGTCGAGTCATGGATGTATTGCCAGCCGCAGAGGTACACATATGTAAGAGACCCGTAGCGGCCGCATGTCACACGCAATTTAACCGAGCAGACCAGGTAATCGCAGATTGCCCCGGGATCTGAATGGTGGCCAACATATAGGAACGGCATAATGTAAGTCCTTGAGGAAGGCATGTTTATTCTCCAGGAATTAATTGAAAGACCGATCGCGTGTTTCCTTCCAAGCTGGCACCTTGCACAGCAACTTAAAAGACAGCAGGTAACATGCGCTTCTAGGGCCGCAGATACCAACGCAGTGCACGTATGTCGCGCCGAAATTAAGCCCGGAACGATCGTTTCAAACTTAACAATCACACCTGACCCGCAGGTCACACGGCAAGTTAGACAGTAAGTTAAGTGACGCATCAAGCAGGTAAGACGCACGCAAAACTGTGTGAAAATACTTGTTGAATCGCACGGAAAATCTTGATATGCATGATGGAACAAATCGTCCTGCTCGACGCATACTCGCCCGTTACTCTTACGCCAAGGCTGATGTGACAGGGCCTAAATACTAGTGAATGCCTACATGATCCTCACCACCGGAAAATGGAAATATGAAAAATAGGAAGAACAAAAAACCTTAGCTAGACAAATCCCCAAGGCAGAATTGTTTTCCATTCATTGCTTTTAATAATGGCTTTGAACATGAAAGAAAAAACAAGCTTTAAATGTGCTTTATCACGCTCTACATGGTGATGGGCAAATGTATTGTGGTGCGGCTAGGATCAACCAGCTAGTTTCCACCTGTCTCTAATACAGTAGCTAGATCAAGACTGTCAGTTCCTATGTATTATGATTTTTCTTTCCGTGTTTTCTTTATCTGGTTTCTTTCACACAAAACCGAGGTGCGCATTGCAACTCTCCAGCTTCTGTCGAAACTAAGCCAGGTAATAGGATTCTGCATTTACTAGATTTATTATTAGTCACAATTTGTTGAGTGTAAACTTACGTTAACTATAAAAGCCTCCTCATTTCACAAGTACCACTAGGGACAGAACTTCCTTCCAACGCGGAGACTGGTGTAGACTTTCAACCACGGTGTGGTCCGCGTTCCAGTTTCCTCTTTTAAATCGCTGAAGCAAACTTGCTTTGAGAGGAGAGAAGGGTCGTGCCTTCCTTCCGTAATATCACAGAGCTAGTGTCATGTATATTTTATAACTGTTATGTCACGTTAGACTTTTGAACAAGAGGCTTAAGGCTCCGAGGTTTCTATAAAACATTAAGCTTCTTTTACCAAATCGCCCACCCAAGTGTAAATAATGCAGGTGACCCTATGTCCTTCAAGGACTTCACATATAGATAATTTGGCCATACAGGGGTAAATACAATAAATACATTGTAAAGGAGCTTTCAGCATTATTTGAAACTGGAAAATATTGTGTCCTCAGAAAAAAGGAAACAAAAGACCATTGGTTATTTTTCCAAGTGAAGCAAAAGAAGTTGAGAAATATCAAAAAGCAATCATTTTTATAATGACTGACAATACAAACCAGAAAAGCCAGGTATATTACAATGGAACTATTTTCCATGAATTTTTCACGACGGGAAAGTTACCTTTTTTTCTTGGACACACTGTATAGAGTGCTCTAGTAAAACATTTATTATCAATTATTCATATCGCTATTTTCCATTAAATACAATGTTTCCATAACTTTTCTAAGAGAAGACCGATCCATAATGTCATTTACGTCTTTGTGACCTGCACGAGACAAATGCAAAGACATTTTCCATGATGATATCATATCCGTTCCCCTTTTGGAGGATATAATCACGACAGCGGGACTTTCGTTATCTGTAATGGAACATTTGTAAGAGTAGGAGGTTTAACTTCTCTTCAATAAGATGACCTGAATAGGCATACTTCCAATTTAGATTCAAATGAAAGTAGATTTAAAGACAAATGAACAGAATGTTACAAAGTGGTCTTTGTCAGTAGTTTGAATGATTTGAAATCTGTGGGGTACTCGGTCAACAGGATCCAAACAATGATACGTGGTCTTGGTGATATGGCATTCCGATGGGGGAACAATTGCCTCGCACTGACGTCAAGGCTGCTCTAACGCAAGTTAAACAATTTTGTTAATGCTTCAGAAACATAGCTACATGTTACGCTATTAGCAGGAAGTAGATTATCATTGATTACAAGCCCATCAGTATCTGTCACAGAAGATAATTTGTAGGCGGCAGGTGTGTGATCAAGCGAGCTAGTAGCTGTACAAGAACTGCTATGGTAAATGTATCAGCCCGGTTCGTACATCTTAATTATTGAAGGTCAAATTCCATGACTTTCCATGACCTTTTGAATAAAGATATTCCACTGACTTTTCCATGACCTTTCAACAACTTTTTCGAAGCTCTTGGATTCTCAATGCTGCTCGGCTACCATAATTTTTTCCCGACTTCATCATATGCATGTTTAATCACGAATCCGGTAAAACGATTCTCTGAAAGAGGTCGCAATTGTGGTGACCACGAAATGAAATGATGATCATCAACCCCTTTTAGGGGCACACAGGACTTAAAAGCTGCTTTCAATGTGTCTTCTCTAGGTTGCAACTGCGGAATAGGCATGGGCAATTTAGAGGTTGATTGGAGCAGTACTGGTGGTTGCAATCTGTAGATGACACACATAACTGATGTAAGCTTCCAGGCAATTCTTTGCAGTGAAGAAGTTGTTAAGTGTGAGAGACGAACTAGAAGGAAAAAAAAACAGTGAAAAGTGTTTAAAAGTAATATAAAAATATTTGCAAGTAAAATCAATAATAAAAATGGCTTATTCTTGGTTTACTTCATAAAACGCCATTTTGAAATATACAAATAAGAAAACATAAATTCCCTGCTGGTAAGAATTTGAGTCATCGGTGTGCATGGTAACATTGCCTATTACACATCTTACAACTTATCAGGCATGATATTCCCCTTCGATAAAAAAAAATCAAAGTAGCCAAGGGTGTTAAAGTCCCAGAGTAAGTAATAGAAATCAAAAATGAGTATACGACCCTGTGCTTGTAGTTTTAAATTATCTGACAAAAAAAAGGCCTACATGAGAACACCGTTCTTCGCCCATCTGGGCAGGATTTCACATTAAAAAGAAACTAAACCGAAAAGTTAGTCAGTTCTATAAGCACGATCTCGATCAAATTGTTTGTTTTTTTTTTTTTAATCTTTTAAAATTAACAAATCTTAGGGAACGTTTGTAAGAAAGACAGAATCAAATAGTTATCAGCTTCACCTGGATTCTGAACACCATGATTATCCAATAGTCAGTCATTTATATTCGTAAAATCAAGTAGCTGCACCGATTCATCACGTCTTATACTACAACGCGGGCCGGGAGTTGAGCCAGAGCGGAGCGCGAATGTGGGCCTACGGTATATGTGTGAATGGTAGAGCGCGGGGAAATCGATCCGGCGTAGCGTAGGTGAAGCAGGCCGGTGGCGGTTATAAATGCCGTAGTGTGGCGGCTAACTCTGTATAATATTTGGATACTTGCTTAATAAACAATGTTGAACATTATGTACAAAATCATACACTTACCAGTTTGTTGAGCTTTGAGATGTGCTTTTGATCTCGTTATCGTGGCTCTTCGACAGCTGCTTCCCCCATATTGCGAACACTGAAATTTAGTCAAGGCAAACACTAAGTTACACCTTGCAGTGGCCGGGCTTTCCCTTCAAAATCCATTCCGATACTCTGGATGTATCCAAGCCAAGGTATCTTTAAAGCGGCAATTTCCTGGCATTCTTAATTTACTTTCGCAACAAAATATAGGCAGTAAAAATTCCACAACAAACGGCCAAAAACCTTTGCGCGCAAAAAGTCTAAGAATTTGGAACAAGAATTTGAAAACACACGTGCGTCGCACCATATCAAAACAATCAATCACGGTCGAACGCAATTTCACCATAGCGCATGCATGCAAAGCCACACGCACACAACCACTGAACGACGCATTGAAGCCCCTAAGTACACACAATCAGTAACCCATGGCTCGAGTACACACACACGAACAACGTACATACACACATATTCGCGCTAGTCAGCTCAGCGAGCTGAGCAGAAGCGAGCTCCAAAATAGCAAGTAATCATTTTCAACAAGACAATCAGTAAATGTTTCGAAAGAAAAGTAAACACTCTTGAACAAGAATAAATGGTTGAAATATTATTCATTTATTTGATTTCGAAAATGATTGAATATTGACACATTTTCTGGATATTCCATGACTTTCCAAATGACTTTTTCAATGCTGGAAATTAGATTTCTCATGATTTCAAGCCTTGAAACAAGATAGCAAAATTCCATGACTTCCATTAGGTTTTCCATGACGGCGTACGAATCCTGTGTATGTTTAATACATAGGATACAAAAGTCAGAACAATGCAGAAATTCATTTAAATCATAGTAAAATTGGCAATTGATTCCATTTTCTCAAAGAGGGGAATATCTTGTTAAAGTAGACTGCTAACAGTTGTTAAGACCCACAAGGTATTTTTTTTTTCTTTTTTGAGAGCGGTAGGGAAATATTAAATATGTTTGTCGTCATTAAGTTGTCGGTATCAAGAATAAGTGTAAAGTAATGGAAATGCCTGTATTAAGTTTTCTACAACAAATATTTTTCAGATTCTCTTTAGAAAGATGTTAGTGAAAATAATAAAAAATAAATCATTGATTTTAAGTGAATTTTTTTTAAAATGAATTGTGAAAGATATCACTTACGGTTAATCAGGATCCAACCTCCACTCCAAAAAAAAATAAAATAAAATAATATACATAAATAGATAAGTAAAATTTAAAAATCTGACATAATTTGCAAATGGTCAAATTGATATGGTTATTTTACATCTAACAAGTTAGAAACCTTACTGTATCCAGACATACAATTGTTTGTCAACCTGAAAACACAAGTCAAAGGTTAATGCTTTGGTAATTATGCTGTCAGACAGCAAAATCATTAGGGGCCTGAAGAAGTTCTTCGTCTGAAAAATTATTAGGGAAATAGTAGTTAATAGGAGAAAGCAGACCTACAACTACCCTGTGTTCTACCTTGTCAAGGTGCATCTTCTAAAGGTCAATGAAATTTGATACGAGCGCAGGAAGAACAGAAAACAATACAAGGAAGTGTTTTGGTTGGGGTGTTCGTAGACTGCACCTTTTTCCACTAATATTTCTTGAATGATTTGAGTAAAAGTGTTTTACGCTAATTACTCAAATGCTTGAAGTTTCTTCTTTTGATTGACAATTATCTTTATCCCTTGCAAAATACAGCAATATTTTTCTTCAATTAATGAAATGAAAATCTGTTTCAAGAAGGTTAATAACTCAGCAACATGAAATCAATATGATGGCAAATAACATTTCCAACGCCCCATCCCCCACACTAAAAAATTGATCAAATACACCTGTTTCATTGTAGTAAATTTCATTTAAGGTGCATGAACTTAATACAGTATCATGTCATTGAGACAAAATACCTTGGCATACAAAAAGTACAGAGTATAAAATAAATGCATAAGATGTGATGTGTTCTATGGATACTTGTAGGTAATTAATTCTTGATACCCTCAGATCCGCCAATAAATGGATTCAATTTAGTAAATTATAATAAATTAATTTTCAATACACATAGGACATCACAAAGATCTCCTTTTAGAGTTCATCAATAGTACTATTATCAATACACTCATTTTCTCGGAAGGCCTTGAATCATTCCTTTCTAAAAAATGTAAAGAAAAAATGCCTGTTGCCAACTTTTTTTTATAGGCAACACAGTTTTGATTGAACCAAAAGTAGGAAATAAAGTGGCATATCTTGGCAATGAGGTTTTTGTTTTCATAATTTGTCCCCTATTGCTGTCAGCGGGAACATTTAAGTTGGTGTTTGGGGGCTATTTTCTCCATGAAAATCTGAATATTTAGGCAAAAAGCAAAAAAGGGGCAAGTAAGCAAATTCGTAGTAATAAGCACAGGGTATTGCTTTTCTGCTGGACTGTTTTATATACAAGAACAAAACAACGATAATTGAATGACTTCCAAGTTATAACGCTTTTGAAGACGAGCCGATTTGGCTATAAACACACATTTCCCATTGACCTCACCCGAAATATATTCGGGCTCAGGTCCCCAACGGGTTAAGGAGACTTTTGAGGTCAACATTCCCGGGCATCACTGCCATGTCATAAATGCAAGGAATGTATTGGTTGGCAAGCTGCCGCCCATGTCGGCTGCGAAACGCAACTTTAAAAACTTAAAAAACATGCAAGGCCAGGTTTGACTTGGCATAAACTGTATTCCTGGTTGATTCCTACGACCCTGAACTTAGTCAAAGGGTAATTATACTGACCCAAATCTTGCATTGTGTGTGTTTTTCAAAACGTACTTCCACATGGATGTTTATTTTTGTCTGAATCTCGTAATAATATACCTATACAGTCCACATTACCTTTCTAATTATCTTTTTAGAAAATGATGATATTTTTTCCAATTCATAACAAATAGCTTTGAGCTCTATAAAGTATACCTACCCGACAAAATTTTTAAGCCTTCGTGTTATTTAACACTCAATTTGGAATTAAAAGAAAGGAAGAAAAAGTACATGTATGATGTTTTTGAATAAGTCAGGCTTCTTTGGGTCTTTTGCACCTTTTTGCCCCTCAAAATTTGCAACTATATTTAGCTGGTCGCTAGTTTGTCGACCCATAGATTGTAGATTATAGACACTTTTTAGAAAGTGTTAAAACTATGTGCTTGATCTTTGCCTTGTTCATCCTACAATGTATAATTGACTGTAACAAAGACGAAAAAGTACAATGTCTAATTAGACCTTATGCAGTATGCTTGTTACTTCGTGGGTTTCAACTTGTAGCCAGCAAAACTATAATCAATAAGTACAAAAAGTGCTTCTCATGACGCCAAAATGTTAGGGTTCTAATTTAAATAATCGGAGTAATGATACAATCTGGATACCTAATAGCTCCTTTGTTGGCTGGAATTAATGGCAACACTGGCGCCATGATAATGGTCTAGATATAGCAACTGTCACTAAACAGTGATCACGGTTTGTTGATTGGAGGATGCTTGACTGGTTGGCTGCAAAGCTATGGCTTTTTGGGGGTTTTGCACTTTTTTTCCCCAAGTCTTGTATTAATGCTGGTCTTAAAACTAATTGGTTGAGTGTTTCAGAAGAATAAAAGCCAAGAATAGATTCAGAGAATAGCAGAATTTTGCTCTCAGTTAGCATGTTAACTTATAATCTTCCAAAAATTCTTCTGGTCTTATTATTCTGAAGTCCTTAAAACTCCTAATGCAAGTTTTGTGTGACAGACTGTGAGATCTAGAAATCCATGAATTGGCGGCATTTCGACACCTTGACATCCCAAAGCACTTTTCGCTGCTCTACATCACATAAAAGTTTCACTGAATTGTTCTGTAAAAAAAAAAATGGATTAGAAATCAGTGGCAGAGGAGCATCGAATGAGTGCTGGGTTATTTGTGGAAGTGAATGGTGCCAGTGGCGATGTCCTTATGTGACTTTTTTTTAAAGGAGATAAACAACATATAACATATGGCGCACGGGATAAAAAAGACCATGAGATTTATCGTCTCTGAAGTGATCCAATTTTGTTTCGCAACTCATGACTACAAAATCATGCTTCTCTAGTCTTCAAGAAATTTATTAGCTGTTTTTAATTTGGTAATTATTGACCAGTTCATTGGCCGATTTGTTATTGATTTTTTTTATTATTATGATGTGTTGAATTATTTGTCGACATAATACACACGCCATCTAAAAGCAAAGTTCAATACATCAATCGAGTTGGTAGGTTCTTCTTAATTCCTAGTCTACTTTTAATTATGCTTATGCGTCTAGGCCTTTTAATTATATAACCATATTGAATGTTTTATTTTCCTTTCGAACATCATGAAGCGTATCTTTTGTGTATTCTTATTTTTTTTTCCTTATTTCCAAGAGATGCACCATTATTTTTGCACATTTCAACAACACAATTTTACGGTCGCAATCCTCCTTTGTAAAACACAGTATAGCGCCTCTTGTCTAACGATCAAAAAGTGAACTGTCAGAGTTAAATAACTTGTATTCGATGTTTGAAGGCTGTTGTTATAAACAGTGCTGTCAGACATGTCTGAAGTCTGGGGCATTATTGCCATCCTTAAATTACTAGCTGTCATTTGTTGACTGTTAAACGAATGTTGTGACTCTCTCATGTTATTTTAAGATCATCTGTCTATTTTAAACACCACCCTGTTGTTAATGTTATATACATGACTGTTTAGGGAAATAGGTCGCATTTATCGTTCCGGGAAATCTTAGTCGCTCACAAATGTGTGTGTGTTTTGAAATTACGCAACGCTGTGACCCCTGCAGCGGAAACTATTGACCAATCATGACAGACGAAGTGACGCGCCGCACGTAGACGTGTGTAGGAGGGCATCCAGCTGTGCAGACAAAGTTGCCGCAGCGAATTTTCGCCACACACTCTATTTATGTACCATCAGTGGTCAAGCCTCAGTTTACAATAATTTATTGTTTGTGAGCTATATAAACGGACTTACTAGTAAAAGGTGCATGGTAAAACAGAAAAAAAAAAAAAAAAAACTTCTACAAAGGATACTAACTATGGAAAATTTTGTTGAAGAAAACGGGACAGACGATGGATAAAGTCGTGACTTGGTGTATATCGAAAGAAAAATTGGAATGGTTATCGTGATTTTGATGAATATTGGAATTAAGTTATTTTGTTAAGAGAAGGATTTATTATACCTTTAATCCTATCTCATATGTGTTTATGATGACAAAAAGAAAATAAAAATAAATAAAAAGAATATCTTCCTTTCCATCTACATGATCTAAGCATGTCTACAAAGCAAGAGTTTGATTTTTATGACTGAAAATATTTTAAAACTAAAACTCCTTGCGATATATTTTTCTTAAAGTTTTACGTGGCTTGCAATGAAGAATTGTGGCTGAGGTGAACATATAATTATCAAAGTCCCAACCACTCAGTAAACTTTCAACTCTTTCTTTTAGCAGACTCACGTTTCTAGGCTACAGCATTCATCGCTCATTTTCAATAAATTATTAACAAATTATTATTAGCTATGCTAAATCCATAAACCCCCAGCGTAACAGGAAAGGTGATTTAAACGCCAGATAAGGCTCAGCGTGGTTCGCAGATTTGATAAATCGGAGCCTTTTATAGTACACGCTGATCCACACGGCGTGGTATTAATAAATAAGATGTTAGTTGTAGGCACGGAATAATTTTTGATGGCTTAATCCAAACTGTTTTTTGCTGCTTCATTCCTCGCGATTCACACCCGACAGTCAGGCTGAAATAAAAAGATCTTTTTGTCTGCTAGAGACTTTATCTGTATCTGGGTTTGAGTTATGCCGACCCCGGTATCATTTTGAAATATCTTAAAATTGCATTTTAAAAAATTTAATGATTGGTTAGGCATATAAAATCTTTTGGAAGAGAGGGGTTAAGCAGTGGCGGATCCAGGCGGGGGCACAGGGGATGCGCCCATAAAGAATTTGAAATCCACTCGTTGACTATGAAAATGGGAATATTTTCGTCGGCGTATCCTATTTTCCAATTCTGTATCCTCCATCGGATTAGGACGAGGTACTGACACCCCCCCCCCCTCACCCCCGAAAACGACTGAAAAATATCTCAAAAGAGAACTGTCGTCGACTGTTCAAAATCATGTATTTATCGTTTCAACTTGTAAGCCGTTTTTGTTTTCATTTCAGACTTAATTGAAAATGATAATAATATATACATGAATAACCATGACAACATGAGAAGTGCAATGTCCTATCGCTTCCTTTTGAAGAAGGGGCAGGCAGTTTTTCTTTTTCTTTGGGTCATCCTCATTTTGAGAAGCATCAAGGCGATCAATTTCATCAGTCTCTATCAAAATTGTTCATGGGTTTTGACACAATGAGTGCCCGCCCATAGAGGTGTCGGGTTTCAAATTAAATTTAACATCATAAAACTCTTAAACTGCTTGCATCCGCCATTTTAATTCTTCCTCATCATCTGTCCGTCAAACTACTTCTTCTTTATGTGCCGTGTAACATAAAGACTTACGATCGATAAATATTTACGACTGATTTTTATCTTGGTAGCCTCATTTGCAGTGCAGGTACAGTCATGAATTAGGATTAGGATGTGATCAAGATTAGGGTTAGGGCTATAGGGTTAGGATTAAGATCATCAAATTTGGAGCACCAGGTCCATGATGAGGCTTCCGAGATTAATTCGATGGTAACTTTTATCCATCGTAGGGCTTTTATGTTACAGGGCACCGATCGTTTTCTTGATTTTGACCAGGAGGGAAGGAAGGAAGGAAATTTTTGTCATTGAAGGTCAAGATGACCTCCAAGGCCAATTATAAAATATAGATTTTGCTTGAGTGACGTAATACATTTAGACGCAAGCGGAGGATCAGGGATTTAAAAAAAAGGGAGGGCAACGTATAGCCGGAAAATTTGAAAAATGGGCGGGCCGCAACCGTTTTCAATAATTCTTCATAAAGAGAATTACTGATGGAAGGTTTAAAAAAAAAAAATTAACAAAAAAATATAAAAAGAATGCGTCCGTTGAGCCCACATTTACATTTGATAGGTCACGAAACGGAATGGGTCGCTTACACTTGGTTATCATCATTAGGATGTGTTTTTATTTACTTCAACATGGACATGATGGATAAAAGAATCGTTAGGTCTAGCTTCTGAGCCCCAAATCTAAATTTCTTCCACATATCCTTTTATAGCAAAATTAAAGAAAGAAGAAAAAAAAAAAAAAAAAAAAAAAAAAAAAAAAAAAAAAAACATAGTGTGAGGTGCATTGTTGGAATAGAACAGTTATCTTAAAAATAAATAAAAAAATCTCTGGTGGAAACACTAAAAAATAAAATTGAAAATGAAATCAATATCTTAACTAAATAATTTCAAGTCGCCCACGTGCAGCGGAGGAAGAAAATCGCACTTTATACAGGCCATTGACATTCGTATTTTTCTAATAAAGATTCATTTTAAAGATACCATACTAGTATACGCCCATAAACTCTGACATTGATTTCTACGTCTGGGGTGATCATGATTTGGCAAAAATTTTATGAAAGGTTATAGGATTTAACACTACGCCACCAATAATAAAGATGGCGACTTCTGAGAGAGGGAATAGTCAATAATGACGTATAAAAATCGCCGATCTTTATCACTCGATTTTAACGGGGTGAACGTACTCTACTGTAGTCTTCGATGAAACAGTTTAAATCCGCATCTTATACTTTCGTCTTTATATGATCTTTAGATATACTATTACGTCACAAAATATTAAAAGTTTAATATGGGAAATTCATGTTTAAATACAATAGTGTTTGGTTTGATTTAATTAAAGCAAAACCAGATTTTACTTGTAGCGTAGATTGCGCCTTTATGCAGAGTCATTATAAACAAAATAATATCCAGGGTAGTTTGAATTATCTTTTCAGTTTTAATTAATACTTAGGGGGATTGATGAATCACGCATTTTGATCAATACCGTTTTTGTTTAAAACTTTTCAGAAAAATGGACAATAATTTTGCCCTACTTTGACAAACGGAAGCAAGGAACAAAAGTTAAATTTACTTTAAAAGTGCAAATTGTATCCGTCATTTACATTGATGTCAATGTAATGTTATGATGCCCTACTTTATCATGTTTATTAAAGCTGGACAAAAGTTTATATCCTTAATTTGGCTAGTTAGTAGGAGGTTGGCACTAAATAAAATTTGAAACATGAAAAAACTCATAAGTGATCGATGTGCCACAATCCACGTTCCTAGATGACGAATCATGAGCTCAGAATATGGTTTTGATGGAATCAAAAGGTGAAGGTAAAAACATAACAAAAATAATGAACACCAGACGACATTCCAAAGCCATCGACTGAAAGAAATTACTAATTATGACGTCATAAACACGTGATAGTGAAAATTGGCAATTTTTATGTATGGTATATATACTGTCAGTGGGACTGTGACGTCACATATCAATTGTCATTTGAATTGTTTCTTCTCTGAATCTAACTTGTCTAAAAAGGTGAAAGTTCCGTATAGACAATGATCCTCTCACAAGCTCATCGTAGTGTTATGGTCACAACAAGTTGGGCGTGTTTTTGCAATTGCATGTCCCTCAGCATGCGTCGACGGCGGCTAACCAAAGATTCTGAGTATCCTCGAGCACTGCCACCTTGCTCATGAAAAAAGAGAAAGAAATAAAACCGTTCACATCCATGCCCAGATGACCTCACTCCACTTGACACAAGGATTTTTCTGCGGCATCCGACGCAAACCAGACGCAGATAGGTGGACGTCCGACGCACGACCGATTATGACCATGGTTGGTTGGTTTTATTTCCGTATAATAAAATCATATACAATTACATATGAAATATAAACATTTATCTAGATTAAAAATACGGCTGGTAGCCCATTTCAGCTGCAACTAATAATGTTGCTGCTGGTCGGGGCCAGTATATCCGATAACTGCTGAGAGTCGGAAGGATGTTAGCTCTATGTAAAAATGTATGCATTATGGCCCTTTTTGCTCTCACCAGCCAATGTATCTATACCCTTTTAAAATATCATCATGTGATACGGGAACAAGGGCGGAGGATGTTCGTATGGTGACGTCATAATGGATGATATATGACACAATGGGTTATTATCTTGTCTGTTATCCCTTTGAGATGAACATCTCTATGACTGCGTCGTAACAATTACACAAGGTCAATTTCAAAGCCGCAGACTATTCGGGATCACCAAACAATTTTTTTTAGAGCAATAGAGCGAAACATGACTGTAAACATGGTAAATGACGATATCCTCTTTAACTATATCCATATAATTAGCTTAATTATAGAAGATTATTCACTACATGCAATACAAAATGACATACAAAATGGTGAAATATTTGCAAATTGTAATAGAAAGGCTTTCCATAGTTTCCCACCATTTCCTGACAATCAGAGCTTTACCCAAATGAAAGGCACATGAACTATTTTACAATTCGTCAGATCAATATTCATAACTTCCCTTTTCATATACAATGATATAGGCCTTAATCGATGCATTAAAAACATAAATTTAACTTAAATGGGACTAACCAGTAAATAAGATTACCTTCACATTCTATTAACAATAAGATAACAGTTAATCATAGAATCATGATTATCTTCTTCTGATGTGGACTAAGTAGGGTTTACAGGGCACCATTCAAGATTTAATCTTAATAAGCAAACCCGTCAGTAAAACAATAATTGACAAAGTGTGTATTAAAAAATGTATACCCAGTGCCCTGTAACACAAAATATACGATTGATCTTACGATCAATATCAATTGTAAGTCTATGGTAAACAGTGTACTTAAAGTTACAGTCGATCGTAAAACTGACCGTATCCGTTTTTTATGTTACTGGGAATAGGAGTTATACTTCTTCGTCTCATCATTGTCTTCGCGGCTCCATGCTGTCTTATGACGTCATTGACAATATGGATATCACCAACTTGGTATAAAGAATTTCCAGATGACATCTTCATTTCAAGATGCTTCCCCATTGCTTCCGGTGTCGTATAACCAAACATACGGGAACTATTTTATTTTTTAAATCCATGTGCAATTTCAAGGTGACAGGAACACATATTACTTCTGTGTGGCCTGTGTCCTTTTAAAACATTTTTTTTACATCATTCTGCCGAGTCAGATTCTGTCATTGGCACATACTTCTTTCAACAAAACAAAAAAAAAACAAAAAAACAAAAAAATGTGTCTTTTGATCTTTCTTAAAATACCTAAGTTGACATTATAATAATAATAATAATAATAATAATAATAATAATAATAAAAGTTCTTGTTTTTTTTTTTCTTATTGACATGTATTCTATTTGATGAATGGTTTTGATTGATTAAATAGGTGTTTCAGACCGCTGATTAAAAATGAAATGTTTATTAAGCTTAAATTCTGCTGCATCATGACACTTCCATTGCCCCCAAAAGAGTGCCATCACAATGTTTGTTCTCCATTATATACATCTTGTTGACAGACAAATACTTAAAACAAACCAGAACGCTTGGAAGAACTGGCCGTCGCCTTTTCTCAATTACAAATGATCATTGTTAATTGAGTCCTTAAATTGGGATCGGGATGCGTCTCCGGATGGAATGCACTTTAATTTCCTCTTATATTAAGCTGAATCATTGACTGATCGGATACGAAGTGCAGGTTGAAATATTTCAAATCGTTGCAGGACGTTTTTTAAAACAAATGACAGTTGTTGGCTTTTGGGTGAACGTACTTAATGAAATGCTATTACTATTTATATGACATTTTACGTAATCTATTATAATGACGATTTATTTATTATTTATATATTTATTTTTTATTCGGCTCTTTCAAATACATAAATTCAAAAAGATATCAGCGTTATGGAAACTTTGGGTATGATGCAGGACCGCGGAGCTTTTTATTATGTTTATTGCAGTGTGGGACATGCGAAAAAGCATAATCAGAGAGTATTTTGTATTTATTTTTTGTCATCGGGAGGGGGTGGGGGAAGGGAGGGGGTGTCCCGGCTCTGTAGCTCCTGCGATATATTTTTTTCCGGTACATTCATTATTGATTAATTGATTATTGATTTATTCGTGAGTTTGGCAATTTTGCCTGATAATGCATGATAACAAAAAATACACTGACACAATCGATCTATTGTCAAACTTGTTTGAATCCGCGAAACATCAAATGTGATTATCCTGACAAGTTTTGTTCTTGCTTACTTAGCTACATTCCCATTTCGTGTACCCGAAACTTATTTTTCCCCCATATGAGTTCTGCATTTTGAGTTTATTGACTCATAAACGTGGACACGTATCGTTCCGAGTGGTGCGGATTTATCCATAAAAAGTATTCAAAATTGGCTCTAAAATGGCACAAAATCATCGTAGTTCCATGGTTGTTCGTAACCTAGTTTCTCAACCAAAACGGCAAATGGTTGTCGAGAAGAGACAGTTCCTTTCCCTCTTTCCCCGTTTCTTAATTTTCTCGGTCAAAAGATGGGATGTCAACGTACATTATGAAGATATGGTACTGGAGTATCGGCAGTGGGGATGAGATGGGATGTTCCTGCGTAGTGTTGACATTAACTCATCCCGGATCTATGAAGGGATATGGGTATAGTCTCTGGAGACTGGGGACGATTGGTAAATTAGAAGCAGCTTCATGCACTTTCATTTGTGGAGGATGCGCTGCGTAAGAGTTCACGGTTTCGAAGGGGAAATAAACTTGATGAATAGCCCGTCCGTGATGAGGTGTCCCTTATTTTCAGGTTCGGTATTTTAGGTGTCAGATCTTGGATTTAAAAATCGGCAAAAGCATGACGCCATGATCATGGTATCTTAGACTTACCGGCGAGACCGACCCCAAACCGACACCAGTCCCCGGTAACATAAATAGTTTCGATCAATTATACTTGAAACGACCATTCTGATTGGTTCATATTGAGACTGTTCTGCAAGAAGTCCTTGCAAGAAGGATCATGATAGGTTACTATCGAATAGCAATTCATCATAACTCTTTATGCTAGGGCACAGACTGAGCAAATCGTCACTTTAACATGAATGCCAAATGGGTTGTCAGGTCTGTGGTCGATAGAGCCGGTCGGTGGCGACGGTCTCCGATGGGTCTAAGGACAATGTCCCCTTTAACGTCGAGTTTTAAAAGATACTTCAGAGAAGAGAAGAAAATAGAATGTGTTCAAAAACTGAAGGGAATAATCCCCCTTCCCTTCCACCTCACGTCACTCATCCCCTTAGGTTTTCATGGTTCCCTGTCTGCATGGTGCGACTTTTACAATTTAATCTAGGAGTGTTATGCCCCGATGACCGACCGTGCATTATATCTGCGTCTTGTCTCATATGAGACTAATATATTGTTATTATCCAATCTTCCAAAACTATGACCAAGTTTTTATTATATTAGAATAAGTATTGGCAGCAGCCAGGTATAAACCATTCTTGAAATCTCACATAAAACGACATTATGCAATTACGAAACTGATATATTAATAGTAAAGTAAATTATTTAACCACTGACCACTTTCCAGTCAATCTGCCCAACTTATGAATGATCAAATTAGTCATTGTAATTGTTATTACTTCGATATGAGCTTGTTATTGCCAATACATATTTTTCTTCTGTTCTTGAAATATTTATAACGAGTATAGCCAAAAAAATAGAAATTTGCCAACCAGCTGCAAACTTCGTTATCCCCATTGCATCTTTGTGTGGCATCCAATGTTTGTTTAGTTAATGAGAGGGGGGAAAATAGTCTGTTGCCATGGTAATTTATTTTGGCTATGTGACAATCTGATTAAAAGCAACCCGACTCTCATCATTAGCTAATTAACAGCTCAATCTGAACATGCTGCATGGAAACATTTTTCTCGGGGGGTTACTAAGAAATTAATCTCCCCGCGGCATCAGTCCCTTCACCCAGTAAACTCCAGACCTTAAATGTTAGCTTGCAATTCACCGTAATGTAACCTTGTACTAAAGAAAGAAAAAAAAGGGCAAAACATGGAGTTCCATAGGGATTCGACACTCAGACCTCCTGATTACTAGACAGACGCTCTACCAACTGAACTATGGCAAACCCATGTCGATATTCGTCCCTTAAACCCGTTAACTTTTTAATACTCGAGGGGTGTTTTGAGTCAGTTCCTTCGTTGTTCAAACTTGTAATTAAAGAGTTAAAAATGACAGTAACTGATCAGGATTGTTGTTTCATAAGCGTAATGTATATACAAGTGTCGCTGTGAATCAATCAGAATGATTGTAGCAAATTTGCAATTGATGGTAACTCATTATGTTACAGGTTTGAACTGGTGTCTGTTTGGGGACGGTTTCGTCCATGTGAATTAGGCTCACTCTGAAAATGAAGGGTCGAATCATGGATTCTACTAGGACCTACTAGAATCCATGGTCGAATTGACCTCATTTTGGGTGTATTGGGGCCATACGCGGATTCCGAGTGAATTTAGGCCCATATACTTGCTGTATGGCTATAATGGACCCTGAATGATTTATGGTCCAATGGACCCGGAATGTGATCAATTTGACCTTTCATTTTAAAGAGTGTATACCATGGTCAAAACGGTCGCGCGTCGGTCGTGCACCTCTATGTGTCGGGTTAACCTCGGATTTCGGAAGATAATTCTTGCGTCGGACGTACGTAGGTGTGCGGTTTCTTTTCAGGCACGCAGGAGTAAGGTTGTTGCGTACTCTTGCTTACAACCATTTTTAAGCGCAAGGAATCGCTGGAGTCGACAGCCACCGCACCTGACGCAGTGTGCGGGAAACAAACACGACAGAAACACACCCCATCGGTTCCAACCGTGGTATTGAACTCAGAAGTTCTTACAACCTTAGTCCGTTTTCCGCCCCAAACATGCCAAATAGCCGAAGCGCATCAGTGAAACCGACCCTGGGGGGCATTTCATCAAGGGACTTGTCAGACATTTTATCCGACAAATTTGCTCTCAGCCAATCAGATGCAAGCATTTCAGTAGCTTATAACAGTTTGTCGGATAAAACGTCCGACAAGTCCTTTCATGAAACGCTCTCCCGAACCGACACTAAACCGAACAAAATATGACATTACCACGAATGGCAAGCTATTGGTTTTGAGTCGGTTTCACTGGTGTTACTCGGCCTTGTCGACGGAAACAAATGCCTTGGTGAGACTCGAACCCACGACCTTTGCATCCTCTTTCAAAATATTTTCAACTCGGGTTCCAACTCAATGGATAACACTACTGATATGAATACTGTGGGAAGATGGAACTACAAAATCACGCCAAATGATGTAGCACTTTCGCTTCACATTTCCCCCTCATTCACATGATCCACCCACCCCTCAACTCCTAAATAGGAACATTTGTTTCCCATAATTCGAATAAACATGGCGAGTCTGGCTGGGTTATTATGACAACATGCGCACTCGATTTCCTATACATGTGCAGCTCATTCACACCTGGAAATGTTTTCAAATCTTCTTCTTTTTTTCCGAATGACTTTCACTTCGAATTGAGGAAATGTTGTTTCTCGTCTGCGTTAGATTTTTGTTTTGGAAAAAGTAGGCGCTACCAAAATTGACAAGCATGACAGAGCTGCAGGTTTCAAAGTATTCAGGTATCAACTCATTGAACAAGATTTTTTTTTTCTTTCACTTCCGAAAATGTTTTAAACCTTTTTTGTTCCGAATGAAACGCAGACGACAAACAACATTTCCTCGATTAGTATTGAAAGTCATTCGGAAAAAAAGGTTTGAAAACATTTTTGGATGTGAAAGCAAACAAATAAATTCAATATTTTGAAACCTACATACTTGTTCCTCTCGCAGAGGAGGAACAAATAATTATGTAGGTTTCAAAATATTGAGGTATCACTTTAAATTGATTTTTGTTCTTCGTTCAAATTACGAAACAGGAAATTTATCTTAAACTTTTACATCTGAATATTTTTTCAAACCTTCTTTTCCCGAATAAATTTCACTTCGAATTTAGGGAATGCTGTTTGTAGTTTGTTTTTGCTTTGTTTTTCTTTTTTTTTTCACAAGAAAAACAAAACGATTCAAACCTTTTTTTTCCCCGAATGACTTTCACTTCGAGTTGAGTCGTCTGTGTTTAATTTCTGTTTGGAAAAAGAAGGGGCGCTACCAAAACGAACAAGTCTTTAGGTTTCAACGTATTGAAATATCAACTTATCAAACACGGAATAATTTTTTTTTCTTCACATCCGAGAATGTTTTAAAACCTTCTTTTTTCCAATGACTTTCACTTCGAATTAAGGAAATGCTGTTTGTCATATATGTTATTTTTTTTATTTGAAAGGGGGAGGGGGGGGGCGCTGCCAAAACGAACAAGCCTGTAGGTCGACATTATTAGTATCAGTATTATCAAATTATTGAACAATAAATTGATTTTTTTTTTTCTTTCACATCTGAAAATGTTTTCAAACCTTTTTTTTTCTGAATGACTTTCACTTAGAATCGAGCAAATATTGTTTGTCGCTTTATTTTTGTTTTTTTAAAAAGAAGGGGACGCTCGTATAATAAGAACAAAACTATATCATGTAGGCCTTTGTTTCGAAGTACTATGTTTTGAGTATTTTAAGTGTCGAGGTATCAAGGTATCCTAATAAACAAAATAGTTTGATAATAGCATTCAACTACTGTTGGCACAGTTTCATCGTTCCTGTGTCAAGTGGGTTAATTGTTTACCTTGGATACCTCATGTATTCATATTGTTGATTACCATAGTAACGTGTTGATATAGTTTCGCGTGTTCTACTTTTGTTTTATAATTTGAATTTTGATCATCGATTCAAGATTCAAGATTCAAGATTAAATTTTATTTCCGTTTATAAACATAACATAGACATTCAATATAAACATATTCAATAATACATTCAAATATAATATAATCAAGCTTGTTCGGTATGAAATAAAACGCATATATTAAACAACATAAGCAAGAACTGAACAATAAAAAAAGGCATTTGTTGAGGGACTTGCAAAAAAGCAGAGCTTGTAATCCAGCGATCTTCATCATCTTAGGTTTATAATTTTACCCTGTTGAAAAAAAAAGAAAGAAAAAAAAATCATTACTGTGTTTTAACAAAATTCATGTTTGTATAAGATAAGTCTGTGATTTGATTTGATATAGTTAGGTTATGTGTAAAATACGAATAAAGATGAAATTATACGACAGGAATGATAAATTGACAATACCCCATTTACACACTCAATAATATTCTTTCCCTCTATACCGCTTCTTCAGAAATCCTCACCACCCCGGGGGATTGGGGCAGGGGCGCGAGACCCGTTGATGTATATGGGTGGGGTCCTCATTACCCCTCATCATACTATTCATTACAATCAACAAGAAACTTGAGAAGTTTCATGTAACACGGATCCAACCACACAATTTGCAATGATTTGGCTGAATTAAGATACAAGGTTCAACCTCGGCTTGATTTCCCCGAATGAAGTCGTATGGATCACTAAATTCTGTAAAAGGAAAAGAAAGAAGCAGAACATTCCCTTTCTAACTTTCTTTTCTTGGAGTGATGTGGGAGGTGAGTCCCTTGACAAATTTTCTCTCTGTCTCTGTATAATGTTAGTCTCTCTCTGTGTATATCTGTATGCTTGTATCTCTGTCTGTCTGTCTCGTTTTCTCTCATTTCTCTTGTCTCAGTGTCTTTACCCATGCGCGTATTTCTGTGGGGGGGAGGGGGGGGCCGGCTCGGGCCCGGGCCCCACGGGTTAGGCACCCAAAAGGGCGCCAAGATGACTCCCAAAGGGGCGCCAAATTGACCTTAGGGGGCGCCGAATAGAGCAACATGAAAAAAAAGAAAATGTAAACATGATTTGAGCCGATTGACCTTCTTAAACGTACCCCTATACCTGATATATGACCTTATGGTTGGCCGAAGGCCGAATTTTTTTTAAACAACCTACCCCTCCCAACCCCCTTATCGCTCGGCCAGCGTCACGTGAAAAAAAAGTGTACCTTTTGACTCGCCCGGTGAAACAGGGAAAAAAAATTGGGTGTACCTTTTTGGATCCACCACTGGGGGCGCCAAAATCAAAATCACATCGCCCCCCCCCCCGGGGTGTCAAATCCTGGATACACGCCTGTTACCTACTATTTTTTCCCTCTCTCTCTCTCTGTCTAACTTTTTAAAAATCCGTCTACACAGAGAGAATTTTTTACAAAAGTCTAAAGCGTTTTGCAATATTTTCACCATGTTCACACAGACTAGAATTAACATCGGTTCCTATTTTTTACAAAACCTACAAGACTTTAAAAAAAAAATCTCTGAGCGTATGTAATCTGTCTTCTTCCCCTTCGCTCTCTCTCTCTCTCTCTCCCTCTCTCCCCCTTTCATTTCATTCCCTGTATTTCACTTTGTCTCTATCTAGTTCTTTCTCTCATCTTCTACATGTATATCAATCTCTATTTCTATTCCTCCATAATTCAAACTAATCCCGCCTTTTCTTTATTGTCTGCAATTCAAAAAGAGTGTGTCCATGGGAGGGCCTTCAATATCGAGCTGAAAGAAAAGGGCTGGGACCAATTCAAGCATCACATGACGTAAACGATGATCATGAAACAAAAAGAAGATTTCCTGCATTTCTTTCATTTCTTCTGTGGGTTTCCATGCATGCATCTCGATCTGATGTGTCGAGATGATGAAAAGAATGAAACGAGCGCCCTCGAGTTTAAGTGCATTATTAATTGTTCACTAATGGAATGGAGTGTCCTTTGTTGAGAGAATGGTTTGCAAGGCATTCTAAAAAAAAAAATATGAAAAGATAAAGTAAAGAAAGAAGAAAACCCCCAAACCACTGTGCAAATTTAACACCCACATCGGTATATAAACTAATACACGTTATACAGTTTTTCCCAGTCAATTTTAAACTCTTTGCAATCGAATTCGTTTATGTTCATTCAATTCAAACTATATCTCATGGAGCGGAGCTATCGGTCAAATGAATTAACGTTTAGACTTTTAATCGCGATCACATTTCGGACGGAAGTGCTTGTAAGTGTCAAATTGATCGTAAATAGTTTAAACTTGACCGGAAAAACCATGATGGGCGGGGGGGGGGGGTGCCTCGCGTTGAAGTGCGTAAATATTAATTGGCTGCACGTGTCTCAGTACAAATATATGTTATATCAACAATGAGAAGAAAGAGAGGGGAGAGAGACAGAGAGAGAGAGAGAGAGAGAGAGAGAGAGAGAGAGAGAGGAGAGGGGGGGGGAAGGGGGGTTGGAGAGAGGGGGCAGAAAGAGAAGAGAGTGGAAAGAAGAGAGAGAGAGGGAGAGAGAGAGAGAGAGAGAGAGAGAGAAAGTAGCATAAGAAGAAGAATAAGAAAGAAGAAGAAGAAAGAAGAGAGACAAGAACATGAAAACATAAGGAGAGTCCTTATCAATTTCAATTAACTTCCCTTTATTCCGGCGAGATGCACCACTCAAGGTGTTGAACAACAAAATTCCGTTCATTAAGATATTACATGTTTCCGTGGTAACGGATGAAACAAACAGCACATGAATGTTTCCTTATTTGCAAACATCTCTGCTATACAATATTCATGCTCACCTCTTGTTGTTGACAGATATCCTTCCGCGGGTAATTCATTCTGAAACATGCAATGATGACTATATATTTCGGTTAAGTCTTTAAAAAAAAAAAAAAAAAAAGGGTCAGAGGAATAAAAAATAAAAAAGGTCTTCTAGAAAAGCGTCCTCAAAATTTATAGTATAAATGTTCCAAAACAAGATTATAGAGTCAATGCATATTTGTATCAGATAATGTGCATTTTTATGTTTTGAATTATAGTATTTTTATCAATATATTTTTCAAAAAGAACCATAATATGTATAAAAAAATACTATTAATTATTTAATTGACAAACCTTAATAATGTTTTAATTTACCACAGTCTACATGGTCTATTTGACTGTGGTAAATGTTTAATATACACTGGCGTACAGGGCTAACTGGTCTTTGCTATTCGTTGGCTCCATTTATAGAATATATTGCATTATTTTCTTCACAAGAAGGGAATATTAATAAGAAGCAGAACTGATGTGTGACCATGTTACATTAATGATATTTTTCACTTACTACAACCATTTTATTTTTTTCTTTGTCTTTATTTATTTTGACTTTTAAAGCAATAATACATTACATCACCAATAATGTTTATACCAGGACCTGTTCTTTTTCAGAAAAAATATTCTTTTTCTTAGAATTAAAAAGAATATAATGTCAGTCCTCAAATCAACGCATTTCATTCATGTAACTTGTCATTCATTCAACATTCCCAACGACTGACGTCATCAAAACTCTTCACTATGAATGAACCGTCTTTTCTCAAAATAGTCAAAAAGGAGGGGAAAATAAAATGAAAGAGGGATGAAACTGAATCAGCAATAAATGTGACGGTGACGAAAACGTCTTCGTTAGAGTGCGAAATACGATCCGAGTGCTGTTTTTGGTTTAGCCTGCTCAATTTCAGCTCAATTTGGATCTAAGGAAATAAGAAGAGAGACCGGGAAAGAGGCAAGAAAACTGTCATCGCTCAGCGAGGCACGAAAGGGATGCCGGGAGTGGGTGTGTGGTGACGTCACGAGGAGGTCACGTGATAGCTGATGTCACGCTTTGATGCAACATTCATGTATCGTGTTAATGAGATTTGAGGGTTCGATAGGAACTCGTGTTCCGCTCCGAGGGATGAGAGTGACTTTCTTTTAGTGTTCATTCAAACAATATAATAGATTGAAAAGTTTATATTTTATTAATGTCACGTGTCTTCATCTCCCTACTGATCACACTTTGTAATATGGATCTACATGTGTGTTTTACGTTATTACCAAGTATTTTACGCTGCCAGACGTAAACGGGTCAGAAAACGTACGAGAAACAAATGTTTCATATCAATTCTACTCTATGTAAAATGTAAAGTTAACGTATACCAATGTGCGGCATTTAATATCGTTATTAAACAAGGCGCGTCCATTATCTTAAGAGGCCAAACGCAACAAAGTGACGTTGGAAATACGGCTGAGAAGCGCAGAAATTTATCTACAGCTGGTTGCAATAATCAATTAGCTCACAAAAACTCGCGTAAAGAAGACTTCCCTGCAGTGGAATGGTATTGTCCGTTCGTGGAGCAAACTACTCGTGGAGATTAAAGAAATTGATGAACTTTATCATGGTGTTAGTTAATAGATTCTCCAGACCAAATGGAGGAATACACATTTGGGCAAGCTTATAACATGATTGTGCTGAAGTTGTAATCAGAATATGCAATTCATATATATGATGCTCAAAACAATGACATAGATGTGAACTTGTCACAAGTCTTGCTGAAGAAGACGCCGTTCACATTTTCTATGCGATATGCATTGTGATAAGCGCAAATATTGACCAGTCGAGTAAGAACCTCTTATGATTATGTTCAAAGTGACAGGACTTTTTTAAAATCAATTAAATGAATGTACCATCTCCGGAAAGCTGAGAATTCAAGCTTTTCATTGCCCTGTGAACAATAAGCTATAATAGATAATTGCGGCATCGAGGATCAAAACTATGCAGCGCATGAGCTATTTTGAGAGCAAAATATACCATATTGTACAGGAATTTGATCTGACTAGGCTTTCGAATTGACAAAAGTGACAGGAATTTTTCTTTCCTTTGCAATTAGTTATTCCTATTTTTGAAAAATTCAAACTCTTAGCGTACTTAATCGGATTGAACATTTCTTTGAGAAGGTAGTTGCTCGCCACAATAAAGAAAATAAAGTGAAAAAGTATCCAAAAACAACAAAAAATCAATGGGCGCGTTCGCTTTGAGTAGAATGTAGCGCCCTCTATCTCTTAAGTTTACAACTAGAATTGATATGAACCGACATGCGAATCTCACAATGGAGGAACGGATGTTTTTAGCATCCGTTTATATCCGTCAAAAAGCGTTTCGTGTCTTTTGGTCTGACGTTAATCTTCAGGTGTTGTTCGCCATAACGATAAGAAAATACTGCGCATTTTCTTACTTTTTTGACGGACAACACCTGACGACGAACGCCATTGCAAAGGATAGAAATGGCATGAAACGCATTTTAACGGATGCCAACGGATGGTCCGTTCGTTAAGTGTATAACGGATAATCAAAAGTACCATCCGTTTCTTATACGTTTATTGTACGTTTCTTGTCCGGTCATGTGTGACAGCAGCATAAGCAACAGGATACGTATTTAAAGGCAATCTGATACTACAGTCACAACGCAGTGCACCGATGAGACCGACCCAAAACCGACACCAGACCGACACTATACCAAACACACCTTAGCGAATGGTAAGTTATTGGTCGGTTTAGAGTCGGTTTGTGGTCCATATGGTGTTGTGACGGTATATATGAACTTGGTCTAACAGCAATTAGTCTAATTTTCTGATTGTCTAATACCATATGGGCTAAACTCATTTGTTTTTACCAACAATAATGGTCTTATTGCCCTTGGTCTAATCCTGCCTTGATTGACCTAATAACGGTCGTCTATGAATTTTGGCATAAAAAAGCTATCACCAGTTTGTTACAGGAATTGACTGAGTGGCGTTAGACCTAGTGGCCATTAGAAGAAATTGACCTGATACGAAAAATTATATAGACAAAAGTGACAATTACACCAAAAGTTAATAAGACGAACTGCAGACTATTGTGGAATAAGACCACAAGGGACGAGACCAAACGAGCATTACGCAAAGTGGGTTTAGACCAAGCGGCAATATGGCTGCGATGTAAGGGCGGAAATCAACTGACTGGACCAGCATTACCTACACATCCTTCACGTTACACAAAAACCAAACCTGAATCTACACTCCCGAAATTATGGGAAACGTGAAGCTCTTTCTTCCCTCATTTTAAATCAAGCTAAATTAACGTTCTGGCTTTGCTCCGAGTTAAACCCGTTCTTAATACACCTATGAAGGAAACTGGTTTCCAATTAGAGTTTTGCAGTGTCATTGAGCTGGAGAGAATAAAAGAGTATTTTGAGTCGAGGTAAAGAAGATATTTTGAGGCGGGCTGGAGGAAAGCTAGGTCATGTATGCACGTGTAAGTACTATATAAAACATGAAAGAATGCAATTGGGGCATGTTTGTATTAGGAGTTTGTAATTAGCAGTTTAGATACAAGGTCTGAATACCAAATTCGAAGCAAATTGAACCTGGAATCAAACAAAATATGACGATCTACAATATCGATTTGTCTCAGCAATATTGTTATACTTTTTTAAGTACCGGTTGGCCAGTTTTTAATATATGTTTCTATGAAGTACTCATATATTTCATTCATTTCTGATTCCAATTGTCTTGTCTTATATCACAGATTTTGGCCTAAATATCGACTATATAAATATGGAAATTAGCACAATTCATTGTGCAAAGACACACACATATTCAGGAAGGAGAGACTTAGAGAAAGATAGAGACAGACAGACAGACAGACAGACAGAGAGATAGAGAGAGAGAGATAGAGAGAGAGAGAGAGAGAGAGAGAGAGAGAGAGAGAGAGAGAAAGGAGAGAAAAAGATTGAGAGAGAAGGAGGGAGTTATGAGAGCAGGAAGTCGACTGTAAACATAAAGCGTAGATGTTCGTCTCCCTAGCAACGTTACGTCACATGGCATACAATCAAGCTAAAAGTTCACTTGAGTTTGTTTCTTTAACAACACCGTACCTGGTACCCTATAATAACGACGCGACGCTAATATTGCGTTTCTGAGAACACAAGAGAAATCCTAGTCTGACAACTAAAACCTCTGGCGTAATGATGGGGATAGGGGTCTTTCACGACAGAATTTGATGGTCAAAAAAAAAAAAAAAAAAAAAAAAGAAGCTCATTTATACTGGGTCAATCATGACTTTGATAATTTATACATTGTTATGCACAATTTGCCTATTTTTTTAAAATCAGAAATATTCACCTCACTCTTCGCTTACTTCTTATTTCCTTTCACCTGGACATGCCGGAGGAACCAAAAAGACAGGTCTTTAACTTTTGCTTTGAAGCCATTACTTCTACATTTTCTAGCATTTATTTAAAAAGAAAATTCTCTTAGGGTAGCACGACAGTCGACAATTAAATAAACATATATATTGTAATTTACAGCTTAGAAACTTGTGACCTTGGAAAAATGAAATACAATCATCCTGCTATTTAAATACAAGATAAAACTTCTTTGGCGCTTATTGAAATAATCTGTTGACTTCGACTTAATATTATTATGCACGTAGGGACAAATGTTCTACTAAGCTTAATTTTGACAGAAGAGAGACGACGGGAAAAATGAGAGATTTCGTCACGACAAGGACAATAATTAATTAAGTCTGAACGTTCTAAACTCAGAAACGGATACGTCTACTCTAAGAGCTGGCTTGCCGTGATGGAGTTCGTCTTAAATGAAATTACCAACAAAATTACTATCAAATTGATCTCCCATCGAGTTTCTCTATTGATAAAATCCGCGTGTGTGTATTTTAAAACCAATATGATTTCTCCTCTTTCAATAAAACTGTTCCCCGTTTTAATTCAATGAAGTGGCCTTGATTCACGGTCATAGGTTACTTTAAGGAAATACAATTATGATTTTAATATTTATACAACACCATGGAGAAATTTAGTGTCAGATTCAAGGCACAAGAGGCGTGCACCCCCTAATTGGTGGCGTAAAAAACCATTAAAAAATTCCTGATCTAACAAAGAATATATCATTTTCTTGCATGTTGCCCCTTATTCTCTAGTTCACCGTTTAACATCGCGCCATTTTACACTGGAGGGGCGTACTCCCATCAAGATTAGCGTGTAAGCCTACATGATTGTTCTAACACGAACGCTAATTTCATTACTATTTTATTCACTGAACCAATGTTACCGTCTATTTTAAACAATAGCTCCTACATTTTATATCTTGATATAAATAATACAATGCATCATAACTGCTTCGTCGTAAATAAGTACAGATAATAGATGTATAGACTTTTTTCAAATATACACATAACTGTCTTTTAAAGCCAGTACGAACTAGCAGCCTTGAATAGCACCACCTCAAGTTCCCCAACTACTCGATTCTGCCTCGATTCC
The DNA here is from genome assembly GCA_940671915.1 of Paracentrotus lividus. Lineage (NCBI taxonomy): Eukaryota > Metazoa > Echinodermata > Echinoidea > Camarodonta > Echinidae > Paracentrotus > Paracentrotus lividus. Next base: position 29,275,185 of record CALNVZ010001721.1, on the reverse strand, counting down.
TAACCCATAATGCAACATCCTGATAGTGTAGTCTTATAATTCAGGCCCATTTGAATGAAAACACCCTTTTCACTACTCAATGAATTCACACCATGATAATTATGTTGCCAAGTAACAAAACACATGCTTTCCCCCTCAAAACATTTAGTTTCGCAATACAAATTAGATTGTAATGTAATTTTACATCGTTTTGTTAATAGTTATCTCAAACATTATACTTTAAGATTAGCTATTTATAACACACAGTAAATGAGAGTGTTGCTCAGTTCGTGACAAATGTTCTTGACAATTTAGATGAACATGATGTTCAATGACTGTTTTTAAAAACATTTGGACGACGCTCTTTCTTGACAATCAAGCTAGATATTGTAAACATGGTAACTGTTGTAGTTCTACCGTATATTGCCAATGTGCATGTGTATTATATTTTAATTATAAGCTTATATATATTTCTCATTTTTTTTAACGCGAGATGGCCAGGGTAAAATATTTCGTTTAGGTATAGAATTAAGGAAGAAAATACTGACAGCTCTCTACGTCATACCAAATAAAACGTTTCCATTTTTAGCAGAAACTTCTAAATCAAGGATTTGATTCCCGAGTAGTCCCCTGTTTTTTCTCATACATTATTCGAATTAGTGATATTTACTTTTAGAGCTTAATCGTGACATTCTATCTTGAAGGGTGAAATATCTTCAAACTATTTGACACCCGTGAACAGGTCTTAAATGAATATATCCTTGAGCCAGGCGGGGGACATCAAATGATATTACGTCAAGAAATCAGTCTCGCCATCAGTAAGATATATTAAAACTAATTTATGAAAATCGGGATAGATGGCATATAAAGGAGGGTTTTCTCGGGAACGATTTGAGAATGATGCGAATGCTGAATCCAACAGTCGTTTTTTATAAAGCGGCAAAAGCTTTTTATGTGGATAATGCTTTTGCCTTGTGGACTCGACATTCGTATCATTCGCTAATCGTTTGAGAGTCGTGTTCAAAATTGGCGTAAACATTCAAATCGTGAATGAAAGGGCCGTGAATACTACAAATAACAACAAAACACAACAACACCAACAACAACATTACCAACAACAACGACAACAACAACAACAACAACAACAACAACAACAACAACAACAATAACAACAAACAACAGAAAGTTATTTTTGCTGTTTTAGGCATTGTGAAAGGATTTAAACAAAAAATTATTTGTATTCTCTCCTGCTCATAATGTATAACCTTGGAATCACACTAAAATCGATTCGCAACCAAAGTTTTACTCCCTTATTATTTTGGGGTCATATTTTGTACTTAATTTAAACAAAAGAAGAGACTTGGAAGTTTTGGAAATGAGTTAAAAACGAAGAGAAACGAAACTATTGTCACGTCATTTCCTCTTTAGGGGTCGAGAAAGGTGTGTATACAGGATCATAAACCCTTTCGACACCAGACCACTGCAATGTGAATATATGGGACTGTACTCTTGATATAAATGTGGCAGTGAATGGCTTAGCCGGAGACCTGATTGAATTTACGTCACCAAGTTGAATGGATGCCAGATTCGCCGTGAGTGGCTTTGGAAGAAGGGATCTTTGAGATGCAAGGAGAGAGAGAGAGAGAGAGAGAGAGAGAGAGAGGAAGAGAGAGAGAGATAGAGAGAAAACTGAGAAGAAATTGATGAAATAGTAAAGAGAATAAGCATGAATTTAAGAGTGGAGAGGTTGTAGAGTGAAAGGATAGAGATAGGAGGGAAGTGTAATGCGTGTGTGTGTGTGTGTGTGGTGTGGTGTGTGTGTGTTGTGTGGTGTGTGTGTGAGAGAGAGAGAGAGAGAGGAGAGAGGAGTAGAAGGAGAGAGGAGAGAGAGCAATGATAAATTTAAGATATTGTGAGACAGAGGAGGGGTGGAAAGAAGAGAAAGTCAGAGAGAAGAGAGGAGAGGAGATGGAGAGAGGGTTGGGTTATTGTATAGGGGGTTCAACAGGGGTTCGGTTGATTGATCGCCTGGCCGTACTACCTCCACGTCTGCTCCTTGTAAGTATCCTGAACGATTCTCTTATTTCGGTGATGTATTATTGAAGAAGTTGACCAGAAGTTAGAGCTCCCGCCTCGTTTTCAGGCCAAAGATATAATAAATTATTTGTTTTTGATAATTTCTTGAAGTTAAGAACATTACTACTAACGTTATAGGTATTTTTTATTTGTAACCATACAGTATGTTCGGGCGAACCCCCCCCCCAAAAAAAAAAAAAAAAGAAAAAAAAAGAAGAAAAAGAAAAAAAAAAAAAAAAGAAAAAAGAAAAAAAAAAAAAAGAAATTACAAACTTTTTAAAACCTTTAAAATTTGTTTAATTTTTTAGACATAAACACTGAAACACTATTAAAAAACCTTTTTAAAATAGATATAAATGTAATTGCAATAGTGTTATGTTTGATGAGAATTTACTGTAACCTATGAGTATGCTATCCAATGAAAAAAGGAGGGTGGGTATCCATTAGGTCTTTCTTTCATTTGTTTCTGCTTACTCTTTGAACAATCAAATTTTCCCCTTAATATTTTTAAATTAAGGTTCAGTTTCTGGTACATTATTAGGTGCACATGTCAACTCCATTTTGTAAAATACGTTTCGATACCAGATCTCGCCCAAATGTCGGCATTTTGGTTTTCTCTTTCCGCTGATCCAGACGCAACAGACGAAACACGTATCGTGCGACAACTGACCACGGTTCAGTTCCGTCCCTACGCTCTGGCAGTCCCGCAGACGATTGATAAACTTCAGTTCGCCCAAGACCAACTTGTTTTCAGCTCGCATTGAACCTGAAATCATCCGGAAGGTTTTTGGGCACGCTGACAACCATCTTTCGACGCGTTGCTATCTCAGTTGTCAATTACGGCTGCTGTGGACACGAAGAACATCAAAAGAAAAAAGAAGCCCAGTTCCGAATCCATTGTAAGATCAGTATCGATTTACTGTCCAAGTCTCGGTTATTTTTTCAACGCGTTGCGTTCATTATATAATATTTTGGAACACCTTACTTTTATTAATAGAAAACACCGCTCTTTTGTCTCGCATTAATTATATTCTTTTGTTCTTTGTAAAATCGGAGATGTGATATAAATGTACGCGAAAAGGTCACAGACTAACCGACAAACTTTCGCCAGGTGTCCTACACCCTGATTTCATTTCGTTCAGAAGAAGTCTTCGAAACCCAATCGAGTCACCTGCTTTCGACACCGATATCATCATGATCTTAGTCAGGGTCAATTGAAGAGGGAGGTGCGATCTTAAGGGTGCAGCGTTCAAATCTTGCGAAGCATTACGGAAGTGGCTAAATTTGGAACATGGTCAAATGAAGAACATATGACTGTTTTGGCTTGATGCATATAAAGGGCACTGTTAGATTTAGTCATTTGAAACTAAGATTCTAAAATAATCCAGCGTATTTTCATAACGCACTGACTCAATTGCTTTACGATCATTGTACATCTCAGGCCGCGTAATCTAGGATTTTATTTATGGGGGGGTTTCGAAATCTGCAAAAGTGGATCAAAAAGGTACATCAAATTTTGTTCACGTCACGTCACCCGTATCCAGCAGCAAAGGGGTACATCAAAAAAATTTTCACGTCACGGAGTTGTAGTCACGCTGAGCTGGCGCATAAATAGGGGGGGGGGGGGGGGGGGGGGGGGGGGGGGGGGGGGGGGGCGGGGGGGGTGGGGGGGGGGGGGGGGGGGGGCGGGGGGGGGGGGGGGGGGGGGGGGGGGGGGTGGGGGGGGGGGGGGGGGGGGGGGGGGGGGGGGGGAGGGAGAGAAGGTGTTGAAAAAATTTTCTGCGCTCTCGGCCCTCAAGAGAATAATACCAAAATATTAGCTATAGGGGTATAAACAGGTCGTTTCGAATCGGCCTCCGGAAGAACTTGATAAGCACAAAAAAAAACAACAAAAAAAAAAAAAAACACTCATTTTCATATGTTAATTCCATTTTTTTTTTTTTTTTTTTTTGTAAAGCGGACGCTTTGGTCGCCAGCGGGGGTCGTTCGAACCCTCCGAACCCCCCGCCTGGTTACGGGCCTGCCATCTCTTAACATTCAACCAATCCAATTTTTCCCTAAGTGACGACTTTAAATTCCACTAGGACTTTTCATTTTACATGCCATATTCAGCGGGTGCCATATTTTACGATGATAATACGAAGTTTGACTATTATGATTATGAAGGAATTTTCCCGAACATCGACGATAAAACACGAATTCAAACCTATTCGGGGCAAGTACCCTAAACCCCTCTCCATTTCATAGAGAACTCAAGCCCCCCCCC
>CALNVZ010001721.1:29245385-29270739 GCA_940671915.1 Paracentrotus lividus | reverse complement strand
CCCCCCCTCCCATCCCCGAAAAATAATCACTCATCTTTAAAACAATGCACGTTGTTGATAGGACAATCATGACGAACATTAATGATACGACTTTCCCGTTTTTGTTGTCGCTCGACCCGTCCAAACCCTTGGGAACGAGCAAGGGTAGTATTTGATAACACACCTGTATCATTTTACCCCCCTCTGTCTACAACCGAAACTCACGTCGCATTTCATTAAAGTGTTAATCCAATACTTCTTGCTGTCTGTAAAAGCAAAAGACAATAATTGTTGCCGGAGAGCGAAAGAGGAAAGTGACGAGAGAGAAAATAAAAAAGAAAGAGGGTTTGCAGTGACGTAAGGGGTGACGAGAAGTTGTCCGAAGGGGAATAGAAAGATGCTCTTCTGTTCTTCAAGACCCAAAAGAAGCTTTTATGTCCAATACTTATTGTCATTTACATAACAAAAGACAATTGCTGCCGGAGAGCGAAAGAGGAAAGTGACGTGGAAGAAAATTAAAAAAGAAAGAGGGTTTGCAGGGACGTAAGGGGTGACGAAAAGTACTTTTTGGGGACCCAGAAGAAGGTTTTATGTCCAATACGTATTGCCCTTTACATTACAAAAGATTTCTTTATCGGATTGCGAAAGAAAATTGTGATTAGAGAGAAAAAAATAGAACAAAGACGTGAAAGAAGTTGCAGTGGTTTCATACGGGGTGACGAAAAATTGGCAAAATACAAAAAAGAAACACTATGAAATTTAAAATAATTTCTCATACTTCTTAGCTTTTGCTTAACAAATGACAATTATCACCAGAGACAGAAAAGGAAAGGAACGAGGGAAAGAAAGAATGAAAGGGAAACAATGTGATAACAAATATTAAAACGGTCTTAACTGGAACGAAAGAAAGAAGGAAAGTAAGAAAAGAAGAAGATTGTGGTACCGTAAAGGGTGACGAGAAGTTGTCGAAAGTGAAAAAAAGGGGCACTCTTTAAAACCCAGAAATTTATTGTCCAATAATTCTTGTCATTTACACAGCAAAAGACAATTTTACCTGTGATGAAAGAGAAGGGAGCAGAGAAAGAAAAACAAGAAAATATAAGGAGTATTTTTGTGTCGTAAAGGATGACAAGAAGATGTCGAAAAAAAAATTCAGAAGAACTTTAGGTGCTTATGTCGGCTATAACATGACTATACTCATTGCCATGATTGCCGACGAGAATGAAAGTGGGAAGAGGGAGAAATAACAAATGATTCTCTGAAAGTTCAAAAAAAGTATACCGGTGTCAGTTATATGATTACACTGAGCGAAGAGAGAACAAAAATATCATAAGCATTGCCTAGTATCAATTATGTTAGGCGTAGTTCAATCCATTACAGCAAATTTCCTCTTATATTTTGCAACAAAAGCAAAATTAAAGACAAACACAAATATATCTTTGCTACAATCTCGTAAGCTGGACAGATCGCCAGAAATACATTAAATGTGTCATTCAAAAGTCATAGAAACAACTCTCACAATATGACATTTCTATAATTATTCTTACTGTAGACTTGTAGATCAAGATGAAGAAATACCCACATTTCTAATTTTGTATCAAAAGCAAAAGGGCATGATCCCTTGTAGAGAGTGTATCTATTCCCCCAGTAATTAGCATAGTTGGCAAAGTTTACGCTACCCTCGATCTATCTTCAACCATCTCTCTGTTTTTCGAGAAAGGGGAAAATCATTTTCTCGACGATTAAAGATGATGATCATTAAGTTTCGATTCCTTAGTTCGTGTTATCAGCCATGTTGTTATCGTTGTGAAAGCAAGAAACGGAGAGACAACGTCCCCCAGTCAGAAACACTAATCAACGGTCATATGAAGGTGACATATAGAACATGAACTCATAAATGGTTATTCTATCATCTCCCGGACCCCCCCCCCCCCCCCCCTCACCAAATCTCCCTTACAGCTTGCCAACTTTTACAGATAATCATTACAGTCAAGTTATCTGATTTGCTTTATTGTCCGATCTAATGATGTAACTAAATGAACACAGGTAGAATCCGTCCAAAATTGTTTTCAAAATATAAAGTAACATTTCATATAACTGATAACACGACCGAACGAAGTATTGGAGACGGCTCTGATACTTTTTTCCGTCGCGGAAACGTATCGAAACGTCTCCGCGACAAATTTCAAAACCTTCTCAAACTAGTCACAAATCCGTCTCAAATCCGTCTCCGCGAAGTGAGATACCACCATTAATATCCTCTTCATTGTCATTATTAAAATTGAGTCATTTTAAATTTAGACCGAATGAGCTATTTTTTGTGTGTATTCTGTTATTATGTATCATCTATTTTAGTCTAATATATTTGATTATTCTAAAATTTTCTGTAAATTATTCGAAATTATATATATTCTGTACGAGGTGTATATGTTTTATGCATGAAAAAATAAATTAAATATAACTCAATAAATCATGAATAATTTTCAACGATTACTCAATTATCCAAATTGATCTTCCCTTTTTAGTATAATGCATGTATAATGCTAAATCTTGCTTGCTATTTATCTCTATCAAATACATATCGTTATAATATAATCAACGAAAGCTCTAAAATAAACCGGGTATTGAGCTGCTGACGATAAACGTTAATTTGAAAAAGTAAACTTATTCATTTAGCCTTGAACCGTTATTCCCCTAAATTTATTTGCAAACATTAATGATCGACTAATTTTGGCTGGTTTGCAGCCTTCCTTTTCGTCGAAACTCAATCTCAATTTGATCATGAAGGCTGCCACCTTGCAGTATATTAACATTTGAATACATACCACACCACACGCCTCAATATGGTTTCACATTCATAATTCAACAATTTATGGTGAAATGTGCTTTATGATGACTGACAAGAAAGTTATTACCCATATTAAGGTCACCTTATAAGAATCTTACTGAAGTTTTACTATTTAATATTAAAGAAATCTTCACAAAAATGTACTGAATAATTCGAGGGGAAAAAATTATTTAATGAGAAACATGTACTCATCAGCACCAAAACGATATTAGGTTTACAAGATTTATTAATAGCCATTTTATAAAATGATGTTGGATGATTGATCTGAATGTTTATTAGAGCATCTGGTTTATATAACATTCAAATCTTTAGATACAGATATTTAAACATATCTGTGTTAATATTCGTCCATGTTATTGATCATTCTAATTTATATAAGCTTCAAAATGATTATTTAAAGCATCATGAAAGGTGGCACAATGTTTAGATAAAAATAAGCATTCGAGAAAAATATTATTATATTAACATTGAAACATGCTTTAAGTTAATGAGCTAGAAGGGCTTATTGCTAAGAATTATATAAGAAGTACATTAAAAGCATTCTGCCTCCCATTTTTCTTTGGCATATGTATATCACTGAATGATCATTCTATTCATGATCAAGATGTCAAATCGAGCTCACCTTAAATATGACGACCCCCTTTTTGTTTAAAATTTGATATAATGTGTTGAAAGATTACTAACATTGATGTATTATTATGGAAACCAATACTACTAGATATCAAAATCAAAATCAAATCATATCAAATCAGCTATAACGACCATTTGGCTCTCAGCAAAAGTATTACATGTTCATATTTAACATGAATCATTGTTCTAATCATATTTTTAGTCACACTGCTAATTTCAATGTACCTGAATATATAAACGCTGTCCCTGCTTTTCAGTTGTGATGAGGTCGAGGAAATTACTCAGCGAATGTGTACCCATTGGTTTCGTCCATGTCTTGAAACTTCATCTGGGGGACCTGCCAAATTCGTTCATTTTTCTCCCCTCTCCTCGTAAAAGTGTACCTGCTGTAAATTAATAGAATTAATGTTACTCGTTTAGCGATCACGTTCTCCCACTTACTTAGTATAAGCCTTCAGTTTCATGCACAATTTGCCAATGGGGGGCGGGGGGGGGGGGGGCGCCGAAATTGTCCGATTTCAACACAGTCAATGAGTGGTTTCCAAGTTATGATAGGCTTGCGTCCCCTGCGCCCCCACCTGCATGTGCAGTCTCTAAAAAAGGTTTGATTCCTGGCTTTACTGAAATTGAAGTTTGAGAAAAGTTAGCAATAATGCAAAGTTTGAATCTTAAATGTCTGACAACACAATGTGCGTTATTTGGACCTGTACCATTTCATTATTCATATGCATTCTTAATTCTGAGGATAATCCAATTCATTTCACAACTCAGAACTCGATATGAGTAGATGGCTGAATTATTGTTACGATTATGTTGATTTTATACATAAAAAAGAGAAACATTCTAAATACACACACACACACACACACACACACACACACACACACAAAAGAAGAAGACATTTTGCACCCCCCAAAATAGAATACAGATTTGATTAATTTCAATAATACATTGATTTATAACAATTTCCAATTCATAGTTAACTGGTTAATGTTTAGATTAAAAAAAAAAAAAAAAAAGCTTTATTTCACAATAAAGTTTATTCGAGTGATATGAAGTGAATGGTAAACTCAATTAATGGATGATAATCTGTTTATCAAATGACAGCCTTATTATGCCGCATTGATTTAGGTAACAGGAAAATCACCAAAATTAGTAATCCACCGTTTTAAACTGCTTACTAAGTGGAGCCAAAATGTTTTAATATTTCAGCGTGGTGCCAAAATGCTTTTTACATTTTATTTGCAATTTCGCTTCACTGTGAATGAATGAATTAAAACAACATCCAAATTGGTGTTATATGACTATGTCATCAAAATAATAATAATAATAATAATAATAATAATAATAATAATAATAATAATAATAATAATAATAATAATAATAATAATAATAAACAACAAAGGATTTGAACTGACCGTGTAATTCCTCTTTGGGTGAAATTCAAGCAGAATGAATCATTTATAGCATGCTAGCTGTTTTCGAATACTGCCTTTAAAAAAAAAAATTATTACTCAAACAGTAATATTGGTATGTTTTGTTGTAATGTTAAAACACATTGTATAATGTTATAAGGGATAATTTTTTGTGTGTGTGTTTTCTAGAAGTAGATGAAAAATTACATCTACATGACTGTATATAATATCCAGTAAATCGAACTCATCACAAGATGATTTCTAGAAAAGCAAATATTTACTGCGTCAACATGGCCCCTTTTATTTTTAGATAATTCATGCTAAGTTGTCACCTGTATCATAATCATACTCGACATAATTAATATCTTGTTGTTTTTGTTATACGTCATTGTTAGAAATCTATATAAAAATTGTTGGTCGTTTGAGACATTATATAGGCCTACAAATTATTACATCGTTAAAACTTCAACAACAAAAATGTTGAATCATGTATGAGGTTCATACGGTCAAACCGAACCCTTTCATTTATCAATAATTAGCGGTTCAAAATTATGAAGGTTCAGGGTTATTAAAATATGCTTTATGACGTTACTTTGCACAAACGACACATTTTACTGAACTTAAAATAAGTTGTGGAGTCACCCTAAAATTAAAAAAAAGAGTAACCTTTAGATGTGAGCTTCATAATGTACATAAAAAGGAGTATTTCCTTTTTTTGTGCTGATGTGGATATTGGCAGTGGAGCACAACGTATGAGAAGAATACAGTATACAAATTCAAATATCAACATTTACAGATGTACTTTTTTTTGCATTTGGTGCATAATTTATAGCATTCAGACGAGATATCACGTAATAACTTAACAATATCTTCATCTATCGCAGTAACATCTAAGGAATTTACTTATACCTGTATATATTTTTAATCATTATTTATTCGAATCAGAATTGGCAGCCGATTTGTAATATACATGTATAGCAACAGTTATATATATTCAAATTTTATTTTATTTTTAAAGAACTATACAAACAAGCATCACTTAGGTATAGCTAAATACAGTTTATTGGCAAATCAAAACGAACTTATACATGACAAAAACCCCCTTTTGAAGATGTTTTTTTTTAAACACTAATTTCATGTCTGGGTTCCTGTTTACCTGATTACATATTCTAAAAGTTTTATATTATGTTCTATTTTGAGACCCAGTAGCCTGCAGTTCGACAAAATAATTTTTTTTTAATATTAAAATTTGACCTAATTTTCTGATGTTCAGTTCTGTTTTATGTTTCGAAAAGGTACTTTGTTAACCAAATTGAAGGAGTTTAATTCGTATTATCTTTGTTGATCTTAATCCTCTGTGTTAATAGCCAGAAGGACATTAGTTCATGCATTTTGATACAAAGTTACTCCTTTGTAGTTATCTATTTTTCTTCCATTCTTCCACACATCCTGTACGTAGAACTACAATGCATACCTGTTTAGTAAACGGAAACCTCCCGAATAACGTTTCCGAAGATTCACAGATGATTCAAATTTGAGAGCGCCAAAATAGACACATCTACGCAATAGAATACGTAATTCAGAGACACAAAAAGCACCCCACCTAAATACTGCTCGATACAGTCGTAGAAAATTGTGTTTTAGTGTTGGGATGATTTTGACTGACGGGGATGATTTGAGATTTTGATCGCAAAAACCACTTTCGATTCTCGAATGTCCTTTTCTGCTCTTTTATTTTTTAAAGCTCTTTGAAAACAAGAGGGCGTGGATCACTTTGAGCGACCATCTTTCATACGTACTTTCCTCTTGATTGTGTCGTCAGCAAATTATTTTTGGTCGTCACAGTTATACGTTTGATATTACTTGAGGTTTCCCACCATTTTTATGAATGTCTTCCCATTATGCTAGTAGTAGTACCGTATGTTATTGATTTCCCCCATAAAGATTCGAGGAGATTGCAAGAGGACAGGGTTTATACATCGTAGGCATATAGGCCTCTTTCCTTATTTTACATGCACCTCAAGAAAGAAAAGAAAAATATATATTTCGCTCTATTCTACCAATATTTTCACCATTCTAATGAAAATTAATGACGAATACTGAATATTTTTTTTTTTATTGTCGAAATAAAAAAGCACGATGACGTGTGTTTGTAAACAACAATTATCTGGTAATCTACCTATTTATCTACATTGTGTTAATCTAAATTTATATGTTATAACCTGCCCCAAAAAAACTTTCATCAATCGATCAGGACAACCACCGCCTGGACAACTATATCAGGATAAACTACCCCTGGAAAACGACTTCGATAGTCAATAACCACCAGAACAAATCAGGAACTACCATGAGTTTGGGGCTAGGGCTTCTTTGTCTAGGGGGGGGGGGGGCAGTTGTTCTCGAACCATGAATGAGGTATCACCACCCTTGCATCATCTCTCATGACTCTCAACCAACTTGCATTCCTCAAGCATGAATGGACCGGGTTTCGACAGAAATAAGAGATCTCCTGCCTGTACTTTCGAGCTTCCATTCTAATCATCAAACCGAAAACAACAAGAAAACTTTAGAGAGCAAAAAAGGGAGAAATTAATAAAGCAGATTAGCTTATCAACACGACAATACTCGTTTACTTCTCCTCAGCTGCAGGTCCGAGTTTTGATCGAATCGGAAACGAATCGATGAATAAGCGACGAACACCCGAGCTCTCCCGAGACCTACTCGGCCTGACCGAGTTGCACTTCTCCTGGCGAGAAATGGACGACATCATAACTAAAGACTCATCGAACAGATCCGACTTCACGCTCTTATCATCCCAACAAAAGTCAAGTGAAACCGCAGCGAGAGAGACAGATACTTGTACGAATCAATTCCCAAATTCCCCGTCGGATTAATACAAGTTTCTGGAGTTCACACTTTGCGTTTTCTCTCTAATTTTTATGGAAAACTTTTAGTAAGTCAATATTTTTTGTTGCTGAATATCGTTGGGAGTTGAGGTGCGACTGCCCGAGGCTCGGTAATATATACTTATCAACGATCAGGCACAGCTGTGTGTTATTAGCATCCTCAAACATTCAGTTTTAGTCGGGATTGAAACTGTTCAACTATCAGAAATGTTGCTGACAAATTTTCGCACCTCATTGGACCTTTATTTTCATCACGAGTCTCCCATAGGTATATTCAATACTAATAAGAAAAAAACAATCAAACAGCAAACAAATAAACAAAACAAACAAAATAAAACAATAATTGTATGTTACTATGTTAAACGACCAGGCACAGTGCACATACCGGAGAAAACGCACATTTATCGGACAAGAACCGGATCTCACTCATCCGTTCACCTTATCCGGCCAAGTCAGACTGCGGCAAATGACCGAGACAAATCGTTAAAGAGAGAAGGAGAGAGATAATAACTAATAATTATATTGATCTTTTGAATAATAATAATAATAATTAAAAAAAAACACCATAAAAAAGACAGGAACGAATAAGCCTATTCATTTGATTTTAAGAAATAAAGAAATTTAGGCCTACTTTCTATGTACCTACATTTAATGTGTTTTTCTTATAATGAAAGGCATGTGCTCATATAAATATTTTATCATTTTTTGGCTGAACTTTCAGCAGCATTGAATCACTTTGCATGCCAGATAATTTTGAATACTGCCTAGTTTTTTTTCCGCCAATATTTTAATTATTTTGTATGTAAGATGCGCCAAAAAACTTAAGGTAATAACCTTTGATCATTCCTTTGAGTGACATCTGACTATGAGGCCATTTATTTGTCATTAATTGTAGTTCCACGTAAACTTTTCCCCTTTTCCTTAAAAAAAATATTTGATATATGGACAGGAAATTGTTAAAAGAGAGTTGGGGAAATTACTCGCCTGAAGCCTCGCAGGTAGCAGGAAAAGGGTCTAACATGAACGGACAGGTATCGGCCTGGCCTCGGCTTCGAGTGCTGGTGCTGGCAGGAGTGCGTCAAGACTCAGCGGGGTGAATATCTCTTGCGGCTACAGCAACATTTTCGGGGGAAGAGAATATAATTTTCTGGAAATTTCAAATTGCAAAGATAACGCATTGATAACCTTAATTGTCAGATCCCAAAGCGAGATATTTTATTTGACGTGAACTTGTCGATCTGTAATGAAAATAATGAAATTGTATTCAGAGCGGGCAGTTGTGAAACTATCAGACCTGTGCCTATTATACCTCACAAAATATATATTTCTTTCCAAATTATTAATGCAACGATTCTGTAGTTAAGTGCAGAGTTTAACCTTCTCCCCAATTATAACCTGAACACAAATAAGATATACATGTAGATATTTCAAGACATGCAATGTAAAAATAATATAGAATAAATAGTTCACATATTCACAATATAATATTCAAATATATTTAGACTTTGTAATTGAACTAATCATTGGAATATCACTCTTTGACTTCAAAATTAAACATGATCAGATAAGGCTTGATAGTTGGTAGTGGAATACTATAAATGAGATTAAAAGCGCGTGTTAGAGAGAGAGAGAGAGAGAGAGAGAGAGAGAGAGAAAGAGAGAGAGAGACAGAGAGAGGGAGAGAGAGAGAGAGAGAAAGAAAGGGGGGGGGGGTTATATGCCTACCTTTCAGACTCAAGCAAGTTAAAGTAACGCCAAACATGAAACTATCAGTAAAGACTATATAGTGCATTGCTTATAGCCTAGATCCAGGGTATACATTGGGTAGTATACAAATATACAATGACAATCGAGGATCTGGTTAAAACTATTCGCATCGAAGGAACATCACATAGTACTATTCTCTCCGAGGGCCATCGGCCCGAGAGAGAATAGTTACTATGTGATGTTCCTGAGTGCGAATAGTTTTAACCTGTTCTGAGAATGAGTCATTGTATATTTGTTTTATATCCCTCCACTATCCTTTTAATTTTTTTAAATGAACCAAATTATATAGTCTATGCTTACCTTTCTTCTGGATCCAATAAGTACAAGTACTTACAAGCGCCCGTTTGTTCGAGCACCGACGAAAAATCTTGCGAGCGCTGAATCGAGTGATTTGATGTCGATCTCATCACAACTCACACCATCAATTTGTGAACAAATATTCACGGAATATAGATACAGCATACTTAATTTGTTTCTGAGTATTAACGCTTCAGTCGAGTTCATGAAATCCACAATTTCCTCGTCATATATACTGCTGAAATCTTCCGTTATTACCATCAATCTGGCAACTAGTGGAGGCAGCCATTTTGTCTGTTTACAAACAAAAATCAGCTGTTGCGCACCTGGTCAGTGCAGCTCGCCGAAAGTTTCCCGTGGCATGCGCGCGGCATGCAGTGGTGAATTCAGGTAAAAGCAGCAGAGTAGCACCGCTAGCGCTCGCTCGCGTGTGCGTTGTGCAACTCGTAAATAGGGTGGGGGGGGGGGGTCGGAAAAACGTATAGTCCAGTTTTTCCCTAGGGAAAAATGTACTATGCGTGACGTCATGAAGAAAACGAAACTATTTCTTAGGAAAAAACGTTTTTCTTAGTTAAACTATTCTTTTTCTCCTTGTGTACACTCTCAATGCAAACAATCTTAGATAAGGGATATAATAATGTATAGAGATCAAAGGCGAATGGGCTCAGCATAATGTAGATACCATTCGTATTTTTTGTTTGTTATTTGTATTTTTCTTCACTTTTTAACATTTGGAAACGATTTCTAACAAACCATGGGTATTGTCGCAACCTCTCGTTTAAGGTCACAAACATTTTCCAAGAAATATGGTTGGAAGAAGTAGGTTGGTTCATTCAATTCGTTTTTCCTTTTCTTATTCTTTATTTTGCCCATCCCCTCAGGGAAAGAAAAAACATCGGATGGAATGTGAAACCATCTCCCTTTTATACCTCCAGGTTCTAGGACAACTACCCCAGACAACAGTCCCCGGACAACTACCCAGCCAAAACCTACCCAATCCCACCACCTGACCATCAACCCTATATTTTCTGGGGGGGGGGGGTAGTTGTCTCCTGGGGTAATTGTCCAGGGGTAGTTGTCTAGATAAGATACCTCCCACGTAAGACGCAAACAAGTTAAACTGTTAAATGACATAACTAATTCGTTAAAATGTTTAATTGAATGTAATCAATTAAAAAAATATATATTATATATTTTCAATTTAAGAAATGAGGTAAGACTTACAGAAACATTCATCCCTGTGTGGGGAAAGCCCTGAACAATAGGCCCCATACGATAAAACATAATTTTACATTATTATAACGAATAGGCCTACAAGTACATAATTACCTTCTCAACCCCCATCAGCAAACAAAAGGGGGAAAATGGCAAAGAGAGAGAGAGAGAGAAACAGAGAGAGAGAGAGAGAGAGAGAGACAGACAGACGGACAGAGACACACAGAGAGAGAGAGAGAGAGAGAGAGAGAGAGAGAGAGGGAGAGAGAGAGAGAGAGATAGAGAGAGAGAGAGGACGAAATAATTTGCTTGTCGAGAAAATGTTATTTCTTTGGACACAATAGGCCTATGAAGTTTACAATAATTAAAATATGCATTATTGTCTAAACACCAATTAGCACTTAACACCATAATTATATACTTACTTACTCATGCTAACTTTATGTTGATTATCTTATGAAACAAACTTGTGACCTCACGCTGTAAATGAAGTTATTCTTTATTAAACACTTGTAATATTGACAGGAAATCCTAGTTCGTAATTACCAATACACTTTTTTCTAATGTAAAAGAAAAATAAGTGAATAAGAAAATAAAATAACATAAAATTAATCAAAGAGTAGTGTCAATATACAATTCCAAGTTAAAACAAAATTTACTAAAAGATATTGTCAGAAGTGGGATTCGAACCCACGCCTCCATTCGGAGACCAGAACACTCACTGTTAATCTCGTATGTACGAGACAAGGCAATCAACCTTGAGTCTGGCGCCTTAGACCGCTCGGCCATCCTGACATTACGTTAGATAAGGGGCATACAATGGGACTCAACGCACGTATGTCAATAGAAATTGCCCGGATGAGCAACGCTGTACTGTTGTAGAATACATGGTTTTATTATACACGATCGATATAGTTTGCGTCTATCATGTATATAGTTCATACAATTTTTGGAGATAAAATTCAAAGCTTCAAGCGTGTTTCTCCGTATTTTTACCACACATGTGAAATGAAACCTATTATTTTCAATCGTATACTAGTATAAAATGGAAATGGGACAATGAGTGATTAATGACTGATTTAATTTATATATATATATATATATATATTTTTTTTACTTCAATAAATAATAATAATAAAAAAAACAAACATATAAGTTGTGCATATGCTAAACTTAACTCCTTCTTTCCTCCACGATTGATCATCTTATAATGAACACCACATCGGCCATAAAATTATTATGAGTAAAATGTGTATATTAATCTCAAACATAGAAAACTATCCGTATAAATTAAAGCTCATGTATAGTTTTGGGAGAACATATTTTTTGTTTTACTTCCGTAGCAGAATAATATGAATTAATACCTCAAATAACCT
This sequence comes from Paracentrotus lividus, assembly GCA_940671915.1. Taxonomy (NCBI): domain Eukaryota; kingdom Metazoa; phylum Echinodermata; class Echinoidea; order Camarodonta; family Echinidae; genus Paracentrotus; species Paracentrotus lividus. Next base: position 29,258,306 of record CALNVZ010001721.1, on the reverse strand, counting down.
CTGTGTTCAAAATTATTTGTTATAAAATCCACTCTAAGACCTGAATTTAGCAACAAAACTGTGTAAATCGATTTGTTTCTGGGCCGTGCCTAAACAGGATCACACTGGGGAGAGTGCAATGTGCAGTGGTTTGTGTGCAAAGTATATGCTATTGATACACAGACTGATACACACAGAATGCCCACATGCCATACCAGTCAGCAGTGGTGTGGCATGCCCAGAGTTCTGGGGTGAGAGTGAAGGAAATATGGCCTCATTTGGAAGAATATCTCCCCATGTTTATGCTAACTATAACATATCATGAAAAGACATGCATGGCACATGGTTATATTACTTGCCCATGTATTGATGTGTTATTTGGACAATATTAGGACAAGTTGAGTAAGTTTTTGAAAAATGCAATTTTCTCTACAACTATACTTGGGCTTTAATTTTATTATTCCACATATTAAACTGTGTGTACATAGGTCCATGTACATAGGCCTATGTTTAACACTGTTCAAACTATGATGCACTCCGCAAATAATGCTGGTGCCACTCTAAAAAACGATGTTAGCAGTGGTAATTCATGTAGTTACATGTAGGATATAGAAATAAAAACATGTAAATAACATTCCTAAAAAATATATTATTTCTATTAGTCAGATGAAGATAGAGAGAGAGAGAGAGGGAAAGAGAGATAGAGAGAGAGAGAGGGAGAGAGAGAGAGAGAGAGAGAGAGAGAGAGAGAGAGAGAGAGAGAGAGAGAGAGAGAGAGAGAGAGAGAGAGAGAGGGAGAGAGAGGGCGAGGGTGGGGGAGGGAAAGGAGAAGTTTACTTTATTTGAAATCATTCAGAATTTGGGATTCTGTAATGTCATTATCTAAAAAAAGGTTCAAGTACGTATCAAGGAGTCATGACCCAAACATCTGTTTTCTGTTTCTATGTCACTGCACAAAAATGATGAATTACTTGAATTGAGGGATTCTTTACCTTTTGATGCCCACATGGTTGGATGATACTGGAGGTACGCTTAAAGGGGGTGGGCAGAGAGAAAAAAGGAGATAAATAAGATGAACAAATTCGAGAGAAAAACTAAATGAAATGAAAATTTCTCTCGCTCTCTCTTTACTTTTCCATTGAGATGTAGATTCAGATTTAATTTCCAGCTTAAAAGAAATATAATTCATATACATTCAAAATATTCACGTATTTTAAAAATATTTCTCTATTAAATAAACCTGCATTGAATAACCCCCCTCTCCCCCTTTCTCTATTCCCCTCGCATGCTTCCTCACTTTTCCTTTCCCTCCTTACCTCCCCACTCCCCATCTCTCTATCTTTAAGTCTCACCATCTCCCTCTCTGCCTCCCTTTCTCTTTATCTTTCTTTCTCTCTTCCCGCTCCATCTTTCCATCTCTCATCTTCTCTCCTTGACTCTCTTGTCGCAAGCCTCCTGTTTTGGGGCGCGTGCCAAATCAGCGACTCAGACATGTCTCGTGTGCCGAGCGCACTCCCACCCGACCCGCCCCTATCGGCGACCCGCCTCCCACGGTGTCAATGCTCTTGAACTCTGCAATCCAGTCCATAAAACAACAATGACCCGGGTCCCCGTAACTCAAAGATTTGCAATCAATCATATAGCATGGTAATGGCCAATTAAGTTCGTTGTTACATGCGATTTTTGTTTAAAAGACTGACGAGTAACCAATTGGAATTGTTCTTTCAAATATATACCCCAGTAAAACTGAACTCACAAAATGACAATTGGTGCCATACGACATGTATAGTCAATAGTCTAATAATTATTCTTTCCTACCTATATTTCACCAAGAATAATTGTCCTCAATTGACCCGAAATGATGTACGTCCCAAATGGACCAAAAATTAGGGAATTTTAATACTATGTTTTTTAAATGTACATTTATTTTTATGTAGAGGTCATTTTATTTCATCATATTTTATCAATTCCATTTTGGTTGTGTTTTTTTTTTCGATCTCTTTGATGAATTGCATAAAAAAAAAAACATTATTGATGATGAATTTTTTGCCCTGGGGTGGCTGGCATCTTGACATGACATCATCATGAGACCCTGCACGTGGCAATATCTCCTTCTATATTGCCCCACCCCCTTTTCTCTCCCCCCCCTTTCTCTCTTGGAATAAAAACCTGCTTATTCTATTAATCCCACCACATGAATCAATATTCTCTTTTTGAAAGTACAGCATTTTTGAGAGAAACAGAACCCTATCCCATACAGTGAACTGTACTGTAGATCATTGACATCTCAGGACAACTCAGCCATCACTTGGCGAGCACTGACCAACTCTACTTCCACTCTCCTTATTTCCACTCTCCCTCATCAACCCTTCTTGGTTCTTCTCTTACCCTCGTCCTCTCTTCCCCCTCCCTTCCCCCATCTCCCTCCTCTTCCCGCGATCCTCACTATCATCATCATCATTGTCGTCGTCGTCAGCATCATCACTACCATCCTGACCATCTTCTTCACTTTATTTGCTGCTAAATATCCTCCAAATAATAATAATAGAGGCCATTTGAATAGGGCACAGGTCCTCCTTTGGGGCCCATGGCGCTAAAAATGCAAAGTTTCAAGAAAACAGCACATGTTGAGACAAGTATAAAAGACCACAACGTCTATGGGGCAGTTAATATATCTCTAATCGTCGCTATCAATCATTTGATTACATTTAATAATAAAGAGAAAATAGATGCCCAGGAATATGATCGATTTAAAAGATGTACGTCATAATCCGGGGTTATAGAATACCTCTGCATATTCACTTTACAAATGGCTAAAATTCAAAATAAAAAAGACCACATCTTTATTTGGTGGACTCGCGTGCCACGTTTAAACTTCTTATAAATCACTCACTGTCATCCAGGTCAGAATACATATTAATTTTCCACATGTTTACTATAGTAATTGAAGACGTTATACTCCTTAAAGTCTATTTTGTTTCCATTATTCTTTTTATTCATGATAGGATTAATGTGTTCTTTAACAGATCGTCTTCGTGATTTTGCCTGGTTTTAAAATTACGGTTATTTGACGACGCCACGCGCCGTTTCTGCGTAATTTGCTCTTTTCGGTCCTTTGTTATAGACCTTAAACTAAAAATTAAAAATAAATATAATAAAAATCCCCCTTTTTAAAAGATAAAACTATCGTCACCCTTGCAACCCTAATGTGAACATTATTTCAGCTCATTAATTTTCACAACTATCCTTCAAAATGGCCTTTTTAATGTCACTTTGTTATTGAATGGAGTCTGACATAAATGGCCGACAGCAAAATTATTATGTTTTAAAATTATTTTCATTCAAGGACTGTTTTTAACTGCGTCAGCACTTTTCTTTTTTTTCCCCTTTTTTTTATTTGAGCACAATTCTACTTGCTTGTTGAAATATTTCTTAATTTCTTCCAGGTAAATTGTCAACAGAAAAGGTCTACCCCATGTTTTTATTGACTACCGACGCCCCTCTGTGTACCCTTGAACATTCTAAGAGCTCTGTATAATATAATGCGATGGTCATAACACATCGTATAGTGCAATGTGCATCTATCGACGACGTGCAATTCTCTATGATCATGATGATGTCATAGAGAGTCGCACGGTTCACTAGTGAGGTGTTGTGACCACCGCATCAAATATATCAATAGGCGATGTAACTGTGACGGACGACACGCGAACTGTTTTTTTTTAAATCATATTTGTGACACAGTCACAACTGGGAGTGCGCGTTTTTGGAAGTGTGCGTCCCGTATCCTGCGTCAGGTAGCTGCAACTCTTGGGACCCTTTGCGCTCCAACAAAGCTATGGCAACAGTTTACTTGAACTTGAACTTGAACTTGAACTTTATTTATCCGTTCAATTAACATCATCAAAATGCAATCACATTTTTACATGGCATTTGATATACAGAGATGTAATATAAGGATAAAAAGGGGATCAGAAAAGAGCATGACTATGCTAATCGAGTCTGATACCTGATATTCTTACGGAATACAATAATTAGATATTTACAATGGTTAAACAGAAGGTATTTACAATATAAGATACATGCAATGGTAAAACATGTCATTACTATCATGATAAGATTGTAGTCTAATAGTGTACGACTTATAATATATACTAACAAATGTTATATAAGTCCCTAAACTTTGCAAAAATAATTTTAACTGCAGGTGCAAAATTAACTGTTTATTCATGATTATTCATGCCTAAAAATAATGCATATCCGTGCGTCCGACGTAAGAATCCCCTGCGTTAATAAACACAGACCAGACGCAGACAAGTGCACATTGGAGGTTGTGGCTATAGCATGAGGCATGCTTGGAAGTGGAATATCACTCATCATGGTATTAAAGTAATGGGGAACAGCATGTGGATGTGATGAGGAAGGAATCGGAAAAATATCCAACAAGGAAAGAAAACAATCTTATATTTTCCCCTTTACACAAATCATCATCATCGCCATCGTCACCATCATCATCATCACAAAATTTTTATTAATTATCAATCATTGCACTCCTATTAATTTGTGTTTTTTAATGATTTATCAATTCTGCTGAATCTGTTCATGAGATCAGTTTTCAGATTCAGATTCAGTTTTATTGTCATGATTTCAATTTCAATTTCAATTTTATTTTTTTTCATGTCCAACAAAAGAGTACAAAATTCATACAAGTATCATTGGAATAAACATTCGACATAACAAAACATGCAATACAAAGTATAATAAATCAGAATTATATATTCCAAAATTGAATATTACGTTGGAAATGGAGAGGTCCATTGAGAAGCAAAGCTTGTTAATTGTGGACCCCTCAAAAATAGTATTCAATAGTAGTAAGTTACATGACTCAAATAAAGATAGTAGCCAACAGAGAAGATGGTAGAGAGAGAGAGAGGGAAAAAACATAATACATGATATATTAAAAAAAAAAAAAGTATGAAAAAGGAGAGGGTGAGAAGAGAGAAAAGACGATGAAGAGGAGATATCTGCGTTGTGAACGAAAAAATATATCAGATAACGAATATATCGTAGGTAGCAAAAGCAATTAACAAGGAAAGGGAAACAAATGAGAGGATATGCCTGTTTGACAAGTGGTGACGATGTCTTTGGATAACAAAGACAATAAAGGCAAAAAACATGGTCATGGTAACAATATAACCCAATGTGCTAGGTCATGTACGGGGCCAGTAAAAATTTCTTTAGATTCCTTTTAAAGACTAAAAGTGAAGGGGAATTTCTTAGATCGAGAGGTAAAGTATTCCAAAACTTAGGGCCTTCAAAAATAAATGTATTTTGTGCGGAAAACGTTCTCAAAAACGGTAAATGAAATTCTCCGGATTGTCTAGTGGGATATTTATGAATTGCGCGATTTTTTAAAAGCATATCATTAAATACAAATGGAAGAGTATCAGAATTGAATTTGTACATAAATTCACCGAGATGAAATAAGTGCAGATCTTTAATTTTTGGGATATTATGTTCAAGGAAAAGTGGATCCGTATGGGCAAGAAAAGGAGCATTACATATTATACGAATTACTTTCTTTTGTAATAACAAAACTCTTTCCAACAACGTTCGATGGGTGTTACCCCAAAGGAAAAGTCCGTAATTCAAGTATGGTAAAATAAGGGATGAATAAAGCATAAATAAAGATTGTTGTGGAAGGTGTGATTTAAGTCTATAAATAGGTGGATTCACACCTGCCCGATCGGCAAAAATACCCGTAAATTACGGGAACTTTTCCAACCACCAAATTACGCGTAATTTGTTTTGCATGGTTCACACCTGCCCGAACCGTCTTTTTCGGGAAAAATACCCGAAGTTATAAACAAGGGAAGAAATAGAAAAAACAAAGAAATACATAAGAAAAGCGGGGAAAGAAGGAAAAACAAATAAATACATAAGGAACGAAAAGAAAGTAGGAAAAACAAAGAAATACATAAGGAACGAAAGAAAGAAGGAAAAAAAACAAAGAAATACATAAGAAAAGCGGGGAAAGAAGGAAAACCAAAGAAATACATAAGGAAAGAGATGAAAGAAGGAAAACAAAGAAATACATAAGGAAAGAGAAGAAAGAAGGAAAAAACAAAAATACAAGGGAAGAGAACCAAAGAAATACATAAGGAAGAGAAGAAAGAAGGAAAAACAAAGAAATACATAAGGAAAGAGATGAAAGAAGGAAAACAAAGAAATACATAAGGAAAGAGAAGAAAGAAGGAAAAACAAAGAATACATAATGAAAGAGAAGAAAGAAGGAAAAACAAAGAAATACATAAGGAAAGAGCAAAAAGAAGGAAAAACAAGGAAATACATAAGAAAAGCGGGGAAAGAAGGAAAAACAAAGAAATACATAAGGAATGAGATGAAAGAAGGAAAACAAAGAAATACATAAGGAAAGAGAAAAAAGGAAAAACAAAGAAATACATAAGGAAAGAGAAGAAAGAAGGAAAAACAAAGAAATACATAAGGAAAGAGCAAAAAGAAGGAAAAACAAGGAAATACATAAGAAAAGCGGGAAAGAAGGAAAAACAAAGAAATACATAAGGAATGAGAAGAAAGAAGGAAAAACAAAGAAATACATAAGGAATGAGAAGAAAGAAGGAAAAACAAAGAAATACATAAGAAAAAGAAAGGGGAATAGAAAGTTCCCGTAATTTATGTTCACACTACAAAAGTTCCCACGACCTTGGCGAAACTACGCGTAGTTTTGACGAAGTACCTACTAATTACGGGAATTTATCTTCGGGAATATTACGCGTAATTTGGTTTCACACTTGCAAAATTACGCGTAGTTTGTGATCGGGGTAAAAATACCGATCAGAGATTACGGGAACTTTTCCAGATCGGGCAGGTGTGAATCCACCTAATGATACCAACGTTGCACGAGATAGTTTTACAAATATTTTCGATATGCAGTCTCCAGGAAAGTTTATTATCAACCAAAACACCTAGAAATTTTGTATGAGAAACTTTCTCAAGAGGGGTGTTGTCAAAACAATGTCAGTGGGTAATGAAGTTAAGGAGTTACTAAACAATATGTAATTTGTCTTCAGAAGATTCAATGATAATTTATTAGCTCTTATCCAATTTAATATTTTCCGCAGCTCGGTGTTAATTACATCAACAAGAATATTTGGATCATTATGTGAATAAAATAAATTAGTATCATCTGCAAATAAAATGAATGACAGAGAATGATTGTGAATTGTCTTAAAGCAAATTAATTATAATTCTTTGGCAAATTATATGTTATTTTTGATGAAGTATACATTTTGTTGGCAATTCATCACCTTGTATTTCTTTGAAATAATATTTGATATAAAACTAGTTATTTATGATTTATTGTCAGAAAATTGCTTATGGTATCCTCACTTATCAAAAAAAAAAAAAAAACCTTTGTACTTCTATGAATGCAATGAAAACAATTTCTAAAAATTCATCATGAAAGTAACCAAAAGAGTTCAATATCCGGACTCGAATATTGTGCGTCCTCTTCCCAAACTGAATTCGTGAACTGCCACAGAGCATAATTCCATCTCAATTGAGATATGTACTCAGACGTCTAATTCAATCACATTAGTTCCTTATTATTTCAGCGTTAATTACTCTTCCAGACAATTCTCATTATTAACCACAGTCATACGATGAAGTATTGGTATTTGTGAGATTCAGCAATACTCATTGTACGTCCAAAACCAAGGCTTTTACTAAAAACAGTAACAAAGGCGCGTCAGCACGTTCGGTTTGAAAAATGGAAATATCTAACCTCATTTTCATAGCACAAAATACAGAAATATAGAACGCGTCACAAGTGTTTTAAATTATTTCCCCAATCAAATATAGGTAGCGAAATGAGATCGAAATAATTGTTTCGTATATTAGCCCAATTGCGTCTAATTCGTAAATCATGGTATTCATGAACTGTATTGGTATTGAGGTTAGATGCCAAATGGATTATGCTGTCTGGTTAAAGCACTGTTCCCATTTTCATCAAATACATATGCGGTTGTTGATACGGTGGTTGCGCCACACAGCGGACCACTATAGTGCGTACTCAACAGTTTCGGCACGCACCACAGTTTTATGATAATAGTTTTTGGGTGGCTATGGAAACGTTTGTGGCGCGTGTGTCGGTGAGAGTGGCCATCTGGTACGGGAGGTCGCGTGGCCAGGGCACGGGGGTCAGGCGAGGACATGACCGCCTGCTCGATCAGCCTTAGAGGTCAAACGAAGTCTCTCCCATCTTTTTCATCTCGTTCTGTTTTGTAACATATATCATTTTGTTTTTATGTTAGGACATAATAACTAGATGGAACATACATGTAAAGCATTGTGATATACATTGTGAGTTATCGAAAACATAGTCTTAATAGTGTTTTAAAATTTGTATTTAAAAAGGTAGTGTCATCCTTTTGCAGGCAATAATATTGAATTTCTAGTTTTGGAGAGGTTATAGTAGTATACCAATGACTATATCTTCCCACAACATGATTAAGCTCAAATGTGTATGTTTGTCATTATATTGCGATTATCAAAATTCATTCCTATTTTTTCGAACCTCGAAAAATATACAGTACGGTGCGAACCGCTGACCGTTAGCGCAGAGAATAATGCACGCTCATGCGCCGTGTGTATATTGCTGTGTGTCCGTGCTGCACACGTTGTAATATCAACGATGTTGATGGAGATTGGTAGTCAGATTTTCGTTTCATATTACTGATCTACGCAACCTATGACAGTAAGATTAAATAGACAGTATAGGTTGATCATGTTCTAAAGTTATGCCAAGTTGCATTAGTTTTCGCAATTTGTGAAAAAGGATGACACTACCTTAATTTAAGCTATTCAGTTCCAGGCACTTCAGCGATTTGGATAAAGGTAAACATTTGTGTAGGGAAACAAAAATGTTTTGAAGGAAAAATTACATGTTTTGCTAGATTGTAGCATAGTCCTGTTATTGGTGTATTGAGTAGTGAATTCGTCTGTTATCATTCAATTCGGCCTATATTATAAGACTACACCAGGGGCCGCGGAGCGTTTTTCAAAGTGGAGGGGCTGAGCCACAAGTGGGGGGGGGGGAACAGGCTAAAATCACAAATGTATGGTAATTTTTGCGTTTTTGTACACGTTTGCTGACAAAAGTGGGGGGCTGGAGCCCCCAGCCCCCCGGCTCCACGGCCCCTGTACACTGCTCATAATGTTGCATTAGAAGCATATGAAGAAGGTGGATAAGGAATCAGGCCAGAATTGATTAGTGGAGGACTTGAGGTGGTGCTATACAATACTGGTTCGTATTGGCTTTACATAAATTTCCATAACCCATGACAAAATTCGAGTCAAACAAATGTAATTAGATTAAAAAACAAAATAAAACATGAAGAATATGTTATTTGCATTGAGTGGGCATCGCGAAACCTCAAAACCAAGGTTTACGAATAAATGTTGAGATAATCCTCTTATATGATAGTCTATCACGAAGTGCAAATACTGGTAGTTCAAAATAAATTTCCGACGAGAAAAACTAAGACAATAATATAAAAAAAAAAATCTTACCGCAAGACACCTGTTGGCTGTACGCTCAATACATGCACTTTCATTTTCAAGTGAAAATGCAAATGCTTTATGAATGCATATTATTATGAGGGCAGCCCACCCCCACTTAAGCCAGACAATCTTGTAGATTCTGCACTTATACATTTATCTAGCTATAAATAATTTGGTAATTCTCTTCGTATTTATTTTTTTTTATGGGCGGGGAGGGGGGGGGGGGGGGGGGGGATTGTTAAATTTATTTCTGAACTTAGTTCTACACAACGAATTGTTAAAAATTTATACAGAATTAATGTAAATGATGTTAAAACAGTATTTCTGAGTATTCAAAGAAATCATGTTAAAATATTGATATTACATTTTGATATCGAAGTCCTGAATTATATATATACAGGTAGCTCAAAGGATGCAGAGCATGATAATGTATTCGAAATGCTGTGTTATACATGACCACTTCGTGATTTGGTACAAGACGTTTAGGGAACTTGTAATAATTATTATCTTCCTTATTTTTGTATTGGTCTTGTTGGAACTCATAGTATGTCATGTATTTTATTTCAGCGTCTTGAGAATTATTTTACTTTCAGCACACGATGCATATAGAATTCGTTCACAAATATCTTCCACAAGAGTGGATATCACATATCCTTCTTTCTCTATAATCATTTCCTTATTTTTTTTTGTATAACTATACCTCTTCAAACAAATAAAAACGCTGTTCTTTCTCAAGGTCCCAATATCGCAACCGAAGAATATTTCTTTACAATCATGGCAAAAAAGAAGAAAAAAAAGAAAAGAAAAAAAATGTTATCTCGACGTGCAGACGGCTAAATGTTCTTTTTAAAAACCACCTTGCTTTCTCAATCAGTAGCGTTCCAGCGTACCATTCTCTCCCCACTCTCTCCCGACATGCCCGGCATTATGGACAAGGGGAACGACAGATTTTTAACGGAGGGGAGGGAGGGAGAGAAAAAAAAAATTGGGAATTTTGCGGTTGGAGTGATGATATTTTTTGACCATATATGGTCACGATTGCCGAGTACATCCCACTAGTATATGACACTGTTGTAGCATCATTTTGATATCTGTTTAACATTTTAAGCCTGGGAAACAGAAGGGCTTAAGAACGATTTGTGAAGAAGAAAATTGCAACCTGACATTGCCTGATGCTAATTTTCGTTTTGCATTACCTGCTCTCCAAATAATCTAAATAGAACAAATTTGAAATATCAAATGTGGTTTTTATTTTTAACATGACATTTCCAACTTTTGCATTTAGCTTAGAAAATATGGTGGAGCCATAATGTTTATTTCAAAGCTTACGTTTTGAATTATCAGATTATTACTTTGAAAAAAGAAAATGCGCAAAATGAAGAAGAGGATTCTTACCAGTACGCGCATACTTCTGAAAATTCGATTACTTCATGAATACCAGCAATGAATATATATAAATAAATAAAATAAAACATAAAATAAGCAGGCAAAATGACATACTTCCTACCTAACCGTATGAAAGTAGTGAAAAAATATATTCTTGCGGTTTTTTTTAATTAATGTTTTTGGTTTACTATTCAGAAAAATGCAGAATGGCATGACAGAGGCAATTTTAGATTTTCTGATTTCATTACAGATTTAATTAGAAAGAACAAACTTAGGTAAGCATTATGGTTTGCAGAAAAAGAATCTCCAATTGCAGAAAAGGAAATCCAGTTTCTAATAGTTTTGCCAATCAACCATCTTAATATCAACGAACAAATAAAACTATTCATTCAACGTAATCTATATCTTTTAATTATTCGACAAAGCGAACAGCCGGACTCGCTTTTTAAATGTCTTTAATAACTGATGCAATTATGTTCCGGATTTCATTATGACAATATCCCTCAAAGAGAGAGAGAGAGAGAGAGAGAGAGAGAGAGAGAGAGAGAGAGAGAGAGAGAGAGAAAGGAAAATGAAAATAGGTTAAGATTATCGATTCAAACAGGTGACAAAGAAGATAAATTCTACGAAATTACCATCGAGTCCTTTTGCATCTGCGATCTTAATATTTATGATGAAGGAAGGAGATGCAGAGTATAAGAATTCCGTTGACGACTTCGTGAGGAAAAACAACCACCTGATGGAATGTCCTTTTGTTTCATGATTATTCCCCCCGTAATGTTTCTGTTTTCCCTCTTCTTCTTAATCTTTCCCCTCTCCTTCTTCATTTATTACTTTTCCTCCTATCCCCTTATTTTTCTCAGTCTTCTTCTTTGTTTTCTCCAATTCTTCTACTTTTCTTCTTTTAACATTTTATAATCAAGGGATGTAGGTTTATTGATCAATTCTCATAATTTCTATAGGGGGTATTACAAAGGGGGAGGGGTTGTCGCCGAGTTTTAATTTTGACGCCCCTGGGCCCACTGTCCTCACGAAAAAAAAAAATTTTTTTTTGACCCATCATATTTGTTAATGAGGTAGACAGAGTCCCCCGTTTCATTTCTATTCTCCTCTGTCTGTTCATCGCTTATATCATTTCCGTATATTTTCCATTCACTCTGTCCCTATGCCTCTATATCTGTCATATTTGCCCTTCCGCCTTTAACGACATCTTTTTTCTCTCACTCCATCAGTCCCCCTTACCCTGGCTCCAAAAGTGTTGTTGGATTTCTCCAACTATTATACTTTATTTTTTTTTATTCAATCTTCCACGCCCCACACATCATTTATAAATCGGAGTAACTGCGTCCAAATATGGAAAAGATTTTGGCTTGAGAGTGAAATTTCTGGGAAACACAAATTTTACGTTTTGAGATTTTTTTTTCTATTTCATCATTAATTTCGAGTCCAACGATTTAGAAAAAGATTTTTTTTTTCTTCAAAAATCCACTTAAGGATTGGTGCATTAAGATTAAACCGATAGTAGGCCTACACTTTCAAATAGTGGTTTAAAGTTGTAAAAATAATTTTACAAATATGTGGACTTCAGAAAATAAGAGTGTAAAAAAGAGGGTTGTTTAAAGTTGTGTCAAAATTAATAACACAACTTACATAATTGAGAACAAGCCCTGTGTAAGAGGTGAACCACCTATTAAACTATTGTGTTTTAAATCTTTAATCTTTTAAATCTATCTAAGAATGTATAGCAACAACTCACCCAATTATTTCTAGTACAATCTTAAACCTTTGTCATGAGGGTTAACAGTTTATAATCCAATTATCTATCTCTTTTTTTTTGTTCGGGGGGGGGGGGGCGAGGGTTTGGAGTTGAGACTCCACGGAAGAACAGTGGTATTTTGTCAATACGCTGCAAATGGGCTATCCGCCGTATTCTCATATCAATTCTACTCTATGCTAAAATTATCTCTCTCTATG
>CALNVZ010001721.1:29177346-29243318 GCA_940671915.1 Paracentrotus lividus | reverse complement strand
TCTATTTGTTCATGTTTTATATTATTATTTGTTGCTATATGTACGTTATTCATTTACTTATTATATTTTTGTTATCATATTATGTTATATGTTTCACGAGAAAGGACCCTGATTGTAAATAAGCCTTTTCGGCTTTCATGGGCTATCCTTGTCGGTGTTTCTTCTATTATCTCATATATGTACATTCGACGAATAAATCAAATCAAATCAAAATTAATTGTGGAGACATGTCTTAGTTTGATTTAAAAAAAATTATAATCATCATATATATTCTTAACCTTCTCCCCTTCAAACCACTATTATGTTTGTTTTTCCCGCCAGGTGTCCAATATAGACGTAATTATCATCATGATTATACGATTCAATTTGGCCAAACCATAGACGTAACAAACATACTCACCCTATTAAATATAATTGTTGGCGTTTTTCGACACGACAAATGGCTTGTTTCGTAGGTAATAACCGCACATGAACATGCGTCTGTCGACGCGTTCCGTCGCGATCGACTCGTGTGGCCATGGTGATGATCGATATTCCAAATGGAAGTCGATATCACCAATCCTGTCTATTTACTTGTTTGTGATCGTCTGGACATGTTTACTGCGAAAATCTAGGTCAGCAGGTTAAATAAAAAATAACTTAGAAAACGAAAATTGGAAACGTAGTTTAAAGGAATAATATGAAGAGAGGGATTAAATGAGAAACTGGGCTAAAGGGAAGACAAAAAAAAAAAAAAAAAAAAAAAAAAAAAAAAAAAAAAAAAAAAAAAAAAAAAAAAAAAAAATGGAAAAAAATAAAAAGAAAGAAAAATCAGTAAGTGGTTTGTATCAATATTGTACATACAATTCGTTTTGTTATTCGGCAAATCATTATTTATTTTTTTTTAAAGAGAAAACCCTTACCATTGTATGTTTCTATATTATATATATTTTTATCTTTTCATTGTAGGTTTTCTCTTCAATTCTTCTTTTTCACTTCAAAACTCTTCTTTCTTTTTTCTTTTTTTTTTCCTTCAATGAAACATCGCCTTGACTTGGGTACGGTAGGCCAATTTTGACCAACGATGTAACTAAGCAGTGGGTACTTTGGAGGGAGGGTAGTTTTTGCTTTTCTGCGAGGGAGCGTAGCGACTAAACGAAGATGAAATTTATTTCACATTCTAGACATCGATGTCCATTATTTTGCACTTTTGTCCAATGTTCCTCTAGGGTGGGGGCATTTTGTACTCCGCTGTCCGTCGCTGTTGTATCATTGGTTTATATCCACTTTGTCTAAAATCAGGTGGTCTAATCTACAATCGGTCTAATACAAAGGTTTTATCTAATTCTCACTTGGTCTAATGACCACTTTGTCAAATTGTCAATTCGTCTATAGCCACTTTGTCTAATTGCATCTTATGCCCAAATGAATAAGTGGTATATTACCAGTTTTGTTAGAAGAATTGACCAAGTGGCGTGAGACCAAGTGGACATAAGACTAAATGGACATTATACGTTATGGGAATGAGAACAATGGTAAATATGTGCAGTGGCACTTAGACCAAAAGGTAATTAGACAAACTGGTTGTAGACGAAATGGAATTAGACCATGTGGGATGAGACCAAACAGGCATTATTCAAAGTGGGGTCAGACGAATGACAACTGAACGTCTCATCATGGCCTATTTCAGACTGTCCTATATCCTTCATTTATGACAGCTCACATGAACATGATTATTTAGGTTAAGAACATCTTGGTTCTATCATTCCTGTAAATAGCTTAAATTAGGTTTTTCTGTTACTTTCTCCTCCTTCTCCCCATGAGCGGTAAATTCCTACTCAGACCCATCCGAATATAAAGTGAAGAAATAAATAGGGTGCAATTATTGGCACGTGGTAGTGATTTGGGCCTCTAATCGGGGTCCCATCGTGTTAACCCCTTGCTCTGATCTGGGCTTTGGTGTAAATAGCCCGTCACTACCCCGTCACATCGGCGGGCATGCTGAGACAAACCGTGGTATCTAACCACCATCTTCCCGTATCGGGTATCTGTGATCCCACTCATAACAATTGATGTTAGCAAGCTTGAGAACCGATCCGGGTGTTTAGTATGCAAATATGTGGCCATTTGAAGGATATTGTAATCGTTTTGAAAATGCCTCTTATATTTCCGGACAAGTTTTTCGTAGAAAAGCGGCATATGCACACCATGTATTTCTTCCGTTCTCATACCAATTCGACAAATATTTTACGGTAAACAAAATAATCAGACCTATGAGCAATCACCCCGAAAAATACCCGAACTATAACACACCTTTTAATCTTGTTTTACGATTCTCTTTTAAAAAAAACAAAATATCAAGAATTTGTAAACAAAATAGAAACATTTCAAGTTTCTATTATTATCAATATTTTATAAAAGAAGGATCTAAAGTATACGCGGGGCGCACGCCATTCTGTTTTTTATTTTTGAGAATAAGACATTGAACATGTCAATAAAATAAAATATTATAAAATTGCCTTTTGCTCCCCCTCTGGTTTGAAATTTGCCGGATGCGCCGCCCCCTATTTTTCCAAATCCTGGATCCGCTACTGGTTCGTAAAACAAACAAAATAAAGAGATTTATGAACTTGGCTTCCATTTAGTCTAGGGTTAACTCTCCTCCAAGTTCGAATCACTTTTATAAAAATCATAACTCATAAATCAAACGATTTATGGGAACGGTGAAGAGTTCGCAGGCGCGTGGCTCAGCTGAGACATTGGTCAAACATGTGCCATCAGAGGCATGTTATAGTGGTATCTCGCTTGCCATAAGACGGTTTTGAGACTAGTCTGGGATAAGAGTTCGAGACGGATTTGAGTTTCCGCAACGTCTCATGAGCTGCTGAGACGTCTTAAAAACGTCTCTGAGACGTCTCCGCAACAGACTTGTTTGTTTGTTTGTTTTGTTTTGTTTTTGTTTTTGCTTTGTTTGTTTGTTTGTTTTTTTGTTTGGTTTTGGTTTTGTTTTTTGTTTGTTTGTTTGTTTGTTTTGTTTTGTTTTGTTTGTTTGTTTTTTGTTTTGTTTTGTTTGTTTGTTTGTTTGTTTGTTGTTGTTTTTTTTTTGGGGGGGGGGTTATTTACTTTTTTTTTATCGGAAACATCTCCCAGTATCCTAGTCTTAGAGATGTCTCCGCGAAGTGGAGATGACACATTTAGGTTGGAATTTTATTCATCTTGTTTTACCTTGTTTACATGTGATTGTGTGTGGTTGTTAAAATGGGCAGCGTTGTAATGGCATTATCCATGTCCAATGATGTGGTTTATAGATTTAAAAAAAAACACCACACACACCATCACACAACCACACACACACACACACACACACACACACACACACACAACAACAACACACACCCACCCACCCACACACACATACCTAAAAACAACCTCCGAACGATCCCCGATCTTCCACCGGAATAGGATACCGATTATATGTGGCAATTTAATTTAATTTCATTTCTGAAATGGAGGATCCAGGAATTGAAGATAGGGGGCGCCTCCCCGATTAAGGGCGAGGGGGGGGGGTCGAAAACATTCTGATTTTACAATGTACAACCAATGAGTGGTTTCAAATTCAATCAAATCCAATTTCAATTCAAATTTAATTTAATTTCCCTCCGTAAAAATATGTACAAATTAGAACATGCATTGTATATAACCATTTTCCCATTTATAGAGCCATAATAATTAAATCAAATACAATGAAAATAACATGTGATGGAAATGGAGGAACTAACTGAATGATCAGGCCTTGTATATCATTGACCCCTCTCTAAATTATTCAAAGTATATATCATTGTAATAATAAATTCAATTTAATATATAACTTGGACATTAAAGAAAAGTTCATTAATTCTGTATAATCTGCCAATTTTAAACATTTCATTTCCACGGATAAAATAAATATTTATCTTGATAGACAATAACAATGTAATAAAAATAAAATACTACATGTAATATACACACAGCTATATGATAATAATTACATAATTACATCCGCCCCGTTTTTTTACAATTAAAGGGAAATTATTGTTCTGGTCATGACATTGAAGTGTTAAAGACACTGTCTGAAGGGATTTGGAATGTTGATTACAGTTCAACTAAGCATTATTTTTGTACTATGAGGTATTGGAATCACCAAAATGATAAAAAATTAAGCCAATTCAGCTTTGAGTCACATGCACTTACAAAAAAATGCATGAACGTGGCAACACAAAATTTTCGGTACGAAAACATTTAACTGTTTTGGCATAGGCCTATTGGGGTCATATTATGACTATTAGGGTAATTTAAGAGCTAACTTTTCTTGTGGAGCTTTTAATCATATAAATATATGATTAAAAGCTCCACATTCTTCCTAAATAGCATAAAAATAACAGGAAAGCTCACATTAATTTCTTTATCTTTCCCACACTTTCCCACGACACTAGCATGACTAGATTCCCTGTCGATCAATGAACTGTAATGTTGGAATGAGAAGACATAGAAGAAGACTCTAAAAGAAGCCAACGCTTATTACGTGTAGATCCGTCAATACTAAAATCAAGTAAAAATCATATATAAAAATCACCACTAATAATAATGGTAAATTTTAAACACTTTTCTTTTGACAAAATAAAATGCAAACACAGAATACATAGCCTACCTAAAGTACGAACATAAATTCACAAGGCTAACATACGATAAGGATGCAATTATAAATCAATCATGCATAAATCTATAAAGGATCACTTAGCAATGAAACAGAGAATAAATTCTGAAACATCCAAAATAGGCAAAATTTTGAGTTAAAAACATGCTAAAGGTAGTATCTCACTGCAAGGAGACGGACTTGTGACTAGTTTGAGATGGTTGTGGAAATTCTCTCCGCGACGGGGAAACTATTAGACGACTCCGATGCTTTTTCCCGTCGCAGAGACGAAAAATCCGATCGCAGAGACGGAAAAATCCGTCGCGGAGAAGTCTCCGATACTTTCCCTTTTTCCGTCGCAGAGACGTCTCTTCGAAAGGAGATACCACCGTTAAGCACGATGATGAGTACGAATATTACCAAACATGAGATCGCCAAGAAACAAATATCATCGATCGATACTCCTAAAACTTAATTTTTAGAACTTTGTATAGTCAAGTGGGGAATCATCTAAAATTATACAAAATGAAAAGAAGCAGCCTCAGCAGACTACCATGTGGGATTCCACAGTTTTAATTATATTGTAATTCTGAAACTAGTTAAAGTCGAGAATATGAGTGGTTGTCGTGGTTCTATTAAAGGGGAAAGGGCATCCCCTGTGCCCAATTTGTTTGTTAAATAATAACTATGCAGTTAGCGTATTTTTCCCCCTCAGACTATAGAAGCGAGCATTTTCATCACCTTAGCACATCCCAACTGTTCACAGACAACCCACTGATATATTAGCGTAATCACCGTGAATTACTACGTCGGGCAGTCCCGCGATCAGTGGAATAAGATAAACGATATAACGTTCCGATTTGGACATTAACCTATACTGTTGATCAGATGCATTAGCTAGCTTAATCCAAATACCTTCAAGCGTACATCACTTAAAAGAACTATAGATCGTCCCGGATTTATCATATCATTCAGTCATGTAGAACAGAGCACTATCACGACATCTCTCCCACGCATTAGCTGTCCAACAATTCTGTGGGGCATTTCATCAAAGGACTTGTCGGACGTTTTATCGCGACGAACTGTTAAAAGCTACTGAAATGCTTGCATCTGATTGGTTGAGAGCAAATATGTCAAAATGTCCGACAAGTCCTTTCAATGAATTACCCAGACTCCTTTCTGTTGATCAAAGATGCACTTATTCCACCATTATCTCTGACAGTGCATCAGTCTTTAAAATCGTCTCGGATTTATCATATCATGCAGTCCAGCGGGACAGAGCAATATCGACAATTTCACCCTCGCATTAGCTGTGTAACAGCCTGGCCTTGAGGTTGTTCCAAGTTGGCTCCACCAGAGAAGTTTTTAAGTGGCACTAAAGACAGGAGGAAGTTTCACGTTTCATGTTCTCTATACACACCTTTTTTTTGTTTAAAAAAAAAAAAAAAAAAAAATCCAAAATATTAAGAATTTGTAAACAAAATCGAAACATTTAAAGTTTCTATTATTATTAATATTTCATAAAAGAAGGATCTAGTGTACGCGGGGCGCACGCCATTTTTTTTTTTGAGAATCAGACATTGAACATGTCAATAAAATAAAATATTACAAAAAATGCCTTTTGCTCCCCCTCTGGTTTGAAATTTGCCGGAAGCGCCGCCCCCCATTTTTCCAAATCCTGGATCCGCTACTGAAACTACTGTTCGTAAAACTTACAAAATAAAGAGATTTATGAACTTGGCTTCCATTTAGTCTAGGGTTAACTCTCCTCCAAGTTCAAATCACTTTTATAAAAATCACAACTCATAAATCAAGCGATTTATGGGAATGGTGAAGAGTTCGCAGCTGAGACATTGGTCAAACATGTGCCATCAGAGGCATGTTATAGTGGTATCTCGTTTGCCATAAGACGGTTTTGAGACTAGTCTGGGATGGGTTCGAGACGGATTTGAGTTTCCGCAACGTCTCATGAGCTGCTGAGACGTCTTAAAAACGTCTCTGAGACGTCTCCGCAACAGACTTGTTTGTTTGTTTGTTTTGTTTTGTTTTGTTTTTGTTTTTGCTTTGTTTGTTTGTTTTGTTTTGTTTTTGTTTTTGTTTTTGTTTTTTTGTTTTGTTTTTGTTTTTGTTTTGTTTTGTTTGTTTGTTTTGTTGTTGTTGTTGTTGTTGTTGTTGTTGTTGTTTTTTTTTTTTTTGGGGGGGGGGTTATTTACTTTTTTTTTATCGGAACATCTCCCAGTATCCTAGTCTTAGAGATGTCTCCGCGAAGTGGAGATGACACATTTAGGTTGGAATTTTATTCATCTTGTTTTACCTTGTTTACATGTGATTGTGTGTGGTTGTTAAAATGGGCAGCGTTGTAATGGCATTATCCATGTCCAATGATGTGGTTTATAGATTTAAAAAAAAACACCCACACACCACACACAACCACACACACACACACACACACACACACACACACACACAACAACAACACACACCCACCCACCCACACACACATACCTAAAAACAACCTCCGAACGATCCCCGATCTTCCACCGGAATAGGATACCGATTATATGTGGCAATTTAATTTAATTTCATTTCTGAAATGGAGGATCCAGGAATTGAAGATAGGGGGCGCCTCCCCGATTAAGGGCGAGGGGGGGGGGGTCGAAAACATTCTGATTTTACAATGTACAACCAATGAGTGGTTTCAAATTCAATCAAATCCAATTCAATTCAAATTTAATTTAATTTCCCTCCGTATAAAATATGTACAAATTAGAACATGCATTGTATATAACCATTTTCCCATTTATAGAGCCATAATAATTAAATCAAATACAATGAAAATAACATGTGATGGAAATGGAGGAACTAACTGAATGATCAGGCCTTGTATATCATTGACCCCTCTAAATTATTCAAAGTATATATCATTGTAATAATAAATTCAATTAATATATAACTTGGACATTAAAGAAAAGTTCATTAAATTCTGTATACATCTGCCAATTTTAAACATTTCATTTCCACGGATAAAATAATATTTATCTTGATAGACAATAACAATGTAATAAAAATAAAATACTACATTGTAATATACACACAGCTATATGATAATAATTACATAATTACATCCGCCCCGTTTTTTTACAATTAAAGGGAAATTATTGTTCTGGTCATGACATTGAAGTGTTAAAGACACTGTCTGAAAGGGATTTGGAAATGTTGATTACAGTTCAACTAAGCATTATTTTTGTACTATGAGGTATTGGAATCACCAAAATGATAAAAAATTAAGCCAATTCAGCTTTGAGTCACATGCACTTACAAAAAAATGCATGAACGTGGCAACACAAAATTTTCGGTACGAAAACATTTAACTGTTTTGGCATAGGCCTATTTGGGGTCATATTATGACTATTAGGGTAATTTAAGAGCTAACTTTTCTTGTGGAGCTTTTAATCATTATAATATAATGATTAAAAGCTCCACATTCTTCCTAAATAGCATAAAAATAACAGGAAAGCTCACATTAATTTTCTTTATCTTTCCCACACTTTCCCACGACACTAGCATGACTAGATTCCCTGTCGATCAATGAACTGTAATGTTGGAATGAGAAGACATAGAAGAAGACTCTAAAAGAAGCCAACGCTTATTACGTGTAGATCCGTCAATACTAAAATCAAGTAAAACATCATAATTGAAAATACCACTATAATAAATGGTAAATTTTAAACACTTTTCTTTTGACAAAATAAAATGCAAACACAGAATACATAGCCTACCTAAAGTACGAACATAAATTCACAAGGCTAACATACGATAAGGATGCAATTATAAATCAATCATGCATAAATCTATAAAGGATCACTTAGCAATGAAACAGAGAATAAATCTGAAACATCCAAAATAGGCAAAATTTTGAGTTAAAAACATGCTAAAGGTAGTATCTCACTGCAAGGAGACGGACTTGTGACTAGTTTGAGATGGTTGTGGAAATTCTCTCCGCGACGGGGAAACTATTAGACGACTCCGATGCTTTTTCCCGTCGCAGAGACGAAAAATCCGATCGCAGAGACGGAAAATCCGTCGCGGAGAAGTCTCCGATACTTTCCCTTTTTCCGTCGCAGAGACGTCTCTTCGAAAGGAGATACCACCGTTAAGCACGATGATGAGTACGAATATTACCAACATGAGATCGCCAAGAAACAAATATCATCGATCGATACTCCTAAAACTTAATTTTTAGAAACTTTGTATAGTCAAGTGGGGAATCATCTAAAATTATACAAAATGAAAAGAAGCAGCCTCAGCAGACTACCATGTGGGATTCCACAGTTTAATTATATTGTAATTCTGAACTAGTTAAAGTCGAGAATATGAGTGGTGTCGTGGTTCTATTAAAGGGGAAGGGGCATCCCCTGTGCCCAATTTGTTTGTTAAATAATAACTATGCAGTTTAGCGTATTTTTTCCCCCTCAGACTATAGAAGCGAGCATTTTCATCACCTTTAGCACATCCCAACTGTTCCAGACAACCCACTGATATATTAGCGTAATCACCGTGAATTACTACGTCGGGCAGTCCCGCGATCAGTGGAATAAGATAAACGATATAACGTCCGATTTTGGACATTAACCTATACTGTTGATCACGATGCATTAGCTAGCTTAATCCAAAACTACCTTCAAGCGTACATCACTTAAAAGAACTATAAGATCGTCCCGGATTTATCATATCATTCAGTCATGTAGGAACAGAGCAACTATCGACATCTCCTCCCACGCATTAGCTGTCCAACAATTCTGTGGGGCATTTCATCAAAGGACTTGTCGGACGTTTTATCCGACGAACTGTTAAAAGCTACTGAAATGCTTGCATCTGATTGGTTGAGAGCAAATATGTCAAAATGTCCGACAAGTCCTTTCATGAATTACCCCAGGACTACCCTTTCTGTTGATCAAGATGCACTTATTCCACCATTATCTCTGACAGTGCATCAGTCTTTAAAATCGTCTCGGATTTATCATATCATGCAGTCCAGCGGGAACAGAGCAACATATCGACAATTTCACCCTCGCATTAGCTGTGTAACAGCCTGGCCTTGAGGTTGTCCAAGTTGGCTCCACCAGAGAAAGTTTTTAAGTGGCACTAAAGACAGGAGGAAAGTTTCACGTTTCATGTTCTCTATACACACCTTTTTTTTTGTTCACTTGGACACCCTATGTTACTACGCACATAGTTTATACACGTGCTAAACTTCCCAGAATCATTAGCATCGAAGGAGAGGATTATTCTAAACAAGAAGAAGATTCACATTTGTACCATTCTGCAACTAGGCTCTCTGTCCAGATTATAATTGACTTTCAACGGGTGCGTCTGTTTGTCCATTTGTATCTGTCGCCGCTTCAATGGTAGAGGCATGGTCACCTTTTCTTCGGCACAAGATGACTTTCTTAAATGCATCCCGGTATCTCTCACTCAATCCGATATAAATGAAAGGGTTGATGACGCTATTGATGCAAGTCATAGTCTGTGACACGTATATGAGTGATACTGGTATGTCAAGAAGTTTATCCCAAATCATGTTAACAAACTTTAAAAGGCTATGTATTTCAAAAGGCACCAAGCAGATGAAGAAAACGAGTCCATTGATTACAAGCATGCGTGCAATTAGGTTTCGTTGCCTTAAGTTGGTGTTCTCGCGTCCGCTGATGCGCGTACGACGGTTCGTTCGCGTAAAACTCCTAACAATGCAAATATATAACCAACAGTTAAGGGTCAGCAGCACAAAGAACGGAATAGTTTTAGCAATGTGCACATAAATTAGGTAATTTCTCAGCCCTGTAGGAGCCCTACACCCTCCTATATACATTGGCAAATCCTTATACGGGTCCATATCTGGCCATTTAAGACAAAACCTAAACCAGGCATTGTATGCAGGAATGAATGAAACAGCGATTGCGATACTTAAAATCCATGATGCCGCCATAATAGAAATGAACAGTGTCTTGTGCGTATTTGTACGCGCACTATGCATATGACAAACAGCGTAATATCGCTCCATGGATACGAGGGTGACCATAAACATTCCTGCAAAATAGGTTGCGTAGGGGATCGTAATGGAGATACGACATCCGTTTTCCCCTAAAGAGAGACTATCATTAATATACGGAGAATGGTGATACCTCCAAAGCTTTTGTCCGATAGAAAAGGAGAGAAAGAGTATGTCGGCGACAGCCAAGTTGGCGAGAAACCAGTTTGTTGCGGTACGCATTTTAGGCATCCGGCATACTATGTAAAGAAACAACATGTTTCCTATTACTCCCACACATAATAGAAAGGGTGAAACGATTCCAGTAATTATTTTGTTTGTTTGGGAATATACAATCGTTATATCGTTGAGATAATATTCGGCGTCTTCAACTGTCATCTCAATACATCCGTCATTGAGGTCCGAGCTCCATGATTCCAATGACGAATTCATATCGACACTATTCGTATTTGTGAGATCCTCTCCGGATACGTAGTTGTACTCCATGGTAAACACCTTTCAAAGTAAAACTGGTATTAAACACACCAAAACCAATTCATCAGTAGGCCTACGAGCCTTTTGAACACAATCGACAATGATCGAACGCATACCAGTCAGATACTCCCCCTAACGGGAGAACATTGGGATTCTAACGTTTGAACCGTGCGTAGGGACGACCTTTGGACCCGATGCGAGAAGTTCCACAGAGAGCCATTAGGAATGTTCTTAAAGTGAAATTAGTGTTCTGGTCATGACATTGAAATGTGGAAGACACTGTCTAAAAGTGATTCGGAGAGGTTAATAACAGATCATTATTATGTGCTGTGAGGTTTTGGAATCGCCAAAATAATAAGAAATTAATCAAATTCAGCTTTGAGTCACATGCACTTACACAAAAATGCATTTATGGGGCAACACTAAATGTTCGGGACCCAAACATATCAGCTGTTTGGTATATTTTGGGTTATATTATCATTATTAGGGCAATTGCAGAGCGATCTTTTACTGTAGAGCTTTTTATTATGATACTCTTCCCAAATGCACTGACATACATTTAAAAAAAAATTATTTCTTTATTTTCTCCTTGACCCATCTTGCAAAATTATTTATGTTATTGTTTGTTTTATCCTTGTTTAATCTTAAATAATTTCTTGTGTTTTTTTTCTTATTTTCACCATCTTTTTTTCTAGCATTCCTTATGTTTTTCTTTGTTTACATTTTTTCTATCTTCTATCATTCCTTATGTTTTTCTCTGTTTTCACCATTTCGATACAACAGGGGAAAATATAGAGAGCCTTGAACATTTCTACGACTCTAATATCATAAACGTACATTTATGTCAAAAATTCATTAACCTTCCCCCCCCCCCCATGGCTCTTGAATATTTTTTTTTTCAGTGGAGTTTGCTTTAGTACCTAACTTCAATTGAGCGAAATTTCAATATACAAACCATGAGGGTGTTTTTCCTGCGATTAAAAAAAAAAAAGTTAACAGTCATATTAGTCCAATTGACGTTGTACACGTTTCGGAGCGAACGAGAAATGTCATGAGTAATTCATGAGTTGATGTTACCTCAAAAGTCAAAACGGAGAAAATCATGTTCTTCCAATAAGGAGAATGGAACTAGACTGCCTATACCAGCAATTCTCCAAAACGATTGAAATATTGTTTTAATAATTTCAAAGAGATAAGTGCAACTTGAACTAATTTGCGAATATCATTTTTTGTAATCTCAGAGATTTCCGTAATAAAAATAAAAATATTTATGAGGACCCGTGCGATCCGTACGGTGGAGGGGGTGGAAGAACCTGCAGATTGCATAAAACATGATTGTAATAGTTGAACCTTTAATCAAGGAATATTACGAAGGGGCATTTCGAAAGTTTTCACAAAGGGAATTCCAAAGTTTTACCCCGTCATGAATTCGAAGAAAATTCGTCAGAACATCTCGTTTGGTAACTGTGAAATGAATGACATCTCTAAAACATGGTTATAGGAGTTGCAGGCAACTTCTCATACATTTACTGACCTAACTGAAATTAATAACTATATATTTTATTGTCATAATTTTACATTAAAAAGAATGTCTATATTAGCGGGGAAAGGCTACATGATACATGTAAATAAAAGTGCTTTCCTCTGTAGTGGTAACAATTTATCTAATAACAAAAAAAATGGTATGCATCACCTTAGGCAACAATCCATAATTTAGATATCGTAAAATAAATGTTGCATGTAATGTAAATATAAAATTGCATGGAGCATGCGTCTTAATCTGCTGCTCAAACCACTATGGCATAAAATTGATTTACAAAAGTATCAACATAATGTCGCAAAGAATATTAATTACCAGGGAAAGAGCCCAAGGAATTGCCGAAAAGCATTTATTTATCATTAAAAAAAGTTATTATTAGTACTTTCTATAATAGAGATAGTCTTTTTGCTCGCACTGAGTGAGCTTATTTAATTGTAAATATATTGAATAGACAATTAAAAAATTATTGATATAAATTCGTATCATGAACAAGATAGTTAAAGACAAGATATAAGGTGATCTCCAAAAAAAAAAAAAAAAAAAAAAAAATCGTTGATATACAAAATGAAAAAAAAAAGCGGCCCAGCAGACTACCTTGTGGAATTCCACATTTAATATACTGTTATTCTGAACTATTTATTTTCTTTTCTTTTTTTTTGGATAGTTAGCTCCAGAACAACACGAAGGATTTGAAAAAAATACCTCAATAATGTCTATAGGAAAGTTTATAAAATAAAATAACGTGGAATATTGTATCTGTATCAAAGACCCTGGAGTAGTCTAGGAAGATATCAACCATGTGAATATCAGATAAGGAATCGAGGGGATGAGCAAACCTTATAATACAAATGAATAGTTTGTTCCCAAAAGGGACTAAATCCACTTTTAGAGATTTCGATTAAATCACTGATTTTTTATATATCACTTTACCGTGAACCATATGACTTAAATTTGGTACACATGCTAGTACGATTGCCTTAGACCATTTTAATAACAATGAAAAAAATCTAGCTATAAAACTTTATTTTTTATGAATTTTTGAAATTTCAATTTCTATGGATTTAATCCCTTTTGGAATGAAACTCCCGTAAATCGTCTATTTTCCCAATTATTTTGCCTACTTGAAGTTTTTGGTCAGCTAAAAATGTGTTTAAATGTTATTCTGAACGTGTATGAATAAAATAAAACTAAAAATTATGAATTTTGAAGAAATTTTTTTTCGCCAAAAATTTGATTTTCAGTCAGTTCAAATATTTCATTCCAAAAGGGACTAAATCCAAGAATATTTATAAAATTCTTAAAAATTAATCAAAATTATTCAAATTTTCTTTCAAGATCTTAGATCAGTATCTACAGCCTGTGTGCAAAAATCAGAATATATATATCCGAAGGGAACATTGTTAAAGTTAAGATATTTAGAATCCACAGACTGGATTTAGTCCCTTTTGGAATGAAACTGTTTTGGATTTAGTCCCTTTTGGAATGAAACAGAAATTTGAAACATCAAAATATTTTTTTCAAATTTTTTTTTGGAATGCGATGTTGGGCATTTTAATCCCTTGTACTAGGTGCATATATTTAGCTTAAAAAGTGAACTTTGGTCAAATATGGATTTAGTCCCTTTTGGAACCAAGCTCTTCAAATGACAATAAAGCACGAGCGGTGCCGTAGTTCTATCAAACGGGAAAGGGGCGTCCCCTGCGCCCCATTTGTTACTTATAACTATGCAGTTTAGTGTATCGTTTCTTTCTTTTTTCTCCAGAAGAGAAGCGAGCAATATCTTTACATAACTGCAGTAGTCCAGAATCGTCCCCCCCCCGCATATCCCAACTGTTCGAGACATCCCGCTGATAGCGCAACCACTGTGAATTGGTAAGTTAAGCAGTCCCGATCAGTGCGTTTCAAATAAAAGGTAATCCATTTTTGTATGGTTGATATTCCACGTTCATCTATTTTTGATAATTGTTTCTTTTATATAATTGGAGATAAACTCCTCCCCTTTACAATGATACCTTTCTGGAATCATAAATGTAACGCATAACCGAATAAATTTGCAAATGAGGGAGGCAGGTACAACTGTCAATTTTTCCAAGTTTTTGTTGAAGATGAAAGACTGAGTGGATGCTTTAAAAAGAGTTACACATCGCCGCACGCAATCCTCTTCAATGCTCTGGGACAGCAGGGTCAGCATTCATTCAATTTTCTTTCATTTTCTTACAACTTTGAAAATGGATTCTGTACTGCCTTCTTTCATTTGATATTTACTCAGATATGCTTTACATTTAGAAAGGTACCACTGGAACGGTGGAGAGTTCATTTTTAATCATATGTCACATCTGATCAGCAAAAACAAATGAGCTTGGAATTTGGGCCCTCTAAAAATGTATTACCTTTCTTTTCTGAAACGTACTTAAACGACCGATTCTGGACTACCCTTACTGTCGACCAAGATGCACTTAATTCTTCAATAACTTAGACGGTCTATAAGATCGTCTTTGATTTATTATATCATGTAGTCATGCAGGAACAGAGCAACATATCGACACCTTCCCCTCGCATTAGCTGTCTAACAGCTTGTCCTTGAGTTGACCAAGCTGGATCCATCAGTTGAAATTTCTAGTAGCTAACAAAGACAATAATGATGTTTATTCAAATTTGCACTATGTACACTTTGACCATGTTCACCTGTTCACTTAGACACCCTATGTTCCTACACACATAGTTTACACATCTGCTGAACTGCCAAGAATCATCAGCACTGAATGAGAGAGAAGAATCACCCTGACATTTTATACCATTCTGTAACCAGACTTTCGGCCCAGACTTTAATTGAGTTTCAACGGATGTGTTTGTTTGTCTATTTGTATTTGTCGCTGCCGCGATGGTAGGGGGATGATCAACTTTTCTTCGGCACAGGATAACCTTTTGAAATGCATCCCGGTATCTCTCACTGAATCCGATATATATGATAGGATTGATGACGCTGTTGATGTACGCCATGGTCCCTGGCACATATCTAAGTGCTTCTGGTACGTCAATGTTATACCCAATGTGATAAGCAAATTTTACAAGGGCATTTATTTGTACAGGCGCCTGAAAGATGAAGAAAACGAGTCCATTGATAAGAAGCATGCGTGTAATTTGGTGTCGTTGTCTTTGGTTGGTGTCCTCGCGTCCGCTGATGCGCGTATGACGGTTCATTCGCGTAATACTTCTTATAATACACACATACAACCCACAGTTAAAAATCACCACTACAAAAAAAGGAACAGATATAGCAAGGTTCACATACATAAAGTAAGATCCCGTTCCTGTCCTACACGCTGCAATATACATTGGCAGATTCTTATAAGGGTCCATATCTGGCCATTTGAAACAGTAGGCTATACCGTCAAGTCATTTTGTGCAGGAATGAATGAAGCAGCGATTGCGATACTTAAGATCCATGATGCCACCACCAGAGAAATGAACAGTGTCTTGCGAGAATTTGCACGCGCACTGTGCATATGACAAACGGCGTAATATCGCTCCATGGATACTAGAGTGACCATAAAGAATGATGCGTAATGTGAGGTATAGTTAAAGAAGATGACGATACCACATCCGTATTCCCCTAATGAGATAGAATTGTAGACAAATGGAGAATGGTGATACCTCCAAAGCTTTTCTCCGATAACAAAGGAGAGGAAGAGAATGTCAGCGACAGCCAAGTTTGCGAGAAACCAGTTTGTGGCGGTACGCATTGAAGGCATGCGGCATACCACGTAAAGAAACAACAGGTTTCCTATTACTCCCAAACATAATAGAACGGGTGTAATGATTTCAATAAATACTTTGTGTACTTCGGAATAGCCCAAGATGTCTAGATAATGTCTTGCTTCTTCAACTGTCAACTCATTACATCCGTCATTGAGGTCCGAGCTCCATGATTCCAATGACGAATTCATATCGACTCTATTCGTATTTGTGAGATCCTCTCCGGATTCGTAGTCGTACTCCATGATGAACACCTTTCAAAGTAAAACTGATATTAAGCAAACCCAAATTTATTAAGCAGTAGGACTACTAGTAGTTCTACTAGTGCCTTTGATATTTTTGAACCCTGTTGAACACCATACCAGCAATTCTTCAAAACGATTGAAATATTGCTTTCATAATTTATCTCGTTGAAATTATGACATGTTTCTTTTATAATTTCAGAGAGATAAGTGCAGCTTGAACTAGTATTTGCCCTATGTGAACCTCATATTTCGTAATCTAAGAGATTTCCGTAATAAACACAAACATGTTAATTGGGGACGTCATACCCGCGTGATCCGTAGGGGGCGGTTCAATGTGGTTACAGCCCTATAGTCCGCGGGTCCGTTAGTCCGCGGCTCCGATAGTCCGCGGGGGTGATATTTGTTACTCTGAAGGTTCGTTAGTCCGAAAATGGAATAGGTTCGTTAGTCCGAAAATAGAAAAAGGTTCGTTATTCCGAAAAAAGAAAATGTTCGTTATTCCGAATTTTTGTTATATCCAAAAATAGAAAAGGTTCGTTATTCCGAAAATATAATGAGGTTCGTTAATCCGAAAATGATAATTTATTTCATAATTATTTTCGTTTTTTAATGAAGAATTTATTTCCCGACGTTATCAATGGCGAATTCTTCCGGTAAAGAATAAGTTTCGTTTCTAAAAGTGGGTCGTTATAACTCAATAACTAAATAATTAATTCCGCAATTTTATCCGTTCCGTATTTATTTATGAAAGAAATTATTTAAAAGCAATATCAGCGGAAATTAATATTTATAGGAAGATTAACAAGTCGCCGCCGATAATGTTTCAAAATAACTTCTTCTTGAAATAAAAACGGAGTGGATGTAATTATGGAATTAGTTATTTAGTCAAGGGTGATAACGGCACGTTTTTAAAAGCGGAACTTATTCTTTATCGGAACAACTCGCCGCTAATACTTACACTACGTCGATGGAGGGGCGGATTTAATTGCGGAATCAACAACTGAACAGCAATGGTGATTCTACCCTCCCCCTCCACCACCCCTGCCCTTTCCATTTTCCCGGCTTCGCCACAGATTATTTCAGTTTCGGACTAACGAACCTTATTTCATTTTCGGAATAACGGAACTTTTTTCTATTTTTGGATTAACAAACCTTTATTTTTCGGAATAACGAACCTTATTCCATTTTCGGAATTACAAATCTTTTTTATATTTTTGAAATAACGAACCTTTTCTATTTTCGGAATAAGGAGCCTTTTTTCTATTTTCGGAATAACAAAACTTTTTCTATTTTCGGAATAACGAACCTCATTCTATTTTCGGAATAACAAACCTTTTCTAATTTTGGATATAACAAAAATTCGGAATAACGAACCTTTTTTATTTTCGGAATATCGAACCTCATTCGTTTTTCTGAATAACAAACCTTTTCTTTTTTTGGATATAACAAAAATTCGAAATAACAAACTTTTATTTTCGGACTAACGAACCTTTACTATTTTCAGACTAACGAACCTTTTCAATTTTCGGAATAACGAACCTCATTCTATTTTTCGGAATAACGGACCTTCAGAGTAACAAACATCACCCCCCCCCCTCCGCGGACTATCGGACCCGCGGACTGACGGACCAGCGGACTATCGGACCCGCGGACTAACGGACCCGCGGACTATCGGGATGACCCAGTTCAAACAACCCCAAACACTATTTAGAATCGCGTTGAAAAAAAAAAGGAAATGGTTTCATTTTAAAACCTTGTTTAAATAGACAATCCCACACAGACTACGCCACACATACAGCACACACACAGACACCCTCACACACTCACGACACTGACACGCACACAACACACACAACACAGTCACACACACATCAAAGACAACCTCCGAACGACCGCCCGGATCTTCCACTGGAACTAGGATAGCCGAGTTTATGTGGCAATTTCTTTCATTTCATTTCTGAATTGAGGATCCAGGTATAGTGAAGAGTAGGGGGCGCCTCCCCGATTAAGGGCGAGGGGGGGGGGGTCGAAAACATTCTTTTACAAATGTACAACCAATGAGTGGTTTCAAATTCAATCAAATCCAATTTAATCAAAATTAATTTAATTTCCCTCCGTAAAAAATGTACAAATTAGAACATGCATTGTATATAACCATTTTCCCATTTATAGAGCCATAATAATTAAATCAAATACAATGAAAATAACATGTGATTGAAATGGAGGAACTAACTGAATGATCAGGCCTCGTATATCATTGACCTCTCCAAATTATTCAAAAGTTATATCATTATAATAATAAATTCAATTAAAGGGGAAGTTCACCCTGGAATTTTATTGGTCTTAAAAAATGAAGAAATATAAGAGAAAAATATGAGTGAAGATTTGGAGAAAATCGACCAAAAAATTATGAAGTTATGAATATTAAAAGTTTTGATTCTGTGACGTCACATGCGAGCAGATCTCCTTTGTGTTATGTAGTGTAAATTCCATAAAATGTCATTTTTTTCAAAAGAAATTAATTATGTCACCTATGCGGGAGATATATCATCAAACATATGTTCATATACATGACGAAATCAAATTGACCCATTCCTTTATAAAGAACCATGACAAAAAGGAAAATTTATGGAATTTACATACACAACCAATGGGAGAGCTGCTCGCACGTGACGTCACACAATCAAAACTTTAAATATTCATAACTTCATAACTTTTTGGTCGATTTTCTTCAAACTTTCACGAATATTTTTCTATTATTTTTCTTCATTTTTTAAGACTAATAAAATTCCAGGGTGAACTTCCCCTTTAATATCTAACTTAGACATTTAAGAAAATAAAAGTTCATTGAATTCTATATACATCTGCCAATTTTATGCATTTCATTTCCACGGATGAAATAATATATATTTTGATAGACAATAATAATTTCATGAAAATAAAATAATACATTGTAATACACACAGCTATTATGATAATAATTACATAATTATATCCGCCCCGTTTTTTTACAATTAAAGTGAGAGCGAACTGACCAACCCTGTCATTGATTGTGTGTTATAAATAAATCGTTTTTAAATATACATTTTGAAATAACTATTAACAATGCAGTGTATAAATTAACCTATAACTTGGTTTGTATTGGAAAACTAAAATGTTTTGAGGGGAGAATTATTTGTTTGGCTATTTGGTAAAATGATTATCGCTGTGTGAATTGATTGAGCAGTGAAAAATGTGTTATTATTCAACTGGGCCTGTTTTATAAGACTACACTGCTGAGGATGTTGCATTATGGGTTAGGAATCAGGGCAGAATAGAGTAGTTGAGGACTGGAGGTGGCTCCTGGTTCGTATTGGCTTTAAAGAGAAATTATTGTTCTAGACATGACATTGAAGTGTGAAAGTCATTGTCTAAAAGGGATTTGGAAATGTTGATTACAGTTCTACTAAGCATTATTTTGTACTGTGAGGTTTTGGAATCACCAAAATGATAAGAAATTAAGACAATTAAGCTTTGAGTCACATGCACAGAAATGCATTAATGGTGCAACACAAAATGTTCGGGACCCACACATATCAGCTGTTTGGTATATTTCGGGTCATATTATGACTATTACTATTGTAATTGAAGGGCAATCTTTACTGTAGAGCTTTTTATTATCATGATACTCTTCCCAAATAGCATGAAAATAACAGGAAAGCTCACAATAATTTTTGTTCATCTTAGCTCGCCCTGAACATTTCTCTAAAATAATAAACTTATATTTATTTCAGAAATTCATTACCACCCCTCTCATGGCTCTTGAATATTTTTTTTCCAGTGGAGTTTACGTTAGTACCTATCTTCAATTGAGCGAAATTTCAATATACAAACCATTAGGGTGTTTTTTCTGTGTTAAAAAAAAAAAGGTAACAGTCATATTAGTCCAACTGACGTTGTACACGTTTCGGAGCGAACGAGAAATGTCATGAGTAATTCATGAGTTGATGTTACCTCAAAACGGAGAATATCGTGTTCTTCCAATAAGGAGAATGGAACTAAACTGCCTATACCAGCAATTCTCCAAAGCGATTGAAATAGTGTTTTCATAATTTCAAAGAGATAAGTGCAACTTGAACTAATTTGCGAATATCATTTTTCGTAATCTGAGAGATTTCCGTAATAAAAATAAAAATATTTATTAGGACCTGCAGATTGCATAAAACATGATTGTAATAGTTGAGCCTTTAATCAAGGAATATTACGAAGGGGCATTTCGAAAGTTTTCACAAAGGGAATTCCAAAGTTTTACCCAGTCATGAATTCGAAGAAAATTCGTCAGAACGTCTCGTTTGGTAACTGTGAAATGAATGACATCTCTAAAACATGGTTTTAAGAGTTGCAGTCAAGTTCTCATACATTTACTGACCTAACTGAAATGAATATACATATATTTTTATTATCATAATTTTACATTAAAGATAATCTAGAGTATTAGTCATGATGAAATAAATCAAAACATTCTTGTTCATATCATAATCTCAAGCATAGGAAATAAATACAACACACCAAAGGAATTTACAGAAAATTGCGTATTTGCTGAGAAAAGAGCAAAATAAGCATAATTTCTGTAACTAGACGGCCCGTCAAAGCACGTGCGTGATTAACACGGCCACGTGGAAAGTCTATGTGCACGCAATTCTCATCGGATCTGTGTGTGTATGTTGTGCCGTGACATGTGGCGATATAGCGGTCTATTTGACGGACTGTTTCGATATTTTTTCAACATTTCTTCTGAAATCATTATCGAAACGTGAATATAATCTTGTGTAGGCATATGTATATGTTAATGGAACAATGTAAGGGAAATATCTTACAGATTTATCTCAAATTATTTTGGCTGTAAGAACTCTAGTTTGGCTTTAAAAAGAATGTCACGAATGTTACGAATATGTACTTGTGCCTGAAAAAAGACTATTAAAGTGAGTTCTAAATATGGCGAGTGTTCAGCCTAAGTTAACTCCGATTTGCCTTGTCCTTTATTGTGATTTCGGTGAGTTTTCAATGTGGGATTAGTGCGAAAGTGCGTGCGAGAGTTATTAATGAGAGTATGATAACGCTCATGTTTGTAATATGGGGGCTAAAGTCCGGGAATGGACACAAACAAGCCATTTGTTGATGTTTTGAACGCATAACTTTCTAACGGTTCGTTGTTGTAGATCTAGGCCTATGCTGTGCCGTATGTTATTTGCTGTACTGTACTATTGGTACGGTATGTGTTGATTGCGGCGTACTGTTGTATGTTGAACTTTGAACCGGTATGCTGGCCCATATATTGTAAGTTAAAGCTCTCATCGCTATTCGGAGTCTGACCAAGCGACTGATGCGTTGGTATTGTCGGGCACTGTGCTAATTAGTCCTTCGGAGTTGGACCAGACCTATTTTGCAAAGTAGATCCGTAGAAAGGGTGCTTTTACTTATTGCTATGTCATTCGGAGTTTTGACCAGGCATGGTGTAGGCCCTAGGGAGTAAAACAAATTTTGTGCTGTCTTTCGGAGTTGTCCAGACAAACGAAGCATAATTTGTATCGTCTTTCGGAGTTTTGTCCAGACGGAGTGTAGGAAACTTTATATCGTCCCTCGGAGTTTGTCCAGACGAATGTATGACAGTACAGTCCCACGGTATTTGTGCGGTCGAAATTTAACAATACTAAAGTTAGATCTAGAAATTTGTGTTGTAAAATCTTATTTTTTACTAGTTTCAGATGGGTAGATGTAGACTCTACAGTACATTTGTGTTGTCAAGACAGACGCTAGTCTTTGACAAGCATACTGCATTAATTTAGCAGGGATTTTCGTACTCTAAGAAGTAACTTAATATTTAGCGCGTTCGTGTAGACTCAAGTTTCTCTCAAATATTCTGGGTTTGCGATTAATCATGGCTAGGCCTTTTGATGCAAAGCAATTTTTGGAGAGTGTGAGTGTGGACAAGTTGAAGAGTTTGCGAAAGAAGGACTTGAACGTAGTGGCTAAATACTTGAAGTTAGAATTTTCATCATCCGCTAAGAAATGTGAGATTTATGATGAGATATTAGAGGAGTTAGATCTGGAAGAGCAGGAAGTGCAGCCAGGTGTTAATACCCTTGCCTCTGGTGCAGTAGATGCTGCAGTAGTCTCTCGTATTGAGTTGGTTAAACTAGAAATAGAAAGGGAACAGATTCTAACTCAGAATTTGCAGCTTCAACTGCGTCAGATTGAATTACAACGCGTTTGTGGTGCAAAGGGGGATGACCCTAGTCTTTCCCAGGACAAGGATGGGAGGCACAGGGCCCCAGATATTGCTGAGATGGCAAATTGTATTCCACAGTTTCAGGACGGAGAACTCGATTCTTTTTTCAACTCTTTTGAGAGGATAGCTAGGAACCTTGACTGGGATGAGAAATACTGGGCCATGGTAATCCAGCAGAAGTTGACTGGAAAAGCCCAGGCTGTAGTTGCAGCTTTGTCAGATGAGGCTGCTAATGATTATCTTGTTGTCAAAGAGGCGGTTTTACGTGCTTTTGAAGCTTGTACCAGAAGCATACCGCCAGAGATTTCGGGACTATAGGAGACAGTCGGGACAGACATATGTTGAATTGCAGCGAGAGAAAGAGATATTGTTTGACAAGTGGATTAGGTCCTTGAAATAAGATCTATCTTATGAGAATTTACGGGAGGCAGTCTTGATGGAAGACTTTAAGAAATCTGCTCCCTCAGAGGTGAGAACTTACTTAGAAGATCATAATATTAGAGAGATAAGAAGCGCAGCAATCACTTCTGACAGCTATGAGCTAACTCATAAACCAAGAAGTCAGGAAAAGTCAACGGACTTTACCAGTAGGCCTAAATCTCAGGGTACACATGGTCATGAAGCAAACAAGAACAGAGGCAATTATACACCTAGCGCTGATGCACAGAAAATGGAAAGAAAAAACAAACCAGAAATCAAAGAGCGCTCAATTTGGTTGCGCGTGTGTAGATCCAACCCGTGCCAACGCGCAGCGAGGTAACACTAGTATGACTAAAAATGAAAGTGAAGTTCCAGCAGAACAGAGTGATGAGAGGTATCGGGAACTCGTGTCAAATGGAGAAGTGAGCTTCGGAGACTCAACTTGGTGATTCTGAGAGATACTGGTTCCACACAGAATGATAGCGATGAAAGTGTTTGTTCTCAAGAGGGCGTTTCGGATCAGTCTGCTTTGATTGAAGCCCTGGAGGAAGTTGAGGAAATGTCTGAGTTGGGGGAGGGCCATTCTGAGAGAAAGTTGGAAATTCCTCCAACAGTGCAATCAGAGTCTGGACATTTGTCTGAGGCCGAGAAGACGGTTTTTGAGTTTCACCAGGTAATTCTCCGAGTTTGTGTTCAGGTTATCCAGGTAATTCTCCAAGTTTGTTGTGTGGAACTTGTGAAGGTGTGGTCTAACGGTGAGATTTGTAACAGTTGGCCTGTAAAACAACCACCCTAGGCAGTGTCTTTGCGGTCGATACCTTGTGCATTGCGAAAAATTGACGGTGCTTGAGGCGATGCGCTCGCGAAAAAAAACACAAATTAATCACGAGAACACAAACACATTACAACAACAACAACAACAAAAAAAAAGAAAAAAAAGTGAGAAACATAATTCACGAAGAATATGAACATTTTATGATATATGAATGTTTTAACCATTATTTCCTCTACATGTTTAGTTTATTTATATCAAACTGTTTAGTTTTAAGAGAAACATGTAAAGAAATTTACATGTTTAAAGATAACAAGTATGTATACAATTGTGTGAAATGAAACGAAATCTTTTGCAGCAAATTACATCTCTTTAGTTTGTTTTGACATTGTATAGATCCGTAACAAGTTGAAAAGAAGAGTTTTCTTTTCACGCAGGTAGATAATATGTGTTAGAAATTTGTTGTGTTTGATTAATGTATTTAAGATACTTTGTGAGGCCAAAAGCATGTTTGGTCCAACAAAATTGTAAAATGGTAAATGTCATGATAATTAAAATGCATAGAGTATGTAAACATGTTAAGAAAGAAAATGTTGTACTCTAAACAGGATGTTGCATTTTGTTTTGAATGGTATTGTTAATAATGTTTATTTGGTACGATAACATGATAGTTTGAGATTGTCTATACAAAATGTACATTGTTACCTTCATGTAGCTTGTATTAATGAGGTAAAATCTTATGATTTTGTGTAACAATTCTAAGGAAAGTGTTATAATATGGTTTTGCAACTTCACAATTTGAAGTTGTTTTATATTGAAATGTCGTTACATATTCGTATTCTGTGTTGTATAAATACTTTTACCATGTAACCCTTATTGTTCGAAAAGTTTTGTTATAACTTTTCTCTTTTATGGGTGGAGGTGTTACGAATATGTACTTGTGCCTGAAAAAAAGACTATTAAAGTGAGTTCTAAATATGGCGAGTGTTCAGCCTAGTTAACTCCGATTTGCCTTGTCCTTTATTGTGATTTCGGTGAGTTTTCAATGTGGGATTAGTGCGAAAGTGCGTGCGAGAGTTATTAATGAGAGTATGATAACGCTCATGTTTGTAATAGTCTGTATTAGCGGGAAAGGCTACATGATACATGTAAATAAAAGTGCTTTCCTTTGTAGTGATCACAATTTGTCTAATAACAAAAAATGGTATGCATCACCTCACACTGTAAAAAAAATGAGTAAAATCTCATTGCCCAATACTGAGCAAAAAGGTAACTTGCGTGAAATTGAGTAAAAAATATTACTCATGCAGTAGAGCCAAATGTTACTCAGAAAAGAGTAACTTTTAGTCATCTATGTATCATTCCTAGCTTCGAAAGGAGTAAACAATTAATTTACTCATTTTCTTGCGAGTTACCTTTTTACTAGCTCTGTTAAGCGTAAACAAAATTTACTCCGTTGGGAGTAAAGCATTAGTTTACTCATTTTCTTGCGAGTTACCTTTTTACTCTGTTAAGAGTAAACAAAATTTACTCCGTTGGGACTAAAGCATAATTATGTTTACTCATTTTCTTGCGCGTTATCTTTTTACTAGCTCTGTTAAGCGTAAACAAAATTTACTCCGTTGGGAGTAAAGCATTAGTTTACTCATTTTCTTGCGAGTTACCTTTTTTTTTTTTACAGTGTAGGCAACAATCCATAATTTAGATATCGTAAAATAAATGTTGAATATAATGTAAATATAGAATTGCACGGAGCACGCGTCTTAATCTGCTGCTCAAACCACTATGGCATAAAATTGATTTACAAAAGTATCAACATGATGTCGCAAAGAATATTAATTACCAGGAAAAGAGCCCAAGGAATTGCCGAAAAACATTTATTTATCATTAAAAAAAGTTATTATTAGTACTTTCTATAATAGAGATAGTCTGTTTGCTCGTATCCACTGAGTGAGCTTACTTAATTGTAAATTTATTGAATAGACAATTAAAAAATTATTTATAAAAATTCGTATCATGAACAAGATAGTTAAAGACAAGATATAAGGTGATCTCAAAAAAAAAAAAAAAAAAAAAAAAATCGTTGATATACAAAATGAAAAGAAGCGGTCCCAGCAGACTACCTTGTGGGATTCCACATTTAATATACTGTTATTCTGAACTATTTTTTTTTAAAATGTCGATAGTTAGCTCCAGAACAACACGGAGGCTTCGACAAAAATACCTCAATCACGTTTATAGGAAAGTTTATGAAGCAAAATATCGTGGAAAATTGAATCTGTATCAAAGACCCTGGAATAGTCTAGGAAGATATCAACCATGTGAATATCAGATAAGGAATCGAGGGGATGAGCAAACCTTATATACAAATGACAATAATGCACGAGTGGTGCCGTAGTTCTATCAAACGGGAAAGGGGCGTCCCCTGCGCCCCATTTGTTACTTATAATTATGCTTT
The DNA here is from genome assembly GCA_940671915.1 of Paracentrotus lividus. NCBI lineage: Eukaryota > Metazoa > Echinodermata > Echinoidea > Camarodonta > Echinidae > Paracentrotus > Paracentrotus lividus. The sequence continues at coordinate 29,216,685 of CALNVZ010001721.1, read as the reverse complement.
TTTTTTCTCCAGAAGAGAAGCGAGCAATATCTTTACATAACTGCAGTAGTCCAGAATCGTCCCCTCAGCATATCCCAACTGTTCGAGACATCCCGCCGATAGCGCAACCACTGTGAATTGGCAAGTTAAGCAGTCCCGATCAGTGTGTTTCAAATAAAAGGTAATCCATTTTTGTATGGCTGATATTTATGTTCATCTACTTTTGATAATTGTTTCTTTTATATAATTGGAGATAAACTCCTCACCTTTACAATGATACCTTTCTGGAATCATAAATGTAACGCATAACCGAATAAATTGCAAATGAGGGAGGCAGGTACAACATCCATTTTTTCAAGTTTTTGTTGAAGATGAAAGACTGAGTGGATGCTTTAAAAAGAATTACACATCGCCGCACGCAATCTTATTCAATGTTCTTGGACAGCAGGGTCAGCATTCGCTCAGATTTCTTTCATTTTCTTACAACTTTGAAAATTGGATTCTGTACTGCCTTTTTCATTTGCAATTTACTCAATTATGCTTTACATTTATGATTCTAGAAAGGAATCATGTGAACGGTGGAGAGTTCATTTTTAATCGTATGTCACATATGATAAGCAAAAACAAATGAGCTTGGAATATGGGCCCTCTAAAAATGATTACCCTTTTTTCTGAAACGCACTTAAACGACCGATTCTGGACTACCCTTACTATCGACCAAGATGCACTTAATTCTTCAATATCGTCTTTGATTTATTATATCATGTAGTCACGCAGGAACAGAGCAACATTTCGACACCTTCCCCTCGCATTAGCTGTCTAACAGCTTGTCCTCGAGTTTTGCCAAGCTGCATTCATCAGTTGAAGATTTCCAGTAGCTAACAAGACAAGAATGATGTTTATTCAAATTTTCACTATGTACACTTTGACCAAGTTCACATGTTCACTTGGACACCCTATGTTAATACATACATAGTTATATACATCTGCTGAACTGCCCAGAATCATCAGCACTGAATGAGAGAGATTGTCCTGAATCAGAAGAATCACATTTTATACCATTCTGTGTACCAGACTCTCGGCCCAGACTATAATTGAGTTTCAACGGGTGTGTTTGTTTGTCTATTTGTATTTGTCGCTGCCGCGATGGTAGGGGGATGATCAACTTTTCTTCGGCACAGGATAACTTTCTTAAATGCATCTCGGTATCTCTCACTCAATCCGATATAGATGATAGGATTGATGACGCTATTGATATAAGCCATGGTCTGTGACACGTATCTAAGTGGTACTGGTACGTCAATGTTACTCCGAAAGTATCTAGCAAATATTACAAGGCCATATATTTGTAAAGGTGCCAGACAGATGAAGAAAACGAGTCCGTTGATAACAAGCATGCGTGTAATTTCGTTTCGTTGTCTTATGTTGGTGTTCTCGCGTCCGCTGATGCGCGTATGGTGGTTCGTTCGCGTAATACTTCTAATAATACAAACATATAACCAACAGTCAAGAGTCATCACTACAAAGAACGGAATGTTTAAAGCAAAGGCCACATAAATTTTGTAATTTCTCATCCCTGTAGAAGGCAAACACAGTCCAAAATACATTGGCAAATCCTCATAAGCGTCCATATCTGGCCATTTGACACAGTATACCAAAAAGTCATTGTTTGCAGGAATGAATGAAGCGGAAATTGCGATACTTAAAATCCATGATGCCGCCACCAGAGAAATGAACAGTGTCTTGCGAGTATTTGTACGCGCACTGTGCATATGACAAACGGCGTAATATCGCTCCATGGATACTAGAGTGACCATAAAGAATGATGCGTTATGTGAGGTAGTGATAAAGAAATTGACGATAATACATCCGTATTCCCCTAATGAGAAATTATCGTGGACAAATGGAGAATGGTGATACCTCCACAGCTCTCCTCCGATTTCAAAGGAGAGAAAGAGTATGTCAGCGACAGCCAAGTTTGCGAGAAACCAGTTTGTTGCGGTACGCATTTTAGGCATGCTGCATACCACGTAAAGAAACAACATGTTTCCTATTACTCCCACACATGATAGAAAGGGTGAAACGATTCCAATAAATACTTTGTGTACTTCGGAATAGCCAAAGTTGTCTAGATCATGTCTTGCTCTTTCAATTGTCATCTCAATACATCCGTCATAGAGGTCCGAGCTCCATGATTCCAATGACGAATTCATATCGACACTATTCGTATTTGTGAGATTCTCTCCGGATTCGTTGTTGTACTCCATGATGAACACCTTTCAAAGTAAAACTGATATTAAGCAAACCCAAATCAATAAAGCAGTAGGACTAGTAGTAGTCCTACTAGTGCCTTTGATATTTTTGAACCCTGTTGAACACCGTACCAGCAATTCTCCAAAACGATTGAAATATTGCTTTCATAATTTATCTCGTTGAAATTATGACATGTTTCTTTTATCATTTCAGAGAGATAAGTGCAGCTTGAACTAGTATTTGCCCTATGTGAACATCATATTTCGTAATCTGAGAGATTTCCGTAATAAAAACAAACATGTTAATTGGGGACGTCATACCCGGGGCGGTTCAAACGACCCCAAACACTTTTTAGAATCCACTTGAAAAAAAAAAAAAAAAAAATTGAAAGAAAGAAGGAAGAAAAAAAAAAAAGAGGAAATGGTTTCATTTCCAAACCTTGGTTAAATATACCAATGAGGATTATGATCATGAATAATGTTTGCAAATTTTCTTTCGTCAACATCGGTAAATAATCGCGGACTTCATCGTTCTTCAAATTTCTTTGCAAACGTGAAACGTATAATGGTGACTGTTTGGCAAATAGTTCTTAAGGTTGAAAATTATTACATTTGTTTATATCGACGGTGAAACTCTTTCCACACAATTCGCAGACATTCAAAAATGTTCGTTGTTCATTTAGATACCCATTAAAGGATTCTTCCAGGCTGGAGTTTGTATGTTTACAAAAATAAAGTAAAATTTATAAAGCACAACACTAAACATTTCATCAAAATCGGAAGAAAAATAGCAAAGTTATAAATTTCTTAGGTTTTGAAATTTTTTTAGAAAACAGTTCTAGCCATAACCATGATAACCTCATGCATATTCAAACGAGCAAACTGATGATGTCACAGTCTCCGTACTTCCTTTGTATTTTGTTGTATGAAATACCAATTATCCAGATGTTCTGCCCCAAGCAAAAAGGCGTAAATATAGCGATAACTCCTTGTGGAATGTTCAAGGTCACAAGTGCTTTTACTTATTTCAGTATATGAGGGATAGATTTTTTTTTTAAATACTCAATATATGAAAAAATGTGATAAATAGGATTTCATATAATATAGGTTTTCCCGGTCAATTTCATTGTTTTGTCAATCCATTGCATGTTAGAGGCATTCATTTTCGGGAAAAACGCCCATACATCGAAATTTTACCAGTCATAATCATATTCAATCATCAAAATTAACGATTTTTGTGATTGATTTCGTATTTGCGCATTCTATACTTCACATAATAAGCATATACATTCGGTAATAACTATTCAATTTCGTCGACATTTCATTCCGTATACTCACATTCGCACTAATTTAAATGCACAAAGAATGAAATTAAATGACTATATCCGAATTTGAACTTTGCAACCATTACTTTGTGTGCCTAAAAGCGAATTTGAGAACATGAACACGAAATTGTTTGACTAAAGTCAGTCTGTCGCATCAAACACACGAATTTGAACACACATTAAATGAAAACGGATGATAAATGTATGAATTTGGCCGGGAAAACCTATATAATACACAAGAAGTAGGGGGACTGTGACAATTTTTAGCTTCAATGTAAAGATAGAAGTGACAAATTAGCTACCTCCGACACAAAACTCGTTAAGCCATATCATAAAACCAACCATACCACTAGTTTAGGATTTCTTACATATTCTTTTTGTACATAATAATAATAATAATAATAATAATAATAATAATAATAACAATAATAGTACATTTTATATAATGCAGTTTACTGTCTTAAATTACGAAGCCATGGCAGACTGGATTTGTATTTTTAGACTCACCCTTTACTGACTCTTCATATACCCCATTCACAATGGCCTCAAACACCGCTACAGTCGCGGGACTGTCCCGCGACTGTAGCGGTGTTGCCCTCAGTGTGAATCATGATGCTCGGACCCGCTATAAACTATCCCGGGATAACCTCGACCCGCTATAACACCGCGATAAACTATCGCGCTCAAACCATAGTAACAGACGCCACCGGGGCCCCGTAACATAAAGCTCTACAATCGATCGTACGATTGATTGATCAATCGTACGATCGATCAATCAATCGTACGATTGATATCAATCGTAGAACCGTAACACAAAAGAAGCTACGATTGATATCAATCGTAGAAATCAATCGTAGACCCCCCAATCAATCGTAAAGATTACGACTGATTACCAATCAATCGTAAAGTCAAAATTCAACATCAAACCATGTGATTGTAATAGTTATTGTGCATATTGTATTGAAAATAAATTGATTAAAGGGATGCAGTAACATTGAATGATATTCAAATCACATTTATTCGATTTAGCTTATTTTGCCAACATAATTATAAACACTTAGGTCAGTCTGGTATCTCTTCAAAATTGCAAGCTAATTGCTTGCTTTACCTTCGAGATATCAATGATTTCATACTCAAAATTTATAAACCAACACCGGATGGTTTATAAAACCATGTGCTTTTCCACACACCCATTTCCTGTTGTAAAGTCCCCCGTCTCTAGCGGCCTGGTGGGCTATCAGCAGAGGGTACTTTAAGCACTGGTATTCGACTGTATGCTTGGCATTGTTTGTTACACTGTTTTAAGGTAGTAAATGATTTTCATTTTATCTGAAACTTTCAGTAGTTTGTTTTTACTGTTGGAACAATATAATTGTTTTAATCTGGATATAATTGCTCTTGTTTTTGAAAGCTACTTAATCCCTTTAAACTTGTTTCATCACACACAGAATGATGTCTTGTAGATTTATCATTTATTTGAAAACATAAAAATTTAATGGCACTCCATACATGCAACAATCGCAAAACCCATGTTCCAGATAGTACACAAATAATGACTTCATTGACAAAAAAAATTGTTTTGGATTAATTTTCTATTCATGTCAACCGCGTGTACATTGTATAAAGATAACATTTTGGCATTTAAGCAAACCGTGTTTATTAAAAGACAAGTTGACAAGCTGTAAAATGCTCTTGCACATTCACAGCAATTAGAGAAAAAAGAGAGAACCCTGTTTGATCCTATAGACTAAATAATTATAAAAATTTGCTGGTAAAAATTTCACATGGAACCTGAAATTACCTCTGACCTCCGAATTTGACCTTTGACCCACCAACATTTGAAGTTTCCATATGGTACCCGTCCAAGTTTGGTGACAATGGTACGATTACTGAGGAATATTGAAATTAATACAAAACATGCAGGTAAAATTCAATATTGACTCTCAATATGACATTGAACCTCTCAGTGACCTTTGACCAACTACGACTTGAAGGGCCCCATAGTGCATCTACTATCCAAGTTTCGTTTAAATTAGATATATATGTCAAAATTATTAGAGTTTATTTATGAGGGATGCCAAAACAAAATGTTAATGTGGCTAAATTGGACAGCGCTAGGTGATGATGACAATTAGATGGACATTGATGAAATATTGCTCCTAATCTTGATGGCCGATGTTAGTGGGTCAGAATTCCATAAGTACCGTCCCGTCTATCGCCATCAGCATTCCTCATGTTGAGATGCATGTCACATCTGTAATTAAAAGAGAGTAAAATGAGTTTAAATGTTTAATGAAACAATTGCTTGTTAAATCCTATTTACAAAATTCAATTAATTTTGATAAAAAACAAGTATGTGAACATATATGACACAATAATCAATTCCCTCATAAAAAAAGTTGATAATCAGAAAAACATCTGTTATTACATACATTCATTAAAAATAAAAAAAGGTTGACTACCCTCCCCCCCCCCCCAAAAAAAAATCTTTGACATGACCTGAGTGAAAAGCCGTATCTATGATGCATGATCTTATGTCTTATTTGTTGTATGTTTTTTGTTGTTGTTTTTTTTTCTGGGGGGGGGAGGGGGGGGGTAGACATAAACACACACAAAATAAGTGATTTCTTACATTCTGCGGTCTCTATTCAACATCTGTCATGCCAGCGTTGATGTGATGACATGACTTCCACAACAGTACCGAACCACCATGATGTATAACTGCATCACTGCTTTTTCCTGCATAAGAGATAAATGAAGGGGCTATTAAGTATAGTACCGGATGAACATACTGCGAACTGAGCCCAAACCCCATCAGGTTGAGGTATATGGGAAATGAGTGTTATAGCAAATCAGCTTGTCTGCAACAGAGTAACATGTTTAATTCATGTCAGTTATTCAATCATAAAAATATTTAACGGCTCCCTCATTTTTTTTTTATTACTTTGCTTTTCAGATCATATTTGATATGTTGTTTTGTTGTGTTGACAATCCTAATTATCAGGATTTTATTTCAATAAACTTTGAATTTTAATTTTGAATTTGGTTTAAGGCATCTTTACTATCAATCTGTTATTACTTAGTTTATGTTGATTTAATTTTGTCTTGTGATATTACGTACATTTGCATACCAGCTTTGTTTTGCAGTTCGTTGAATGATCATTTCAATCATTGTCTCTTATCCATTACACTAAGCTGCAGTCTTCTTGGCGCCTGGTTTGAACCAATCACTTTCGCAGGCTCCATCTGTGTAAATAAAGACAATATATGTTTAAGTTTATGCATTCTCGAGGCAATGTAAAATTAATACCAAGTTCCAATCTTTAAAACAGAAACAGATTAGGGGAGACCCTACTTTTTTTTACCACCCCAGAAAAAAAAAATGTGCCCCTCCACTTTCCCAATCCTTGCTCTGCCGCTGAATACATGTTCTGCTCAATTTTTAAAGCGAGAAAGTTATGTCAACTCAAGCTCACAGATTGTATACAATAACATTTCACACAATCAAAAAACAATGAACTTGTCTTCAAGTGTTGTTGTACAGGTATTTTGGCCAAAACCAAGAGTGTAGGCTTAAATCATTACCTTGTAGGTCTAGTGGAAAAGTGGTACTCTCATTTGCAGACCCCTGGCCCATACCCACAGACTTCAACATCAGTAGATGAAAGCAGCAATTTCCCTGAAAAAAAAAAAGAAGCAAACTGTGGATTAGGTTTCAATTACACATGAATTTTAAATTTACTATATTAGAGTTGATAGCTGTTGCCAAAAATAGAAAAAACTTATGAAAACAAATGTTTTACACCAATTTGTTAAGAGACCAAAAAAGACTTTATGGTTGATTTATATTAGAAAGTGGTTATTTCGTGGTGACTTTATTTCGCAAGTCGGCTGTTGCGAAAATCAGTAGGTCTACAAGGCTATTTATAGTAATGAATTCATCACCATATAGCAAAATTTGCTCCCAACTAGTCCAAAATCGCGTAAAATAACTGGACGCCAAATTATACATGTATAGTAGATAGAAGTCTACCCCTAACGTTAATCTGTGCTTGATATATGACCTTCTTGATGAATGGACAAAGGCCTACCCCCCCTACCATCACTTGATGAGGGTCATCATGAAAAAAATGACTGAACATTTTGCTCAGCTGGCAAGACAAAAAAAAAGAAAAAAGGACTGTAGCCTAGGCCAGGGTACAGACTCCCCTGTACAAAAATCTGAATTTCAAATTTTTGCCCCCTCCTCCAGCCCTCTCATCGACTCTGAAATCTGGATCAGGCCATTAAAACACCAATCAATATCTAGTCAAACAATGTCAAGCTGTGACAATATCTTTGTTATTGATTTTATTTAGATCTAGATCTAAATCTAACGTAAGATTCGCCAAAAAAAAAAAAAAAAAAAAAAAAAAAAAAAACAATTAACGTTAAATGTGTGGAAACACATAAAAAAAGACACTTTACAGTTGCAGAGATAATTTGAAAATAAGTGGGATACAACTGTACCTTAGCCTAAAACATAAGAAATCACTTTAAGAGTATGCATGGCGATGTTTGATTGGTATTTTTAAATTAGATCAACAGCTACACTCAAATGCTTTCACGGATACATCGTTAGCCCTAGGAAAATTCCACATAAACTACACAAATGTCTGCCTAAGCTCTGGGACAAGACATGTTGTTTAGGGGATTAATCATGAAGTCTGCAGACAACGATAAAACACAAACAAAATCGATCTGCCCAAATAAGTGGTCCAAAAATCAACTTTCAACATCATAAATCAATTACTTGTTAAAATCCTAAGTTTATGAAATTATCATATTTCATATTTATTGCCATCAAATATCATGAAATATCCGCATATTCAGTAAATAACGGAGCAAAAAGGTACTTACGTTTGATTCTGGGACTGGATTGTAAACAAACTTTTCAGCGGGAATCGGCTGCACAGTACAGTCAAAAACAATAGGCTCATGCACCAGTCGTTTTTGCAAAAAGAAATAATTACCGATCAACTCGCTATAGCGATTGATCGCAGGGGGCCTTTGTGTTACGGATTTTAGCGATTACAGTCGCTATTAGCGACTGATTGAAAGTTTGCGATTGATTGCTAACTTTTCTTTATGTTACGGGGCCCGGGACAGTCCCGCTGCTGTTGCGGAATGCCTTCAGTGTGAAGGCACTCCGCTACAGCACCGGGATAAAAAACAATGAAATACATAAGAATATCCAGGAAAGAGAGTGAAAGAAGTATAAAACACGGAAATACATAAGGAATGATAAAAAAAGAAGAGGAGAGAAGGAGAAATACATAAGAAATTATAAAAAAGAAAAGGAAAGAAGGAGAAAAACAAAGAAATACATAAGAAATGATAGAAGAGAAAAGGAAAGAAGGAGAAAAACAAAGAAATACATTATTATAGAAAAGAAAAGGAAAGAAGGAGAAAAACAAAGAAATGCATAAGAAATGATAGAAAAGAAAAAGAAAGAAGTAGCAAAACAAAGAAATACATAAGAGATGATAGAAAAAATGAGAAAAACAAATAAATACATAGGAAATAATGAAAGATGAGAGAAGGAGAAAATCAAAGAAATTCAAGTACATGTATTTTATTACGGAGGTCATAAAAGTCATACGCTGCAGTGTGAATGGGTACATGAAATTTATCCCGGGACTGTCCCGGCATAACTTTTCCACTGTGAATGCATTTAAACTAGCGGGTTTATAGCGAAGTTGCCGTCCCGCTACAGCACCGCGACAGCACCAAAAATAAATCTGAAAACCACCGTGAATGGGGCAAATACAATTTTAGTACTGGTCAGGAGTACAACTCCAGTCAGTGTTACAGAATACCGGCCTACCTCTATAATTTATGCGGCGGTCACAACTCGCCGTACCTTCGAAGTGCAACTCCCTTCGATGGATTTCGAGAAAAAAAATTGCGCATGCAACACAGGCTACGTTGTATGTACGTGCCCCGTAGCCTACGGCGAGTTGTGACCGCCGCATAAGGTAGCGCTCATTTTACTTCACCAAACTTTACATACAAAAATTACAAAATAGTAATTGCCTTTACCCCAAAAAGCAACAACAATAATGAAGCGCTGTGTGTTTTTACACCAACTTCGAAGGCTTGGATGTATAATAAGCCTAGGGTAAATTGGGGTAAGTAGGACACTGGGGTAAGTGGGACACTTTGGGGGTAATTGCATAATATGCCTATGATTAAGACATGCCTTAGTGGAGGAACTATTTCAGCGAGAATAAACATATACATCTAGCAACAAATTATATGCCTGTTTGGGAAAAATTGACAGTTATCGGAAAAATAATCGTTAAAAATCTGTAACATCTCACGGCTTGACATAAAGCGCTTGTCATACCCCCATTCCACTGACAATCGGACTCTAATATCGAGCTCACCTGATCCCCAAAATGGCAATTTTGTTGAATTCCGATGAAATCTCACCCGAGGAGCCTGTTTTGGTGACCCTGATTTTTTTATTATCCGCATGAAATCGGATGAAAGACTGGTATCTGCCCGACATCTGTCCGCCGTTTTTATCGGCTTGTCCAATCCATGAATTTGCTTTCGGAGGGTAATTTGGGGGCTATCTGACTCTAAACTGGCACTTCCAACATCTATCTGATACCGGCCAAACTCTAATCAAATTAATTAGTCACTACTCGGAGATCGATCGTACATTGACCCGATACTACCAACATTCCACAGTTGGGTTGAAAACGACACTTCTTTTCGAAAAGTTGATAAAAAACCGCTAATTGCAATAAGTTGAGTACCTGATCACCCGATTTTAATCAGATGTCGGCCAGAGACGTCGGACAGGTGAAAACAATAGAATCTTATACACGTCGGACTGACTGACACATATCCAATATTGACTCGAGGTCGAAAATGGAAATGGTGTCCGGTCAGTCCGATAGCGAACTAAGGCCTGAGCTTAGTTCCGTCACCGGACTATTTTCCCTCTTCGCATCGCGTCCAACACGTCGGACAAAATACCAGATAGACGTCAAACACAAGCCTGACCATCAGACTTTGACATGAGACCACTCGGTTGGCAACCAGAAGGATTAAAAAACGCGTCCGATTAGTGAACGATGCTCCAAAATTCTCAGTGGAATGGGGGTATTAGCTATTTCATAAATCATGGTGAACTATAAGCTGGTCCTTGTGTTTTCTAGATCCCTTTAGTTTTCGGGGTATCTTGGCACTGAAATTGTTCACAAAATAAATCTAAAACTGGAAAATAATCTAAAATGAAATATGATGTAAACAAAAGACTTAAAGCAACTGTTTTAATTGACCCGTCCCATTTACCCCACATGCTTGGGGTAAGTGGGACGCACCAATTTCAATAGTATTTCAATTTATAAACAAAGTTTGTGAAGACAGAGATCCTCATTCCGCACTTGTATATCACAGTTCATTGCATGATGTACCCACTAACTCCAATTTGACGGGCAAATGATTGATATTGTCACCTTGACCTTCATTTGGCATGTTTAGAGGAATTGTTAACCAAAACATTTCTAAAACGTTTATATCTAATTAAATAAACTTCGAAATAAGAGATATGATTGCTTTATTATGTATTTTATTTTTTTAAATAATAATGCTTAGGTAAATGCTTAAGTGTCCCACTTATCCCAATTTACCCTATATATAGCTGCTTCCACAGCAGCTCAAGCTTGCTTCATCTCGAGATTCTAGCCCGCTCAGCCCTCCCCCGGAAAAATCTCGAGATACGAGAAACCACGTCTACATCAGCCCAAGTTGGACAATTTCGCTCTCGAGCGATAAATTAGCTCGAGCTATATGGAGCATGCGCAATTTCTGTGAGTTTTGAAAATCGCGCCATTTTTTCCCCGCGCTATGGGCTGGGGACTTCCAGTTGCGAGCATTTTCTCCATTATTTCTAATGTATATATATATTTTGGTCCTTCTTTTATTTTCTGTTTTATAATTTCTTATGTATTTTTTTGTTTTATACTTCATTCATATAAGGGAGTTTACAGATACAATCTGCGCATGCGCGAGTCTCCGATATCCACTTTCAGGGTCAGGCCAACTGTACATATAATGCGGCGACTGCACAATCAACCCATGAGTCAACCAACGAACGGCATATCTACAAATTTTTATCAGACAAAAATCTAGCTGTATATTTCTTTTTGTCGGTTTTTTCCTTCTCGTTTGCCATGTTGAATAACATAATGAGACATTTTCATGACTTAAATTATCGTTTTCCTCCCAGAAAGTTGCAAAAACACCGACTGTGTGCTAATGCACACCGGTCCGAATGTCGAGATTTCAAGCCCCGTTGGTTTCGGCGAACTCAATGCCTGTTTGCCGTACGCGAGTTGGTAACTTACCAATTTTGCTTTCAGTTGAGAAAAGAGACTCAAATAAACATGGAATCAAAATAAAGATCGGAATAAGTATACATTGTCTATCTCATCAATAGACAAGTGCGATTCCTCATCCTTATTTTCATAATATTATGAGCGCAAAAAAGTATGAAAACCATATGTAAATCAAAGGGTTTCATAAACTTCACACGTAAGAATTCCTGCTATAGAGGAGACCATGTACATGTGACCCCTGACCCAATGACGTCACAGAGCTCCTATCTGTAACTGTAAACTCCCTTATTATCTTCTCTCAGTTCTTATGTATTTCTTTGTTTTTTTGTCATTCTTTCATCTTCTCTTCTCTTAATTGTTATGTATTTCTTTGTTTTTCCTTCTTTCGTTTTATCGTCAATCATTTCTTATGTATTTCTTTGTTTTATCCTTCATTCTTCCATCTTCTCTTCTCTCAATTCTTATGTTTTTTTTTTTTTTTTTTTTTTTGTGAGTCTTTCATTTTCTCTTCTCTAAGTCTTTTTGTCTTTCTTTGTTTTTCCAGAAAATTGTCCAGGAAATACAGAAAAAAGTGGAAGAACCATCAACGGCACCGGGATCTGAAGACTCACATCACCCAAAGGTTTTAATTTATAATTTACATGAAAAAGACATACAGCAACCCGCACGTAGATGGCGTCTATATTCGACCCGAATCGTACGCCAAAAATATTAACTACCAACCAACCAACCAACCTTTGTTTTTCCTTCTTTCGTTTTATCGTCTATCATTTCTTATGTATTTCTTTGCTTTTCCTTCTTTCGTTTTATTGTCTATCATTTCTTATGTATTTCTTTGTTTTTTTTGGTCATTCTTTCATCTTCTCGTTATGTATTTCTTTGTTGTTCCTTCTTTCCTTTTATCGTCTATCATTTCTTATGTATTTCTTTATTTTATCCTTCATTCTTCCATCTTCTCATCTTTTTAAAATTTTATGCATTTCTTTGTTTTTGTCATTCTTTCATTTTCTCTTCTCTTAACTGTTATGTATTTCTTTGTTTTTCTTCTTTCGTTTATCGTCTATCATTTCTTATGCATTTCTTTGTTTTATCTTTCATTCATCTTCTCTTCTCTCAATTACTATGCATTCTTCTTCTATCCTCTCTTTTATCAATTCTTATGTATTTCTTTGTTTTATCATTCTTTCACCTCTTCTTAATTCTATCGTTCCGTATTATATCAAAACCGGAACTCGAATTGCACTATGGTTGGATATCCCGAGTAAAGAAACCCGAATGCGTCCACGTCTCCGAAATAGCTAGCTATTTTGAGGAACTAGCCCTAGTTGACTCAGGCTTGAATCTCAAGATTCTAGCCCACGAAACAGCTAGCTACAGTGGCGGATCCAGGATTTCATTACAGGGGGGACCCAAAATAGGAATTTCAGATATCGGTACACCTAATTTATTTTCACGTTACACCGGGCGAGCGAAAAGGTACACTCGTTTTTTTTTTTCACGTCACGCTGGTTGCGCGATAAGGGGGGGGGGGGTGTCTTCGGTCATCAACGAGGTCATTACGTATCAGTCATGAGGGTAAGGTTGGGGGTCAATCGGCCCACTTGTCTATTTTTTACTTCGCTTTTTTTTTTTTTTTTTTTTTTTGCTAGGGGATCGGGGGGGGGGTGGGCCGGGCCCGTCGCCCCCCTGGATCCGCACCAGAGCTAATTGCGTTCACATTACAAATGATCTCGAGCTAGTTCTAATCGGACTAATTGGCTAGATCAGAAATAGCTTGCTATTTTGTCATCTCGAGCTAGTGAAGACGGGCCTACTGTACGGCAAACGGGTTTTATTGCTGTCGTAAACGGGCCACAAATATTGTTGAATTATGCAGACTTTAAAACTTTTTTTCGTAAAGTTGAATTATGCAGACTTTAAATTTTTTTTTGTTGTAAAGTTTGGATATGAGATAAGAAATCAAATAAGGTATATTTTATTATACTGCATCTTTTGTTTACTTTCATATACCAAAAAAAAAAACAAAAAAAAAAGGGGGGGGGGTGAAGGACGAAGGAGATGCTTGCTTTGTTTACAGAAACACATATCTAAAAATTGCTGTTGAACTTTGATTTGTTTTTTAAAAAATCATATTTTTTTATCAAATGAAATGTGTACAGGAAAAAGAGTAATAATGAGTCGTGATAATGTTAAAAAAAAAATTAGTTTGGTAATCAGTTCTTATGACATCTTAGAAATGATATTCCTGATGTATAAACAGTGTTTATGAAGACAGATATCTTTGTTTCTCACTTATAAACGACATTTTATTCCATGTATTATGCTGTCCCACTTACCCCAACTTGACGGGGTAAGTGGGACAATGGAGTAGTAATGATTAACCGTCACCTTAACCTTCATTTGGCGGAAATTTTAACCAAAACATTTATAAAACGTTTATATCTAAATAAACTTTAAAATGTGGTATATGATTGCTTTATTAAGTATTTTATTTTTTTGTAATGCTTACGAAAATGCGTAAGTGTCCCACTTACCCCAATTTACCCTAACGCTGAGTTTTAATGATTAGTGCTTTCCTATCTGACAAAAACACTAAAATTCGCCAGAATTCATAAAAAGAATGTCACACAAATTCTAAAGTATTTTGTATGGATGCATGGTAATATGAATCACCCCACAGGATCCAACACTGACTGTAAGTTTGACTGGTATTTGATTCTGATAACAATAGTTTGGTCCTGTGTTCACACTTAGAAACTAAACTGTTACAATCTAATTCCTCATATTTGGCAGGTTAAACGATTTATAGGCCTACCTGTTGTTCAGCAGATTCGACAACTATCTCAAACCTGTCAACAGAAATTACACTTTTCAACACAAGGCCGTGTGTTTGATAGGTCTTTTGTGCCCAACAATTTGCCCATGCTTTTTTCGCTGTCCAAGTAGTCCAGTGGGCATTCAAAGATCTTGACCTTTCGCGAAGAACCGCTCAAAAAGAGATTGACACGAGAGTCTTATGTTTTAATAACAAAAATAAATATAAAATAGAGAAGATGGGGGAGTGCGGAGCCGAGGTGTCTAGGGAGGGGGAGAACAAAATTGGTCGATTCGAAGTAAAACGTAGGCCTACATAGCACATTAAACTGTTAACAAATATTTGTGAGGGTTTTCGTGTATTTTCAATGGTGTGCAGAGTGGTATGCTACATTTGTAGAGCACAATTACTACATCCAACTGACCAATGGTGATTTGTGTCCCTTGTTCCTACGGATGTCCAGTCGACTAAATATGAAAAATAGCGCCAAATCTGAAAATCTCCCAAAATCGTGAATAAATCTGAAGTTTTAATGGGTAGAGAGTGGAAGATTCAAAGTTTATTTTATACAACGAGCATCAGACATGACTGAAGAGAGTTTTGAGGAGTTACATAAGGTACGTACAGCATTGCCTCTTTGTGAAAATGATATAATTAAGTTTACAATTTTATGATTTCGTAACAAACTATGAAGAAAGAATCGTTGTAGGCCTAGTGATAACTCTGAAGTTATTTCGGTCGTTTTTGTTATAAAAAAAGCAGAGTAGCGACCATCTCGGTAGGGGTCATGGAGGGCTAATTACACAAATCTTCGAAAAACTGTATAGATATTCGAATCGGATAGTACACGTCTATCCCCACCCACGCCCATCCAGCTGTAGGCCAATGGATGTGCCATACCATGATACATACTGTACCATGAAACATACTAAAATGTTAAATATGATGATAATCTTTTTTTATTGTTGTAGAACCGACAATTATAGTTATATTATACAACAATGGAAATCTTTATTATGTCTCTAAATCAATACAAAAAAAATCAACAACAAATCCCCTTAAAAAAAAAGTAGATAAATAGGGTTTAATTGATGATATGAATGATTATTTGTCTGAGAGGTGACGGTTGTATCATGGATAGATCTTAAAGTTTACTCTTCATATAAATGTTTCCAGATAGTCAGTTTATAACTTATGATGTCGATCAAGTTCGAACGTAAAGTTGGTTCTGACCATCATGACCCACAGTGGGCTCACTCATCGAGGGAGTCGCGGAAGCTTTGGGTGGTGGCTTCTCCATCTGAATTTTTTGACCAGAAAAACATGTACATGTTCAAACATCCTTTGGGTTCAGCCTGCCTGGCAGAGTCTAAAGAAGTACACATATTTACTCCATGACTGCTATACCTGACGAGAATTATTATGACCAGATATTACAAATTATGAATATATAAATGAATAAGACTTATTCAAAAAAAAGATGAAAATGGCCAGACTGAGTATAAATAAGGACAAAAACAAAAAGTAACAACAACAACAGACCTTAACGTCAAATGGATCCGCGTCTGCCCCTCCCATATAAAATGTCCACGTTAGAGCTGAAAGTGCATAAATATAAAAGAGGCCTTTTCAACCGGGATATCGCCACATTTTGTATACACACCCCTTTTCTGAGTTCCCTTTGCCCACCACTTTCCTTAAAAAAGTCCATTTGATTATTTCTCCTTCGTACGGAGACGTCAACACCTTGTCAGAGTTGTTGATCACCCTTCATAAATCTTTGATCGAAAAACAGAACAATAGCACCAAGGTGTAATGCAACTAACATTGAGTTTCCTTTTGAATTCGATTCTACACCTGTTTGTAAACTCAGAGTTTTTTTGGACAATGTAGGAAGGTCTATTCGTTGACTTGTAGGGCGTTCGTTTACCGTATTTCGGATGAGGTATACTGATTTAAAATGTATTCGAGCTCTTTTTGGAGCACGAATCAGGAGAGACCATATAAAAGTGATTTAAGTGAAAGCTATTATTGATACATCCAAGAGATCATTTGGACTGGCAACACGTGTTGACGATCGATTAATTGAATTTTCATATCAAAGATCATAAGTAGTTGATTGATGTTGTATGATGCTAAGAAACAACTTAATTTTCCTCAAATATGCCTGAACATATTCATGAACTTAGTTTGATACAAACATTTTCAATAAGTTAAACGTATATGACCAAGATTCATTTAAAATGTCGCGTGAAGTAAAAACGGTAATGTAGATAGATGGGTGAATGGAACTTTGAAAGCTTAAAGATTGATGAAGTGTCTGAATAATAATGAAACATGAGAATAATTTTATTTGATAAGACTGTTAAAATAATTATAACTATCAATGTTTTTTCGCCTCCAATGGTCATTTATGACAAGGAAAATAAAACTTTCAATCAAATTCAATCTGCCCTTGGAATTATTATTGAATTAATGTTCTCTTATTTTATACGTGTTTTTTTTTTTTTAAGAACTTGTTCGGTCCTAGATATCATCGATGCTTTCGTGTTTTATTAAAGAAAAAGAAAACAAACCCAAACAAACAAACAAACAAAACACCGTGACGATTGTATTGAATAGAATGATAATTTTAAACCAGTAATGTAGTCACGAAAAGCCCAACCCAAAGCAATGATATGACAAACGTCATATTTTGGCTCATATGGGATGACCCCCGGCCAGAACATTGACAGACAAGACGAGCGGTCTTGGTCGCAAAGGCTTGTGGGTAAGGGAGTTTCCCTATTAAAGGACTCATCCGGGCTGGAGTTTGCTTTATAAGAAAAATATAGTAAAATCGAAAAAGCACAACACAGAAAATTTCATCAAAATCGGATAAGAAATAGCAAAGTTATGAATTTTCTTAGGTTTTGATTGTTTTAGGAAACATTCTTCAAATTGGCAAACTGATGATGTCTCAGTCCCCCTACTTTCTTTGTTTTTTATTGTATAAAATACCAATTATCAAGATTTTCTGCCCCAAGGACATAAAAACACGGATTAATCCTTGTGGAATGTTATAGGTCACAAGTGCTTTTACTTATTTCGGTATGAGGGACAGATTTTCTGTATACGCAATATATGAAAAAATGAGATAAATAGGATTTCATATAATAAAATACACAAGAGGTAGGGGGACTGTGACATCATCAGTTTGCTCATTTGAATATTCAAATATTCAAATGAGACAATGAGACAATTGCCAAGAACTGTTTTACAAAAAAAAAATGACGACCTAAAAAATGCATAACTTTGTTATTTTTCATCCGATTTTGATGAAATTTACTGTGTTGTGCTTGATGAATTTTACTTAATTTTACAAAACTTTTTCATTTCAGCCCGGACTCCTCCTTTAAGGAATACGGGGGGAATCCCTAGGGACAGGTGTAGATTACCTTAAAACAACGGCCTAGGTCAGTGTCACCAGGTACATTAAATGAACGGGTGTTTAAAGGGAAATTTCACACTTTAAAAATACCTATGCATGAATATACGAGTCTTCTTCGGAAATGCTTATTTTCCTTTTCTTCAAAAGTGCCTGTTATGTTGTTACATGGACGAAAAGGTATACACGTCCATGGTTGTCAGAAGGAAAGACATATTATCAAGATTAAAGCATTGGTATTAATTTTATGAACAAAAGACATTTGGGTTAGATAGATGCAGTGGCGTGTCTAGGGGGGGCAAGGGGCACGTGCCCCGGGCGGAGCTTCAGGATGTACAAAAAAAGGAAAAGGAAAAAAAAAAAAAAAAAAAAAAAAAAAAAAAAAAAAAAAAAAAAAAAAAAAAAAAAAAAAAAAAAAAAAAAAGGAAAGAAGAAGAAGAAGGAGAGGAAGAAAAAGGAGATCGGTGATCCACAGTGAATATTGGGATCATGTTTCCTCCCATTATTAATTTTGGCGCCCCCTACATAGCACCACTAAGTTTAACTTTTTTGGCGCCCCAAAGTTTCTAGTAATTTTTTAGGTTTAGTACCGTCTATCTTAGTTTCGGGTCAATTTTGCGCCCCCTGTATAGGCCTATATTGAAGATCAAATCGATGCCCTTAACTTCAATTTAGCGTCCTTTTATAAATGTTAAGATCAATTGTGTGCCCCCGGTGTGTGCCCTCCTAATCCTAATTTTAAGACCAATTAGACATCCACTGGGTTTCAATTTAATTTAGAGCCCCCTTTAAATAGTTTAAGATCAATATGGCGCCTAAAATTTCAAGATCAATTCCCCCCTTCCCGCTTCAGATAAACATGAAGGTCCCTCTCAGTAAAAGGATTTCCTTTTTTTCTTTCCATGCTTTTTCTCGCTGCCTAATTACTCCCTTTTTTTGTTCTTCATTGTCAATTGTCTTTGTTTCCATATTTTAAGACCATTCGGTATCAAAACCTGTTACTTGCAAAGTTTATTCAAATTTAGAGCTCTAGAATTTTTCGCTCGCGCTTCGCGCTCCATATTATAGTATTTCAAAACATTGAGAGGAACATACCAAAAAGTTGTAAATTAATTCCACAAAAAAAAAAAAAAAACAACAGAATCGTGCAATGGCCTACAATTCCCAAAACATTTGGCGACTTTACCCTGAAGGTAAGGCTATTCTTATTTTTCATTGTACTTCGTCGATAACGAAAATCTGTATTCATGACTTTAAATGCCAAGATTCGGTAATAATAATCAATGAATCAAATTTACGCCGCGCTTTCGCTGCTCGTCGTATTAATTAATATTTGAGAGGAATAAAAAATTTGATGAGTTAACGATTATGTATGGACAAGCAAATCATCCCCAGGTCTTATAAGGCGACATGTATATATGCCACTGGACAATAAACTAACAAATCGTTGAGCAAAATGAGTAGACCTGGGTGGGGGGGGTGCAAGTCTCAACAATTGCCCCGGGCCACTTGACACCTAGATACCCAACTGGATATATGGGCGTATTAGAATTTACGTGATAATTGGACCAATGAACCGTGAGCTAAAGTCGATATCAGTTAATGCAATTCACGATGGTAATACCTACCCTAGATTTATTATTGCCATGATATGTAGTACGATACTTAATCATTGTCATAAATCATTTGACATGCATGGGTACTAATTTGGTCTGAATAACGATGGCGACATAAAAACATATTTATATTAATAGGCCAGGGCGTTTCAGTTCGGAATTTACAAATGGGACTTGTCGGACAGTTTATCGACTAAATTGCTCTCAGCCAATAGATGTAAGCATTTCAGTACCTTATAAAGTTGTTCCTGAGAAATCAAGTGAATATTTGTTTCAATGAACATGATCATAGATGGTACACAGTATATTCGCACTATGATCTCGTCTAAAAATTTATATACAACTGTTCGTCATAAGTGGAATATTTTTCCTGAGCTCAAGAGACATTATTTGCTCCGGCTTAATTTCTTGAATGTGTTTGTCACCGCTTCATCAACTTTCTAGGATCTGTTATTGACGTTCCCGTCACCCTTACGGGAATTTTTCTTCAAAAAAGATTTGTCACCCCCAAAGATGAGCCATTTCTGTACATTTATTCTATTTTGGGCCTTTATTATGTTCACGGCGCCCACCAAGGCCCCCTCAGTCCTACCCCAAGGAAAAACGTCTGAGCGCTGGAGATTTGTCTATTGTTCTTTAAAGTTTAATCAGATTTTGGTTACAGGCTCGACTCTTGTCTAGGGAGGGATCAAATATTTTGGATCGGGTTCAACATTCGTATTACAACACCATGAGAAATCTATCTTCCTAAATTGTATTGTAAAATTAACCAAACTATAAATAAAAAATCATATAAATCAATTAATGACTATTTACGAGGCCTTCTTCATTCAAGGTTAAACAAATCGTAAGGGAATTGAATGCAGTATGTTCAAGGATCGGTTAAAGGTGGTTTTTCATTTCTTTTGTTTTCAAGCTATAAAGGATGGAATAAATATCGTGAATCACCAGGATCTCGTATTCTTTACTCAACCTCACCCTAGACAAGAGAACCTGTAGCCTGTCGCCAGAATATAAGATGATTAAAAGAACAATATAAAACAGTATATCACCTCAGTATGGCGTTTCCTGGGGGCAGGACTGATGGGGGGGCAGTTGACGGCCCGGGAAAACATAAAACGAGAGCCCAAATTGAAAAAGAATGACAAAAATGGGCATCATGGGGTATTAGAAAAACTTTATTTTATACAAACATATTCAAAAATATAGAGAGTTCAAGCAAAATCATGTCGCTTAATAGCGGCAAAAAATATATTCCACCTTATAGATGACGGACAGTGTAATTACATTTTCTCATGTACCGTGATTAGCCTTGTTTCCATGGCAAACATCATGATATTTGATAGCCAAGCCACTGGCCTGTTGCTGTCTCCCTCATTAGGCGGTTCTTCACTGAGCTGGTCAAAATGATTGCGAACCATTTCTTTGCCCTTACTTACGATTGACAAAAAGTTACGATTGATTTTTTCTCTGTAGCCTCATTGTGGACAGGGTGTTCCAAAGTTGATGATCTTAATCTTAAACCTAGCCCTAACTCTAATCTTAATCATATCCTAATCTTAATCCATGACTGTACTTGAGGCTACCGGGATAAAATCAATCGTAACTTTTTTTTATCAATCGTAAGTCTTTGTGTTACTGGGAACTGATCTGATGAATGATGCATCAGGTTTTTCCTCTTTCATTTTGCGCTAAATTAGGCGAAATCTCAAACCAGATCATCTAGGGCTATTTTCAAAATCGAGCTAGTTTTTCGCTTTTAGGTGAAACCTAAGCCCGACTTCATCTTATGTACATGTACATATCGTGCTTGTAAGTACAGAGAGATAACCTCCAATCTCCAAGGTTAGGTCGTAAGGTTGAAGCTCGAGTTGATGTAGCGTCAGTTTCGCGCTTCATCTGGTTTATTTTTACCCCTTGATCCACCTCACATCGGGCTATTTGTCAAACTTTGGCTGATGAAGAGGTGTCTATTGTAATCAAGCCAAACTCTGATTCGATTAAAGGTGAGGGATGAGAGAGCAAAAAATACTGATCAAGGTCAGTCGAAGCACATGTCAAAGTTTGTCAAGATTTGATCCGATGCGACAGATTCATTTTAATACCCTTCCAAGAAAATTGATGTTGACCTTTAAACGGTGGAGAATAAAACTATCAAAATGATTCACTTATGCTCCTGTCCGAGGTTTATGTCATTTTGTCATCGCTTATGTGGCGCCGCCAATTTTAAGAAGATAAGTTTATATTCATATCTACCCTCATTGTATTTGTATGGTTGTTTTGTTTTATTAGTATGGAAGTTTGCTCGCTTATTCTTCCTTCTCTATCTCTTCATGTTCGCGCCATATATTACTATAATAGTTCGTCAAATAATTATTCAAATTGATCAATTATTACTATTTTAGATATTATTTACTACTGATAATGTTACATGGGGTCATTTACCTGCTCCTGAAAAACATGCCCCTCTCTGTTTGAAATGTGATCTATTCCAAACTCATGCCAAGTCCATGAAGTCTGTTGTATGTCTCTTTCTCTCTCTCCCTCTCCCTTTATCTTCGAAAGGGCATGTGTCTCTGGACTGTTACCTATGACATATTTCTACAAATATTCCTATGAAATAAGCCTTTCAAGATCGTAACATCAAACCTGTTCTAGCTCTCTCTCTCTCTCTCTTTCTTCCTCTCTCTCTCTCTTTCTCTTCCTGTCTCTTCCCCTCTCTCTTTCTGTCTCTCTATACGATATAATTCTATAAATGTATGTTCCCCCACGTGTCTCTCAGATCTCTCAGAATAGTTTTAACGAATACTCTACAGATTCCCCTAGATCAGCAATGACCGAGAGGAGATAACGAAGATGAGTCGTTGAGGAAACGCCTAAATATCCTGATCCCTTTCCGAATTCATTACGGTGTGTTCCAGTGCGTTCCAAATAAAATGAACCGAACTTTGAGAGCCTAATGTTAAAATTGTATTATGTACCATTTTCTTTTTATATCATGACAACAAAGTAACTCATATTCTATCTAGTGATACCAAAATTGTACCTGTGCTGTCATGGATGACTGATCACTCGAGTTTTATTAAATTTTGGTTCAAGTTTGTAAAAAACACATTGTGTCATGTTTTGTCAGAAGGAATCCTAGTTTTCTGACCATAATTCATTAATTTTTTTTTAAGGTCAGCCTTCCTGAGTCCATTCATAAAGGGGCAAAAGATTACTTGGACTATTGAAATGTAAGGGTTGTTTTGCCCAAACTTGGTACAAGCCAATTTTCACGCTTGTTAACACACAGGTATTGTTTGTTTGTTTGTTTTTATTTCCATATCAACATATTTTGGTATCATCGAATAGAACATGAGCGACTCTTTATTTTGAAATTAGTATTAATGATTAATGTCACAAAAGCTATTATGAGGTTCTCAAAGTTGGGTTTACTTGTTTTTGGGACGCATCTGTATAATGTTTTGCATTTGATTATTTCTGTCTCTCAACTGTCGATGTAATAGAACCGACACGGAGTGTATAGTAAATTCAATTTCACGAGTATGTTCGGAGAAGATGTCGTGTTTTTTTTCTCCCGCCAAAAGATCACAAACCATATCTGAAAATGGCGCGAAATAACAGGTCAGGCGTGTAACCAGATTTTAAATGTCGTCTGTCAGCGAATGAGCGTGGTTGAAACAAGAGAGACCTGAAACGGTTTGTTCATTCTTTCTTTACAATCCCATTGGTTCTGGTTTCAGGGTTGACTGGTTTTACCGCCAGAGGTAAAATGGAGAAAGGGTCGGGAGGGGCGACGTTTTAAAGGGGTAGTTTACTAGTTTGCAGGCACAAACCCATGTTGTTCGCTTACTGTAGGGTCTGAAGTAAAGAACTAGATTCACTCGTGTACTGTAGCTCCTGACACAGACAGTGAGTTTGGAGGCTAGCCTCCACTCCAGACTGACATTTGTTTAGGTGCCAAATTGAGTCTGTGCTTGCAGATTAGTAGTTTACCTGGAATTTTATTGGTTTTAAAAAATGAAGAAAAATAAAAGAAAAATATGATTGAAAGTTTGAAGAAAATCGACCAAAAAATAGGGAAGTTAAAAATACATAAATTGTTGATTCTGTGACGTCACATGGGAGCACCTCTCTCATGTGTTGTGTATGTAAATTCCATAAATCTGTCTTTTTTCATGGTTCTTGATAAAGTAATGGATAAAGGAATTTTTAAAAAACCAATTCCAACCCAGGGTGGACTTTTCCTTTAAACGGAAAGAAACATTAGGGCTTCAGCACTGACTTTTATTATTATTAATATTATTATTATTTTTTTTAAATTTTTATTTATTTATTCATTTATTTATTTATTTATCTATTTATTTATTTATTTATTTATTTATTATTATTATTATTATTTTTTTTTTTTGAGAGAAAATAATATGCAGATTAATAAACTTGTAATGGATTGACGAAATTAAACGTGGGGTTTATGACGTATAGAACGCTTTGATTCGTTTACTTTCTCCGCGTGCGTAAGTGCGTCACTTCTAGGCTATAGAAAATTTCGCTGATTCCACTGCTTTCCCACAGTAATTGGTATTGCCTGTTGTTAAAGCATAGGGGAAGCGGACAGAATTCGAATTGCATTCTCTATGTCGCAAACTCCATATACCTTTAAGGAAATACAAACAAAGTAAAGGGTGGTGATGAGGGTAAAGAAAACCCGCCCAAGGCGTAGTTGGATGTATTGATAAAGCCAGGATACAGGTATAACCTGTGACAACATAGCACTGCACGGCCCAATAAGCATGTCACTCGGCACTGATACATCATACACTGTGAGTGCATGGGGTATCAGTGACAAGAGATGTGACGAAGATGGCTCGGATGCCAGCGGAGAGGATCGAAACCTTCCAGAGAATAATGAATTGCCGAGATGGATGGGACCCTCCAGCGGAGATGATCGAAGTCTTCCGGAGAATGAACGTCATTGGTAAATGTGGGAGGAGTCTGTGAAGAAAAATGAAATATACATGGGGTTTATTAGCACACATATACTCATGGAGATAACGAGTCGTAAGGAATACTTTACATGAAAAACGTATAAATAAAATCAGTGAAGAAGAAGAAGGAGAAGAAGAAAAACAAAATAGTTACTAGTATGTGACGAAGATTGTTTCTTTCCAGAGAAATAGCCTACAAATGCCGATTTATGAAAAATAAAGTAAGTCAATTTAATGGTCACGTTGTCTTATTTCGTTTGACAATTTTAAGTTCATTATGTTTTGTTTTTCAACACCCAATACAATATGAAAGAGGAATAGGTGGATGACCTGGGGGGTGTTTCACAAAGAGTTAAGTAGACTTAAAAATCGCACTTAACTCGTTATTTTTGTGCGTTATATTACGCATCACCTCATTGGTCAGAGCATGCCTAGGGGATGCGTGCCATTGTGAAATCTATCAATTAAATTGCGCGTTATAAAACAAGATGCGCATAGAAGTTAAGTGCGACTTTAAGTCTACTTAACTCTTTGTGAAACACCCCCCAGGAAGAGTTTGGAGCTTTCAGTAGATGATTCATGATCATTGATTTATTTGGAGAAAGAAACCTAACAAAGAATGAAACATTTCTTCGGAAGGACAATTGCATCTTGTCAACGTGTGCGCAATTTAATTTTGACAATCAACATTTCAAATACCTTTTACCCATCTACGTGTGGAGATTTCTGATTGTCCATGTACTTGCAAGTCACAAGAAAAAAAAATACGAAATGAACTTTAAAATTGCATATTTTATTATTTGTTTTCACCGAGAAAAATGATTGTCTGTCCGGGATCCGCTTTTTTTGAGATGCTCTGTACATGTAGGCTATAAGTCTCGTGGCTAAGTTCGTGTTCGGGTTGTAAAAGTAACATTACCTCAAGAACCAAAAAAAGAAAAAAAAAAAAAGCAGAACAAAACAAAACAAAACAAAAAAATCATTTGTTTTATGATTGTTTTCCTGATCTGTTGGCACGGTCACCGTTGGGACTTCCTACTCGAGTGTGATTGTGTGTGCGCATCTGTCACCATGTACTGTTTCATATGATTTTCTAATGAACATACATGGCGTCTCAAAAAAAAGAAGAAAAAAAAAAAAGAAAATGTGACGACACTAACGTTAAAAATATATTGTGGAGAGACAATGGTTAATCAGTGGTGATATAATTGGTATTATATGCAAGTGTATTGTTATTTCATTTTCAATGACATCTTCGATATGCTGCCACCATGCACCACTAAATACTATATTTCAATTTAGTAAGGACGTTACGTTTAGGGGAAATATTTTATTGTAGTTATTAAAAATACATTTAACTTTTCCTTTTATTCATATTTGTGGACAAGACCCTGCTTGATAGAACACAATCATCTTCGTGCTGTTTAATTCGAACATATAAATTTTAAATCGTATTTCTCGATAATTCTAAACGAAATTATAATGATGTTATAAATAATTTGTTGAAAATATGGTAAATGTAAATTATTGGAAAGATGAAGATAAACTGAACTGAAAATTTTCACATTGTGAAATAAAGAATTTTTAAAATGTGTAATTGCGGAACATGTGGAAAGCTACGTCATAGTAATAAATCCAATGTTAAATTTTGAGATGACTATGAGAGTACAGTGGGAAAAGAATATAAAACACACTGTGAACACTGGGAACATACTGTGAAACCATCATGAACACACCGTGAGCATAGGGCTAATGTGGGACTTGCTCTTTCCTGCAGGGTACACTGTAAAAAAATATATGTATTTTTACAGCAAATCTGCTGTCAGCAGAGTCGCCATAGAAAATGTAATTCAAAAAACAGTTTTGTTGTAAGTTTCTCCTGCAAACAATTACGTGAGAAATACAAAATATACATCAGGAGTAAAGGCCTCGTCACACCGAGTCCGGTCCGGGTCACGGCACGGGCCCATTCCGGTTCAACAATGGGCAAAAACGGTCAAAATGAATCGGCCGTGTACTATTGCAATGAGACTGGTCACAACAAACACGGGCTGTGCCGTATTAGCCGGAACGGCCACCGGTACGTTTTTTATGGGATCGCTCTTGGAGCGATTTGAGACGGTTTGCCGTACCGGTCACCGGACCGGACTCGGTGTGACGAGGCCATAACACATTTGTTCCGTTTTAATCAAATACGTATGCTATAAAACTCTAATGATATATTATTTTTCCTTTTCTTTCATCAATTCTTAAAAGAGAAATTTACAACAAAACTGTATTTTAAATTACATTTTTGTATGGCGACTCTGCTGACATCACTTTGCTGTATTTTTCTGTATTTTTATTTATTTATTTATTATTATTTTTTTTTTTTACAGTGTATGCAAGTGAACTGAAATTGCGGAGTGGAGCTTTACTGGAGACAGATGTGTCACTTAGCATACAATACATTACATTCATTTTTCAATTTGTGTTACCTTTTCATTGACATGGAAGTGGGTTGAGTTCACTGGTTAAAACTACTCAATACTAAAAGTGTTTGATTTTATAATGTATACACTGTTAGAAAAAATTAAACAAGTTGTTTAAAATGTTAAACAACTGCGTGTTAACCAGTGAATCGCACAACGTTGTTTAAAAATTAAACAATCTGTAATTGTTTAAAACTTTAACACTCTTGTTGTTTAAAAGTTTAAACAAACTGTTGTTTAATGGTTGTTTAAAATATAAACAGTATTGTTTAACGCTTCTATCCAAAAATAAAAACGTTCAAACTTTTGGTTAACGCGCCCGGGTATCGAACTCACGACCCTTCGATTATAAGGCAGACGCTCTATCCACTGAGCCAACACATCAGTACATACACTTACTTAAAAAGGTAGTGTCAGCCTTTTGCAGGCAAAAATATTAAATTTCTAGTTTTTGAGAGGATATAGTAGTATACCAATGACTATATCTTCCCACAACATGATTAAGCTCAATTGTGTATGTTTGTCATTATATTGCGATTATCAAAATTCATTCCTATTATTTCGAACCTCGAAAAATATACCGTACGGTGCTAACCGCTGACTGTTAGCGCAGAGAAACAATGCACGCTGATGCGCCGTGTGTATATTGCTGTGTGTTTTCCGTGCTGCACGCGCTGTAATATCAACGATGTTGATGGAGAGCTGGTCAAGATTTGTAGTCAGATTTTCGTTTCATATTGCTGATCTAGGCAACCTATGACAGTAAGATTGAATAGAGAGTATAGGTTGATCATATTCTAAAGTTATGCCAAGTTGCGTTAGTTTTCGAAATTTGTGAAAAAGGATGACACTACCTTTAAGAGCACAGACCTATAAATAGACCTCCATAGACCCCTGTGTTAAAAATGAGTTTTGACAAAATCATTAAAAATAAGTGTTTATAATGACATTCTTCAGACTTTGGTCATATATTTTTCTTAATCTTGTGAAAGTATGAAGGGAGGTTTTTTTTTTTTGCTCTTTTTTCTGTTAAAGGGGCTGCAGTAAAACAATACACTAAATAGACCTAAATTGGCAACACTTTGGGAGTACCTTGAGCAACTAATAAACTTCTGCCGAAATCCCACTGGGACCAAATTCTGATCTCTAAATGGACTCATCTGGACCATTGATGATCCCAATGTACAATTGTAAAAATCTGTTCAAATACATACCATTGATTTTATATGATTATTTTAACAACAATGACGTCATCTTTGGTA
This sequence comes from Paracentrotus lividus, assembly GCA_940671915.1. Classification (NCBI taxonomy): domain Eukaryota; kingdom Metazoa; phylum Echinodermata; class Echinoidea; order Camarodonta; family Echinidae; genus Paracentrotus; species Paracentrotus lividus. The sequence goes on along the minus strand of CALNVZ010001721.1, from coordinate 29,188,154 downwards.
CGGGTCGGTGGTGCAATGTTTTATAGACTAGATCTATTTATAGGCGTGCGGCCTTCATGTGTGAGGCATAAGTCCTTCGCCATGATTGAAATGTTGGGCCGATTTTACCTTGCATGTAACGAGTGATGCCATTAGCTCATGACTATCACGTGACATTTGCCTCGGCCTGTTTAAACAAAACTGATTAATATCTAAACTCTAATCTTTAAACAGGTCTTTTTTTTAAGGCTATAAAACCTCGCTTTTCCGGTTTTAAACAACAATGTTTAAATATTAAACAAGAATGTTTAACTTTTAAACCAACATTTTTTTAAACAGCGAAATTTTTAAACCGCGTTCTAACAGTGTATTTCCACAATGTACTTTTATATCAACCTTATGTCACATAAGTTACACTATAGTTCGTAATTTTTTTCTCGTTTATTTTCCAGCAATAAATAGGAATTGTAGCTTTAATAGTATTAAATATCGTTATAAATATGACATTGTCATTGGTGAAACATGAATGGTGATCATCGTGTATTCATATTGCGCACACAATTTTACTCATTCACCTGAAAAGTTACGCTCCAAATAGGCTCCAAAGATGCTTCCTTGGAAAACTAATATTTATTTACACTGTAGAATGAATTTCTATGGGTTTAGGTGCTGACATTGTGAATATCGTGTTCATGTTAAAATAAGCAGCATTACATTGCGCAAGGAGGTTTAGTTATGCACCTTTTCGATCTTGAATATAATGCGATTTATCAAAATACAAGCTGCTTTCGATGTTAAAGCATTCCTCTTGAAGATAAATAAATAAAAAACCCTAGACTTTTCTATCGGTAACTGAATTATTCACCAAGTTCAATCTACGACCTCTTCAAATCTTCACCGCTGATTGCTTTACTATTTCTGGCCGCTCAATTAGCCAAGCAACTGAGCTGAAATAAGAGCAATATCTATTTTTAAACCGCTATCTACACTGGATTAGGCAAAATACAAACAAACTAAAGAATTTCAACATTAATCCCTGGAATCGCTGGGTATCACTGATTAGGCCCCTGGCGAAATTATTCCATAGATTTGCTTCTTTTTCTAGTCATATCAAGAAATAAGAGGTGGAAAAGAGGAAAGAGATTTCATGAGACCACGCACTGATGACATATTTAACGCGGGAATCCTGACGGGATTTGGCGCCAAAGAAATTTGGTTAGGTTTCCGCGCTCCATCGTCTGCGCTGTATCTCTCGAACCGCCCGCCACGGCGCCTCCACGCTTTACATGCGTCCCGTCTCTCAACACAGTACCTGACGCTAATTATGTGGGTAGGAGTCAGCCACGTTGAGAAATTGCAATATTCGTTTGCACCTTGCAAAAGTTAAGTTTGCCCGCTTTTTTTCCTTTTTTTTTTCGTGTCTGTCTCAAGTTCATAGTAATGCGCTAAATTAGTCTGGTGATTTGTGTTTATTTCTAAACATAGCCTTTATATCCTAACTTCTTCTTCTCCTTCTTTTTTGAGCAAAAAGTAGAGCAATATTGTATGTTTCATATCTATTTGGCAGACGCAGACGTCCCCCGATAAACTAAATTCAATAAAACTTTGACCAATATTTTGTTTAAGCATAATCTGTCTATACTCTTTAAGTAAAAAATAACTAAGTATAGGCAGCCTAAAATCTATATTTAATGTCGGGTTTCTATTTAAGTAACTACAAATTAAAAAAGGGAATAATATCTAAAATGGAAAGTCTTTTATTGTATGTAATATAAGTATGGACATATTGCAGGAGTGTATTGTCATAATATTGTCACATATACTATATCTCTCTCTTGTTTGTTGTTTTTTCTTCTTGATTCTCCCTTTTTTCAAATCTGGATTTTCTCTCATTCAAGCAAAAATTATGAATAATGTAGTGATTTGAAATTATTTGGAACTTAATACATTTTTCCACTGAGTTGCACATTGAATATCAACGTGTAAAATTAATGGCTCAGTATGAGTCTAAATTAGTATATCACAAAATGCTATTGTGTAATGAATTATTTTTCAATTACCGACAGGGTGCTGTTAAAAATTGCAATTTTATGAAGCCTTAAAAATGTGTAAAATCATGCATTGAAAATGTTGTCCAACTTTTCAAACTTCTTTAAAAACCATAGTTTGTTCTTGATGTAGGGGAGACCGGGGACAATCGTAACACTTTTTTTTTATTTGACTTATCAACTTTATAATAGCGTATAAATACTTGCTTAAAACTAAGTAAAACAAAATATACCTATCTTAACTCGACATATGAATAGGTTTGAGTTAAGTAAAACTATTTATTTTGAAGCCATTATCATTTCAAAACAAGAGGTCGAGTGTTAAAATTGCCCCAGAACACGGGGCAATTGTAACACATGAAATTGTAACATTTTTTTTCTTTATCAAAGCTCTGCACTTGACAGATCAAAGATTTAAGCATAAACCACATAAGCTAATTATAATAAAACATGACAATGCTTGACTCAAGTTACGTTATATTTTTCACTTGCTATACAGCCATAGCTCAACTACATATTTTTCCAAAACAAAAACATTGGGTAGTGTGAGATATCACTTTCCTGCACAAAAAAAACAAACAAAAAAAAAACACGAGTTTTTTTGTTTTTTTTTGGCTGTAGGAAGTTCAACGAACCGTTAAATCTGTTTACACTCAAACAGAATTTGGAGCGTGGCTCTGTACACAGGTTAAGTTTGTAGCGTGTTTCTGCTAGGGATGGGAGCCTCTGTTACAATTGCCCCGTGTTACAATTGTCCCCGGTCTCCCCTGCCTACGTCCTTCTTTAGCTGCTCGAATACACTTTCTTTTCGATTCTCTTTCAAAGGTGTATCACGAGTCCCCCTTTAATTATCTTTCTAACTTATGGTTTAAGTGACCCTTTAATTCTCTTGCCCGTTAAATCACATTTGTAGTGAATAGCTCGTGTGCCCCTTATTTATCTTTTAATATTTAACATATAGATCGAATTCCCCTTTAATTAAATTTCTAGCTTATAGCTCGAGTGCCCCTTTAATAATTTTTCTCACGTTCATTGTCCTCATACCGTCAAGACAAAAGGATCGGTATTTCCTTTCTTTAATTGACATGATAATAGACAGAAACAAGTGGCATGAATGGGCGTTTACCGCGTGAACTCTGGCAACCGTCTCGATTTTCTAATTCACCCCTTCACGTCTTAATGCGGTTACCCAGCATTCCCATCGGACGTGTGAGTTTACTTCCGGTTTACATACACTAATACGGAAAGCAATTTGATCCGACATTGAAGTTTTAAGAAACATTTGATTTCGTTTTTCTTATCGCTGTATTATAAAATTCAACTGCAATAGGTCACATGCGTTTAATATGTGAAAAATGAAAAAGAAAGAAGAACGACACAGTGCATGCAGAATTACATGTTGGGCATTTGGGCATAAATGTCTCAGTTTTGATTAAATTCTTCTAATTTCTGCAAATGTCAAGATCACTCCCACATGCATTTCTCATGATTGAATTTCAACGTTTAATTAGCAAAACATGATTGGTGCTTTTTGAAATAGAAAATAAAGTTCAGTTTATAAAAACGGAATCAAGTATTAAGCAAAACTGCAATTTCAATATTGAGGTTTTGCTTCAGGCTACAAAATACTGCAAACCAAAAAGAGAAAAAGAAACCATGTATATCTCTCTTTTAATATTTTTACATCAAAAATTTCATTCCGTAGGCCTTAAACATTAACAAAGAAAATATTTATCTATACACATATTGCTTCCACGGACAACAGTAGAGAATAATTTTAATACGTCAGCAAGTGAGGTTGGTTTTTCCAAGTTGTTCAAGACGACTTGAAAAATCTTTTAGCAGTACACATGACATTTTAATTTTCTACAGATAATTAGTTGAGTGAAATGACAGCGTTTATTGTGTCGCGGATATTCCGCCCAAGTGTCAGCTTCTGGCAGCAGCCCTTGCACACAGTCATACTGTCAGAACTCTCGGGGGAGATTGCAAAGCAAAGTCCCCCAGATTTCGCCAGCAGGCAACGTAAGTTAAAAATTGGTGAATTTGTGATTTGTTGAATTAAAAAGGTCAATCCTGTAAAACTTTGAACCTCACTTGTGTTTTGTAATTGCGTTTAGAATCATGATTCATATTTGTATTTAAATTAATGTTAAATTCGTCCATGAACACACGTATAATGATATTATTCAACATTCGAGGGTGAAATGATTTTTTGTTGTTTAATTGATAATCGCTGGGTAGGTGTCATCAGAATGATCATGATGTATCTTATTAGCGTTAGCGCAAGGTTGTTTTGCTGACTATGGTTGAAACATTACATTTTAAAAGCGCAGTATAAGTTAATGAAAAGAATAACGGAGGCCACGTGATGAACAGTAAATGATGACTTCAAATGAAAAAACAAAAACAAAAACAAAAACAAAAAACGAAAAACAAAACAATGATAATAATAATAATAATAATAATAAAAAATCCTAACAAAATTAATCTTAAAGACATATTGATATAATAATTGATTGAAAACTATATTTTATTTCCTTTAAGTGATCAGATAAACTATAATTACCTGTTAATGTACAATAATGATTTTAACAGATGTTCTGAAGGGGGCGAAAATCCGGAATACGTGAAGGGATTTAACTTCATACAGGATCTGACAAAATAAGTTCATGAAAGTTATCGAATTACTGATTTTAAGCTTTTTATGTGTTTTGGGTGATATTTTACTCTAAAAGAAAACTGAATAAAGTAAATTCCTGTTGTTACACGATACACGATTCCATAAAAAAAAACAAAAACACGTTGATTTTCGTAATACCAAACGTATAAGCAAGTTAGCTAATTTGCATACTGTTTCACGCTCAAACTTGATCAAACTGAAATAATATGAATATAAAAGGATAAAAGTTTCCTTAAAAAATAAGTGTTAGGCCTACTGATGATTTGCGAGTAATACATACGCAATGCACTAATTATATGCTACAATGTAAACATTTGAGTAGAAATAAAGAACTATACAGTGCGTCCCAAAAAGAACAATACACTTTTGAAATGGCTATCATATAAAAAATATATGATTCTTGGGTAAAAGGTTTATATGTATATAAAGCTCATATCCTCAACTATCATGACACAAAAAAATCCGAAAATAACGCACTCTTCAGTGAGCAATGCCCACTTTATCTGTGAAGGACACAAAAAAAAACAGCCTGCGCAGAAATTCGCTATTCATATATCAACTTTGTATGGCACGCCAGAATGGAATCAAAGAATAGTGGAATGACTCAGCTAACAGAGTAAAAGATATACCGAAAGTCAGAAATAAACAATCAAAATTATACACCATTTTTTTTCTTCACCGTTTTGTTTTCATATAATTGATTTTTGCTTTGAATTCAGTTTATTTTTGTCTTTGTTGGCTGATTTATTCCATTATGGCTTGAATCTCTCTTGGCGTGCCATACAAAGGTGATAAATGAATACCGAATTCCTGCGCAGGCTAATTTTTGTGTCCTACATAAAAGTGGGCATTGTTCACTGAAGAATGGGTTATTTTCAGAATTTTTTATGTCGTAATGATAGTTGAGGATAGGAGCTTTATATAATTACATGTATATCAAAACTTTTCCCCCGAGAACCATAATATATTTGTTTATTTGGTATCCATTTCAAAAGTGTATAGTTCTTTTTGGGACGCACTGTATAGCAATGATTAGGCTTTGTTGCATTTACGGATACGCGAAAGGATAGGATCGCACTTTTAGAAAGGGGTGGGGTTAGGGAAAAGATGGTACATAAACACAACACAAAAAGAAAGTTCCCCCTATTTCAAATATCAATAAATTTTTAAAAAGGAGGAGTTACAAAAATCTAATTTCATGTCCATGTAGGGAATTTAATTAGCTACTATGGGACCGAATTTTAGGAAAAATCATGTTGTCATGCTTCAGTGAGTAATGGTTGAATACAAAAATGTCATTTTTTGAAGTTCGCAAGCCTAAAATCACAACTTTGATTCGATGATATCGGACCAATTTTTATATTTTAAACTTTTCACGCATCAGAATGTAAGCAAAACGTGCTTCCAAACATACGGAAAGGACATTTGTGTGAAAATTCACGGTTGAGTGAGCATGCAGCAAAAAATGCCAAAACTGCGATTTTTACATTTTATCCATTGTAAAATTGATCAATTATAATGGGATTCATGTCTAGGAAGAGTGTTTTTAACTTTTGCAAAAAATTTAAATCAATTCACGGTTGAATGAACACCATAAAATACCATGTGAAAAACACTAAGTAAGTATTCTTTCCATTTTGTACACTAAAAATCATGTGAATATCTATTTTTGTATTATATTTATGACCGGTGCACGTGTGTACATGATCATATTGCATTTATTAAAAATGTCATGCTTCAGTGAGCATGTGGCACTGGAAAAGCTGTTTTTTTAATTTAGAGACCAAAATTAAATTGCTTACTTTGCTTAACCATAACAATTCGTTTGAAAGTATTCATTTGCTTTCATTTTCGCAAAAATCCCGACTTTTCATGCTTCAGTGAACACAAGATATGAGAACAACATGAAAAAAGGAAGAAAGTTTACGGCCCTGGCACAGCCTAATGGTAGGTCCGATTCTCAATTTGACCTAAGTTTCTGTTAGTTAATGACTTCTTAAAGATTTGTGCCAAGTTTCAAGAATTAACTCAAAGTATAACGAACAAAAACTGACAATGAAAATGGGCAATATTTGAAGTTTGTTCACTTTTTGTTCAAACTCTATACGTAAAGTCAATGGGGAGGAAATCAATAGTGAACAAAAGTCAAATATTGCCCAATTTCATTGTAATTTTTCGGTCGTTACACTGTGAATTAATTCTTGAAACTTGGCATAAATCTTTAAGAAGTCATTAACTAACAGGAAGTTATGTCAAATTAAGAATCGGACGTGCCATTAGGCCGTTCCAGGGCCGCAAACTTTCTTCATTTTTTCATGTTTTTCTCATATCCTGTGTTCACTGAAGCATGAAAAATCGCAATTTTTGCGAAAATGAAAGCAAATGAATACTTTCAAACAAATTGTTATGGTTAAGCAAAGTAAACAATTTAATTTTTGTCTCTAAATAAAAAAACAGCTTTTCCAGTGCCACATGCTCACTGAAGCATGAAAAATGTGATAAATGCAATATGATTATGTATACACGTGCGCCGGTTATAAAAATAATACAAAAACAGATATTCGTATGATCTTTAGTGTACAAAATGGAAAGAATACTTACTTAATGTTTTTCACATGGCATTTTATGGTGTTCATTCAACCGTGAATTGATTTAATTTTTTGGCAACAGTTAAAAACACTCTTCCTCGACATAAATCCCATTATATTTGAACAATTTTACCATGGCAAAGAAGTAAAAATCGCAGATTTGGCATTTTTGCTGCATGCTCCCTCAACCGTGAAATTTTACGCAAATTTCCTTTCCGTACGTTTGAAAGCACGTTTTGCGTACATTCTGATGCGTGAAAAGTTTAAAATCTAAAAATTGGTCTGATATCATCGAATCAAAGTTGTGATTTTAGGCTTGCGAACTTCAAAAAATTACATTTTTGCATTCAACCATTGCTCACTGAAGCATGACAACATGATTTTTCCTAAAATTCGGTCCCATAGTAGCTAATTAAATTCCCTACATGGACATATAATTAGATTTTTGTAACTCCTCCTATTAAAAAAAAATATTGATATTTGAAATAGGGGGAACTTTCTTTTTGTGTTGTGTTCAGAATAATAGGGTATTACAACGTTGGAAAAAAAGTCGTGGAAAAAAGTTTAGCACCCCGATCATGTTAGAAACTATATACATGTATAATGACTAGTGCCTGAACGACATAAAAGGTCGATGGTCCTTTTTCATTTCTCTCGCTATATCTCTCTTGCTATTTCTCTCCTAAACTGGGTTTACCCCCTCACGTCACAACCAATATGTTCCACCAATCCCCAATATATCCAGCAAATGTTCCCCTCTACCGGGTTTATATCTAATTAAAACAACGTCCGAAGAAAGGTCGATGGAAGATCAGTTCACCCCAAGTAATTGTCAATGTTTGGCGTCTTTTTATAGTATTTCTTTCTTTTAAAGGGAACATCTCCCATAAGTTTAAGTCCCTTGTCTTTTTTTTTTGTTGTTTTGCCAATTAACCAATATCAACATGTTATGAAAAAACAAAGTGTCTAGCATCTATTGTATAATCACTCAAGATTGAAATGTCAAGTTGATTTCCCATTGCTCTAGTCACAGGTAAGTTCTCACTGATCACTTACTTGAAAGCATTTGATTGCTTCTTAAACAGTCCGGTAAAAAATGTAAAAAAAAAAATCAGCCAATCAAATCAAGTAATTCAGATTCCAACTTTCCTTTAAAAAATATTGCTCTTCTCACTTTTCCTTCGACCCCTTTGTGTTTGTTTGTGTGTGTGTTTGTTTGTTTGTGTGTGTGTGTGTGTGTGTGTGTGTGTGGGGGGGGGGGGGTCATTTCAAATGTCTAAACTTTCCCACTCCCAATCTATCTTGGCAGTTTCACCTTGTGACCGAAGCTGTTTTATAGGCGAATTCACAACATTGAAACCGACCCCAACTCCCAACCATTTCCAACTATCCTTCTCAATAAGGCCTATATCTCTCAGTCTTTCATGTCTTTCCCCTTGTACCATGCTTACTCTATCAATTGCATGTATTTTCCTTCTGCTTAATCCCTTCCGTTCCATATACTTTCCCTCCCGGACAAAAACACGGAGTCAATCACAATGTGTCCACACCGCGGAAATTTCACACTGTGAAAATGGGCCAAACCCACACAGTTGTCACATTATGAAGGACTCGGACACTGTGTTCACAGACTCGACTTGGTTGATTTGTCCCTTATTCACAGTGTCAGTACTGGAAACAGTAAGGCACAATGTAAACACTCTGTGTCACTGTGTGCTCACCAGCTCACACTGTGGGACACTGTGTTTTTTCGCGGCAGGGTAGTCTTCAACTCTTATGAACTTCCTATCATTACTACTATTCAACTCTATACCCTTCTTGAGATAGTAATTCAATCCGTCATTCATGTCATTACTAGTGCAACTGTTCCACTGCAAATACTCCTCCCTCCCTCTGTCTATCCTCTCTTTCATTCTCTATCCATCACGATATTTATTGAGACGAGACCCCTAAACCCCTCGGAAATATCGAAGAATCAGGTCGATTCGTCTCCCGACACGACATATCGGCGCGAGCCGGAAGACATCGAACACACCCGAATATTTGAATCGGGACAATTCGAATCACTCTCAATTTCCGATATCACTTCGTTCCAATTTATCCCAATTACGGGAATGTAACTACAGCTGAACAAACTTTTCAAATGTATAAAGGGCAGGTCATTTTACCATTTAGTTTTGACAGTAGAAGAAACGCATTTCCTAGTTATCCTAGTTTCAATACGATACGATTATTTTTGAACTCATGAACTTAAAAATTGTATATGAAACTTTTAAAATTAATTAATTAAGCAATGGCTGTTTATTGTTGTCATACAAAAGAATCAACGTAAACAATATTTGAAAATGATGATAATGATAATAATATTTATCAAAAGCACCCTGTGTTCAATACTTGGTCAACTGATAAAGAAACAGATTAAATAGATTATGTTTGAGTATAAATGGTTTCGAATTCCAAACATTAATTGGTAGCGGGTGCGGGAGATATTTCATATTTTTACTATTCCATGCATGTATCTTTAATGATTAGAACGTGGGTGTGATGCTTTCGACTGACTTAGCATGAACTCCTGGCTATTTTATTTCATATATGATTCTGTAACCTCATTCGATCTTGGTTCCTATAACCATGCTAAATTAATTCAAATCTTTGAAATTATTGTAGTGATATTAGCAGAAACCAATAAGCTGTTCGCCAAACTTTATTTATTATTTTTTTTTTAGTTCCTTCCAAAATAGTTTACTGTGTATAGTATGTTATCATTGCATACGAATTTTGATATGTCATTTTCGATGAATTCAAGAATATCTATTCACTTCTAAAATTGCCGAAATATTGCCAACAGGTATCATGATATTGTGGATATTTGATTTAAACCCATCTGTATTTTTGCATAAGACTTTGATGATCGGTTGACATCTGAAATGTATTCACAACCGCCTCTTTTCATGTCAAACACAGACAACGTGTCTGACAGTATTTGACAGTTTTGCCCTCTTTAGGGTGCGGAAAGGGGACAATGATTTTTTATGAAATTATCATTATGGTACGCCGCCTTTTATTCTCCCTCGTGTGCTGTACGAATGAGTCAGCAGACTTGGGTTGGCATCTTTACATGAACGATCCCCAAGTACCAAATACTTCAATTCGAATCAATCCGCAACCTTCAAAGACCACATGGATTTCATCTCGCCATAGGCTTCACCTGTTCTAAAGCGTCATTACCCATAGTCCCACAATATCATCTTTGGCGTAGGACACATTGTTTTAATCTTAAGTTCTGGTTGGTTTTTTATTTCTTTTCTTGAGCTGGGGCGAAGACGTGATGACGACGGTGGTGAATTAGAGTGTTGCCAAAGACGTGTCCACCCAATTCGGTAAGTCATGTTCGCGCCTCCCGAGTTGAAGAAATTAGGTTTACGTTGCCATGGTGATAGTCGGTTCTGGTTTATGAGGTTACGTCAGGTGTGAGGTCTAAGATAGATACGAACCACCTGCTAATGGTGA